>OZ023161.1:32500-632500 GCA_963678695.2 Diplodus puntazzo
TGAGATTTGGAGCATGTTAAGATGCTTAAAACACAGTGTGAAGTTCTGACCCCATGCCGTTAGCTGTCAATGCTAACTCTCCGTTCAAGGAGCCCTGTAAGAGGTGGACCAAAAGTGTTCGCGTCGTCAGTACTGGCAAGTCAAGGGTAGCTTGAGCGAAAAAGCTGCATGTTGAAATTGACCGAAGTTCTCCTTTAAGTCCATGTCCTGACAGGTCAGAGCTGTTCTGGATGCACAAGGGGAACCTTCACAAAATAAGGCCGGTGACCACAATGTTATGCCTGATCAGTGTGTGTATATGTACAGTGTTTGATAAATTTGCACCACAAATTAGGTCAAAGGTTTGGTCTAACTTTGACCTTTTATGTAATTTTTTTTTTTTTTAAATTACTTTTTATTTGTGTATGTTTGTTTATATTTGGATATTTCTGCTTAAAGTTGCCACCAATCAAACCGGTTATATGAATTCACCGCCATGTTTGCTCTGTCTGTCACAGGATAATAGAGATGAACAACAACAGTCCTCCTCTGACCTTTAAACGGTTTCAGACCATTGTGAGCAGACTGGAGTTGCCTAGGAGACCTCTGCCTCCCATCACCCAGCAGCAGATGGACAAATGTCGCACTAAAATAGCTGACAACCACGACCAGCTATACAGTATACCTTCACTGGAGGAACTAGGTATATATGATTATTTATAATACATTTTCAGGATTGAATATGCAAGCAGCTAGATGATGATGCTAATGAGCACTGCATATTTAGGGACAGAAAGGAGAGTTGATTTGAAAAGTTTATTAATCACTGTTGGGCTTGAATTGGTAAATTATTCCACACTAGCTGAACACTGTTGTCAACTGGCTGGCTGATATTAATAGCCAATATTGGTTTAAAAAAACATGACTAATTTCACAGTAGCTGCTTTGTATTTGACCTTAACCTGATCTGAATGTATCCAGGGTTCAGGACAGAAGGTTTGCCTCCAGCTATTTGGCAGGGAGGAGAGTCAGAGGCCTTGGACAGACTCAATAAACATCTGGACAAAAAGGTAAAACAGAAGTTGATGTTAAAACCACATTGCTGTCTAATCCACAGCATTTTAAGCTTGTTATTTTTGATTAATTAAGTTACAGTGGCAACCTATCACTTAATCGTCCAATACTGTGGCTGTGATCGTTGTACGACAACAGTATCATACTTACTCTGCTGCTGTGAGTTTCTTCTCGGACCATGCTGTTTTTTTTCCCTGTTAATTCCAATCTCTTTGACTTAATTGTTTTTTTAATTACTGGGCGTAACTCCACCAGTTTTACTTATTAAAATATGTTACAGGTTTTGGGGAGTACTAGTGCATTTTTGAATAAAACGTGTCTAAGTTGCATTGTGGGTAATGTAGGCACCAGGTTTTGAAAAGGATAATAATGAGTCATACAGTGTTACAAAACTGTAATACTATGCCTATAGCCTATTTCTAAACAACCTAAATAAACAAACTCTTTTTGTTTTCATGACTGAATAAACTGAATAAACAAACTGACCTGAGGACAATTTATACTGTGTTACTTTGTTTACATGTGGCGGACCCTGCACCATCTCTAGTTTCGACCCTTGTTGTGAGGACCTTATTTTCCTCTGAGAATAGCTTGTTTATTCACTTGTGGAAAAAAAAGTGTTTGATATTGGAAATACTACAATTTTGAGTTTGAATTTCTTTTTCAAAACTACGGATTGCCCCTTTTGAAATGTGAAGAATCCAGAGTTAAGTGTGTTTGTTAGTTTGTTTGTTTTAAATGACCATATCTTAGATGATCACTTGAATGTTCCGTGTCCATCTATTTAGGTGTGGGTGGCCAACTTGGAGCACCCCCGGGTCAACACATGCTCTCTGTATGCCAGTCCCACTGGCCTCAGTCCCTACCTGCGTTTCGGCTGTCTGTCCTGTAGGGTTTTGTACTACAACCTCAGAGAGCTCTACATGAAGGTACTGTGGTCTGCCACTCAACCTCAGATTTCAGTGTAGGCTGCACAAACACACACTGATGTCTATTTGCTCTGACAGTTATAATGTTGAATTCCATCTTTTTAATGGCACTCATCTTCTCTCTGCTGACATTCTCTCCATTCACTCAGCTCCGTAAGCGTTGCAGTCCTCCTCTGTCCCTGTTTGGCCAGTTATTATGGAGAGAGTTCTTCTACACAGCTGCCACCAACAACCCAAACTTTGATCGCATGGATGGAAACCCAATCTGTGTCCAGGTTGGCTTCTGCACCACTCAGTTTAAAACAAAAGCTATACACATAAGAGGGGGGAAACTTGTAACAACCTTTATTTTGGTCGGAAAGTTGGCAGCACTCCTGCCTGTAGATATGACACCAGCAACTGGGCGGCTGTGGCTCACGAGGAAGAGCTGGTCGTCCAGTAGTCAGGGGTCGCTGGTTCAATTCCGCGGCTGCACGTTGCTGCTTGAGCAAGATACTGAACCCCAGAGTGACTTCCAGAACTTCCAGTGTGACCCTACCGAACCCCAGATTCAGCTAGGAAAGCATACGCGTTTCCTAGGACCAGCGGTGCTAGGAACCCTATTGTAATCGTAAAGATTTTTATTTTTATTTTTCTCCGGCTAAAAGTGGTGCTGCAGGCTCAACCGTGCAAGGGAGGGTGGTGCAATTTGGAGGGTTGGTCCAGACTCCTGCAAATATCTCAGACACAAAAAACTACATCTGCCTGCAGGGGGTGCTATAACCTATAACCTATGACTTTATGACTATGCGTTTTTGACTTTAACTCCCACACCGTATGTCGAACATTCAAAAACCTTGTATCCCTAGATTCCCTGAATGGAGCTGGATCACTTTGCCATTGGCCACGCCCACTTCCGCCTAAAAGGTTTTTTGGCTAAATCGCAAAAACTGGAAAATCTACTTTTTCAAACTCCTCCTTGGGATTTGGTCCGATCTGCGTGAAACTTGGCACATACACTCTTCAGCTGGACCTGATCTTAAGTTATCAAAAGAATTTTGCTCGGTCAAAAAATGCGCAAATTATTAACGAACAACTTTCTGTAGCTAGCTATAAAAATGTAAACTGTTTGATGTCTTGGTCAAACTAAATGCTATTAACACCAAATTTGAGATCCTTGGTTGCCATGAGACTGGGCAGGGATCAGCCGAATTTGCCGAATTTTGGCCACTAGGGGGCACTAAAAATATGGGAAGTTTATATCTCTTGAACGGCTACACCGATTTTTACGAAATTTGGTCGGTATGATTTGGGGCCAATCCTGAGGCCATATCTTGAAGGTGGTCATGACTGGTCAATGTGGACGTGATTTAGTACAACAAATCCAAATCGGCACACATTCAGCCTTTTGCACTTCAGGTGCACTTCCCATTACAGCGAATACCACGGCTCAGACGTTGGCCTGTGTCCTCACTTTTGCCCCGAGCCCGTCATCCTTTGGGGCCAACTTTCGTGGGCTCTGCGGTGCGCGGGCTCCGAGTCGCGCGGGGGGGCTTGGCCCCCGTTCATAACTGCTTGCAGTTCTAGTTATGATTATAGCATGACTCATGCACTAACAAAAGGAAACCTATGCAGATGTGTGGAATTCATTAATCTTTGCTGAAATTGTAGTTCAGGTACAACTGAATAATTAGAATTACATGCATGTGTTTTTTTGGGCTTTAGCTGCCATGTAACCAGTGATTGTTTCAAGAGCAACATAAACTGAGTTAAAGACACTTAAGTAGAATCAGAATCAGATTTATTACCAAGAAGGATTTTGCACCAACGAGGAATTTCTCTTGGTGGATAAGGTGCATGCATTGAAGACAACAAACAATAAACAAACAGTGACTATTATATAGTATAAAGGATTGGTCTCCTGTAGAGCGAAATAAGATAGTCATTGTCTCTGTCCTGTATTGTACATGTCACATGTCTCCAGATCCCATGGGACCAGAACCCAGAGGCACTGGCCAAGTGGGCTGAGGGTCGAACTGGTTTTCCCTGGATTGATGCCATCATGACGCAGCTCAGACAAGAGGGCTGGATCCACCACCTGGCCCGACATGCTGTGGCATGTTTCCTCACCAGGGGAGACCTGTGGGTCAGCTGGGAGAGCGGCATGAGGGTAGGACACAACAGTTTTTCATTTAGAAGTCTAAACCTGGTGTATCACAGGTAGAGAACATTTAAAGCTAGTTTGTGTGTACACTGTTTAGTGGCAGCATCGATGACCTCTTCACCAAGTTCACTGTTGGACCAATGGACAGTATACATCATGTAGCATTTTGTGCCTGTTGTTCCCGCAGGTGTTTGAGGAGCTGCTGCTGGATGCAGATTGGAGTGTAAATGCTGGTAGCTGGATGTGGCTATCCTGCAGTGCCTTTTTCCAGCAGTTCTTCCACTGCTACTGTCCTGTTGGTTTTGGAAGAAGAACAGACCCCTCAGGAGACTACATCAGGTAGACTTTATACTCTACAGTCTCTCTTACTTCCCATATAAAATCCACGTGAGCTCAGGGATGTCTCATCTGTGTGACTGATCATGCTTGTTAAAGTCAGCAGCAAATACAATTGAGGTTCAAATGGTTTGAACTGTTCTGTTGTAATTCCTTGCAGGCGGTACATCCCCATCTTGAAGGACTACCCAAACCGGTACATCTATGAGCCATGGAACGCCCCAGAGTCGGTCCAGAAGGCAGCCAATTGTGTGGTGGGAGTGGATTACCCCAAACCTATGATCAACCACGCAGAGGGCAGCAGACTCAACATTGAGAGAATGAAACAAGTTTACCAGCAACTCTCCCATTACAGAGGACTCAGTAAGTCAACTAACAAGACTGACCTGTACATGACTAACATTAGCACTTGGTGTCTATAAAAAGGACAACACACAGTATATACTACAGAATGTTTACCAGTTTTGCTATATACTGCAGTGAACATCACTGCTTACAATTTCTGTTACTGTCATTAGTAGAACTACTGTTTTTAGGGGCACAGTGAACACAACACCTTCACCTCAATAAGCAGTTGGACCAATAGAAAGGCACATCTTTGTAGCTTGCCAACCATGCTGCTTGTCTGTGTTACTCTTGCTACTGTGGTCGTATCTTGCTATGCAAGATACGACCGGCACCCATAATGTAGCTGTCATCCTTCTGATGCACAGCTACATTATGGGTGCCGGGTCATAGTCATATAAGTCACATATGGTAGAAAGTAACATTTCCGTTTACTTTCGATTATAAGCATACACTGTCACTCACTTGTTACAGCCTTCACAGTTGGTCTGTGTAACTGCCAGTCCGCTGTCAATAAAGCTGATTTATTTTTTATTCAGTCACTTATTAAAATGCTAGCCCTCACTGAAACCAGGCTATGCTCAGAAAACCCTCCAGCTACTTCAGCTGCACTCTCCAACAATCAGCCCATCTCCCATTATACTTGGGCATCTGGCCGAGGAGAGGGGACAGGCTCTCTGATTTCCAACCAATAGAAATGTATCCAATTATTTCCTATGTGGAACCGTTCCTCATCTGAATACCATATAATCGCCCTGACAGGTCAAAATCTCGTTGATTGTTATCTACCTTCCATCAGTACCGTTGTGCAATTCTATTGAAATCCACATTGATAAACCACAATGATTCACTTTTCACTTTGTTAGGTTTCATTAAACCCAAGGCAAACACTAGCCCCATTCACACTGCCCGTTGAGTGCTGGGATCCTGCGTCAATTCTACGCACCCTCCTCTGTGTGAAAGTCTCAGATGCAACGAGGGGTGAAATTTCACTCTGGCGCTGATCCGCCTCTGGAGGTAGTATCAGAGGCTCAGTATTGGTGAACCGAACCAATGTGAATGGATAAGCCACAGAGCAGAGCAACGTTACATGACCAAACAAAAGTAACATAGTAACTGTAATTGTCTTTGGCAACTTACTTGAGGAAAAAAATACTGCAGTTATACGAAGAGAAGTGTCTGTCACCCTGTCTGTTGTACGTACTCTTTGTCACATGTCTGCCCAAAAAACAGCGTCTGTCACCGGCAAAAAACTTTAACTCACCAAGTGTTAGTTTTATAAAAATAACTGCGACACTCAGTCCTCCTGACCAAGACTTCAATGAACTTTCTCCCAGAAAACAGCCTCCCTCCCTGTGAGTGAGAGAGTGACAGTGTCCAGTTTACTGGTGGCGATTATGTAATTATATAATTTTGAGCAAAAAACGTAACTTTGTCACTTTCCAGGATGTTTGGTGGGTCAGGATCTCAACTACTACACATTATAACTGTGTGTGTGTGTGTGTGTGTGTGTGTGTGTGTGTGTGTGTGTGTGTGTCAGGTCTACTAGCATCAGTACCAACGATCCAAGAGGAGGCAGAACCACCAATGACCGATGAGTCCCAGACGAGTAGTGGCCCTGGTAAGAGGAAATGTAGAAGCAACATTCTCATTATCCCATCAAGGCTCTACAAAATATTAACATAATTATTGTTTTCACAGTCAGACTGTACACTGTGTGCCCAGCTTTCTCTCCTGTTTTCCCTAGACTCTCCGCCCAGAGGTCCTGCAGACAGTGAAGCAGCTGGCTGCTCTACAGCTCCCGATTCATCCACAGTCTGTGCATCCTCCACCTATGCTCTACATTCAGACCTGAAGGACAAAGGGGACAAGTACCCATCCAAGAAACCTTACAACTCCTCAGGTTCACTCACACAGTCCTCTGCAGCCATAACATCTACATCTGCCAGCCATCCTCCATGTACAGCAGCTCCTCTCTCCCCAGCCCAGAGCCCTCTGTCCAGGTCCAAACCATCCTCCCCGTCCTCCTCATGTCCCACTTTCTCCGAATCCCCTAGTCCAACAATAACCCCGACTCAGACCTCCTCTCTGGGGCCAAGGAGGAAAGGCCTGGCCCACAAGGTCCGCCGCAGCCAGAGGCAACGAGGGCGACAGAGTTGGGCTCCATCACCCAGGGAGGGAGGCAGGAAATCAGAGGAGGAGGAGAGGGAAGAAGTGGGCGGGGAGGAGAGGATGGAGGAGGACGTGGAGCAGGACGAGGAGAGAATGGAGGAGGAGCCTTCTGAAGAGACAGCAGGACATCAGCAGTGATATAAGGTACAATACACAGAATCTTTTAGGCCTGACCTGTATGCTTCGGAGCTTCACCTCTTGCCATGGTTATCGATATCTAAATCAGTATTCAAATGAAGAGGAAGGAGACATTTAGTGTGCTCCACTGAAAGAGAGGCAAAAGACTGGTTAAGAGCGAGCTCCTCTATGGCATTTAGTTAGTCTCAAACCCTGTGCACTTAAAAAACAGGTGTGTGCATGTGAGAAAGGCACGGACAGGTAGTAGAATTAGTATTTGCAAGTTGAAAACCATCCTCGCAAGGGAACATTCCTGCTCAGCAGGCAATATTTGCGGGTATACAGTATCTGACTGAAGCTTCCAAGCCCCAAAAATAGTATTCAGGACAACGCTAGTGGTATCTTTAATGACAGTCAGAAACTAGAAAAACGCAAATGTAATAAAACATTGTAAAACATTTCCTAGATTATATTTGAGACATGGCAACCTTGCCTTGATGCTGCTCATATAAATAGCATAGCCCCAGGCGCAGTGCTTTTGTAACATGAAAGTATAGACTACGCGTTTTTAAGGGTGAGCTGAAGAGACTGATATCAGTATGTCAGGGATCAAGCAAAAACGAGGAGACAGGAATATCAATTCAAAAAATAGGGTTTTATTTACCCAAAATGCAATCTTTTACAAAAAAAAACAGGCAAACTTATTAACTAAGCCTATAAAAGAGGTCAACAAAAAATAACTATACTCAATATAACAACAAAGAACTGAGATGTTAGCTGAACAGAACAGACCTCACGAAATGGCGTAAGGGAGCACATATATAGTGGCTTGGCCAAACCAAATAATACACATGGGGAAAACAAAATGGATGGCAACTACAACTAAATACAAAGCCAGCTAACTAAACCCCACCCCACCCCCACCCCCACCACCACCAGGAAGAGGCCTTCCCCAACCACGAGCCTGCGGGGATCCTACGCCAATTCTCCACACCCTCCTCTGTGTCAAAGTTTCAGATGCGGAGAGGGGGAAAATTTCGCTGATCCGCCTCTAGAGGTAGTATCAGGGCCGCATTATTGGTGAACCGCCCCAGTGTGAACGGATAAGCCTGAACGGATAAGTTCCGCGGGGAACAAATACCATAGCTGTACGTGGAGAAGCGTCCGTCCTCCTGTCTGTCCTACCGACTCTTCGTCACATTTCTGCCTGAATAACAGCTTCTGTCACCGGCAAAAAACTTTAACTCAACGAGTGTTTGTGGTGAAAATAAATCACTGTAACAGTCAGCGCTCCCGACCGAGACTTCAACTTTCCCCCAGAAAATGGCCTCCGTCCCCGCGAGTGAGGGAGTCAGACAGCGTCCTGTTTACTGATGGTGATTATGTAATTATGTAATTTATCACGAAAAATGTAACTTTGTCACTTTCCAGGATGTTTGGTGGGTCAGGATCTCAATCGCAACACATTATAACAGCATCCATATGATTATAAACTGTCCGCGGGTTTAGATTTACAGGGGGAACACCTGGGAATCACCGACGTCATCAACATGACGTGTACTGTCACGCCTCTTTAAGAGCTGCAGCGCCGGCTTTCTGTGTGAATTACATGGCGGCACGGCGGAGATGCTTCGCTCTGTGTGAATCACCATCGGCGGAGAATTGGTGAACCACTGCTCCGGAGATAAAGCGGAGACGCTGTGTAAAAAGGGCTACAGTAACTCAAGACAAAGAAAAGATTCGATTAATACAACAGAATATTATACAGAACAGTATCAGTATAAGTAACCGACTCCGACCACCAAAAGACGTATAGCTACCAGGGTGGGAATTTCACAGCGGCCCACACTTTGGCCTTGATGCCCCGTTAAAAAAAAAATCATCATACGGCCACAGTGGCCTTTGTGCCCCTGGCCCGGACCAAGTTCCATGTAAAAAGCGACCGTGCAGCGTAGTGGGCTTACCTTGAATTACAGCCACCCGAGTGCACAGCAGTCTCTCACAGTAACTTAAGTGAGTTCGCGGTTCGCACAGGGGGAGTCTCATCATCACGTCGATGATCTCACGTGAAAGCCTGAGCCTCTCAAACAACAGCAGCAGCATCTCAAAATGGCAGAACGACACTTACAGCACAAGCCGGTTTTGATATGATATATAACGGACTTATGTGGTATGATTTAGTTTGGCTCCTCCTCGAACCGGCACCTTATCGTGGTGGAGGGGTTTGAGTACCCGAATGATCCTAGGAGCTATGTTGTCCGGGGCTTAATGCCCCTGGTAGGGTCTCCCAAGGCAAACAGGTTCTAGGTGACGGGTCAGACTAAGATCGGTTCAAAAGCCCTAATGAAAGACATAAAATCAAGGCAGTTTACGTCGCCCGGATTGGCGTTACCGGGGCCCCACCCTGGAGCCAGGCCTGGGGTTGGGGCTCGCAGGCGAGCGCCTGGTGGCCGGGTCTTTGCCCACGGGACCCGGCCGGGCCCAGCCCGAAGGAGCGACGTGGGCCCGCCCTCCGGTGAGCTCACCACTCGCTGGAGGGTTCAGAAGGGGCCGGTGCAGAGGGATTTGGGTGGCAGTCGTGGGCGGGGGCCCCGGCGACCCAATCCCCCGACGGTGACTCTAGCCATGGGGACATGGAATGTCACCTCGCTGGGGGGGAAAGAGCCTGAGCTGGTGCGGGAGGTCGAGCGGTACCGGCTAGAAATAGTCGGGCTCACCTCCACGCACAGTCTGGGCTCTGGAACCCAACTCCTTGAGAGAGGCTGGACTCTCTTCTACTCTGGAGTTGCCCGCGGTGAGAGGCGACGAGCTGGTGTGGGCTTGCTTATAGCTCCCCAGCTCAGCCGCCATGTGTTGGAGTTTACCCCAGTGAACGAGAGGGTCGCTTCCCTGCGCCTTCGGGTCGGGGATAGGTCTCTCACTGTTGTCTCGGCTTATGGGCCGAACAGCAGTGCAGAGTACCCGGCCTTCTTGGAGTCCCTGGGAGGGGTACTGGAGAGTGCTCCAACCGGGGACTCCGTTGTTTTACTGGGGGACTTCAACGCTCACGTGGGCAGCGACAGTGTTACCTGGAGGGGTGTGATTGGGAGGAACGGCCTCCCTGATCTGAACCCGAGTGGTGTTTTGTTACTGGACTTCTGTGCTAGTCACAGTTTGTCCATAACAAACACCTTGTTCAAGCATAAGGGTGTCCATATGTGCACGTGGCACCAGGACACCCTAGGCCGGAGGTCAATGATCGACTTTGTGGTCGTGTCATCTGACCTCCGGCCGTATGTCTTGGACACTCGGGTGAAGAGAGGGGCTGAGCTGTCAACTGATCACCACCTGGTGGTGAGTTGGATCCGCTGGCAGGGGAAGAAGCTGGACAGACCTGGCAGACCCAAACGTATTGTGAGGGTCTGCTGGGAAAGTCTGGCGGAACCCTCTGTCAGGGAGGTCTTCAACTCCCACCTCCGGGAGAGCTTTAACCAGATCCCGAGGGAGGCTGGGGACATTGAGTCCGAATGGACCATGTTCTCCACTTCCATTGTTGACGCGGCTGTCCGGAGCTGTGGCCGTAAGGTCTCCGGTGCCTGTCGTGGCGGCAATCCCCGAACCCGGTGGTGGACTCCGGAAGTAAGGGATGCTGTCAAGCTGAAGAAGGAGTCCTACCGGGCCTGGTTGGCCCGGGGGTCTCCTGAGGCAGCTGACGGGTACCGGCAGGCCAAGCGAGCTGCAGCACGGGCAGTCGCAGAAGCAAAAACTCGGGTCTGGGAAAAGTTCGGGGAGGCCATGGAGGAGGACTATCGGTCGGCCTCGAAGAAATTCTGGCAAACCATCCGGCGCCTCAGGAGGGGGAAACAGTCCTCCACCAACACTGTTTACAGTGGAGGTGGGGAGCTGTTGACCTCGACTGGGGACATTGTCGGACGGTGGAAGGAATACTTCGAGGATCTCCTCAATCCCGCTGACACGCCTTCCATAGAGGAAGCAGAGACTGGGGTCTCAGAGGTGGATTCATTCATCACCCAAGCCGAAGTCACTGAGGTAGTTGGGAAGCTCCTCAGTGGCAAAGCACCGGGGGTGGATGAGATTCGCCCTGAGTATCTCAAGTCTCTGGATGTTGTGGGGCTGTCTTGGTTGACACGTCTCTGCAGCATCGCGTGGCAGTCGGGGACAGTGCCTCTGGACTGGCAGACTGGGGTGGTGGTCCCCCTATTCAAAAAGGGGGACCGGAGGGTGTGCTCCAACTATCGGGGGATCACACTCCTCAGCCTCCCTGGGAAAGTCTATTCCAGGGTACTGGAGAGGAGAATTCGGCCGATAGTCGAACCTCGGATTCAGGAGGAACAATGCGGTTTTCGTCCTGGCCGTGGAACACTGGACCAGCTTTTCACCCTCCGCAGGGTGCTCGAGGGTTCATGGGAGTTTGCCCAACCAGTCCACATGTGTTTTGTGGACTTGGAGAAGGCATTCGACCGTGTCCCTCGTGGCATTCTGTGGGGGGTGCTCCGGGAGTACGGGGTCGGAGGCCCTCTGTTAAGGGCTGTACGGTCCCTGTACGACCGGAGCAGGAGCTTGGTTCGCATCGCCGGCAGTAAGTCAGACCTGTTCCCAGTGCATGTTGGACTCCGGCAGGGCTGCCCTTTGTCACCGGTTCTGTTCATTATTTTTATGGACAGAATTTCTAGGCGCAGCCTCGGGCCGGAGGGGATCTGGTTCGGGAGCCACTGGATCTCATCTCTGCTTTTCGCGGATGATGTGGTCTTGTTGGCTCCTTCGAGCCAGGACCTCCAGCATGTCCTGGGGCGGTTTGCAGCCGAGTGTGAAGCGGCTGGGTTGAGAATCAGCACCTCCAAATCCGAGGCCATGGTTCTCGACCGGAAAAAGGTGGCTTGCTCCCTCCAGGTGGGAGGAGAGTTCCTGCCTCAAGTGGAGGAGTTTAAGTATCTTGGGGTCTTATTCACGAGTGAGGGAAGGATGGAGCGTGAGATTGACAGGCGGATCGGTGCAGCGGCCGCTGTAATGCGGTCGTTGTATCAGTCTGTCGTGGTGAAGAGAGAGCTGAGCCGAAAGGCGAAGCTCTCGATTTACCAGTCAATCTACGTTCCGACCCTCACCTATGGCCATGAACTTTGGGTCATGACCGAAAGAATAAGATCCCGGATACAGGCGGCCGAAATGAGTTTCCTCCGCAGGGTGGCAGGGCGCTCCCTTAGAGATAGGGTGAAGAGCTCTTTCACCCGGGAGGAGCTCAGAGTAGAGCCGCTGCTCCTCCACATCGAGAGGAGCCAGCTGAGGTGGCTCGGGCATCTTTTTCGGATGCCCCCGGGACGCCTCCCCCGGGAGGTGTTCCTGGCATGTCCCGCCGGGAGGAGACCCCGAGGAAGACCCAGGACACGCTGGCGTGACTATGTCGCCCAGCTGGCCTGGGAACGCCTTGGGATCCTCCCGGAAGAGCTGGAGGCAGTGTCCGGGGAGAGGGAACTCTGGGTGTCCCTGCTCAGGCAGCTACCCCCGCGACCCGGCCCCGGATAAGCGGACGAAAATGGATGGATGGATGGATGGATGGATTTAGTTTGGTAAAGTTGGAAGTATATTCACAGATTCGGACTTCCCGGATCAATAACTCAGAAGCAAAACATTGTTAAAACACAAACGACGACTCTTTCCTACCGTAGTAAGGTAGACAACGAGCGACAACTGTATTTTCATCAAAACGAGCGCTCCTCCGGGCTGGACATTAACATTGGGCTCTATAGTCAGCCGTCTGTGAGACAAGGGCGCTCTACAAAGTGCAACACCGAAAAGAGATACTACAAAAAATATTCAATAACTTTACTATTATTCAGTGTAGTGTCACCAAAATCACTCCACACATCAATGGTCTCTTGCTGGTTATTCTACAACTGTTACTTTGGAAAAAAAATGTGCTTTGCCATAATTTTGGGGAATTTCTATTGGGAGAACCCTAACCCAAAAAAAATATTTTCTAATGTAAAATGAACTTGATATTGGTTTTAAAAAATGTTTTAATACATAATGTCTTATTATAAAAAAGGATGTAATGGTATCAATCTGAAAGGCAAAACCTTCGAATTTTAGTCAATGGCCTTTGTGCCCTGTCATGTGGCCTTGATGCCCCTAAAAAAAAAAAAAGTGAAGGCCAAATTGCCTTGCCCCTAAAAAGACAAAATTCCAACCCTGATAGCTACCATGTTGGAATGCCACGTTTTAAATACACATTAAGAATATCTTGTTGGTGTCATTGTTCTTGTCTTATACCAATTGTGAACTTGCTTGAAGTGCTGACCTTTGAGAAAACTGGAGAGTGCAGATATTAGTGACTGTTCAAAAGCTAACTAAATAACATTAACTAAATAACTGTTCAGAAAGTTAGCAACTGTTGTAGCTAGAGCTAGCGTATTTCCGTATAGCTCACCAACTAGCCGCGCAGGTTGCCACGATGTCACCAAGCTTTCAGCACTGTCTGTTTTTCACAGTCATTCAAAGGTGCTGTTTATATATTTTCTGGTGTGAATCTCCTAGCAAATAAAAAGGCTACATATCCTAAACCTGAATACAGAGGTTTACCAAGGCAAATTTCCCAGGTACCACCAACTGCAAATACCAACAAATACAATGAAGGAGCCACCTCCTTTATTTATATTTATATTTAACAAAAAAACAAAGTGTGTGTGTATATATATATATATATGTATAAATGTATATATATATACATATAGATAGATAGATAGATAGATAGATAGATAGATATTTATAGATAGATGTATATTTATATCTATATTTATATCTATATATCTATATCTATATATATAGATATATAGATAGATATATAGATAGATAGAGAGAGAGAGAGTGAAAGAGAGAGAGAGAGATAGATACACTTTGTTTTGTTTGTTCCACTTTGTTAAGTGTCCTTGGGTACCCTGAAGGGCGCTATATAAATTAAATATATTGTTATTATTATTATTATTATTATTATATATGTACATATTACACACACAAATATGTATATATATATATATATATATATATATATATATATATATATATATATATATATATATATATATATATATATATATATATATATTAGGGCTGTCAAATGATGAATTTTTTTAATCGCGATTAATCGCATTTTGTCCATAGTTAACTCGCGATTAATCGCAATTTTTTTGGCACATTTTTTTCTGTTCTAAATATATCTTAATGTATTTTTTCATGCTCTTAA
The DNA here is from genome assembly GCA_963678695.2 of Diplodus puntazzo. Taxonomy (NCBI): domain Eukaryota; kingdom Metazoa; phylum Chordata; class Actinopteri; order Spariformes; family Sparidae; genus Diplodus; species Diplodus puntazzo. The sequence continues at coordinate 46,833 of OZ023161.1, forward strand.
TACTTCTCTCCTCCCAGAAGTTCACTTATGTACCTGTTATATAAGTAAAAAAGTACTTCAGTTATTGAATATTTCTCCCAATAGAAATTCCCCCAAATTATGCCAAAGCACATTTTTTCCAAACAAAAAATTGTATAATGACCAGCAGGAGACCACTGATGTGTGGAGTGATTTTGGTGACACTTCACTGAATAATAGTGAAGTTATTGAATATTATTTGTTGTATCTCTTTTCGGTGTTGCACTTTGTGGACGGTCCCTGCGCCCTCGTCTCACAGCCGGCTGACCATAGAGACCAGAGTTAATGTCCAGACGCTCGTTTTGACGAAAATACGGTTTAGCTCGTTGTCTTCCTTATTACGGTAGTACAGAGTCATTGTTTGTGTTTTAACAATTTTTCGCTTATGAGTTATTGATCCGGGAAGTTCGAATCAGTGAATATATTTCCAACTTTACCGAACTAAATCATGCCACATAAGTCAGTTATGCATCATATCAAAACTGGCTGAGCTCGCTTGCGTACCTGTGCTGTAAGTGCTGTTATTCAGTTTTGAGATGCTGCCGCTGTTTCACGGGAGATCATCGTGATGATGAGACTCCACCTGCACGAACCGCGGACTCATTGAAGTTACTGTGAGTGACTACTGTGCACTCGGGTGGCTGTAATTCAAGGCAAGAACACGGCGCTGACCGGGCCAGGAGCATAAAGGCCACCGTGTTCTTCCCGAACCGCCAACCCTGCTTCTTCTTCTGATTCCCTTTCTTATTCTTTTGCCACCGTCTGGATCAAGACTATAGGTGCCACTGACGGCCGTAAATCATACAATGCGCGTTTCTTTCTTCTTTTTTTTTATACCGAGCGTTAATCGCGCGTTTAAAAAAATAACGGCGTTAAGAGGATGTTGCGTTAACGATATATTTATGTAATGTGTATATAGAACTGGATCTGTGATAAAAATACATCAAATGACAGTTAATGGTCTTTGGCCCAGGTGGAGCCCGAGTACTACTGGTGGTGCATGTGCCAGACACCTCAGTGGCTCACTTTCCTCTAAGAGAAGCATCACATGCAGTGTTTCTCTCTGTCAGTGAATGACAGTCTGGATTATTAGAGATATAGTACTGTTGTGACTAACACAGTGTTTTGTACTCTGGTTTCTCTTTCAGATGTGGTTTTAAAAGAACACTCCTCAAACATCAATCCTGGAAAACTGAACTCATGAAGACGTACAGGAGACAGAGTCATGGACATGTGGACAACATGAATATACATACACACACATATCTGTCATGCATACAACACAAATGGAAGCTGTACAAAAGCATTTTACTCTCAAGTTTCTCACAGCATTTAAGTAAGTGTGTCTTTTTGAACCACTCTGACATTTAGCACAGAACAAGTCCAGACTTACTGTAAATGATCCTAAAAGAATACTTATTTGATTAAATGAAAGCCACGATCCTATTTGACGAGTAACAAGTGATCTTGTACACTTCCATCTCTTAGACACACAGCAACATAATGTACACACCATCTATTGAACCCTTAAAACACAGTGTGGCTATCAGCAGTAGCACCTCTCTGCTTGTCCTCTCTGCTTCTGCAAACATCCCCTCCTTAGAAACAAGCTTGTGCAGGAGCCTGCAGGTCACCTATTCTGTCTGTACACCAGACTCTTTGCACTCTGTTGTTCTATGTTCTAGGACAGAACCATACCTAAGTCATTTGATAAAGCATTGTATTTTGCAGATAGGAATTTGCATAACTGTAGTTTAAGAGATTTATTTGTGTTGGTAACCACACAGTCCTGGAGTGATGAACCAGGTCATTCTGGGTCCTGGCCAGGCCAAAAACTGATTGTTGTTATTAACAGGCAGACAGGAAGAACAGGTACTTCTAGCTTCAGATAGATTTACTGACCATCAGTGAAATGTGAAAACTTAATTGTATGTTGTAGCTACGTTCAGTGTACAGTTGTCCATGTTTTGGGCCAGCTTTAGGAGGCACTCTTTATATTCAGATGGGAAAATGGTGATCTGTCTGTCAGACTTCAACAAAGAAAATAATGGAGGGTATTTGTGTTCACGTGGCCCTGGTGATTTTGTTGAGGACATTCTCCTGTTTCTACCACATCAAAAACTCAAAGAAACACTAAAGAACATGACGGAAACTCTACACTTGTAAATAATAACATCTAAAATGAATCTACATGTAAATGCAAGATGAAAGTTTTTGAAAATTATATTTTTGCTTGGATAATGATAATTTTGCCAATCAACATCTTTGCTTAGTGAAGATGTTAATTAGTGAAAGAGAACCAAACATTTTTATAATCGCCTTCCCTAAATCATCAGTTCCCTGTCTGTCTGGAAGGGTCACACATCTCTGATGGTTGAGCATGTTTCTAATGGAACAATTTGTAAATAAAGAGGCCAAGGCACTGTACAGCTTTAATTGGAGGGAACACACAAGATTTTGCATTTGCCATATTTTTCTCTGGCAATTGAAAATGTGGCTTGTGTGGAATGAATGTAGCGAAAAAAACCATTGGGTGTTCTCCCCATACATAATATTTATCAGAGTTTTTATTTGATGTATGTCAAACTAAACCTGTCTGTTTTACTAATGATCTGGTTAAGGGGGGTTCACAAATGCATGTGTCCTGTTTCTGCCATGTTTCCACTAGAGGGTAGTATACATAGTATATGTTTCCACACATGGGCAGTGAACTTATATTGATCAGACAAGTTGTAAATTCACTAGAGCTTCGACTGAAGATTACGATAAAGATTCAAACCTGATGATTATTTTCTGGATTTATCAATTCCGAATTCTTTCGTTAAATGTCAGGAAATAGTCAAATCACCCCATTTTCACCTCTGTAAAAGAAAGGTGTGGGGCAGTTCTGGATAAATTTGCAAAACAGTTATTACAATTACAGTAGTTGAAAAAAATGTGTCAATAAATCAACTTATTGACAAGAAATGGATACAAATTCTTTCTAGATAACTCTAACCTGATTAAAGTGCAACTCTCGCCAAAATGCAACTTAGGCTTTTTTTTGTGAATGTATACGAGTCAAACCTTCACTTAAAAGCATAATTACGACGAAAGAGGCACTTTTAAGATTTATCGTATTTTCGTTTCGAGTCAAACTCATTTTAAATGGGAGTGCTTGGGGCAAATTAGTGATAGAATCAAAATTTTTAAAACACTAAGAAGGCTCGACACAACATGAAACTTTGCTCATAGTATCACCAGGGTCTCTACACATGAACACGAGCGTTGAGAACATTGTTTGTGTACACAGAGTTTGCTAAAAATAACATTTTTGAACAACTCACCTGAGCAGTAGCAGGCTTTTGATTTTAGTATTGTTTCTTATATGAGGCTCCTTTTTCAACTTCAAGGTCAATATTGTTTTTCGCTAACAACAAAACAACAAATTATCTGTGCATTTATATGGAACTAAGCTTTAGGAGCGTTCCACCGTAACTCACAGCGGCGAGCGGAACAAGCTACTGCTTATGTGAGTTGTCCAAAAACTCTCTTTTAGTAAACTCTGTGTACACAAACAATGTTCTCAATGCTCGTGTTCATGTGTAGAGACCCTGGTGATACTACAAGCCAAGTTTCATGTTGTGTCGAGCATTCTTAAGTGTTTTAAAAATAACGATTTTGATGCTATCGCTAATTTGCCCCAGGCACTCCCATTTAAAATGAGTTTGACCAGAAAACGAAAATACGGTAAATCTTAAAAGTGCCTCTTTCGTCGTAATTATGCTTTTACGCAAAGGTTTGACTCATATACATTCACCAAAAAGCCTAGGCTGCATTTTGGCAAGAGTTTCACTAACTGTTTCTGAAATGAGTGAATGTAATTTGTCTCAAAGCCCCTTGAGGTAAACATCATAACCTTTACTTGAATACATTTTTGTAGTTGAGTAAACTGACACAAAATGTTCAAAATTCTACTTTTTTCTGATTACATTTGTAAACTAGAGTTGCACTCAGCGCGTATACCTCTGCTAAGACCCAACAGCCTCTTTTGATTTAATCAGGCCTAATCCAATATCAAATAAAACCCGATTTGGCCTAAAACAGGCCAAATTACAGAAGATCAACAAAATCAATATTTCAGCTCACACCAGGATACGATTGACACTCTTTTATTAACAATTGCATTAATGACGAGGGAGCAAAACTCATATCACATTGTACCAACTGATGTGTGATACATAGCTGTTTGTTTTAACTTGCTCTTGAAAGTGTCCTTGAGTGCTTTGCTTTGAGTGCTTTCTCTAAATACAATGTATTAATTTTTTTATTGACACTCAGATACCTGCCACCTAAATACCCTTTTTCCATCAAGAACTATTATTCCCTGAAAAATTGATAAATAATTTGAAAAATGCCATTTGAGGTTGTAATATAATTCTGTTGCTTCTCCAGTAGTTTTCCATATGTATTGAAATCTTGGTCAAAGTCCATCTGTACAACAAAATTTTATTTTTCCAAGCCTTTTTGAAAACGTCTTCATCATGTCACATGACAGGTTTCTGCATGATGATGCTACTGACTAGTGTGCCTCCTGTGTGACAGAGCTCCAGGTCTGTGTCTGTTTGAACATGGCAGCGGTATGGCTGAATGTTGACACAGGGCCGACCAGTGGCCACACACATGCGTTTGCTTCAGCTGAATTCACACATAATCTGGCAATGATGCACAACATTCTGCTTTGTTTGTGCTACCACCCCTCGCTCTCTTCATTCATTTTGTAGCTCGCTTGACCATTGCTGTTCTGTCTCTGTCTCCCTTGTTGAGGTGGAGAGTCAGGTCCAATTTCTAATAGTGTTTTAATAAATGGTGACTGACAAATCCAGCACATTATTCCTCTCAGGTTTAATAATAATAATAATAATAATAATCTTTCATTTCCAAGCTAACAGTTCGGTCAAACTTAATGCTTTAACTGTTGGTGAACATTATAGTGTGTGGTGAGGGAATCAGTGCTATCAACTATCTCACTGTCTTCACGAACGGCTGAGTGAGGGGTGTACATTTTAAAAACCCAAAAGAAAGTGAGATAAAAATCACTGGAACTGTCTCTTCATCTGGATCCACACCAAAAGTTTATGGGGTGTATTCTGGGCAGAGACCATCCTCCATCCAAGTTTGGAGGAAATCTTTTCAGTAACCCTTTTTAATCAGAAATGGTATATAACACACTCTTTCTATGTATACAATATATACTATAATATAAGAGTAGATCATTTTTAATTTGTACTTTTTACAGAAAAACTGCCAACTCTAAACCAACCAGGTCATGTTATTGCTGCAGAAACCACACATTTTCATCCATTTGGGAGATTTGCTGGTATTTGAACGAGACAATCGGTGTGGCTATTTCATCCTCACCACTTTGTTCAATACTCACTATTTTAACCAAGTGCCGAATAAACAGGCCATAGCAGCAGTTTGCCTTTGTGAAACCCCCTCTCTGTTGTCTGAACGGTTAAAGTTTCCCTGAAGGGAGATCATAGGTTGTGTAAGGACAAACCACAGAAGCCTGTACAGGTGTGATACTGTTGGTGTTAAAGTCTGAGTGGGAACTTTACAGTTTGAATCCAAGAAGGTAAAAGGATAATTCAGCAGGTGGAACCCCAGTTCAGCCTCTCAGGGCTGACTGGCCTGACCTCAGGTCAGACAAGCTCACAGTTCCCACTTATGCTGAACACAAAACAAGCCCTGATAGGATGCTTTTATGTTGCTCTACATTCCAACTAACAGCAGTATGATGCTCTGCAGGGCCGGGGATCTGTCTGGGAACTTTGGGCTACATGGATATTTATTTGTTTTGTATTGTACAAAAAGAGTTTATTTTCATTAAAATTGCTGAAGGAATTGTGATTGAAACGAGAGCGTCTGGTGTGATGTCTGTTTGTGCTGTGTTATACAGTAAGGATCCTGCTCACACATTCATGTTTTAAAATAAAATAGTGTGATAAAAGTATTATCCCAAAATGGAAGTTTCATTTGATAGACTTGTACTTGGTATTACAAGCGATTTAACATGATGGAGCCATGTTTAATCAAACACTTCATCATTGTCAGGAAAGAAAAACATTTTGAAATCATAAATGTCAAGTTTATGATTTAGAGATTCTGTTCATGATATTTGTGTTATTATTAGTGTTTTCCTTCTGTATTGCAGTAGGCAGGCCTGCACCTCACTAGTACAGGGTTGGACCCCCTTTGCCCTCAGAACTGTGTAATTCTTCTTGCTATAGATTCAGTAATGTTGGGAAACATTCCTCTGAGATTTTGCTCCATATTGACGTGATATATCAGACAACTTGCTGCAGATTTGTCGACTGCACATCCATGATGCTAATCTCTTCTTGCACCACATGTCAAAAGTGCATTGTTGGATTGAGATCTGGTGACTGTGGAGGCCGTTTGAGCACAATGAACTCATTGTCATGTTCAAGACCATTGTCATGTGACAAGTCCGTAATCCTACAGGAAGGAGCCATTAGGAGGTGGGTATACCACTGTGACCAGAATGGACATGGTCAGCAACAATACTTGGATGGGCTCTGGTGTTTAAACCATGCTCAAAAGTGCATCAAGAAAATATCTCCCACACCAATTTATCGCCAGACTAAACCATTGAGATCCATCAGACAAGGCAATATTAGTCCAGTCTTCTGTTGTTGTGTTGCTAGCCTTGACTGTGTCTTGGTGCCTCAAATGGGCCTGTGTACACATAATTTGATATCTCAATGATACATGTCCAAGTCGTAGCAGTTTAGCTGAAGAAAAGTTAGTTGTGAAACCTTACAGAACCTTCTGGCAGTGCAATAACACATACTGACGTTTTAATGACACATCCAAATGGGACCACTGTAGATGAGGTCAGGAAAATTATTTATAAGGGTTGGATTACAATTGTCTCATGACAGCCAATGTCAAAACGTGCCACACATGACACTTTAATTTTGTTGTTAATGCTAAAACAACACAACAACAAATAGAGCTTAAATGTTGAAGCTACAAAGCTTCTTTAAGTTTGACAAGCCTGCTATGTCATGTTTATGGCATTTTATGGTGTCTTGGTTCAAGTCAAATTGTCAACAAAGGCCCCATGAACATGTCATGTGACCGAACAGTAATTTATTACACTAGGCAGACTAATATTCTAACTGTAACTAGTAATATGTAATATATTGCATTTTTAAAGTATCTTGCCCAACACTATTCATGCTACTCTCTACATCCCATGCTTTTGTAGATAGTTTCCTATTGAAGGCAAATAAACATTTTTGGTGAAATTTAAAAACGTGTCTCCCCTCATTGTCACAAACATTGAGCCCGTTCGTGACAAGTGGGGGCTCGTCCGGGATCCAGTATTGATCCTAAAATGGTGTAGAATTATTTTGGTCTGTATGGGTAATTTGGCCCGCTTTAGGTTTTGTGAGTGTTTCCTCCTATTGTAGATAATAGTCTTTGGTTTGCCTTATTTGAGTGAACATTAGTTGTGTTTGGACATAGCTGTCTGTGCTGTGGTTAATCACCAACTGTTTTGGGAGGGGAAGTGTCAGGTTCTTACTGCTGGTTGCTTCCTTTAAGAAGTTTGTACGAAATTTAGGGAGGAATTTGGTCCCTTTCTGTTTTGTTTTTTGAGCATGATTGAACTTGACTGGGGTTTTGTGGTGGACCCTATCTGGGGTAGTTTGGTGTCTGTTTGAGCAGGAGTTCCTTCTCCCCTGTTAGGCTTGGCAGCGGGTTCCTCTAGAGGACTCGTGGTGTCGACTTTAGGTGGCGGCGAAGGTGGGTAGAGCTTTAGCTCGGGAGCATCTCCGTGGTTGCGAGAGGGTTGCCAGCAGGCATGGACTGGCCATCTGGCATACCGGGCAATGCCCGGTGGGCCGACGCACATTTTTGGGCCGAGCTGTCATAATTTAATCAAAAAAGTTTATTATAAATCATTTTTATCGACCGCGACGGCCCATTGGTTGATTTTCTAGAAGGACATTGGGCTAATCCAATGAAATCTCTCAGCCCTCCTCTTTTTTTCTAAGTGCACAATTTAGAGGGGGCGGCCCATTGGTCCATCTTCAATATAGACAGTGGACTGAACCAATCAGGATATAGTACGACAGCGGCCCCACCCCTCCCCTTTCTGCGCTGTCTCCTGTAACTAGGAGTGACAGCATGGAGCAATTGAAGAGAAAGAAAAGTTGCTGCTAAGAGAAGAATCTCACTGTAGATGCTGCAAAGTGTGCTAAAATCACAGACTTGTTCGCTGGAGGGGCTGCTGTAGCCTCCACGTCCTGTGAGACAGCAGTGAACCAGCAACAGCAGGTTGAAGGTGAAAGCAGCAGCGGGCAAGAGAGGAGCAGCCAGAGATGCTGCTGACTGACAGGGACAGTGTAGTACACAGGGGCACGGCCAGGGATTTTGGGCCCCATGAAAAAAAAATCTAGTTGGGCCCTTGTATAGGTTGCCCATGTCTCAAAGGGCCCCCTGTCAGTGCTGGGCCCTTGGAATCGTCCTAACCTTTCCCCCCCTGGCGGCGCCCCTGGTAGTACAGCCGGTAAGCAGGTAGTAACGGTAATACAGGGACTGTGAGGTGATGGAGGCAACGTTAGCTCTATTAGCCTACATGTAGAGTTATCAGCGGGTCGGGCCGGCCCGACAAACCCGACCGGACCCGCGGGCTCAGGTCCGGTCAGGTTAACGTGGGGGCGCGGCAGACAATTCATGCCGGTGTGTCGCGCTGCGCCCGCGGCCGTTGAGAACTCTAATTACATGAGAATGATGAGCAATGGCGATTGATTAGTATCAATATTAATTGGCGTTGCATCCCAAAATCTGGCAGCCACGGCACCTTATTCTGATAAAATAGCAAACGGTCAAGGCTGAGAAGTGTTTGATGAGCAGCAAGTGTCCATTTTAGGCTCTATCATGGCATTTTAGACATTTAGGTTAAAGGTGTGTTGAAAGGCTACATAGTAGTTTGAATTTGTAGCAACCCTCTATGCTGTGGTTAAACATGTTTTTTTTAAAAAATGATTTTAAAACTGCTAAATGATACGTAAAAAGCTTTGCAATTTAAGCACTAAAGTAAGTGTAAAGAAAATATAAAAGTATTATTAGCAAAAGGTTTGCCCACAATGAACAAGATGAGTTTAAGACGGTGTTAAATGCTTTTAAGACATAGGCTGGTTGCTTTGCATAAGTTCATAAAGCAGCCTGTCTTTAGCCTGATATAACAATGTTTCAGCTTTTTAAAGGAGGGAGCACCTTTTAACCTGAAGAATTATAATTGAGCTGCTATATCAGAGGAATACAGAAAATACATTTTAGAGATTATTTCAATAAAAAGGATAAAATAATCAATTGAACTACACAGAGCAGACAAAAGTGGTGGACATAACAAAAGACACTAAACCTCTGAGATTTAGGATGTTAATGATACATTATGCTTGAAATAGAGAAGGAGTTAGAACTATGTGTTGAGTAAATGTACTTATTTGCTTTCCACAGTGGTTTTTTGATAGACTTCTAAAGTAATGATAAACTGTAAATGTCTAATAAGCCTAAAGGCAAAAAGTTATGTTGGTTTTTTTACGCTTGTGCTCCGCTAATTATGAGGGGCCGGTCTAAGCCAAAAATGCCGGGGACGATTTTTTGTCCCAGTCCATCCCTGGTTGCCAGTTTCCTGGTTGCTTTCTTCATGCTGCTGGTTTAGCGTGCATAATTACCCCACACCATTAACTGCACAAGACTAGGGATGAGTTAGTTAGCTAGCTTTTATGATTGTAGTTAGCATCAGGATAGGGGTGAGGCTCCTGTTCACCTGTTACCCCAGGTTTGGGTTTTCTGTGTGTCCCGGTCAAGGTTGATCATTTGGTTATTTTGTTTTGAGGATGGCTTCCTTTGTGGAGAGTTTCATCCAGGATCCTTCACAGTCTTTGGTCTGTTTGAGGCTGGAGTCTTGTGCCGCCAGCCAGTTGGCAGTTCTGTGACCAATGTGGTGCCTACAACTCTAACATTTGAGCAACAGAAGGAGTTGCTGCAGTTACAATTAAAGCAGCAGTTAGAGAGGTTGAAATTGGAAAATAAAGTAGAACTAGAAACCATTAAGCATAAAACTGAGTGTGCAAAGCTGGAACTGCAACAATATCAACTACAGTTGGTAAAAAAGGGTAAACTTTCTAATGTGAACAGAACTGATGGTCTTGAGGGCTTAGAGGGCAAGTCTTCTCAGTTTGACTTGGTTAATAATCTCCGCTTGCTTCCCAGGTTCAGCGAGTCTGATCCAGACTAATTTTTTTCTCTGTTTGAGAGAATAGCAGATGCTCGAGACTGGCCAGATTGAGACAGAACCATCTTACTGCAGTGTGTTCTGACTGGTAAGGCCCAGGAGGCCTACTCAGCTCTAAGTGTAGCTGAGAGTAAGGATTATGAGACGGTGAAGGCAGCAGTGATGAAGGTATATGAACTTGTGCCAGAGGCATATCGCCAGCGTTTTAGATCAAGGAAGAAGCTGGATAATCAGACCAAAACTGAACTTGCCCGGGACTTAATTTCCCAGTTTAACCGCTGGTGTGCAGCATCTGAAGCTGATAGATTCGTTGATCTCTGCAACCTGATGATCCTGGAACAACTTAAAAACTCGGTGCTTGACCGTGTCGCTACGTACATTAATTAATGAACATAAAGTGAAAACTCACAGAGAGGCTGCAGTCTTGGCAGATGAGTATGTTCTAACACACAGAAGTTTATTTGGTACAAAGGGAGAAGCTTGTCATACGAATGACACTTATCCAAGGTCAGGTAAGGTAAAACCAGCTAATGAGGCAGCTCTGCCTCTTGGTCAGAGTGAACGGAGTTCAGCAGTCAGTTCTGACACTTGTAGGTACTGTCAAGCGAGGGGGCACTGGAAAAAGGATTGTCCAGTGTTGAAAGCCAGGAGGTCCTCTGGTCAGGTGAAACCTGCTGCTCTGGCTGCTCCTGTCATTACATCTGAGAGCAGGGAACTAGGTCAAGTGCAGGTTTGCAATGAGCTGGTAGCTCCTCGGGCTGACTACTCTGCTTTTATATCAGAGGGGTGGGTCTCATTGGTAGGAGGTGGGGTGCAGGTTCCCATTAAGACACTAAGAGACACTGGAACACCTTTAACCCTTTAAGGCCTAAGCCTAAGAATTCCCGCCTGGACTTTTTTTTGCTTATTTAACTATAAAAGGGCCTGAAAATGTCCTGTGAGTAAGTACTTTTGCCCATTTTTTCAGAACACTTGAGACTTTCAATGTCTGGCAGTTATTTGTAAATCACTACATGTTAAAAGCTGTTTAAATGAAGAAAAACCAAAAAACGGAATTTGATTTTACAGTTTTACTGTGGAAAAAATGGTGCAAATGCACATTAACAACAGATTTTGAACATTGAATAAAAAATTTGAACAGTATGAAACATATTTACAATATTATTTGTTAAACTTTTCTTTCAGTTTGTAAAAACAACAATAACAATGAAAACTATGTACAGGCGTTTTTTTCCCTCCTCTTTCTCTCTAGCTTTGATGATATTGCCAGTGGCAGTTTCTGTCTGGCATCAGGCAAAGACCCACATCACAGCTCTCACACTTCCAAGGAGTGCTTCTGTGGCAAACTTTGCACCACCGTCGCCCCCCGCTGGCCATCTGAGCCTTTGACAGTCCACTGCCTGTGGGGACAGGCTGGTGTTGGCACGGACCACTGGTCTTCTCAAGCTTGCTTTTAAGATCAACTCCCAGGAGGTGTGCAGCAAGCTCCTCCTGGAAGGCCTGTCTTGTAAGTGGCCTCTGCTGCATGCTGGCTGACTGGACTTTTCTCTATGAAGGTGTGGTTGGAGGTGGTGGAGAGATTTCAGCTACACAGAGAGATAAGATTATTTAGCTGGCCGGCATATGATCCACAGTTCCTTCCAGCGTCACAGGACCACAGGTACAGACAATGGGCTAAGCGAGGTATTACTGCCTTCTGCCAAATATTAACAAATGGAAGACTTAATAGTTTTGAGGACTTATGCCAGGCGTATGAGCTGGGAAAAGAGGACTTCTATCAGAACCTACAGGAAATAAGGCCCTCTGATCCTACTGAGCCCTTAAGAATAACCCAGATACTTATTGACGCTTATAATTCAAAAAACATGAAAGGTTTCATAGGCAAATTATACAAGGGTTTTTCCTTAATGAATAAGCATTCAAGTAACTATAAAAGGGAGCACTGGGAAAAGGAAGCCAATACAGTAATCTCAGAGGATGTGTGGCTTCAAATATGGGAGACCAAGTCTACCTCTACTAACTCCTTGTTTTGGAGGGATTTCAGTTGGAAAAATCTCACTTGTTTTTTTTATTATCCTCGACCAAAAATACAAATTTAGTGGGTCTCAATGCTCCCGCTGGAGGTAGTGTGGATCAGTTTCAGCAGATCATGCTCCCATTTTCTGGTCATGCCCTTATGTTGTGCCTTTCTTGAAAGAGGTGGGCCGATTGGCCTCAAGTCCTGGATCTGAGATTTGACTTTTCTTTTACCTCAATGTACCTTGGACATATCTCTAAGGATATCAATAAGAGTGACTCATACCTTTTGAAGATCTTTCTGGCCGCCAGTAAAAAGGCGATTACAAAATGTTGGCTCCAGAGGAACCCTCCTACCATCACCCTTCTTATCAATATTATCAACTCTATACGCATTATGGAGAAAATGACTTTTACTATTCGATAACAAAAGGAGAAGGGACACAAATATTGGAAAAAATGGGACTGTTACAACCATATAGGTCAATAATATATATGTATATGTGTATTGTAACTTTTCATTTTTATTTTCAGGCATGAAAATAATTCGATAAAAACAACTTTTCTAAAATTTCTACAACTACAATTTTCAAGACGTGTCGATGATGCTGAGGTGAGGGGACTGACTGGAGGCTGAACGTAAAGCACGTTGCATTCTCTGTCAGAAAGACAACACATTTGTCTTCAAAATAAGAGCTTTACATTGCATCCCATTAGAGTTTAGAACTGGGTTCTTAGCAGGGGGCTTTTAATTTGAAAGTAGCAACCGTTCGTGGCTTGCCGCTACTAGAGTGCCTTAAGAGAGACTCTGTAGGACTCTAGCCGGACGCTAGCATCTCCCGGATTTCAGCGGCTGTCCAGTTGCTCATCTTGACGTCCACAGATGAAGTGATGGACTGACTGCTGTCATCAGCTGTTTCTTGGTTTTAAAACTCTCCGGCTGTGGGTCGCACAACAGTGCACGTCATCGACACCTCCACCCATCTCACGCAATAGCCGGCACATCGACGGCTTGGATTTAGATAGCCTCCGAGGTGTACCCTCCGAGGCGGCAAATTGGCGGACCAGAACAGACCTCCAATTTACCACTTTCTGTCTAAATCTGCAGACCTAGCCGCAAAAAGGACAGCCGAATTGGCGGCTTGCTGCCCAGTATAAAAACCGCTATTAACTATGCAAACAAGGGCAGCCATGCACTGCAGGCACACTGTCAAACAGAAGTGCACAAGAAGAAGGTGCAGGTCATAGCATCAACACGTGTTGCCAGCACCTTTCTTCCAAGCAGAGAGACAGCAACTTTTTCAAAACCCATGTTGGTCTTGTTGAAACACACTCTTTGCGGCAGATTGCGCTATTAATTTTTCTCTTAAAATGCATCAGATTGATGCTTTTAAATATAAAATATTCAAAATTTTCTTCCAGGGTAGCATGCCCCCGGACCCCTGAAACAGGGGTCGTATCCTTCTCACCTTTTTCACCCCCTAACCCACCTCACCCTTTGCAGTTCAGACCTTACAACATTAATGAATCCTTCCATTTCCTTTTCCAGCACGCGTCTAATCTCCGACTGGATTGTAGGTGTCTTTACGAAGCGGCTAAGCAACTCTTGCCTGAAAGCTTGAGTGGTTAGCGCCATGGTCTCATCAGCTGGGTTTGATTTATCACATTGGTCTGGGGATCAATCAATCAATCTATCAATCAATCAATCAATTTATTATTTAAAGTGCAAAATCATCATGGTACATGGTCTCAATACACTTTACAATAAAATCAAGTACAATAATAACAGACAATAGTAAAACACCAGAGGAAAATGGTAAAACAGTTAAGAATTAGTTTAAACCAAAATATTGGGTAAAGAGGTATGTTTTAAGACAGGACTTAAAAATTGCAGTGGATGTAGCTTCTTTGATATCTAGTCGGAGGCCATTCCATAGAAAAGGAGCACAGTAAGAGAAGGCCCTGCCACCAGCTGACTTTTTATTGATTGATGGGATGACAAGGAGGTTCGAACTAAGAGAACGAAGAGGGCGTGGCGGAATGTAGGGAGAAAGATGACCGAGAAAGACTCGGATGACGCGAATGTCCCTGTCACATTCAGCTAGCACTCCTTTCGTTGCCATGCCTTGTGCCGCAACATACGTCAGCCTCCGGAGGCTGTATGCTTGGAGTATTCTGATTTTCTGTGAGGGTTTGAGGCCAGCCCTTGATATCTTGCTGCACATCTCATAGATGGCGGTCTGGAGGTTTGGCCTGAGGATGCCAAACTGTGGGCTGATGTTAACGCCCAGATATTTTTCTGACTCGCCCACATCAATCATGTGTAGTGGAGTTCCGCTCAGGAGCCACAGAGGGCAACCATTTAGGGAGTAGCTGGGGCCATTCCTCCTCAATGAGAATCCAAGGGACTTTTTCGGATTTGTTTTGAGTCCTGTCATACAAAAACATTTTCCAACACTGCCTGGTTCCTGGCCATGCCGTCCCAGGAATCGCTCAACAGAACCAGGTCATCTGCGAAGGCCAGGGATGAGATACTCACTCTGCACAATGGCCCTCATTTATCAAACGGAAAACCGTGCGTACGACCATTTTCATGCAAACTCTGGCATTTATCAATTTGGACGTGAGCGGAAGCTTCGAACAGATCTCACGTCAGGTCTGAGCTCGTGTACGCAAATCTGAGTCTGTGGATTTGTTGTCAAATCAAGTCTGTTGTCAATGGACTCGGTCAATCTGATTGGTCAGATGTCTGCTGAGCCACAGGTAGATGCTGCTCCGGTGAACGGAGCTGAGATGAAAGTCAGTCATCTCAGTCAGTTTGCGTTCACTAACTCCAACCAGTCCACCCAGTACATGTTTGTCTCAAATCCTCCTCACTGCAGCTCTACATCAATATTTGGGCAATTATTAGGTCGACTTTAAAAAGTGAAATCTAAAATTAAAGCGGTTCAGATAACGTGCCAAATCACGGATCAACTTCGTTCAGTTATACCACTATCTGGTCAGTTTACATTAGTGACAACAGCAAATTAGACAGAGAATACACATACATCATGCACCCGAGCTTAAGGTTAGCTTACCTTGCATTTACTGAACAGTTGAGGGTGATCGTCGCGCAAATGAGTAAGTAAATTGGATGTTGCCGCCCCTCGCAACATCTCTCTTCTTACAGCTCCTGCAGATAGGGCTGCTACCCTCAACCAGCTGTCCCTGAGCATTCTTATAATAACCAAAATGCGCCCAGACTCCGTGCTGGCCCTGAGTAATTTGGTGCCCTAGGCAAGATCTTAGCCGGCGCCCCCTTGAATCACAGTCAATTTCATAATCAATTTTCATACACTCACACAGAAACTGCATGTACACTGAACAAAAATATAAACGCAGCACTTTTGTTTTTGCTCCCATTTGTCATGAGCTGAACTTAAAGATCTAAAACGTTTTTTATATACACAAAAGACCATTTTTCTCAAATATTGTTCACAAATCTGTCTAAATCTGTGTAAGTGAGCACTTCTCCTTTGCTGAGATAATCCATCCCACCTCACAGCTGTGGCATATCAAGATGCTGATTAGACAGCATGATTATTGCACAGGTGTGCCTTAGGCTGGCCACAATAAAAGGCCACTCAGAAATGTGCACAACAATGGGCCTCAGGATATCGCCACGGTATCTCTCTCATTTTGCGGAGGGGTCAGAGGTCAGCTTCAAGATGGCGTCAGGTAGCAATTCTGCGGATTCAAGTGTAAGTAAAACATAACTAATTTAGCTTCTAACCTCCTTGTCATAAGTAACCAATTAATTGGTTTGCTAAGTTATAACATGAGCTTAGTTATTTCAAGAATGATTTGAAACCTTAGTCGGTTAAATTGTGTTTTAAGCTTGTAATTCCATAAGCTAGCGTTAGCCAGCTTTGCTCATGTATAAAGTTTCCGCATGCTAACTAGGTGTTTCTACTTCTATGATGTATGAATTATAACGTCACCATTAGTGAAAATAAAGTCTGTGTGACAGGGTCTTACGCCTCGAGCCGAGGTAGCAGCACGGGCTTTGGTTCAACTATTAGTGAGGGAACTGTCCGCGCCTTCAAGCGCATCCCAAGTTAGGGTAGAGACAGGGAGCCAAGTCAGCGGACCAGTCAGGGCTGAAGACAGCACCCAACCTGTCCCAATAATGATGGTAGGGTGAGGCAGGCCATGAGATGGTGATGCGTTTTATTAACTATCCATATATTTCACATTACAATATCAAAACAATGGTTTGTCTATATGTAAACATCATTATTTGAGCTCGTCCACCATTTTACAAAGTTAATGTCAGTGTTATGGTTGACGACATTTTTCCATAGTCTGCGTATCTCTGTGTCCTATTATGCTGCTATACAAACAATAACATTACCGAACAGCATGAATTTATTTTATACTCCTATTTAGCTATTAATAACTACAATCTTTGAAAACGAGATAAATATAAAACCTTCAACTAAAGCCATAGGCCTACATTTTCATTATTTATCAATACTGCTCTAGAATAAATAGACTATCTCTGATTTTCCTCACACATTTTTTTCTAATTCCCACATCAGGCAATTCCCAAGCATGTTTGGAGATCAGCCGAGAGGTAAAAGGCGGTTCTTAGCCCCGCCCCCTATTATTGTCAAAAGGACTGATTTCCATATATGTGTCCTTTCGGGACGCAGCCAGTTCACGTGCTGAATAGTTAATCATATCTCACTTTGATTTAAAGATTGTGGCTCTCCTTGAGGAGGAGTTTCCAAAACTAAAATTTTTAAAAGGAGGATGGATGTTCTTCAAATCTACAGGTAGCATTTTTCTCAACCAAAAATATAGCTATAATTTTTTTTCACATTCAAAGCCCCAGAGATGTGTTATGTGACATCCTTCTTTGAAAGGTGTCGTGTAGACGACACAGTCCGCTGCACTCCAATTTTTTGTGTCAGTGTGATGCAAATGTCTCCATTAGTCGATTACGAGTCGATTACCGAGGCACAGAGTTCTTTCTGCACTCGTAGCCTCCAACACTCGTAGCTCGGTGGTCAACCACATGCAAGCCGGTGCAGTGAGAGCAAGCCCGGATCCCGAACCGGGCCGTCTGGGCCGCGGCCCGGGGGCCTCGAGCTCCGTGGGGGCCTCGAGCTCCCAGAGCCCTCCGTCACTTTGTCACTTTTTTTTTCTCCTTGTGAGTAGACCTCCTTAAGTGTCTGATGAATTACAAAGTTGTTGCCTACCCGATTTATTTGCAAATAAAAATATAACTGATTGTTTGTTTTGCTGTCTGTGCCAGCGATGATGACGGGGACGTACGCACCTCTTTTATATACAGTCAATGGGACGTACACACGCACACACACCGACACGCACACATTGGAGGTAAAAATTGCCACTTTAACATTACGGTATTGCTGTTTGCCAAATGGACAGAAAGTACTGAGACATTTCAAGTGTCCGACGTTTTGTTCCGTTTGCGGCTCTTTCGGACCGGCACTGCCTCCTACTCCGTGTCTGCTGCTGCTGCTGCTGCGGTGGTCGGTTCCGCTGCTGCCCACCTTGTGCCGACTGCCGCGGCCGCTTTCCCTTCCATGTATTCTGCCCTCAGCTCCTCTGCCAGCTGCTGCAGGACTTTCCTCCGGGCTCTCCCGCTGCTGGTGCTCCTTGAATAAGATGCGGGCATTGATCCCAGCCAGGTCGAGGATGTTATAGAAGACCGCCACTGGCCATCTTCCGTGCCGCCTTTGACGGAGTACGCCCTCACATCTGGTCCGAGGCTTCACCGCCGTACTTGATGTTGTTGCAGTACATCACACTTCGCCCCACTAAAGGTGCCCACACCTGTGTGCACGGTGCTCAGGATGCAGATATTCTTCCTCGGCTTTCCCTGGTACACAGTCAAAGTCGCATCACTTCAGCGCCGAACAGCTCCGCTCGCTGTTTCACCGAGGGGCAACTCCCGTTTTGTTTGCCCATGGTGCCAACCAGGCGAGACAATACAACTACATAATAATTCACTTAAAAGTAAATTCGCCAAGAAGCACAAACAATGTATTTTGAAACCCCGCGAAATGGTGTGCGGTCAATATGACTGCTTATGGCCGAAATAGGTAAAACATATCATATTGTCTTAGTTTTTATATAAATTACACAAAAGACAATCCTAAATTAAAATACAGGCCAAGTTATTGCTCATATTTGAAAACGGCCAAAATGAAGTCTTGGCCTTTCTGCTAGTAAGCCTTCACTTGGACTCTTCACTGCTACTAATTATTACTCCGCACACGGGTCAGCTGAGCTGGCTGCTCTTTTGCCGAAGTTTACATGAACGGAAGTAAATTAAAATGTGGTGTTACATCGTAACGGTTGAACATAGGGAATAATTAAGTACAGCAAATTCTATAGTTGCAAGTAGATATTGCTATATATTACTAACCTTCTAATCACCTAATGATGCAATTTCCACTTCCTTTGTGTAGGTCCAGTGCAGTCGAACATATGAAATAAGTTGAAATGTGTAAATACCTGTAAGTTGCAGGGAAATATTGATGTAGATTTCTAACCATCTCAACTTCATTATGAACCACTTTGTCTATTCAGACTTAATTTCCCGTTTATTTATGGTATCACATAATTACTGAATAATCAACTCTGGTAACAAGTACTGATTGGGAAACATTGTGCATGCCTTGTACAAGAAAAATATGTTTCTAGGCATTGTACTGTACACATCAACGCTTAAATATAAAAGTGGCTGGTAAAAATGTTGAGTGGTTGGTAGATTTTAGAATTTACCAGCCACAGTGGTGTGTGCGTGTGTGTGTGTGTCTGTGTGTGTGTGTGTGTGTGTGTGTGTGTGTGTCTGTGTGCGTGCGTGCGTGTGCACGTGTAAGGGCCTCTAAGAGTCTGGCCCAAGGGCCTCTGAATTCTTGATCCAGCCTTGAGTGAGAGTACAGTGAGAACATTTTGGAACAAACAAAAAATAATCTGACATCCAAGCTAGACCTACAGCTTGAAGGTGTGTTTTGTGTGTAGCTAGTAGCTACTAGCGTAGCTAAACTACTATGCCTACCACGCCATGTGAGGGCTACACAGTCCTTGAGAAAGCAAATAAAAAGATTGCTGACCTCAGAGAAGACATCCGTCGGCTCTCCGATGAATTGAGAAAGAAGGATTCACTCCTGTCCAGTTTCATGGAAGTAGCATCTGAACAGTCCAAACAAATCACCTCCCTCAACGCAACAATCCAGGACACCGTCAAATGGGACCCTGTCGACAATCTCCGACTTTCTTCCTGCTCAACTCCTAACCATCAGGAGTCATGGGCCGAGGTAGTGGTCCGTGGTAGGAACAGTCGGGCGGTCCGGTCTGCCTCGCCACCTCACCTGGACCTTTCCAACCGCTACACGGTACTGTCCGATGACACCACGGCCCACCCAGGTGACCCGGCTGTCGCTCTGGCTGCTCCGACTCACCTTGTCCTGGACCCATCGCCGAGCACAACACCGGCCGATACTGTCACGTCACCTCGGGAAAACAGTGTCCAGGCGGGCGGCCACTCCACCGTGAGGCCGGATCGACGGCCGCTGACCAAAGCTACATCGTCTTCCCGCTGTAAGATGTTAAGGGATGCCGTACTCAGACGGTCTGGATGTCTTCCTCGCACTGAGCCAAGAGAGGATCCACCTTCTGGGCTCAAAGCCCCCGGGCCCCCCGTCACATCACACACCTGCCCAGGCTGACCACCTCCAGCCGGTGACCACCGGCGTGCAGGCGGGTCGCGCATTTCCGGGCCTCAGGAGTCCACAGCCGTCACCTCCTTGTACTCGCCCGCTCTTCTCCCCGACCACTCTGATAACCGGGGACTCCATCATCAGGAATATTCGGTTCTTCAATGCTGTCACTCGCTGTTTCCCTGGAGCCACCGTACCAGATATCCTGGACAAGCTCCCGGGGATGTTGCTCTCACTCCCGTCCTCTATCAGTCGGGTGATAGTCCACGTCGGGACCAACGACTTAGCCCGGGAGCAATCAGAGCTGACCAAAAAGGATTTTAATGGTCTTTTATCCTTTTTAAGTGCTTGTGGTAAGTCTGTTTTTATTTCTGGTCCAATCCCCACAGTGGTCCGTGGTGCAGGGCGTTTTAGCAGATTGCTCAGTCTCCACAGCTGGCTTCAATCAGCGTGCACAGCCCTCAACATTGGTTTTATTGACAATTTTAACCTGTTTTGGGGGCGGTCAGCCTTTTTCAGGAGCGATGGCCTCCATCCCAGCACGCTGGGTAGTCGCATGCTTGCGGCTAATATACAGTACGCTGTACAAACCACCTACTGACTCACTACTGATACACATGCACACGGACCCTCTGCCCCTCACTCACCTTTACCCTCCCCCTCCTACACTATACACGCCCCCTGCTCAGTCACCCCTGAGCCACAGGACAACATCCACACCATCACAACCAGAATTTCACACAGACAAATTACACACAGGACTGTTTTTAGACCAAACTCTGTTTTTAACATTCCTCTAGAAAGACATGATGAGCGCACGTTCAGCACAGACATTAAAATGGCTGTGCTGAACGTGCGCTCTCTTTTAAACAAATCCTTTATCATAAACGATGTAATTTTAGACAACAACCTGGACAGTATTCTCCTTACAGAGACATGGCTTGGCACTGATGCACCTGTAGTTCTCACTGAGGCCTCCCCACCAAATTTTAACTTTTTATTCTCTACAAGAGGGGGACAAAAAGGAGGCGGAACTGCGTCAATCACTAGAGACACCATGTTGTCAAATGAAGTCTTTTTTAACAAATATCTATCATTTGAGTATCATGCCTTTGTTTTTAGCAGCCCTCCCATCCTCTGTATGACAGTCTACAGACCACCCCGCTATTCCACCTCTTTTAACAGTGAATTCTCAGAGCTACTGTCAATAACCCATACCAATTATAACAGAATATTAATAACCGGTGATTTTAATTTACACATAGATAATTCCTCAGATGCAATGTCGAGAGAATTTTTAAACCTCCTCCATTGCCTTGATTTTAATCAACATGTCACACAGCCGACCCACAGCAGGGGGCGCACCCTGGACCTGGTCATAACCTATGGCCTGTCCATTGGTGCGCCCTCTGTTGTGGACCTGGCTGTGTCTGACCACTTTTGTGTGTTTTTTACAATCACCAGTTTTAACCAGCGGGAGGCCCCGGTGAGAACAGTGAGGAAACGCTACCTAACTTCTGAAGTGGCTGCAAATTTTATCCAGATTTTACAGAGCACTCCTGCAGAAACTCTACCAGCACCGTGTGATTTTATTGTTGACAATTTTAACCATAAAATAAAATCAGCGCTGGACTCAGTGGCTCCACTATTAATAAAAACAATTAATACAAGACCTACACCCCCGTGGAGAACTGCAGAAACTAAAAAACTAAAGAGAAACTGCAGGAGTGCTGAGAGGAGATGGAGAAAAACAAAATTAACAGTTCACTATGACATTTTACGTGAACAGCTCAAAACCTACAATAACGCAATCAAACAGTCAAGAATCTCCCATTTCCAAACATTAATCGACAAACATAAAAACAACCAAAAATTCCTCTTCTCCACAATTGACCTTTTAACAAACAAAAATCTTAATAGATCCTCCAAAACGCCTACTGACGCCCTTTGCGAGGACTTTGCAGACCACTTCAGAAATAAAATCAATGACATCAGATCGAGTCTTTTACCTCAACAGATTTTAAATGTCGACACACCTGGATCATTGATTTTACCCGAGGAAACACTGGAGAGTTTTGCCCTGGTTGATGCGAGGACACTTGGTCGAATCTTCGGCCAAGTGAAGCCCACAACCTGCCTTTTAGACCCAATTCCCACACCGTTTTTTAAAACACTTTGTGGATTCTTTGAGGAACAGCTGTTATACATGGTGAATTGCTCTCTTCAGACGGGTGTCTTCCCTGCCTCCTTTAAAACGGCGGTGGTGAAGCCCCTTCTGAAGAAGAGCAACTTAGATCCCAACATCTTTAATAATTATCGGCCTGTATCCAACTTACCGTTTTTAAGTAAAATCTTAGAAAAATTTGTTTTTAATCAAGTAAATGACTTTTTAATCGCAAACAGCATTTTAGAGAAGTATCAGTCTGGTTTCAGGACGAACCACAGTACAGAGACAGCCCTTTTAAAGATTTTAAACGACATCAGGTGCAACTTGGATAACCATAAACTCACAGTCTTGGTACTACTGGATCTAACCGCCGCCTTCGATACAGTAGACCATCACATTTTATTAGATAGACTGAAGAACCTGGTCGGCCTCTCTGGTACTGTTCTTAACTGGTTCGTCTCTTACCTCACAGATCGACACTTCTTTGTAAGTATGGATACATGTTCCTCAGAAACACACAAAATAAAGTGTGGGGTTCCCCAAGGGTCAATTTTAGGTCCAACTCTTTTTAATCTTTACATGCTTCCCCTTGGGGACGTCATCAGGAGGCACGGCATCAGCTTTCATAGTTATGCTGACGATACGCAACTGTACATCGCCGTGTCCCCTGATGACACAGGGCCTATTGATGTCCTTTTTAACTGCATTTTAGATATCAAGACATGGATGGCAGCGAATTTCCTACAGCTCAACCAGGACAAAACAGAGGTTTTACTCATTGGTCCTGAAGGCCAGAAAGAGAAACTTTTACCAAAGTTAAAGGATTTTAAACCATCACAATCTGTAAAAAATCTGGGTGTGATTTTTGACTCTGAGCTCAGTTTTATTCCACACATCAAAAATATAACAAAAATAGGTTTTTACCATCTTAAGAACATAGCCAGAGTCCGCCCGTTTCTCTCTCAGGCCAGCACTGAAGTACTGATGCATGCTTTTATCTCTTGTCGTTTAGACTATTGTAATGCCCTGCTCTCTGGCCTTCCCAAAAAAAGCATTTCGAATCTACAATTATTACAAAACTCAGCTGCACGAGTGCTGACAAGGACCAGAGGGCGGGAGCACATTACACCGGTTTTAAAGTCACTGCATTGGCTCCCCGTGCGTTTCAGGATTGATTTTAAGGTTCTTTTACTAGTTTTTAAGTGTCTTAACGGTCTTGGGCCTTCTTACTTATCTGACTTGCTTTTACCTTATCGGCCACTGCGGACCCTGAGGTCCTCCGGCACCGGCCTTTTAACCATACCACAGCTTAGTTCGAAAAAACACGGGAGGCGGCTTTCACTTGTTATGGGCCCCGACTGTGGAACAGCCTGCCGGAGAACCTCAGGGTCACGGAGACTGTTGAGGTTTTTAAAAAGAGGCTCAAGACCCACCTTTTTAACCAGGCTTTTAACTGATTTTTAAATTCTTTTTAATTCCTTTTATGCTGTGCTAATCAGAGCACTTGTATTTATTTATTTATTTATTTATTTATCTTTTATTTTTTATCCTTTTCTTAATGTTTTAATCTATCATGTTTAGCCTCTATGCTTTCATGTTTTAGCCCCTCGTGTTTTTAGCCGTTATGCTTTCATGTTTTAGCCCCTCGTGCTTTTAGCTTTTACGCTTTTTGCCTTATTTTACTGTTTTAGTCTATCAGTTTTTAATCTCCAGTTTTCCTCAGGGGGGCCTGCCAGGCTAGGAGTGGCCTCTGGTCTGCCCGCAGGGGGTGCTGTCCCGTGGACGGTTCCGGCCCGGGTGGCTAGAGGGCACTGCACCTTGGTGCAGGCCTCCTGCCTACCCGGGTTGGGGTGGTCTCTGTGGCAGCGCTCCCTGCAACCTTGAACTGGGGTCTCTCCCGGTGTGGTTGGCCCCCCCCCCCAAAGGTAGCTTCCTCTGCGCCTCAGGTCTCGCTGCTCCGGCCATGTCTCTGTGTTGACAGTTAGTGTTTGTATAGGTGTGAGTGTGTGTGTCTTGTGTGTCTGTGTGCGTGTATGTCTGTGTGCGCATGTGTGAGTGTGTGTATGAGTGTGTTTATATTTGTGTATGTTTCTGTGCATGACTGTGGGGGTGGGAGGGTTGGGTTGTTTTAATTTTCTTCACCTGATTTTATTTGATCTTTCTCTTTTTGCTGCTGTATGGACTCTCTGTAAGGCACTTTGCGATACTTCTGTATGAAAAGCGCCATGTAAATAAAGTTTGATTTGATTTGATTTGAAATACCATTCATATTACACAAAGTGGTAGAGGACAGTACTAAAGTTGCCTGATATTAATGCATGTATATTTTTACAATGTTTTAAAGGACACTTGTGGTTTTCCTCTTTACATTTTAAACATAGGTGGGAGCGGACGTCGCAAGCTGTCCATAATCCCTACTGACAACGAGGGGTACTCCACAAGGCTCCTCAAATCAGTGTCCAACAATGGCAAAAACATAGTGTTTGTCGTTCCACTACAGGAGCAACTTTCCACCGAAGCACTTCCTTTTGATTCACCAGAGTTCGTAAAGATGCCACAGTCATGCTGCATTTCATGTGGCAGTGAAATGCCTTTGCAGATGTTGCCGTTGCATGTAGAGGGATGCGATGGCAAAGTGACTGTAAGCTTTCTATAATTTCACAAATAAATATGTAACATTTCATCTTTTGCAAATGACTGTTTCAAAGTCTATAGCACTAGCTCTTTTTTTCTTTTAAGGAGAGTGAACCTGTGACGCCTCTTGTAGAAGATTGCCAAGTTATTACGCAGCCTTTTCCACCTATGACAGGGATGGGGGAATCCTCAGAGGTAATGGATGTTGTCTTCCAGTCTAACTTTGCTATTGATAAATAAAGTCTTATTCTTTTTCTCCTTGGGAAGCAAGGTAGAAGACATTTGTATTAATTTTTTTTTAAATCAGAATTATATCCTGTGTCTAGGAGATGTCACATGTCTGAGAGGTTCATTAACCACAATACTTTTCTCCTAAAAATTGTGCCCTCTTTAAAGTATATACTTTTTTAAATGTTCTTTTAGGTTTGCCCAATCTGTCTTGTATCATACCCAATTGGTATCCTCCCATCTCACGCAAGCACATGTGGTGACAGGTAAGAGGTTTTGACTAATTCAGGTTTACTTAATTCAAGTCCATGTTCTGAGTCAAGTGAAGAACATGTAAAGACTGACACGCATAATTAGAGTATGATTATGTGTTGTGAATGTTCTTGTTCCTGTTTTGTGTTCAAAGTGCTGTATTGTGACAGCTATAGTGGTTGCATCAGAGCGTGACTGCATCTTTATATTTGCAGTAGAACTCATAACAGAGCTAATACTTCTTTGGGTTCTGATTTGATATGACTATGTAAGATGGAGCCTATCTGCATGAAGAAATATGTGAAAAATAATAACCACTAATGATCTGTCTCCTTTTTGCCATTCTGTTTTTTTGCCACCTGATTTTTGAGGAAATTCATAGAGGAAGGTAAGGCACTTAATCTATGCATTTAATCTCTATTTGCACTTAGTTGTTTGGGTGCTAGGACTGGTAAGAATGGGTAAAAAAAAGCAAGTGGAACTAAAGAGATGGCAGTTCTGATGCAAAATCTGCACACAATCTGGGGTTCTGATATAAATAAGTCATATTTTTGCAGGCTTTATGGGCTCACATTTAATTTTTTCATGAAAGGCATTTTAGGTATTGCATATATTGATATCTTCTCTTCCATACCGTCACCGTAGGTGTTGCATGACCTCATGAAGTTCTGGCTTGGGTGGGAGCTGCCGACAAGAAACCTCATCGTTGAGGTTGTGACATCAACTTACCCAGCGACTCTCACCTGCTTCCTTAAATTGAAGCTCCCCAGCCACTACCAGAGCTACAAGATGTTCCACCAGGACTTGATGATGGCCATCAGATCCATCAGTTCCGGTTTCGGGCCTGTGTAGATGCTAATTTGTTCAAGGTCTGGCAATCAGTTCCTTTTGAAGTGCCGACATTCCAGAAGAAATTGTTTTCAGAAGTTTTATTTAAATTTTTTTCACCCGATTCTTAAGCAGCGTCTCCTTAAGCTTTCACTTTAGATATGTGGTTGTTGGTTTTAGGGCTGAACGATATAGACAAAATTTCACATCTCAATATTCATGCCAGATATCTCGATATCGATATGAATACGGGTTCGGTGAAAACCAAGCATTTTTCAGAAAAATAAAGAGATTATTTTAAGCCATATACAAATGATTGATAGAGAAATCTTTACCAAATAATCACAAACTCACTACAGCGACAAATATATTTGAAATAACAACAGTAAAGGGAGGGAGAAGATCAAACGAACTATGTGCATTTTTACAAGATGAACGTTGACAACCTAATCTGGAGAGAGAGTGAGAGTGAAGATCGAGACTCAGCAGCTTCAGGTTATCGCTGGTAAAGTACCAGTGGAATCTAGCAAGACTAAGAAGTCAGAGAATTAACGGATCAAAACAGAGTAAACGGCAGCTATCCGGGCTCAAATCTACAGAGTGAGTGGCCGCGGTGTCCGCTCCTGCTGCCCCAGCCAGCCCACACACACTGGCCTGCCGCCTGCACAGCCGCGTGAGAGGGGAGAGAGCCCGGTGCAACTGCCAGGGAGCCGTGGACTGCGATGACTCTGAGCTGCATGAGAATTACAATATAATATATTTCTCTTTCCCCTGATGATCTGAATAAGTCGCTAAATTTGTCGCTAGTCGCTTTTTAGAAATGAAGTCGCTACGAGTGTCTGAAAAGTCGCTAAATGTAGCAAGAAAGTTGCCAAGTTGGCAACACTGTGTGTGCGTCTCAGTCTCCGTCACTCCCGCCCTCGTATGTTTGTCATTGGTTGGCTTCAGCTGTCGATCCACAACAAGCATGAAATAAGGTTTGTGGTTGGCTGGCCGTAGCGGTGCATTCAATGGCAATCATAAAAATGATGTTTGTTGTGTGACTGCCAGAGCTGTACATGCGGGGCAAGCGGAGGAAAATCTATATCGTTTATATCGTTGCTTTTTCGATATGAATATCTTGAATGTTCATATCTAGATATAGATACGATAACGATATATCGTTCAGCCCTAGTTGGTTTGGTGATGTATTATACCTGTGTACTGCTATGGTAACTTTTTGATATGTGCACTCGTTCTCCAGTCATCTTTTACTTTTGTGAAGTCATTTTACTGAATCACTTCTACTACATTATTTTTTTGATATTGTTGTTATACTAAAAGGTTTCCTTCCTAGCACATTTTTCAGAGTTTAGGAAAAGTAATTGTGTAATAACTGTTAAACCTTTACAATGATCAGTCCATTGAACCACACTAAAGTAATACGTTGATTATTTTTTACAAATTGTTTTTATTTTTTATAAATTGTATGCAAGAAAGGCACAAGTAAATACAAAGTACACTTCAAACTGCTCTTGGTCATCATTTCACAAATGTTGAACCTTTCTGTGAGTTGCTGTGCACACATTTCCATTTGCTAGTTCATTCAAGAGGAACTACAGCTATATGTAGCCTAATTTTACTTATGTGAGAGCACAAAGTGGAATTTTTTGACTTGAACATGCATAATTATCAGCCTTGACAAATCACATACTACCTACTATTTAGTATGGTAGAAAAAAGATTTAGGACGTCCCAATTGTCTGGTCGGATTTAGTATGTAGTAACATACTCAGATGCCATACTACATTCGGTTGAAATGTGTAGTGTGAAAATCAGCATGCTGCTCTGGCAATTCTGACCCATAATGCAATGCATAGCAGAGGTGGAGTCACACCAGCTGATCCTCCTATTCATTTTTCGTATTTTATTTTTTAGTATTATATCAATCAGTTACAATATTACCTATACACAGTTAACATCAGTAGGCAATACAAACAACAGTAGGCCTATACACATAAAACAATAAACAACTTTGCCAGGGGTTGCAAACAAATAAATGTTAAGAGAGGTATATAGATATTTATATCAACAAAACTAGCATATTAATTACCTTGCCTCAAGCAAGTTCTCAATATATTTGACAGTGTAGAGATATATGTCCACTCCAAAACTTTCAGACTCTTGCAATGGATCAATGTTGTCTTCCAGTTGGATCATTTCAGGATCCAGGAGAGGATTGTCCAGTACAGGGACATTGACCCCAGGATGAGGCTCATCTGTGAATCCACTCTCCTCCCATTGACTCTCTGGTATGAGTATACCGTGACAAAGACAGAGATCGTAACATTTTTTAATAACTACTAATTTGCAGAAACAAGTTTAAACAGGCACTGTGCGCTTACCACAGATTATTACAAAAAAGGGAATGCAATTATCAATAAATAAAGGGGAGGATGATGTAAAAATATTAAGGTATTCATGGAAAAGACTGTCACTTGAGGTGCACATAAACACTCCCGAAGTACTGTGCATTTGTGGTAAAAACACCTATGTTTGCTTACACAAAGGCCAAGGCTTTTTAATCCAAGAAGGGGAGTGCACTTATTGATAACAGTGTATCAGAAAATTTGAGGTTTTTCATTAAGGATCAACAAAATAACTTAGAAACATTTGGAAAAAGGAAAAGCATAATTTACCTCAGGATCAGGATCTTCTACAGGATTTAGGGACTGAAGGGATACATAAATAGAATTATGTGTTAGCTGCTGCTTACAGTTCACAACATGACAACCTGGAAAAGTTTTAAAAAACAACTTTATTCACTCTCTAGCTAACGTTCATGACAAGTATCTAGCTAGATCCATCAGCCATCTATTACATTCAGTACTGTACTGGCTAAGGTTTGACGGAGTCTTATGACAATACATCTTTGAATCCAATTTCGTGAGCTACTATTTAGTCATTATGGTTTGCTAGCAACTTATTTGTATTGGATGTTTAATCAGGCAAGATATTAGCAAGCAAATTACCGTTATGTTGTCAATGTCTTATGTTAGTTTCTAGTGTTATATTGCGGCAGCTAAATTCGCTAATGATCCTTGGTTGTCTATTAGCATTGTATGGCTAACTGGTTAGCAAATGATAGTATTAAAATGCCACATGATGTAGAATACACACATGATGTCACACCACGAACTTATCAATGTTTCATAACTCAAAATATATTTAATCAAGCACGCCAAGACGCCTTTACTTACACTTGAATCTGCAGAATTGCTTCCTGACGCCATCTTGAAGTTGACCTGTGACCCCTCCGCAAAATGCGCAGTTGAAATGTAATGGGCGTAACCATAGACATATATACATAGACGCCTCATTGAGCGGGTTGGCCCGCTGCTGCGATACGTCGACGTCGCCGCCATATTGGAGGATGCAGATCCGCCCCGTGAACTAATACAAGTAAATGGAGGGAACTTTATAAAGCTCCTTCTACAAAGTGCTATAAGTTGATGTCTCTCATTTACACATTCACACACGTACGGATATATGAAGGAAAAGGCGGGGAAACCAAAAACAGCGTCTGTAACGTTCTCTGAAGATTATAAACGTAAACTACTCCTCATGTGTTCAGTATACAGGTCGGCACCAAACCATTTTATAATGTTTGTATGAGTGTTTACAGCTGCTAATGTATGTAACGCTGTTATTATGACATGACAGTTAAATATTGAATCTGTGTCTATAATACCCACATCCTGACATATAAACGTGACGTCTGTCTACCACACTGTCAACTTGTTTCATTACGTTTAAGTTTAAATATGAACAATTGCCTTCGTAATATATGAATCAGAATCAGAAATACTTTATTGGTGCCCGACGGGAAATTGCAGCATTACACAAAATAGTACTACTACGACTACTACTGCAGCTTCTGCTGCTAATAATAATAATAATAATAATAATAATAATAATAATAATAATAATAATAATGATGATGATGAAAACTATATGGTGCATATTTATAATAGTAGCCTGCTGCAACTTTACTTTTTTTTTAAACCATGAAATGTTATTGTATACATTATCATATGTTATAGTGTTCTGAAAAAAGCTCACTGCTGATGCAGTTTCTTATCTTGATTTGCAGACTTTAAGTTTTTGTCACCATGATTGTTATTATTAGTACGTGGATCATCAAAAAATACTGTATTTATAAAAACGACGTTGGTGTTTTTTATTTACACATATGCCATTTACATGTCAGGATGTGGTTATTATAGACACAGATTCATTATTTAACTGTCATGTATCATCATAGTAAAAGCGTTACATACATTAGCAGCTGTAAACACTGCATAAAAACATTATAAAATGGTTTGGTGCGGACCTGTATACTGAACACATGAGGAGTAGTTAATGTTTATAATCTTCAGAGAACGTTACAGACGTTGTTTTTTGTTCCTCTCTGTTTCCTGAATATATCTGTACGTGTGTGAATGTGTAAATGCGAGACATTAACTTATAGCACTTTGTAGAAGGAGCTTTTTAAAGTTCCCTCCATTGACTTGTATTAGTTCACGGGGCGGATCTGCCTCCTCCAAAATGGCGGCGACGTCGACGTACGGTCCAACGCTCAATGAGGCGTCTATGTATATATGTCTATGGGCGTAACCGTCCCCGCTTGGGGCTAAGCTAATGTGATTGGCTGAAAATGAGGGCGACAGCTCATTGGCTGCAGACAGTTCCATCTGAAAATGCATTCGTGCATCGGCTGAGGTCAGGGGAGTCTCAAAAATCCACACACAAATGCAGACAACTTCACACACAAATAGAGACAAGTTTACAAATGAAAAACGATTTTTAAATGCTAGTTCAACAGTTTGTATATACATGTAACAGCATATAAATATATTTTTTACGAAAATTACAAATACTTTTAAATACATATATATGTGGATTTATATTACATTTATATTAATCATGAAACATTTATGTGTGGATCAGAAAAATATTTGTGAAACTTTTTGACATTTATATATATTGAAAACTTTTTGTGTGCATTGAAATATATTTGTGTGGAGAGTCATTTATATATAAATCATAAAACACATTTGTGAGTCTTTCTCTGTGCATGTATTATTTATGAGACTGATCTGACTCCATAGAAATGGTCCTTTGTGTATATAGAAAATGTTTTAGATCTTTGAGTTCAGATCGTGAAAAATGGGAGCAAAAAAAATGTTTTAAATTTTTGTTCAGTGTATGTATTCAAGATTTTATTTCTTTTAAGTCAAAAATATCACACCAAATAAAAACTGAAGAAAGAAACAAGTGATAAAAATACAATATAAATAAGGCATTGTGCAAACATATTATTTCCCAGCCTCAGCAAGTGCCATCTCTCGCTTATCTATTGTCAGCCGCTTTGCAAAACAACCTCCAACTCCTTCCATGTTGCCATGTGGGTATTGTGCTCCCGGCTATCCTCATGAACCTTCAGCAAGTGGCTTGCATTTTTCCAGTCCTTTAGTCTTTCCTTATTAAGTCTGTATTCTTTGGGAGAAAACATTAAGCAGCAGAAGCAGTGCAAGCTATCATTTCTGTTTGAGTACATCAGCCAGTTTCTTTTGATTTTTTCAGTATTGACTAAGACTCTGTTACAAAAGTCATGTTGACACTCTCCCATCTTTGTTTTTGGGAAATGTGTAACTGCTTTTTTTATTTGAACTGGTCCTCTGTGAACTAACTCTCATCTCACTTTGTCAGTTAGATGAGATGGCCAGTCAGCAGGGTCTGTTGGTGCACCCTTTAGTCCTGATGCTGTGTCACTCTGCTGTGCTGAGGTAGAGGGACAGGAGCACCTGATGCTGTGTCACTGGGCTGGTGGTGAAATATTTTAAAAGTGCATCTAAAGAGAGAAGAGAAGTATATGTAAACACTGCATGTTACATTTTAATAAAAAAAAAGAGATGCTTGATGTGTGCTATACATAAGACTAATATAGACTACTAATGAAAATGTGATGAGATTCATTCAACTTTATTGTCATTGCAATGCAATTCAGTCTAACCAAGGAGCAAGTGCAGTGTACATATATTTTACCTATAAATGATATGGGAAGGCTAAGGTGTGGAGCATTAACTTAGCGGTTGCTATGGCGCCGTACTAGGTGGCAGCCTGTAACAGCAGCTCCCGTGGGTTTTCAAGTTTTTTCGTAGTTTTTGTTGTATTTCTGTTCTGATTTTCGTTGAACTTTGGCAACTCTTCTCCAGAGACTGAGAGAAGACGAACACTTTACTTTTTTTTTCTTTTTTAAAATTTTTAAGGCACTTTCATGATGTTTTTGCTCACCCTAGCAACGGAGGGTCAGAAGCGCATCATTGAGCGCATTGTTTACACACGCGACCAGCTGATTGCGCTGTGCAAACCTGCACTGCTGTGTGAACCTGCACTGCTGCCCGGAACCAGGCCTGAGGTCCCAAAGGAGCTGCAGAGGAGACGCCGGGGGTGTAGAGCCGGAGCGAAACGGAGGGTGTACCGGTGATTGTTTTGGGGAACGTGAGGTCTCTGGGGAACAAGACTGACGAGCTCGCCGCGCTGATAAAGTCTCAGAGGGAATATCGTGAGTGCAGTGTGTTGTGTTTCACGGAGACATGGCTCCACTCATACACTGTTGTTTTTAATAACACAGACCTATAACTGCAGTCGGGAGTGATTATGTGATTATCGCGGGAACTCCTCGTCCTCATGACGCCAGCTGTCTACCGTACTGCGCTGTGGCGTACTCAAACCGCAACCGGTGGGGATTGGCAGACTGCGGAGCAAAACCGGATCGGAGCTGCAACGCAATGGACACGTATCCAGTGGAAATTGGGGGTTATTATTTGCCCCTGGAATTCACGTCCGCCATCATCATCAGTGATGCAGCGGTGGCCTGTGACGTCATCCACTCCCCTGTTGCCCAGATACAGATGCAGCATCCTAATGCATTTATTGTCATCACTGGGGATTTTAATCATGTCTCACTGGACAAAACCCTCCCAACATTTCACCAGTATGTTGACTGCCCCACCAGAGACTGTAACACACTGGATCTTTTATATGCAAATGCTAAGGATGCATACAGTCCCACAGCCCTCCCCCCGCTTGGAAGATCTGACCACAACCTGGTCCTGCTGACCCCTAAGTATGTCCCTCTTGTTCAGCGGCAGCCTGTCCACACTAGGAGTGTGAGGAGGTGGACTCAGGAGGCTGCTGACGCACTACAGGACTGCTTTGAGTCAACTGACTGGGATGCACTCGTTGAGCCACTTGGGGAGGATCTCGACAGCATGACTGACTGCATCACAGAATACATCAGTTTCTGTGAACACACCACCATGCCAACCCGGACTGTACACTGCTTCCCTAATAATAAGCCGTGGATCACCAATGACCTGAAAACCCTTCTTAACAAGAAGAAGAAGGCGTTCAGGTCTGGAGACAGGGAAGAACTGAGGAGAGTGCAGCATGAACTCAGGGATATGCTGAGGGCCTGTAAAGACACCTACAGGAGGAAGCTGGAGGCCAAACTTCAGCAGAACAATGTGAGGGATGTGTGGACTGGTATGAAGCAGATCACTGGGTGTAAGGTGAGCGGCAGGCAGTCATCAGGCAGCCGGGAGAGGGCAAACGAGCTGAACAGATTCTTCAATAGGTTCAACTCACAGTCTTCTGTCGTCTCCCTGACACCTCCAGACCCCCACACACCCTCACTGGCCTGAATGCTTCCACCTCCTCCTCCTCCTCTTCCACCTTCACCTCCTCCTCCACCTCCTCGTCCTCCACTGAAGACATCAGCAGCCTCCCCCGCATGAATGTGACTGCAGGCCAGGTTAGGAGACAGCTGGAGAGACTCCACCAGCAGAAGGCTGCAGGCCCTGACGGTATCAGCCCCAGGATCCTGAAGACATGTGCCAGCCAGCTGTCTCCTGTCCTACAACACCTCTACAACCTGAGCCTGGGTCAGGAGAGAATACCAGTGCTTTGGAGGACGTCCTGCCTGGTTGCTGCTCCAAAGAAGTCAACACCATCAGACCTCAATGACTACCGACCAGTGGCCCTCACATCTTATTTCATGAAGGTGCTGGAGAGACTGGTCTTGGCCAACCTAAGGCCGCAGGTGAGAGCCCTGCTAGACCCTCTGCAATTTGCCTACCAGCCCCACTTGGGAGTTGATGATGCTGTCATCTACCTGCTGCAACGAGCCCATTCGCACCTGGATGGTGGAGGAGGCACTGTGAGAATCACATTCTTTGATTTCTCTAGTGCTTTTAACACCATTCAGCCACTGCTACTGGGGGAGAAGCTGCGGGTGATGGGTGTAGACGACACAATGAACTCCTGGATTACTGACTACCTGACAGGCAGGCCACAGTTTGTCCGTATGGGTAGTGTTCTGTCTGATGCGGTGGTCAGTGATACAGGAGCTCCACAGGGGACTGTACTGTCTCCTTTCCTGTTTACCTTATACACCACTGACTTTCAGTACAACACCGGGTCGTGTCACCTGCAGAAGTTTTCTGACGACTCGGCTGTTGTTGGGTGTATAAGTGAGGGACAGGAGGAGGAGTACAGGGCACTGGTGGACAACTTTGTGGAGTGGACTGGACAGAATCACCTGCGGCTGAACATCAGCAAGACCAGAGAGATGGTGATAGATTTCAGGAAGAAAAGGAAGACGGCTTTCCAACCACTGCGCATTCTGGGAAAGGATGTGGAGGCGGTGGAGGATTACAAGTACCTGGGTGTTACCATCAACCACAGACTGGACTGGAGATCTAACACTGAAGCTCTTTACAAGAAGGGGATGAGCAGACTTTACTTCCTGGGGAAGCTGAGATCCTTCAACGTGCGCAGCAAGATGTCGGAGATCTTTTATCAGTCTGCGGTGGCCAGTGTACTTTTCTTTGCTGTAGTTTGTTGGGGAAGCAGCATCGGAGCCAGCGACACCAACAGACTCAACAAACTGATCAGGAAGGCTGGCTCTGTGATTGGCTGCTAACAGGACACTCTGGAGGCTTTGGTGGAGAGGAGGACACTGAAAAAACTGTTATCCATTATGAATAATCCTCTCCACCCTCTCCAACTCACACTGGTCAGACAGCGGAGCACCTTCTCCGGAAGGCTGCTTCAGCTTCCCTGTCGTAGCAATAGATACAGGATATCTTTCCTGCCACAAGCCATCACTTTATACAACAACTCTCTCACCTCTGCCTGACAGAGAACTCTGGTCTCTCTACTGTTTGTATATATTATTATTGTTTATAATATATTTTGCATATTTTGTTTTGTTGTATATATTGTTATTGTTTATTGTTTAAAGCACACTGTGCATTGTATATATACACTATGTATATATTGCTTCTATTTATGTTATGTACAAAGTGTTTTATTTGCGGACCCACTACTGCTGTAACAAAATAATTTCCCTGTCTGGGATCATGAAAGTAATTCTATCTATCTATCTATCTATCTATCTATCTATCTATCTATCTATCTATCTATCTATCTATCTATCTATCTATCTATCTAACAGTAAAACACATTAACTGCAATTTAACACCGATGTAAACTTTAACAAACTTAAACTGTGATACAATAAACCAAAGGCTTAGAACTACCCTATTACAAAGGGGGGAAAACTAATGGAAAACTATTAGCATTTTAACTGACATACAAGCAGGAAAGACACCTGTAAAATAACACCTGAACAGGCGTTACTGTTAACGTTAATTTTCCAAAGGTCCCTGATGAATTTAAGGTGGAGTAACATTAACACACGTCGACTCAGCTATGTGTTGACTATTAAACAATGCGGCTATTGTCACTCGGCTCGAACAACGGTAACTACGATCATTGAACTATTAATTTCCTTTCGCTTTATCACATTGACGTTACTGTACCTGTATCTTCTTAAATTTTTTCTTCCTCTTCTTTCCTTCTTTTCTTTCACTGGGCGCCGGATGGCTTCAGTCTTTGGGACATTGTGATTCTGCTACAGTGTCATTAATCTCTCTTGGTCTTGGGGTCTCGGTGCGGTCAGATTCAGGCAGCTTGCCTCGCAACCCGCCCCCCTCACAGAGGGCAGGCACAGTGCAACCAGCCAGGAACCAAGAAAAAAGGCCTCTCCGTTATTTAATAGTCTTTGCTATGACGTTATATTGCTGTGGGCTTATAAAATATTTCGAAATAATAGCAGTAATGGCACTGGTAAGAAATATATAGCTATTTATTTTATATTATTTTTCTCCCCCCGTTTTCGGCGTCCCCCTCGGACGACGGCGCCTCTAGCATTTGCCTATACTGCCTATGCCCAGGGCCGGCTCTGCCCATACTTCAGATTTAGTTCTCTTTGAAGGCAGAAAAATGCCTTGAGGGCCGCTACTGTCACGTCCTCCTTCCGCCATGTCTTCTTCACTACATAACAAGCGCACGCTGCGCCTGCGTAGGGAGACTTAAGGAGTATCTTGTGAGTTTTCCACACTGTGGTTTTCGACCGCAGTAGTTACCATGGTAATTAAAACTTAAACGGTAACTTTCACCGCCGGGAATTTTACTGTGGTTTACCGTGACACCGGTAACCATTACATCCCTACTCACAAACTTGTCCTCTCCCGCTACCGAGACAACACTTGGCTCGATCCCGCAGACGGACTCCTCGTTTCCATTGAGTATCCATCCAGAAAGACTGACACTGTCACTCCAATATTTCTTTTGTACCCAGGCGTATCTGGAGTGTTTCTTTTTCAAGAGGGGGTTGGGCTCCCCCATTCTGCACCTTTTCCGCTTGTGACCAGACACCGTAGTCACACTCCGAAGCCATCTGTGGATTTGCTGGATGAGAGATTGATTTCTTTGGCTGTTGCTCAAGGCGAGATTCCCCCGTATCTCACCCTGGCCTTCAGGCAGCCATCAAAGCAGGGCTTAAGTATCAAGACCATCGGGGTCGTGTATAGCTGTTCGCTCCTTCGCTCCATCGCTCAAAGTTATACCAGACAGCTCCGCTCACAGACCGCTCTCCGCTCACCTAAAATTTCATTCAGCTCCGGTGAAATCGCTCCACGCTCGCTCAAATTCAAAAGAGGGAGCAATTCCTATGACCTGTCTGCTTGCTTTTCGAAATATTTTACAAACTCCATCTCTCAACGAATGACCTCTGATGTAAGCTAACTGTTTAAGGCACATGTGAGTCTGGACTTGTGCATGCCCTAGACTCGTGGAGAGCGGTATCGGAACGGAACTGGAGCGAAACAGAGCCATCGCTCTGGCCTTTGGATTAAAACCCGCTCTGTGCCCCGACTATATTGCGCACGCTCCGCTCCACGCTCCGCTCCACGCTCCGCGTCGTTCACATGCCCTGGTCTGGACCAGAGAGGTTGATGGCCATGGGCAACCGCCAGGCGGTTGTTTCATAAATCATGCCAGTCATCAGTGTTTTCCTTTTCTTCCGCACCTGACTGCGGGAGAACTTTCCTAGGATTGTAACAGCCTCTGAGACAACTTTCGGGGTGAGTCACTGCATTTTAAGGAGGTCACTAAGGTATGCGACCTCTGCAGCTCCCTATGTTGGTCTTAGTCGAGTTCCACTTCTATCATTACCCCCAGCATAGCTATCAGGGTGTTTGGTCCGTTTGTGGTTGGACAAGCCCCTTGTTGTGGAGAAGGACTTGGGGCAGTGGTCACATAGATACCCCGTCCCGGCCAGAGTCTTAAGCCAGGACACTCCACATTTGAGCAGGTGGCATGCCGCCGTACGGTGAGTGGGGAAGATGCCTGTGCACTTCCCACATATATAACTTATCTTATACGGCCGGTGGATCCTCTGTGTGTGTTGGGCAGCCTTGGTAGCTGTTTTTAGGTGCGCGCCACATAGGCTGCAGTCCGTGGCTGCCCATGGTAGTCTTAGACCGAATGACACAGATGGGGGAAGCCGTTGTCCAGCCATTTGCGACTTCCAGTTCTTGGTCCATGATCAGATCAGCATTCCCTTCTGGATGTCATGACTAGGGAAGAGGACCCTCCGCGCCACCTGTGTGCCTCTGCACCTAGGGATGCAGTCCCCGGCGCCGTTGGGGCTGTCCATATGTCTTATCTGTAACATGCAACTGATGATTAGTGCTTGGTTTGACTTTCCAGCACTGAGGGAGGTGCGAGGCCCCATTGCCCCTGTTTGCCGGGCAGTATGGCTTGGTGTAGATGGGGCACTCATTGTGAAGGTTGGCTGGATTTTGCACCCTAACCCAACTGCAGAACGTACCTGGGATTCAAAGCAGTTATTCGGTTGTCTTCTCCAAAATTACTGATATATTTGCTCAACCAGACTACCATACGCTCTGCCAAGATTACCTTGAGGTGAGTTATCATCCCCACGACCTCCTGGTGTGATTGGGCTGCAGATGGATGACATGTCAGCCCAGGGGAGATTGGCGAATCGTCCAAGACTCACAAACTCGTCCTCTTTCCCCCATATGTTCTGGTAAGCGACAGAAACAACACTTGGCTCGATCCCGCAGACGGACTCTTCGTTCCCATGGAGTATCCATCCAGCAAGACCGGCCCTGTCATTCCAATATTTCTTTTGTACCCAGGCGTATCTGGAGCGTTTCTTTTTCAAGAGGGGGCTGGGCTCCCCCATTCTGCACCTTTTCCGCTTTGTGACTAGACACCGTAGTCACACTCCGAAGCCGTCTGTGGATTTGCTGAGCAGTTGTTTCATCAATCATGCCAGTCATCAGTGTTTTCCCTTTCTCCTGCATCTGCCTGCGGGAGAACTTTTCCAGGTGTGTCACAGCCTCTGAGACAACTTTTGGGGTGAGTCACTGCATTTTAAGGAGGTCACTAAGGTATGCGACCCCTGCAGCTCCCCATGTTGGTCTTAGTCGAGTTCCACTTCTGTCATTACCCCAAGCATAGCTGTCGGGGTGTTTGCTCCGTTTGTGATTGGACAAGCCTGTTGTTGGAGAAGGACTTGGGGCAGTGGTCACAGGGATGCTGTGCAAGTTCTGGGGGCAACCGCACTTGCCGGTACCGCCACCCGGCAGTGGGCTCCGTGGTAGGGTTGCTAGGTCGGACATGGCATCTTGGTCTCACTACCTAGAAGGCCGTAGAGGCGAAACCATGGGCCTGCGCTCGGCTGGCCGGCAGGGGCCCTCCGATGGCGGGTCACAGTACTGCGGGAACAGTACTGCAGTAGAGACATTCAACTGCTAGCGGTTAGCATTCGGCTATATGACCTTCCGAGGGAATTCTTGCATGTTATCGCAGTAACTGTGTACATCCCCCCCATTGGCCGATGCGGCTGCAGCCTGTGAGACCTTACACACTGTTGTATCACAGCTTCAGACATCGCACCCCCAGTCCCTCCTCCTCAACTCCGGTGACTTCAATCACGCATCCCTGTCTTCCACTCTCCCTACCTACTTACCTTCACCCAGTATGTGAAATGCTACACCAGAGACAATAGAACTTTGGATGTAATGTATGTGAACACTAAGGACGCATACACCTCTTCACCCCTCCCCCACTGGGCCGTTCTGACCACAACCTGGTATGTCTGTCCCCTGCATATATACCTATGGTGAACAAACAAACACCCACCAAAAAGTATGTAAGGAGCTGGTCTGAGGAGACCAGTATTGCACTGAGGGACCTCATTCGACACCACAGACTGGGATGTGTTGTGTGAACCTCACAGGGATGAAATCGACAGCTTGCAACCTGCATCACGGACTACATAAGCTTCTGCATGGAAAACACTGTGCCTACCAGGAAGGTACGGTGTTTCCCCAACACCAAACCCTGGGTGACCCCAGAGCCAAAAGCCCTGCTTAATGAAAAAAAGAGGATTTTTAAATCTGGGGACAAGGAGGAGCTGGGGAGAGTGCAGAAGGAGCTGAAAAAGGGTATAAGGAGTGGCAAAGACAGCTACGGGGGAGCAACGCCAGAGAGGTCTGGAGAGGCCTGAGAACCATCTCTGGCCACACAAAGGACAGCGGGAGGGGCCCTGAATCTGGAGACCTGGACTGGGCAAACGAGTTGAATCTGTTTTTTAACAGATTTGACTGTGCCGCTTCTCCCTCCCCCACTCACCAGAACTCAAACCTTATTGTGCTGTCACACCACCCCCCTGCCTCTCCCCCCAGTACACCTCTGACACCCCAACACCACATCACCCCCCTCCACTTCCTGACTGAGTGATCCACACACCCCACCTCCAACCTCTCTCAACAGTAGTCACTCCACGTTCCCAGCTGATCAAGTGAGGAAGGAGCTGACGAGGACCAAGGCAAGGAAGGCTACTGGCCCTGATGGCATCAACTCCAGACTGCTGAAGGACTGTGCAGATCAGCTGTGTGGAGTACTCCTGCACATTTTCAACCTGGGCCTCAGGGCTCGTCTACACGTACGAAAACTAACCCTAACCCAAAAATGGAGAAGAAGAGATGGAGCATGTGCATAAAGCTTGCGCGCTGTAAACAAACAGACAGAGAAACTGAACACAACCCTGCCTGGTTGCTTGGATTTCCAGCTACCTCACCGACAGATCGCAGTATGTCAGGCTGAAGGACATCAAGTCTGACACTGTGATCAGCAGCATAGGAGCTCCGCAGGGGACTGTGCTGTCCCCCCTCCTCTTCACTCTGTACACAGCGGACTTCTGCTACAACTCTGATACGTGTCACATTCAGAAGTTCGCAGATGACACAGCCATCATGGGGTGTATCAGAGATGATGAAGAGGAGGAATACAGGAGCCTGGTGAGGAACTTTGTTGTCTGGTGCCACACAAATAACCTGCAGCTCAACACCTCAAAGACTAAAGAACTGGTCATTGACTTTGGGAGGGACAGACCGAGACCTAGACCAGTTCTGTTAGGAGCAGAGGAGGTGGAGGTCGTGGAGACCTACAAATATCTTGGGCTGTGGCTGGACAACAAGCTGGACTGGACGAGCAACACCAAGCAGCTGTATAAGAAGGCTCAGAGCAGGATGTACTTCCTGAGGAGGCTGCGATCCTTTAACATCTGCAGGAAGCTCCTGCGGATGTTCTACCAGTCTGTGGTCGCCAGCGTTCTCTCCTACGCTGTGGTGTGCTGGGGTGGGAGCACGTCAAAGGCAGACCTCTACAGGTTGGAGAAGCTGGTCAGGCGGGCCGGCTCTGTGGTCGGCATGAAGCTGGACCCTCTGGTGACAGTGGCAGAGAGGAGCACCCTCAACAAACTGCGGGGCATCATGAACAATGCCAACCACCCTCTGCACACTGTCATCAGCAGCCGGAGGAGCCGGTTCAGCGACAGGCCGCTCCTTCCAAAGAGCTGGACAAACAGACTGAAAAAATCCTTTGTCCCCCGTGCCATCAGACTGTTCAACTCCTCACTAGGGGGGAGGAGGGCCAACAGGGAGAGACTGAGGGACAGGGAGGAGAGGTCTGCCCTACCAAAACTATAGATATACTGGACTGTTTATGAAAAACCATGGGCAATAACCATGTGCAATAAAAATGTGCAATAATAACAGAACCATAGCAGATACTGTGTACCTGTGTACAGTCTTACGTGTGTGTGTATATATATATGTATGTACATATATATTTTTATATTCTTACAGTGTTATTTTATATTTACTTATATGTATATTTACATGTACATCTTAAATGTATGTATGTATATTTCTTGCATATTTATACATATATATATATATTTATATTTATATACCTATGTATAATATATTGGTTTTCTATCTTTATATGGGTGTCGGGTACCTTGGTGTCTCTTCTTTCTTGATCTTCTATATCAGTGCTGTGTGTGACATGGAGCTTCAATTTCCTTGAGGGACCCTCAAGAAATCCCAAAAGGATGAATAAAGTTGTCTAAGTCTAAGTCTAAGATACAACAAGAAGAAGACGAAAATGGCTAGTGCAAGGAAACCAGAATCGTTTGTGTGGACCGTTAATGAGGTTGAACTGCTGCTGCAACTCACACTCGACTTCAAGGCGAGTAAGTTGCAAGAAAGGCTCAATATCTTCTGCGGCACG
Source organism: Diplodus puntazzo (assembly GCA_963678695.2). Classification (NCBI taxonomy): domain Eukaryota; kingdom Metazoa; phylum Chordata; class Actinopteri; order Spariformes; family Sparidae; genus Diplodus; species Diplodus puntazzo. The sequence goes on from OZ023161.1 coordinate 89,089, forward strand.
AACACAAGCATGTAGTCCGCCATTGTTGTTGTTATGAGACGTCCTGGGGTTCAGAGGTCAGAGGCAAGAGGTCAAGGGGTGGGGCGATGGCGTCATCGTTTCGGAAAGTATGCAGATTCGCTGTCCACACGAAAACACAAGGGCAGCGTTTCCGGGTTTTTCCACCCTGAGTACTGTGAGAGTCATGTTTTTTGACTATTCCAGTGCTTTCAACACAATCCAACCATCACTGCTCAGGGGGAAGCTGGAAGGAGCTGGAGTTGCCTGCCATCTGGCTGCATGGACCACCGACTACCTCACAAACAGATCGCAGTATGTGAGGCTCTGCGGCTGTGTGTCTGATGTGGTAGTCTGCAGCATGAGGGCTCCACAGGATACAGGGTATCCTGTGGAGATAGAGGGAAAGGATCTGGAGTATGGGAAGATCATCACCAACTTTGTCGCCTGGTGTGAACTGAAACACCTGTGCATCAACGCTAGCAAGACAAAGGAGGTGGTGATCGATTTCAGGGGGAAGGCTCCTCCAACTGCACCGGTGAGGAGTACAAATACCTGGGTGTTCACATAAACAACAAACTCGACTGGACACACAATACAGATGTCCTGTACAAGAAGGGCCAAAGTCGTCTCCATCTGCTGAGGAGACTGAGGTCCTTTGGTGTGTGCAGGACATTGTTAAAAACTTTTTATGACTCTGTGGTAGCATCAGCCATCTTCTATGCTGTGGTCTGCTGGGGCTGTGGTAGCTCAGAGAGGGACAAGAAGAGACTCAATAAGCTGGTCAAAAGGGCTGGCTCAGTCTTGGACTGTCCTCTGGTCTCCATTGAGGAGGTGGGTGAGAGGAGGATGTTAGCCAAGCTGACATCAATTATGGACAACCCCTCTCACCCCTATCTGAGACTGTGGGGGCCTTAAGCAGCTCCTTCAGCAACAAACTGGTTCACCCATGGTGTAAAAAGGAACGCTATCGCAGGTCATTCATTCCAACTGCTGTCAGACTGTTCAACACCAATAACCCTTATTGTAGCACCATAGGCACCTACTTATCTTGCACTACTTACCACTTCTACCCCGCCATCTTGTGCATTTATCCTGGGCAATAACAACAATACTATTTTTTTTTTTTTACATATTTATATTCTTACACTCAGTCTTTTTATTTCAAACAACTGTATTTATTGATGCATCTAACCTTCAACAAGCAATACTCTGACACACTATTTAAATGTATATAATGCACATGTTTGCCTCCTGTATATAATGCACATAGCGTATAGTCTTTTCTATATTGTATCTTTTCTCTCTTTTTAGTATTTTTTTGTATTTTTACGTCTTGTACTTATTGTATGTCTGTATGTCTGTCTACCTGCTACTGTCACAAGTGAATTTTCCCGATGTGGGATGAATAAAAGTCTAGAGTCTCTGTTCTTTTTTCCACTCCTCGCTCCACCCTTCTGTTCCACTGTGCCTCAGGGCTTTGTAGCTGCATCATCCTAAAGAACTAAAGAATATCTCGACTCTGTTGCAGTCTGATCTGTTGGTGTTACTTGATACTTTACCATCAGAACAAGAACATTTTGAGGCTGGAGGGGGTAGTGTGTGTGTTGTAACAGCATTTTTCAGAATCAATAAAGTAATTCTATTTATGGACCAACTGATATCTAAAAGTAGATCTTGATTTAAACTTCACCCTGTACCAATCTGAATTCGACATGTGACAGATCCTAGTTATTAATGTATTTATAACAAACACATTTTTGTGAAGTCCTGGTACATATTTCAGACTCTAGTTGTACTGGGCAGCTGCAGGTGTGAATGTGTTACTGTGTTAATGTAATCAGGGTGTTCCTGTAAAAGAGGAAAAAGGTTATATGTATGCAACTGTGTCTCACTGTGAACTTCTGGGTGCAAACCACTTTTGCATGATGTGCATTTGATGGTATTGATACATACAAAGTACAGAGAGGGGACAAATGGGCATTTTTTTAGCTAATTATTGAGCCCTGACACCCTAGTTAATTCTTTTGCATGTTGCAACAAAAATGTCATAACATTAGTAACTCTTTGTATGTGTGTTATAGGTAAATGTCATGACTACTACTAGCATTTAATATAAACTAATTACATCCACAGGAGGAGCTACTATTGAATAATTACTCACTGAGAATTCTTTACCTGCACTCTGTATACTTTGATGTAATGCCCAATAACTGAACCTTATGCTCCTGTTTCCATACCCACACTGTGACTGCATTTTAATTTTATACTTTCTGTATATAGACAATGTCAAAGAACTCTGTAACGTGACCATGTAATTGATTTTTGGATGAAAGGTCAGTGACAGAAAGGACAGTGAGGAAAAAGCAGAAACTAAGAATAAAAGCAACACGGATAAATATTGGAGAGAGAGGGAATGGAGAGAGAGAGACAGACAGACAGAGAGCTGTTGTGTTGAGAGGAGAGGAAGTGCCTGTTAGTGATGTTTGATCGATCAGAGGAGCAGCTGTTCCTATCCTTGAAACAGAGAAAGAGGAGGGCAACAAGGCTATTTACTAGATTTCTCTGCAAGAGGAGCATGCTTCTTCCTTACTGGGCTGAGACCAATGACACAGAAAAAAGAAGAGTTAGTTTCTACCAACAAACCAGGACAAACAATTGTTGCTTTCCCCACCTTACTTTATTAGCAGAACGTTTTTGGCTCTTTGGTAAACTCTGGAACAGCTATTCAGGAGACCAAAGACGACCTCTTCAGTGCATCCTGCTTCAGTACAGGATCATTTATTCGGAAGACTCAGGACTACCTGTTTAGCAGACACAAGACCAAATAAGATCTCAAGAGGCTCAAAAGATTTAGGACTGACAGAGACTTATGACAAGCCCATGTTACCTTACAATGTGAAGGATACAAAATGAATTCCAATTGTAGCTCTATCCAGAGTGGCCACTGAGCCCCTAGTACCTTCAAAATCTATGCTGCTGTTCCTGGTGATGGACCCTGCTGGGAATGGGGAGAAGTTGGAGGACCAGTGGGAGAAATGGTACACTGATTTGTATGTTAATTAGTTTTCAGCACTTAGTATCACCTTTTTGCCTGAAAGCTGTCACATTTTAAGACCATGAGTATAGTCATAGAATACTGACTTCTAGTCTAACCCGATAGCACTGGTATTGGTGTCAGTTTGTTTAGAGATTAAGTACATCTTGAAACCTCTGGTTTCTTATTAATGCCAGCAGGGGTTTTCTTCAAGCATGTAATGGTTGTAAGGGCTTATGACATGTCATGTGTCGATGGAGAGTTTTAAATTTGCTGCTTGGAATTCCAGTAGAGCCATAAGGTGGTAAAATGATCAACAGGGTATTTCTTGGAAAGGGTTATGTTTTATGTAATCTTGTAATATAATGGTAATATTCATCATCACAAAATAAATCTATATTACATAGTGTAAGTGTCTTACAGAACACATCTCACCCACAGCCACAGTAACCCCAAACAGAATCATGTCAAAGAGTGTCACACATCACCAGGGCACCAGACAAGGATCCCTACTCTCTCCTTCATTGTTTGCTATCTTTATAGAACCACTATACAATAAAACATAATCTGCATATAGGATAGTTTTCATGATGGAGGTTTGTGGTGTAAATTCCTTGAATGATATTGTTCTGGCATATACTGTAGCTGCAGCAGCTGTATTTCAGAACAATATCATTCACAGCTAGCTGGAACACTGACTTAACCGTCTCTCCCTAAACCAACTTCTGGACATAAATAACTACCACTCAATACTGAATGTACCAAATTGGACTGGCAAACACAGACACTTAGGCACAATAGGCAGACAAATAATTTTCACGCACTCTGGGCTTGCCAACCACTTCACTCTTTCTAGAATTCTCTTATTCAAAAACTATCCACCACAACCCTAACCCTAACCCTCCTCGACTGCAGAATCCCACCATACCCACAGCTATGTCTGCTAGGAGACACTTCCGAAATCAACATACCCAACAAATACAAGAACGGCTTGCTCTTATCTGTTGGTAAGTAAAACAATTTCCTTAAACTGGAAAGCAAAAAGATTAATAACTGTTAACCACTTATCAGAAGAGGTTGTACCTCTTATCAGAATACATATCTATGGAAAAAATTCACTGCTAAGTGAAACACAACATCACATTCCTCAAGGAAAGATGGTCCCCATTACTGTCCTTGTTAGGGTTGGGCTAATGTCACGCACATTCCTACATTACCACACACACAACACATCATATTGCAACACGTATCCAGTCAGATATACACACCCACACACACCTGTACAAACCTACAGGAACCTACACATACATACAGGCATCTACACACACCTCACACACATACACACTTACAATGAGTTTTCATCGGGTTAGTCACCGTTCTACTGATAGTGTCACGGTTCTACTATGTATGTTTGTTGTTTTGTGTTTTCCTCAGTATCTGTCCCCCCTCCCTTCTCCCTCACCTGCTCCTTTCCCTGTGTGTGTGTGTGTGTGCGTGTGTGTGTGGTCCTTGTGTGTGTCTGTGGGCGTAGCAGCGGTGTCTGCAGTAGCGGAGAGGCGCACCTGCAGATCATCAACTCATCGACCTCGATTATATCATCCTGGTCTTTTCTCCACTTTCGTGCCAGATTGTTCCCTCCCATATGGTGAATACACCATTGCTCTATAATTCCAGACTTTTTTCTTGTGTTGTAATTTTTCTTGTAATCTATTTCATTTTTTTCCCCTGACCGGGTTTCGTCTAAAACTCGCGTTTTTCTCCTCGTGTGCAGAACCTCCTGACCTCTCAGCTCAACATTCTGCTCCACTGGCTCACCTGAGATTCCTCCACATCGCCACCAGACAACCCAGCCTGCCTGCCCTCCTCGTCATCCACTCCCTCAAAGAACTATTGCAAAATAAATACCTTTAAACTGATTTCAAACCTCTGGCCTCTGCATTTTGTGTCCAAACAAAACCCCACATCAACTCATAGACTGTTTTATTGTGATTGACTGTTTGGATAAATAACCAGCAAATTGACTGACTATGTTGCTGATTCTTGTTTTTTGGGCGATCTTCTGACTGATTAGTTTTCTGACTGACTCAGACCGGACTGCCAGTTAACTGCATTATTTATTAGCTGGCAGTTCTGAACAACGGACTAGTTTACTAGTTTGCTGGCTGATTTGTTAACTGTCTGACTAGCTGGTTTGTTTGTTCACTGGTTGAAGGATTGACTGTTTTTATCTAACTGGTACATGACTTATCAAATCAAAATCAAATCAACTTTATTTATAGAGCACTTTTCATACACAGGCGTGCAGCACAAAGTGCTTTACACAAGAAAGATAGAACAATAATAAAGAAAGCCCCTCCCTCCCACCCTCCATACTACATACATGCACACACACACACACACACACACACACACACACACACACACACACACACCTGCACACTCTTACTACTGGCAATAGGGAGACATGGCAAGGCACTGAGGATTGAGGAAGCGTCGTCTTTGGGGCCGTCCACACTGAGAGGAGCCACAGGCTGTGCCACGGGGGGCACCAGTGCCCAGGCCCCCCCGACCCTGACAGACAACAGCTGGCCAGGCCCGAAGGGACCCAAGGACAGCACCCCCAGCAGCAGCCCAAGACACAGCTCCCCGTGTGGAGGTCCCCCCTGGGGAAACTCTGGAGTTAAACCGATCTCGAAGCGGACTGGGAGCCAATGCAGTGACTCCAAAACTGGTGTAATGTGCTCCCGCCCTCTGGTCCTCGTCAGCACGCGTGCGGCTGAGTTTTGTAATAATTGCAGATTTAGAGTACTCTTTCTGGGAAGACCAGGCATTACCAGGAAGACCAAACTTAGCTAATATAACTGACTGACTTGATCTCAGTTGGCTGACTGGGAGACAGAAAGAGTTACTAATTGACTTGCTGGCTGGCCGAATGGCTTAATGACTGGTTTGCTGGTTAGTACAGTAACTTGTCTTACTGGTTTGCTTATTCACTGTTTCTTTTTTTGAATGAATGAATGAATGACTTGAATGTTTGTTAACTAGGCTAATGATTGTTGATCAATGTAAAAAGGCTGGTTTATTGAATGGCTGGTGCCCTGACTGACTGTTTTCCTTGGTAATCTGGTTGGCTGGTTGGTTGATTGGCTTAATGATTGAATCACGTGTTGTGCATCTGTTTGATAGACTGTTGTGCTAAATGCCAGGTGGGCTGGCTGGTTGGCATTTTAGCTAATATAACTTGCTATGGAACTAACTGACTGGTTGTTTTAGGGGTTGTTTTTTATCTGATGGGGTTTGCTACTGGCTGGCCAAATGACTGTTTTTGCTGGCTGGTTTGTTGGTTGGCTGGTGGATTTAAAACAGTATGTCATTGACTGTGTCAGTGTCCACTGTGTTAAATGATTTGTTGGCTGATTGAATGACTGGTTTGCTGGCTGCTTTGGTGGCTGAATGAACGCTTGTTTACTGACTGGTCTGTAGCCTTTGTCTCTCCATGGGATCATTGTTACTGGATAATCTTATTTGGTTACACACACACACACACACACACACACACACACATACACACACGCACACTAACAGTGTTTATTAGCCTTTACTCTAAGAAAACGCCACAGGCAGATGAAATGATGATGTCATACTTTGCTCTGATTGGTAGGCTCTGCCTTGCTCCTCCCCTCTCTCTCCCTCCCTGCATCTCTCTCCCTCTCCTCCCTGCCTTCTTTGCTCTGTCAATCCTCATTCACCCCATCTCTTTTCAACACCATCCACCTCTCTCTCCTGTCCTCCTTCTGTCTCTCTATCTCTCCTCTCCCCTCTGTTCCACTCTGCTCCTGCCAGGAAGATGACGGTGCCGATGATGATGTGACACTCTGGCCAGCCAATGATCATGCAAGGAGAGGGTGGAAGGGGTGTGACCCGAGCCAGAGCTCTGAGCTGATTGAGGCTGAGAGGACCGAGGAGGAAGACGGGGCAGAGACGGAGGTAGAGGAGGGTGGGGAAGGCCTTGTCCGAGTGGAGGAGCTCCTTCGCTGGCTTAATAAAGGAGGAGAAGAGGAGGAGGAGGAGGAGGAGGAGGAAGAGGAGGAGGGAGGGTGGAAGCTGTCACCTGTCAAAGGGGGATCAACCTGTGCTGTCATGGAGAAGTATCGACCAAAGAGGCCGACCACCCTGGCTCTGTTCCCACAGCTGCCTCAAGCCGGCACCCAGGTAGGGAGGCTGGGAGGTTCCCCTGTTTTTACAGTGTGTGTGAGTGTGTGTATGGTTATGGGTTGATCCTGTGTTTAGGATGAAGCAGAAGTAACATCAGGCTGAATAAATGGCTTACCGTGTGTATGTGTGTTTCCTGGGAGGATCCTGTGTTCAGAATGAGACAGCATTGGCTAGCTGTGTATCTGTGTATGTGTGTGTGTGTGTGTGTGTGTGTGTGTGTGTGTGTGTGTGTGTGTGTGTGTGTGTGTGCTTGCGTAGGTGTGTGTGTGTGTGTGTACTGGCGGTAGGTCAATTCTGCAAATGGTTCAGCAGTAGCTATATGCTGTGTTTCAGTTCCTGCTTTGTGTATTGATGGCAATACTATTTGCAAGCACCTGTATTATATGTAAGTCTTGGTAGGTTTATTCATAAGACAGTCATGTAGCTGACTTGTTTTATTCCAGCAGACCCACAGTAGATGAGCAGCTAGGGTTTCACTGACTTGCTCAAGGACACTTTGACAGGATACACTGGCTGTTGTGGGGAATAACCCTGATTGCACACAAGCTGTTCTGACATTTCATGAAATATATATTTAAGAAGAGTCATCTGTAGCAACATCTTCTAGTAGGAGACCAGAGGAAGAGGAAAATACAATACCTGGCCAAAGAGGGATATTTCATGAAAACAAGTCTATTTGACGGTGAAGTAGCTAGCCTTGGGTCCTCAGGCAGTGTTCAGTGATGAGTGCTCTCTGGAGGGAGGAAGCAGTGGCAGTAGTAGTCTACTGGTGTATCCCTTTAAATGAGCAGCATCCTGTTTACTGTGTCAGTACAGATCAGGGCAGAGTCACTGTACCCTAAACTGGGTTTCCCTTCAGTATCAACATCCAAATCATTCAACATAGAGAGGAAGTCCCTTCCAGTTACATTGAGAAATCATTTCAAATCACCGTTTTTGTGACTGCTGGTGTCAATTGAGGTCCAAATATTTATATAATAGAAATACACAGTGGCGTGCACAGACCTTTTGAAGGGCAGGGGCGAAAGGAAAAAAAAGGGCACATACAGCGCGTTCTCGCCACTGAAGAGTGCACTTTAGCGGGCGTTTTGGCTCCCAAGAGGGCAGTTTGTCATGTTTTAACCAGCCAAAGGGGCAGTTTAGTGTGTTGTGCCAAGCAGGAGGGCACACCAGTGCACACCACTGGAAATACACTATAGGTGAAATATTGTCGTAAGTTAGCAAACAAGAGGGTAGGAAAGTGTTATGCCTTGAATTCACAAAATTCAACGTTTGCAGGTCACAAAAGAAAACTAAAATACCTGTAAACATCTTTTGATGGCTGAGCAGGCAGAGACCTAATTAATGTTCACAATCTGTAGCTACAACTTGGAAATAAGGTGAGTAGCAGAGGTTAAATGATTAAATTTTAATTAACAGAACGGTAACAGACACATCCAGATAACAGGTCTAGTCCCTTGACTTTCACAGATCTTTCACAAGCAACTGTTGCAAATGTCACAAGCAAAAGTGTTGTTGTTTTAGATGTCACAGAAATAATGTTAATTATTATCTTATCAGTTGTTTTAACTCAGAAAAACCAAAGGTTAGTACTAAGTAGTTTGATGAGTCTAGCAAATGTAACAACTATATCTATTGTATCTAAACTGGTGGCCTTTCTCTCTTCCAGTTTCCCATTATCAAAATATATTTCACAGACATCACAACCTTTGCAAGAAACTTTAAAGAACTATGCTACTATATGACGCACACTTCACTTCACTTCACATTTGATTGCAGAACATCTCTGTTAGCGCCCTCGCTAACATTTTGTTAGCTTCTATGTTTTGTCATATTCGTGGCTTGAATTTTCAAACTTACAAGTCTGCTGCTGTGTACTAAAAATCAGGGTTTCTGTCGAATGTAATTTGAAGCTTGGAACAAAGTTAGCTAGCTAGCTATACTAGCCCCTTTCACACAGCCGTTTGCATGCAGGGATCCTGCGCCAATTCTCCGCACCCTCCCCTGTGTGAAAGTTTCAGATGCGGAGAGGGGGGGAATTTCGCTGCGGCTCTGATCCGCCTCTGGAGGTAGTATCAGGGCCGCATTATTGGTGAGCCGTCCCAGTGTGAACGGATAATCCGGAGGCGCGGAGCGAGGGCGTGTCAGTCTGACAGTCTGATAACTACACAGGTCCTTCACTCAACTAAATAAAGAGAAATGTCCCACAAAGCAACGTTACAGGACCGAACAAAAGTAACGTAGTAACTGTAACTGTCTTTGGCAACTTATATGAGGGGAAAAAAATACCGCAGCTGTACGTGGAGAAGCGTCTGTCCTCCTGTCCGTCCTCCTGACTCTTCCTTACATTTGTGCCTAAAAAACAGCAGAAAACGTTTAACTCACCGAGTGTTTGTGATGAAAATAAATCATTGCGACCGTAAGCCCTCCGGACCGAGGCTTCAGGGAACTTTCCCCCAGAAAACAGCCTCCGTCCCCGCGAGTGACAGAGTCAGACAGTGTCCAGTTTACTGATGGTAATTATGTATAATTATGTAATTTCGCGCGAAAAACTTAACTCCGTCACTTTCCAGGATGTTTGGTGGGTCAGGATCTCAATCACTACACATTATAACAGCATCCATATGATTATAAACTGTCCGCGGGTTTAGATTAAGACGGGGAACACCTGGGGAAACACCGACGTCATCATCATGACGTGTACCGTCAGGCCTCTTTAGGAGCTGCAGCGCTGGCTTTCTGTGTGAATTACACACGTGAAGGCGGAGAGGCTTCGCTCTGTGTGAATCACCATCAGCGGAGAATTGCCGAACCACCGCTCCGGAGATAATGCGGAGAGGCTGTGTAAAAAGGGCTACTGATAAGACTAAGCTAAGAGAACACAAAATAACAATGGCACAGTCGAGAGTGGATTAAAGGCACATACTTTACACACTACTGTATGTATTCATCATTATTCTGCTTTCCTCTTAATCACTTGTGATGGATGTTCAGTCCACTATGGCTCCTGTAGGCGAGATCAAAGCATGAAAAATACCTAGCTCCAGGTGCACCAACAGTTTTGCAGGACAGATGCAGTATAAAGGACTTTTTTCCAGACTGTGGTAAAGATGAGGAGAGAATAACATTACCACAGCTTCAACAATGAAATTCCCACTAAGCAGCAAACGTTTCACCTCCCAGTCCAGCTTCAAGCAGCCAATGAGCTTAGCTTATTGTAGTGTCATCAGCCAGAATCGGATTGGTTAGGAAAGTATCTAAATGTTTTAATCCCATTGCCTACATAGTTAAATTGAACTTAGCCTTTCTATCCAACACTAAGATGGCAATTGTCTTTATAGTGTATCTTGTATATAAGCAAATAATCTCCATTGTATGTTATATACTGTGAATTGATATTAAGTTCCTCTTGTCTGGGTGATAAAGCCATTAAAGGGTGATAACAGAGTATATATGTAATTATGCATTCATGTACAGCAATCAAAATGTTATCAGAATCAGTTCATAACTGTACACTGTAGTGTTGGTCATGTCATTAGACATTGCATCCAGTATTCAAACATGCTCTATGGTGATTACCAACCTGTCCTGCTTGCCAGCTGGACTCACCACAGGAGCTGGATTTGTATGTGTATGTGTGTGTGTGTGTGTGTGTGTGTGTGTGTGTGTGTGTGTGTGTGTCATCAACTCTTAGCTAAAAAAAATAATCAACTAATTACGAGTTCTAAAACCAGTGTGTGAGCTGCATAGTTCCTCATTAATGAGTATGGTGGGCCTTATATGTTTCTATCTGATATTTTACGTAAGGTACTGATCACTTACAAGTAAATCAATAATGATAATAAGACTTCATTAGGCATTCCTTAGTTTCCATTTATTCTGTCTTACACTGTAAAAACTGTCTTACAAATACTTGAAACTCAACCCGAGCTCGAATAGTTAACACATTATTTCTTGTTAAAGTTGTTTTATCTCTATGTAGTAAACTGTTTGACATGCATGCCCATATGAAAAATGGTGCATTTACTTACTGAAATCTGAGATATGAACAGTAGGCACTGACTTTGCTTTGCTGTGGAAAATTCAAGCTAACAGAGACATGCTGATGAGGAGAATGTGGATTTGACAAGCTGCAAGTTGCTGTGTGGTGGGGACAATGCCTTTTGACATGTGCCCTTTCCCTTATCCCTTCAATGTGCATGGGGGTTTTAAAGGCATGTGGTGAGGAAGAGGGGGAAGGTGCTATGGCTGATGGAACACGTGAGTGAGGCCCAGTAAAGAAACCACTTTAAAATAAGTAATCTAATGAGGCAGCCACATTGATCTGTTGTGTCTGTCTGAAAGTCATTTCAAGTTAAGTGTCCAGTGTGTAGGGTTTAGGGGGATCTATAGGCAGAATAGAATGCAACATTCATAATCATATTTTCAATAGTAAATAATCACCTGAAACTATGAATCACTGTGTTTTCATTACCTTAGAATGAGCTGTTTAAGTCACCAAAGGGAGCTCATCCTCTTCCACAGAGCTCTACATTATCCCAGAGTGGACAAACCAAACACCTGCTCTACAGAGGGACTTTTATGGTGATCACTGCAGGGAAGGGTGAGGGGTATTGATTTGGTTGCTATTTGCAACCTCATTTCTGGACGCCACTAAATCCTATACATTGAATGTCTAACACTAAATAGGAGGAATCTGGTGTCTGCGCAAGGCTAATGACAGACTTCCTTAATGCTAGGATTCAAACCTGTTCTGAAACAAGTTCACCATCATCATAAAACAGTTATTGATCCTTTACAGTCACAAATGGATACATGACCTCATCACCATGCATTCTGCAAACAGCTGTGTTTAAAAAAGAGAAATGCTAGTAAAGATATGGTGCTTTTTTCTTTCACTGGCTTCCAAAACTAATGCATAAACTAGCCTGATCAACATCTTTACCACAGGAGGCAGCGATGGTGATGTTCCAATTCTAGCCACAGGGGCCACCAGAATCAATCCAAAATGAAAGTTACATGTCGCTGCTTTAAAGGAGCAATGTACTTTAAGTGTGCATTCATACATCCATTTATTTTCTTACTTTTACCAATCTACATTGAGGATTTAGAATCAGAATCAGTTTATGGAGGTCAAAACACAACATTTCAGATCATTGAAAAGGCTTGATTCAAATCTGTTCCATGACCTGAAATGTCGTTGTGTTGTCTGAAATGTCATTGTGTTTTGACTCTCAGAGCCACTATAGGGAGAACTAGTTAAACCTAAGCAATTGAGTGTCACTGGTTTGGCCATTATTAACACATCTTTTTACTTAAAAAAAACCCCACATCTTTACCAACAAGTTTCATTTTTAAAGCAGATCTATCAGACTGATTATAATAAGACTTGTTTATTTTCTTTTTATCCTTTTGTTTGTGTTTTGTGTGAGGTCCACCCCCGATGAGCCGCCAATGGACCACAGGAGTCATGGACATGGTTATACATCAATTTGATATGTTAGGAAATAATTCAGTTGATTAAAATCAAAAAGGGCTATGTAAAATATCAATAAGAATATACATTTTAAGAGATTAATTAATATGCAAATCTGTAAAATAATTTTAGAATACATTCAAAAATGCAGTTTCAAAAGAGAAACAAACTGTATGGCTGCATTAGAATCAACTGATATATTATTTCATAGCCACTGCAGTAGCCAAACTATATAAGTGTTGTTGATTGGTAGTTGAAAACATCTCCCAGCTCTTTTAGCACTTGCCTCTGTAAAATGTCCTTTGAAATGTAAAATCAGTAGCATATTTTCACACGATATTGGGTTGCTGTAGGCTTTCTGTTGTAATCTGATCTCTTAAATGTCACGTAAATAAGACCCCAGTTTTCATAGGGTACAGTTTAATAACCAGATTTCTACAGGGTGTCTAGGTGTCTGCTGGAGAACAAAGATTTCTTGGTCATGTATACAGATGAATGAGTTTCCAGTCATTTTTTTGGTACACATTTGCATAACAAACATTTCAAACAAGGAAACCATCATTTACATTTTAGGGCATTAAGCAGACACTTTTGTCCAAAACGACTTAAAGTAATTCATACACTGATGGTGGTGGCTGCCATGCAAGGTGCCGACCAGCACATCAGGAGCAATTTGGGGTTCAGTATCTTGCCCAAGGACACTGCGACATGCAGACCAGGGCAATCAAACCAGCGACCTTCCGATAACAAGATGTTGGCTCTACCCCTGAGCCACAGCCACCCTGTGATAGCAGAGCAGCAAGATGAGAATAAAGATCACAACACATTTTGATGGTCCAACACTGTGACGAGCGCTGCTTTTGAGATAGTGTGTAAGAGATGCACCTTGCATTGATATTGCAAGGTGCAGGTTGCCAGTAAATTCTTAAAAGGTCCATTTAAGTGTTTAAAGGGGTAGAGTTTGACCCTAGAACAGTAGGTGAGCCCTGTGGTTATCCATACCACTCAAATGAAATAAGTTTGCTACAACATGCTTACCTGGCATGTTCCACTGACAGTTCATGTTCTAGAGTCCAGCAAAGGATGCACTTTGTAAGAGGGTTATATACGTGTATGTATCTGTATCTGTATGCATATCATATGTAGTATGTATCTGAATGTGTTCAGTGTAATCCAGTTCAACACAACCATTTCCTCTGACAGGATCACAGAGTTGATCCACAGTGTCTCTGACAGAAAAGAAGATCGTAACTCTGTATGTGCTACTGAAAGTGAGAAGTTTCTTGGTGTCAGACAGAAAATGAAAGATAGCGTTCTGACTGCTGTTACTAATGAAACTGGCTCTATCAGCTTCCTGTCTGCACATTGAAATCAACACAATGTTGCTGTAAAGTCAGGCTCAAGGAGGGTATCATCAGAAAGAGGCATGTGCTTAACAGAGAGATACTTTTATTCCCCATCTTTCTCTCTTCTATGCACACACACACACTGAGTTATCATAGTAACAGAATGGTGTGTGATACAGGGATGATGCATGATGGGATGTCAGTAAGTGAGTCAGCGCTCTGCATGGCTGAGCCTGGACCGTCAAACTCACTTCCTGGTCGATGCTGTTTCCTCTTCCTGGAATTTACGCCATCGGTATGTGTGTGTGTGTGTCGGGGGGGGGGGGGGGGGGGGTTGTCTCTTCTATGAGTGTGTGTGTGTGTGTGCGTGTGTGCGTGTGTGTCATGTCTTGGATTTTGTTCTTACACTGCTGCTCTGCTTCATTAACTATGTCCAGGACACTATCAACAACAACTCTTTGGGTAAGAAGGACAGCTGGAAGGACTCCTGCTCTTCCTCCCCACATGTTACAGGTATGAACCCTGCTGAGTGCGACAAAAAAAACAACAACACCAAAAACCTACAAACAAAAAAGATAAAGAAACACACACTTAGTGGGAATAAACCCTGAATAGGATCCATTTTCTTTATTTGCACACAATCAGAGACATAGCTCTGTTAACATGGATAATTTGTTCTATAAACAGAAGAGAATAAGACACGAGGATAAGCTGACTATACAGATATTGTGACCTTGTGAACGTTTTCTAGCTTTCCTAACACACACTAACACCTTAACTATGTACACCACAGAACCCCAGATCTAGCCTTTCTGGTTAAAGTTCAATTCAAACATAGTCCAAGATTCAAAGTACACAAAGTACTTCACATATAAATACATGAATAGATGATGATCCCAATATTGCTCCGACAATTGTATCAAGTCATGACTCAAGAAATCCTTTCTCCCGTCTGTTGCTTTCCCTTTCATTTTGCTTTGAACAACTATGAACATCTGAACAAAGGGATAAAAGATGTTACACTCACTCATTAGTCCATAAAGATCGCCTCACAGCACAGTCTCCTCAGTAATCTAGTAAAAATAGCAATTTAGTGAGATACTTAAAGCAAGTCTGGTCTCCGTGAGCTAATGTACCCGACCCATTTTGACCACAATCCCCTATATTTCTCTGATTGCATTGTTACAGAAAGAGTTAGTCTCTCCATTTTGGAAATTTCATGAACAATTTTCACCAATCTTCAAAAGTTGGAGTGTCTGGTTGTAACCACTCCCTGGTCAGGGCTTTCTTCCCTCCAACAAATAATATTTTCATTAAATATTTGTCTGCTGTAGATTGAATATTCGTCGCTATAGTGACCAAATATATTGTCAGAACATCAAATGGAATAACGATTTGAGATATGGACACTTTCATGCCAGTAAGATGTAGGTTTTGGGCAATCTCAAAACAAATGATAATGTTTGGCTGTATTTGAACCACATGACTTCCAAAAATTTGTTTCAACACCTTAATGTCTCTTCTGAGCAGGGCTAATGAAGAATCTCATGATGCTTTTCCACCCAAATTCCCTCCAGCTGTTTGAAGCTGTGGTTTTCCAATGTAACCATTCCTCCTTCTCTTTCCCATGTACTCTGACCATGTAGGGTTTTTGAATTTAAAGAGTCTTAAAAAACTTCTATTACTCTGCATCTCAGTCTACGTCCACTCCCATATTTGCAAATTGTCACAAAGACATTTTTTTTTTGAAAGTTTCAAAACTCTTTCAAAAATCAACAGTATGCTGTTAGCCCATTACTCCATTAATCCATGTTTTAAATCTGGTGTCTGTCCTGCTTTGGATAAAATTTACAGTTCCTACAGATTCTCCCTCTTCTATTTCCTTCCACCTTGCCTTGAAGTGTGAATCACAAACACACACAAAAAGGTCTGAATTGATCTGCATCGTAGTAATCTTATAAGTTCCACAACACCATTCTCCCTTTCTCTTTCACTAATTGCATTACTTGTACTTACTGTATTTCACTCTTAGTTTCTTACCCGTTCAGATATAACAAGAAATTAGCTTATCCCATTCAATTACTTGTTGATCATTTCAATTGGCAGGGAATGAAAAAGACACAGTCGACAAGGCAGAATAACCATTTTTACTGATTCAGTTCTTGAGTTTAGACTAAGGAACACTAGGTGATTCCATCTGGAATTGTCTGATTTAGCTTTGAAATTTAAAGAGACATTATTAGCTTTAAACACTGTAGTTTGCGTAGGGTTAGCCCCCAGGTTCTTCATTGTCTTATTGTCACATCTCTAACCATATTTGGTAAAAAGGTGCTTTGGTGGATCAAAGTTGAGGGTCCTAATTAGGGTTTTTTTTTGAACATTCAGCATGTGGTAATAATCAAAAAGATGACATTAAAATTGGTAGAGATACTAAAGGTTGAGTCAAAAAATGTCATCTGCAAACAATTTGTGTTTCTTTCCTTTTATGTTTATTCCCCTGATCTCTGTAGTTTTTCTCCTGCATCAGTATGCAGTATCCAATTCGTATGCAGAATAAACTGCTTTTTGATGGCTAATTTGATAATCTCTCTGTATGCGTCATACATAATCTAATACTTTGTTTTTGTACTTGTGTGTTAAGGGGATCTAATATCACCAGCACAACCAAAAGCAGAGGACAAAGTTCGTCAGAGCACGCGGCGCCTGGCCCCCAAACCGCCCATTGCAAATGGAGCCAAGAGCAAAGCCAACACTCAGGCTGCTGCTGCCACCACCACAGACACACGCGCCCGACCACGGGAAAGACAGGTGTCTGGAGTCACGCACACGCAGTCCTCCAGCACACAGAGAGGTCAAAAGAGGGTAGGAGGAGGCGGAGGAAGAGGAGGAGGAAGAGGAGCAACAGCCATGAGAGAGAGGAGCCTGCTGGACATCAGAGGAAAAGGTGGAGTGACAGTAGGGAAGGAAGACAGAAGAGGGGGGAGACTGTGTGAGGGGAAGGAGAAAGACAGGAATGAACATCAGAGGCCAAGAGAAGCAAATGGACTGAAAGGCCGAGGGACTGATGGGAAAGGAAAAGTAGGTGCTAAAGGGGGTAACAAAGGAGGGGGAGTCAAGCCAAACAACATGCCAGGAATTACCCAGGAAGTTTATCTGACAGCAATGGTGGTCCCACGTACGCCTGTAGCACCAAGAAACCAGGACAAGACCCAAGACCAAGGTAATCAACCTGCCTTTAGAGTGCAGGGGGCTGTGTTCATTACCTTTGCTTAAAGGGAGGGTAG
Organism: Diplodus puntazzo; assembly: GCA_963678695.2. Classification (NCBI taxonomy): domain Eukaryota; kingdom Metazoa; phylum Chordata; class Actinopteri; order Spariformes; family Sparidae; genus Diplodus; species Diplodus puntazzo. Next base: position 106,444 of record OZ023161.1, read on the forward strand.
TCCGACTTTTTTTGAGAGCAGGTTTGAAGCTTCGTAGAGCTGAGGGGAACTGCAGAGCTGGTGATGATTTTCTCTGGGCTGGCCACAACTGGACACCCCTTATCATGCAAAGTTGTTTTATCCACTGTATATATGTTTAAAACTGTGAGTGCAGCTCAAGATCAGATGGTCACATAGACACAAACAGAATAACTATTTAGAAGAGAACACATTATTATTAAGAGCTTTTCTGAGTGGTGCTATGAAATTTCTGTTTTTTGTTAAGCACATTAGTTTTCCCCTCTGCTGCAAAATGACTTTTCAGAGGAAGTTCCATCTAATCTAACCATATGTGATCATAGATGTTTAAAGTGGTAATTTGTAAGATTAGTGTGGAGCTTGTTTCCTAAAACCACTTTGTACCTTAAGAGGCATTATTCTGATAGCCCCCATTGGTTCAGCTGGGAGTTTAATATGTAAACAAAACAATGTCAAAACAGTAAATATTCTTACACCAAATGTCCTTATTAAACAGAAGAAATACAACGGTACAGCGCCTGATTCAAGTTGATCTCTTTTAACAATCTAAGACGAGCTTAATTACTTCAGTCAAAGTGACATGCCCTACATGGTTAGAAAGTTTAGATTCTTGTGATTCCATCCAACTCACCAATAGTGTCTGGGTGTTTCACTAGTGCATCATGCTTAAAAAACTTTTCTTAATCCCAAATGCAGTGGCAGTCCTAGCTTGTATGACGCCCTGGGTGAACCTCACCTTTATCTCACCTTATTGCACTTTATGTTCCACTTACCTTTTCTCTTCGATACCTCAGTATTTCATTTTATAGCTTCTAAAGCATTTTATTGTATATAGTATTTTTTGTTTTTTATGTATTGTATATAGTATTATATTGTTTCTATATTTGCCCATGTATTTTGATTGTATTTGTACTTGATATCTATGTTATTATGACTGAAATGTGCTTTATGTGGAAGCAATTCATGATGTGATTGAGTTTAGCCTATTTTAGTTGGGCACTAGATAAATCCCCTGCTTCACCGCTACCCTGCTACCAGTAGGGAGAGCTCAGGTCCAAAGGTGAATCTTTTTTTTTTTTTTTTTGGCGAGTGCTCATGCCGCCCTGGGCAGCTGCCCATAATGCCCATTCCACCCCTGCCCAAATGTCCACTAGATCCATTTCAGTAGCATATTTTGTCGAAAACACAGTATTCCATCATTGAATGGAGACAAAATGACAAAAAACTGTGATTCGGATGCTTTTTAATGCTTTTAATTGTAAGAGAACTCCTCTCATTTCACAGCAGACAGCATTATCCCTCTACACCAGACATCCTGAGATGGCAGCCATTTGATTGAAAGCTGAGTTAGTCAGAGTGACCAACTCTCTCTTCTTTCTTCTCTTTCCTGAGCCACTAACACTGCATCAGATGACCGATTCATCATGTAGCCAATAAGATTTCAAATCCAGTAATATATTTATTTTATATCAGTTTTTAAAGTTCTAAACTTGGAAATTGTGTAAAGGTTTTTTTAGTCAGTTTTCCCTTTTGTATAGGCTGTTGTTCCATCTTAGCCCTTTTATGATGATTTTTATGCCCAACGTTAGTACATATAAGGAGATAAAAAATATAGCAAGTTTTTGTCACTGTTACTATCCGACAAGGCATACTGAGAATGGCATTTTTTTTTTTGCTAGACACCTAGACATATTCTTAGAAAAATGAGGGCAAATGTTCATTTTCAGTGATATTGTTGTTAAATTAGAACTTGGACCATGCAAGTCTATATGATGTGGACCCGTTATGTTTGCTAGCCAACAGGAGCATTTGCAGGTCATCTGGAGGCTGATATATGCATTAAAACATTTAGGCAAGAACAAATAATAAATACCTCAGTGTGCTCATACATCATACATCATACATCTCAGACAGTTTGTGAAAATAAACCAGATTACATTTTCAAAATTAAAACTGCAAGCAGTGATGAACGGGCCCTCGCAGTCCACACGCGTCGGCCTTCGGCGCCGTCGGACTGCGCGCTCACCTGTTACTTGCATGTCACGACGGGGAGAAATCAAGCAGTAAACATCGTATCATTCGGACGATTTTTGTCTGATTTCCTGTGTCCAGTGGGTGGCGCTGTGAATGTGATACAGTTTTGATGCACAGATATATGCAGGGCGATTCCATCTACATTCCTGAGATATTTGGCGCAGATAGGACAATGTATGGTGAAGTTACGAGGACTTGATGCTTCGTGGCGAGGGATTTAAATGGACTGCACCACCACGACCAGCAGTTACGTCAGGCTGGGGCGCCGTCGGATTGCACGCTCACTTGTTATTTTCATGGGATTGCTGGGGAGAAAACAGGCAGTAAACGTCATGTAAATCGGATGATGTTTGTCTGACTTCCTGTGTCCAGTGGGTGGCGCTATAGATACGACTCAGTTTTGATGCAGAGATATATTTAGGGCGACTCCCTCTACATTCCTGAGAGATTTGGTGCAGATTGATCATTGTATGGTGAAGTTACGAGGACTTGATGCTTCATGGTGAAGGATTTAAATAGACGGCACCACCGCGGCCAGCAGATGTGTCAGGCTGCAACGCCGTCAGATTGCGCGCTCACCTGTTACTTGCTTGTCATGCTGGGGAGAAAACAAGCAGTAAACGTCATGTGAATCGGATGATGTTTGGCTGACTTTCTGTGTCCAGTGGGTGGCGCTATGATTATGAAACAGCTTTGATGCACAGACATATTCAGGGTGACTCCCTCTACATTCCTTAGAGATTTGGTGTAGAAGGGGAATTGCATGTTGAAGTTACAAGGACTTGATGCTTTATGGCGAAGGATTTAAATTGACCGCCCCACCATGGCCAGCAGGTATGACGTAGGCAAAAGCTTTGAACAAGTTTTCATCTCTAAGGTCTGTGGATGATACTGAGTGACTGTGAAGTCTGTTGTGTTAAATCTGTAGGAGAATGTCATTACAGTGCGAGGATTGGAAATATTTCAAATGGCGGCCTCAATCAAAATGGCCGACTTAGTATTGATGAAGAGATGTATTCAGGGCAACACCGTCTACATGTATGTGCATTATGGTGTAGATTGGGAAATTGTATGTTGAAGTTATGAAGCCTTGATCCCTCACGGCGAAGGAAAAAAATGCTTGCCACCACCACGCCCACCAGGTATGACGTAGCGGAAAGATTTTAATAACTTTTGTTCTTCAAGGCATGAAGATCATGCTCAGTGAATGTGAAGACTGTGGCGTTTAAGCTCTAGGACAAGATAGATTTCAAAGTAGGCGTGAATTTGACAAAAATGGCGCCACACATCAAAATAGCTGACTTCTTGTTGGAGAGGTGGTATCGGTCCAAAAGGGCTTTTTGTGCGTCTGCTCATGATGAATCTGCGTACCTATTTTTGTTCATCTACGCGCATGCAGGAGGCGAGACATCACAATAGGGGGCGCTACAGAGCGTGCAGGACACAACCACGCCCAGTGACAACACAGATCTATTCAGGGCAACTCCCTCTACATTCCTGTGAGATTTGGCTGAGATAGGAAATTGTATGAAGAAGTTATGAGGACTTGATGCTTTAGGCGAAGGATTTGCATTGACCGCTCCACCGCGGCCAGCAGGTATGACGTAGGATAAAGATTTCCATAACTTTTCATCTTCAAGGTCAGAGGATGATACTGAGTGACTGTGAAGTCGGTGGTGTTACGTCTGTAGGAGGAGATAATTTAAGTACGAAGATTGGCAATATTTCAAAATGGCGGCAAAAATCAAAATGGCCGACTCAGTATTGATGCAGAGATTAATTTGGGGAGACAGCCTCTACACTTATGAGCAGTGGATAGGAAATTGTATGTTGAAGTTATAAAACCTTGATGCTCGACGGCGAGGGGAAAAAATGGTTTCCACCGCCCCGCCCACTAAAGTTTGGCGCAGCTGAATGATTTCAATAACTTTTGTTCTTCAAGGCATGAAGAAGATAACTGAGTTAATTTGAAGACTGTGGTGTTTAAGCTCTAGGACAAGTTCATTTTCAAAGTAGGCATGAATTGGACAAAAATGCTGCCACACATCAAAATGGCTGCCTTCCTGTTGGAGTGACAGTATGGGCCCCCCAGACTTTTTTGTGCGTCTGGTCATGAGGAATCTGCGTACCGAATTTCGTTTGTCTACGCGCATGTGGAAGGCAGGGAAGAACATTAGGGGGCGCTACAGAGCTTGCAGGTCATGACCACACCCAGTGACAATGCAGGATCGTAATTTTCGCCGGATGTGACGTATATTCCAAATTTGGTGAGTTTTTGGGTATGTTCAGGAATCCAAAACTGCAGTCAAACTTGGAGAAGAAAATTTCTTTCCTGCCAATTACAATAGGGACCTCGCAGGTCTACCTGCTCAGGCCCTAATAACCCAAAGCCATGTCTCTACTCCAGACTGCTTTGCAATTACTCTGGCCTAGACTGGGTGGGCCTTTTGGGATAATTTTACATACATTTCCAGGTATAAAAAGAGGTTAACTCATCATAAAACACACTTTATTCTAACTTGACATGAGCTAGAACTCAGTTGTCTCCACATTCACCTCTGGTTCGGTCCAAATAAATCTTCAGTTCACAGAGGAAGATGTAAAAATATTAGGGTTCTGTACGCCATTTACACCCACTGCTGATGTCCAACTCCCCCTCTCTCTCGCTCCTCTGCTGCTTCATGCGTCTCCACCACCTGCGGTGTTTTCTTTTCCCGCAGTCATAGTCCTGATCAGAGCAGCTGTTAATTGCCTCTGTACTGTATCCCCTGTCTTAAAACTGGCATGTGTTGTCCCAGAGGCTGCTGCATCAGCAAGCCGTAAATAACAGTAGCTAGCTACAACTAAGGATAGCTAGTAAAGAGCAGAAGTTGTTACTTCCTATGGTGATATGCTGCCCTCTACATGCTTGGAGCTATCTTCATATTCTGGCTATATTTTTCAAATTACTCCATTAAGGTATGTAGCATATGTGAGGTGGTATACAAATACTCAAAAAAAAAATTAATTTAGTAAGGTACAAGCCTTCATGCCATGTGAGCTGTAATTTAGCGCAGAGAAAATGAAGACTGATGATGATTAAGTGATGAAACGTGTTTTTGTTGTATTTAGTCTGAGAAGTAACATATCCTCTGCCTGAACTAAAGCTCAGCCACACATGTACTGTACCTCCATCTTGTGCCACTGTTGAGGACTAGGGGGGCTCAGGGGCTTTTATTGTGTTATTAACATTGTTGAAATGACATAGTAATGTTAAGAGTGAAATATTGGAGGAACAAATAATATTTTTGCCAGGATGGGAGGGTTGTGTGCCCCCTGGGATTTATGCCTATGACTAATTAGTCATAAGTAATGTCCACATAATACTGTTAGTAAGCGGTTCATGAATCGCTATATTACCCGTCGTATCAACCTTTTGTCCATATGTTGTGTTCTTAGGCCAAAACCATGACAGGACCCAGGATAACGCCCCCGCCCTCTCCAGGTCCAGCAGTGAGGGCGGGTCAAACAGAATGTCCCTCAGCTCAGACACAGAGGGCCCCCCTCCAGGGCCCCTGCATCCTTCTCTATCCCACCGAATAAACCCTGACATCAGTGAAGAAGAGGGGGAGGGAGATTTGACTCCCTTCATGAACGTCCAGAATGGTCCAACCAGCTGCCTTGCAGATAATGAAAAAACAGAAATGGACTATACCAAGTCAGAGGTGAAAATAGGGGGAGGAAAAGGTGACAATAACACTGAGGTGGATGGCACCAACTCTGTCACTCAGGGAGCTCATGCGGCTGCTCAGACCGTACCAAAGAGTGAAGCTACAGCAGGATTAAATTATGATTCTGTTAAATACACTCTGGTGGTCGATGAACACGCTAAATTGCAGCTAGTCAGCCTAAAGGACTGCTTCCACCGTTACAATGAGCACAATGATGACAGCGATGCAGAGACAGTCTATCAGTCAGCCAATGAGGAGGAAGACCCAGACTATGAGGAAGAGAGGAAGAAGAGAGAGGAAGTAAGGAAGCAAGGTAATGAAACTGATTCCTTTTTAAGATGGATGAACACAGAGCAGTATCACATGTTGCTACAACAGTGTCTCAAAGTTGAAAAGCTGAAGGGATGCAGATACTTTGTTTCTCTTTTGCTTTTCTACCAGTAAGGATGGCCCTCTCAGTAAGGAAAGTTCATTAAAGAGTGGAAAATGTTCTCAGATAATTTCATGGTTATCTATCCATGTCTAAATTCTTTTTTAAAGATCTGAATGCAGGAAAAGGTGTTTAGGGTAATTTATACTTCTTAGATTCCCACTGAAGCTTATTGGCTCAGTGCTCTAATGTCATTTTAAAGGGGGAGAGAGGAAGAGAGAGAGGGAGTGGGACACATTTTGTTGCATCCTTTATGATAGACTTTGTAAAAGTGGACATTGCATAATTATTTCGGCCTTATAATATACAATACTAATTCATTGTGGTGGAGATAGAAAACAGGTTACAGGGTCAGCAAAATCATCAGGAATTGTTTTCTAGGAACCCTGAATATCCATACTGGATTTTTTTCTGGAAATCTTTGCAGCACTAGCCGAAATATCCTGCCTTGAATCCAAGCTTGTCACAACCTGATGAAAGGAGGTCCTCTCTAGTCTGGTGGTGGGGCATTAAAACAAAGTTTACGGTGTTTGTACGTAGAGCTTTGAGTCATCTGTATATTATCAGAAATAGATCTGCATCAGCTAACAGAGTAGAGGACCCAGTACTAAGCCTTGTGGAACACCACTAAACAGATAATGTTCAGAACACCACACTTCTTACTCGATGACTGTGTAGGTGTAACCTCAGGAGGGAAGGCTGACTGAAGTTGAAATCAAATCTGCACCATCTATCGGGACAGGTTCTTGTTTGTTGCTGCTATCAATTTGACCTTTCCTTGTTTTCTGCTCCAAGAGAGGAGGAAAGAAGAGGAAAAGGGAAGAAGGGAGGAGGAGGAGATGAGGAAGAGAAGTGAAGAGGATGTGAAGAGGAGGAGGGAGGAGGAGGTGAAGAGGAGGAGGGAAGTTGTAGCAAGGATCTGCAAGCAGTCCAAGGTAACATCTACCACGACCTCAGAGGAGGATGAGTCCAATGGAGGAGGGGCCGGAGCCTCCAGAAGCAGGAAGTTCCTTAACCTGTTTGCCAACAACAGCGGCCATTATAGTGCTACTGGTTTGTATATTCTACATACTTGGTTTAAATCAAACACAATATCATCTCCTGTACTACGATTAACCAATTAAAGCTGCCTGTATCACAGACAAATAGATTGACATCTATGATATCAGAAAATGCACTGACAACATGTAACTGCTGACTGTTTCTAATCATATGGATGCAATTATAATGTGCTGTGATCGAGATCCTGACGAAGTTAAATTTTTTTGCTCTAAATGACATAATTAAATAATCGCCATCAGTAGACAGTGGACCCTGCCTGACTCTCACTCATGGGGGGAGATGCTGTTTTCTGGGGGAAAGTGGACTAAAGTCATGGTGACTGTTTTTCTCTACAAGTTGCTAGAGACAGACACCGTAATGAGAGGGCATTGGAATGAAGCTATTGTCACACATTTGAGGTCTTACATGTAAAGAAAAGTACCACTTATATTCTGTACATATTATAATTTTGAACTATTTCTACATGTATTTATTCAGTTCAGAGGTCAAGGAAAACTTTTAACTAAAAGACCCAGAACATAATGTTTCAACTCTTTGACCATAGTGCAGCATATTGCCCTGTCAATGCCACTTGAGTGCCAGTAATGTTTGACAAACTGGAAACAGTCCCGTTTGTAGTTACAGTTTTTATAAATTGCTTTGACATGCTTAAACAAACTGGGATCCACTTGGTTTTCATCATTACTGTCTTAGCAGAGCACAAGACACCTCTTGCAAATGTGTTAACCCTTTCTCATTGAATTGACACATTTTCCCCACCCTTATGCAGAACAGTTAACCGGATGTCATTCAAGCAGTCCAAACTCCATTGTTTTAGCTATGGTAACCAAACAGAAACCATCTGTTCCTAACTATTAGAAACTACCTACATCAGTATGAAATCACTACGGCACCTGTTTGACACTCCTTAACAAAAATCTTCAATGAGCAATCAGTCTGCAGGCCTTGAAAGGTGCAGCGTCTGTGTTGTTCTCTGCCAACATGGATTGAAGAGGTCTAAGGCAGATGAGAGTGAGAAATAGGTGCAGAGGAATGTCAAGGTTGGATGGCATGCAAGAAGATTTTTCCCTTGGTTCATTGCAAGAGAGGATAATGAATGTGAGGTGGATGAGGCCATGTGGCCCCATCGTCAAGACAGAAGAGACTGAGTATCAATAGTGGCTATTTCTTATACTCTACAGTAATAGATTGTTAAAGTTTACTGTAATATTGTATATCTTTAACTTCTTTTCTGTGTTTTACAGTTTTTCTTGATTGCTTTGAAGCAGCAGTCAATTCAAACTCCACATTTTCAAAACAGTTAACACACAGGCCAAACAGTGGCACTCATGGTCAAAATGACTCATTTTGTTTGCAAAAGGCTCTAACCGTGCCAAAACATTTAAAATATGCAACAAAAGCTAATTTTGCCTTCAAATAACACAACTTGCAAACAAGTGTGTGAGCTCTTCCAATCAACCATTACACAGTGGACAACAAAATACAAAATACAGTACTTAGTGCGAATCGGTGCACCATTGCTTGTCATTGTGGCCTAATACTCTACGTAACTTTCATGCCATTTGTTGTCAAATTTGCCTTCTTGCAAAGAATTGAATCCAGAATCAGAAATGCTTTGATGCATTTTTTGATTCCATTGATTCTTTTTTTCTATCTGTAGCTGAAAACTGAAATACTGTAAATATTACACAAAATACATGGAAACCAAAATAAAATCTATTAGAGTATAAGAAAATAAGAAAGCTGGTAGTCTCATAGTTCACAAAACATTTCTGCAGCTTCACAGCAAGCATTTTCCTGAACAACTGACCTGTTTTAAAACATAGAAAAGAAGTTAAAGATATAAAATATTACAGTAAAGTATAACAATCTATTACTGTAGAGCAGGGGTTCTCAACCTTTTGCAAGCTGGGCCCCCCCAAAGCTGGTTAACTGCAGTTGCGCCCCCCCCCCCCCCCCCAAGAAGAAGAAAAAAAAACAGCTGTCCAGAATTGCCACAGGCCCTGTTTTTGTGAATGAAATATCTGGGGGCGGGTCGGTAAGGTAACGCTGAGTGGCCTTGATGCCTGTCAGTCATGGTGAGTCGCATCTCATCACCTCTCCTCTCCGCTGTGTCTGCAGACAGAGAAACGTCTAACAGCTGCTTCTCCCGAGTTTTCCTATGCATATCTTAGGACAGAAAGTTTTAATTTCAAGTCGTACTTTTTATTGGTTTGCTGCACCAGAGCCATGGCGATCATCAGTGTGATATCGACTGACAGAAAGCAAGAACAATATGTGAACAAGGCGAAGAAGAGAAATGTGCAGTGTCAGTGGTCACGTCTTCTTCCTTGATTTAAAATAAATAAATTAGACTCGGCATTTATTTGGAACCGGCGGTTATTTATCAAAATATACACCTGCACCCAGCGTTAAAAGGTGATCCTGTGGTTAATTAATACCTGTCTATTATTTGGTAATATAGGCTACTGTACATTTACACCCCGCTCTGTAAGCCAGGGCGGGAACGGCGGCGGCCATGCGCATCCGCGACTCATTTGCAGCCTGGTGTGTGTCTCCTCTCTGCTCTGACTGCAGGCTGGACTGCTGCGCGAGGCTACTGAGAGACTGACCGCCTGTGAGTGCTTGTGGACGGGGGAGGGACTCACAGCAGCACCCGCTGCTCGTTGAGCACAGTAACTGCAGAGTGATACGTGCTTTCAAGTCGGAGTCTCCAAACACCACAAAAGTCTCCAATAACACCAATAAAAGTCGCTAGATTCTTCGCTAGTCGCTTTTGACAAAAAAAAAAAAGTCGCCAGAAGGATGATTTGTTTGTGTGTTATAATAGTCCAACCACTTGCATTTCTACATGGGGGGAATTTTTGTGATTTCTTTTTTCAGATTTTTTTTTTACTCCCATCCTGTAGCCTACTCGCGCCCCCCCGGGAGAGTGTCCGCGCCCCCCAAGGGGTGCGGGCCCCACCGGTTGAGAACCACTGCTGTAGAATATAAGAAATAGCCACTTTTGATACTCAGTCTCTTCTGTCTTGACGATGGGGCCACATGGCCTCATCCACATCACATTCATTATCCTCTCTTGCAATGAACCGAGGGAAAAATCTTCTTGCATGCCATCCAACCTTGACATTCCTCTGCACCTTAATAGTTGTTAATAGTTAGTTAGTTAATAGTTAGTAACAGATAGTTTCTGTTTGGTTACCATAGTTGAAACAATGGAGTTTGGACTGCTTGAATGACATCCGTGTTAACTGTTCTGCAAAAGGGTGGGGAAAATGTGTCAATTCAATGAGAAAGGGTTAACACATTTGCAAGAGGTGTCTTGTGCTCTGCTGAGATAGTGATGATGAAAACCGAGTGGATTCCAGTTTGTTTAACCCTCGAGGCACCTTGGGGTACCAAACGTGTACACTCTGCTTTTTTGACGTCTTTGATTCTCAATATATCGGTCAGTTTAAAGGCTAATTATATGAAACTTGGCTAGGATTTGTTTTTTATCAATACTTTTAAAATTCCATGATCCCCTCTATTGTAAGGTGTATAGAAGAGGAGATTGGCACGTATACCTACACTCTTTCACCTCGGGCCCGATTTGGACACATTGACTCCCATTATAACTACATATTTTTGATATACTGTATTCCTGACATATTATAATGCTTTTCCCATGAATACCTAATAAATCTAAGCCACTGCCTTCAAAATACAGGGAAAACAGGTTTTAGGTCTGATGACCCCCCCCCCAAGCCCCAAGGGCCAGCAGAGCTTTATCACACACAGTTTCAATGGAGGCCTGGCTCTCTTACTTTGCAAAATGCATGGCAATAAAAACACTGAACACCATAAAAATAGTCTTGCTTTTTGTTTTTGCTGTTTGTTGATCAGCAGAGAGCCACCTCTCCTGTTGGATGCGTTTCACAGCATGTTTACGCAGGTGCATGTTTGAAGTCTGTGAGAATAGTTTGCAGCCTTGTCTGGCTGGTTATTTCTCCAGCAGCCAGCCATGAAGAGAAACTAGAGGAGGCTCTTGTTGCAGCCTTGCAGTGAGAGTGAGCAGTATGTTACTGAGGTAGATGTTACCAGCAGTGAGGATTCATCTGAAAGCCAGGAGGGATCAGGGAAGGAATTCCTGCCAGGCACAGAGGGGTCCTTCAGCTTGGAGGAGGAAGAGGATGAAGAGGTGGAGGAGGAGGATGAAGAGGATGAAGAGGAGGAGGAGGAGGAGGAGGAAGAGGCAATGGAGGATGACACTTCCCCATGGAGAACCAAACATGGGAAACTCCTGTGGTCTCCCACACATAAAGAGTCCCTGCCGTTCTTTCACCCTCCTATCTTGACTGCAGGGCCGACGTACTACCACACTGCAAAGTATGGATTGAAGATTTAGGCTCTCTGTGACGTGCAGACCACGTATGCCTGGAGGCTCCAAGTGTATACAGGGAAGCCTGCCTCAACACCTAGAGAGCACAACCAAGGGATGCGGGTGGTACTTCAACTCACTGCTCAGCTTGAGGGCCACACAGTCACCACCGACAATCTTTTCCCCTCGCTGATGAGTTACAGAAGACGAGGATGGCCCTGGTGGGGACACTCAGGTCCGATAAACCTGAGCTCCCCCCGCAGCTGCTCATCATCAGACACAGAGAGGTGCTTTACTCTGTATTTGCATTCAACCGCAACAGGACTGCTGTTTCTTATGTCCTGAAGAAAGGCAAGAATGTTCTAGTTCTGAGCTCAAGACATCGGGAGCCAGGGGTCCAGGAATTTGGAAAACGAAAACCTCAGATCATCCTGGATTACAGCAGATGCAAAGGGGCTGTGGACCACCTAAATCAAAAATAATAATGTATCAAAATCAATGTTATTATCAATTATTGACCTAGTCAAGGCTATAATAACCTCATCCTAAATATTCCACTTTGCACTTTATTTTTGGACAATATTCATATTTTGTGTTTTTCTCAATGAGAAAATCAGGTGTTTTATGACAAAAAGGGCATAAAAACATTTTTTAAAAAAAGCATTAAAAAAATATAAAAAACTTTATATCTATGGTTAGGTCTGAAGTTGTTGAAAAGATTTGATGCAGTGAAAGTGAAAAAAAATATTTATATATGACATTTTTATTGCAATTTTAATGAGGGACCATTTTGGGTCCCGAGGTTAAAACTTGTAAGTTTTTTGAATAAACGGTCATTGCTCCAAAAATAATAATGCATCAAAGTCAATGTTGTTATCAATTATTGACCTAGTCAAGGCTCTAATAACCTCATCCTAAATACTCCACTTTGCACTTTATTTTTGGAAATATTCATATTTTCTGTTTTTCTCATTGAGAAAAATCAGGTGTTTTTATTATAAAAATGGTATAAAAACATAAAAAAAAAACATAACAAAATCATAAAAACTTTATATCTATGGTTAGGTCTGAAGTTGTTGAAAAGATTTGATGCGGTGAAAGTGAAAAAAAATATGTATATATGACATTTTTATTGCAATTTTAATGAGGGACCATTTTGGGTCCCGAGGTTAAAACTTGTACGTTCATTTTAAAGGTGCCTCAAGGGTTGAACAAGTCAAAGCAATCAAGAAAACCTGTAAAACAGGTCAGTTGTTCAGGAAAATGCTTGCTGTGAAGCTGCAGAAAGGTTATGAGACTACCAGCTTTTCTTATTTTCTTATACTCTAATAGATTTTATTTTGGTTTCCATGTATTTTGTGTAATATTTACAGTATTTCAGTTTTCAGCCACAGTTCGAAAAAAAAATGTAAATAATGCATCAAAGCATTTCTGATTCTGGATTCGATTCTTTGCAAGAAGGCAAATTTGACAACAAATGGCACAGGCATGAAAGCTACGTAGAGTAACAGGCTACAATGTTAAGCAATGGTGCACCGATTTGCACTGAGTGCTGTATTTTGTATTTTGTTGTCCACTGTGTAATTGTTGAATGGAAGAGCTCATACACTTGTTTGCAAGTTGTGTTATTTGAAGGCAAAATTAGCTTTTGTTGCATATTTTAAATGTTTTGGCACGGTTAGAGCTTTCTGCAAACAAAATAAGTCATTTTGACCATGAGTACCACTGTTTCGGCCTGTGTGTTAACTGTTTTGAAAATGTGGAGTTTGAGCTGACTGCTGCATCAAAGCAATCAATAAAAACTGTAAATACTGCATCCACATCTGTGATCAGGGGTGTGAGACCAGGCTACATTCACTGACACTAATATGTTAAGTTTTTTATGACATCATGACATTTGTCAAATTATTGCCATTGTGTTATATGCTGCATTCAGGCCATTCATTCTCAGGGTCTGAAAAGTGAGGGGAAGGGAACAGCCGGACACATTTAATATCACACAACCAGTGATTTACCACACCACCAACATTGAATCACTTGATTTCTTTAATTGAATTTCATTTATTTATTTGTCTATTTATTTATGCATTTATTAATTTATCTATCTATCTATGTAATTAAAGGGTGAATTTGGAACAAAAAACACAAAGTGTAGGCTGTTGAGTGTAACATCAATGCTGTATCATTCAGGTGCTGGGTCATTTGGTCTGTTCTCCTGTGTGCTGGATGGAGTGGAGAGACATCAGAGCCACAGAGCTGTCTACAGGTTAACACACACACACACGCACACACGCACATACGCAAACTCATTGGGAAATGTCCAAACACGTTAGACTATAATTTGTGCATTTTTATTCCTGTCTTTAGGTTTGTCCCTCGTCATGCAGATGAGCTGTGCCTAGAGACTGATGATCCAGTGTTAATGCTGAGCCAGTCTGAGGACCTGTGGTGTCAGGGTTACAACATGAGGACCGGAGCTACAGGCATATTCCCCGCCTTCTATGCTGTCAATGTGGCCAAAGACATTAGCCAAGGTGAACTGCAAACAATTGGATTGTAAAAACAGATACATCTTCATCAAAAGCATTTGATGTATGTTTCACGTTACTTTGTTCTGTTTTCTTTTCTCAGTCCAGAAAGATGGTTGTGTAGAGCAGTTCCTGGTGCGATTCCTGGGGTCAGTTCAGGTCCCCATCCACAAAGGCAACGATGTGCTGTGTGCTGCCATGCAGAAGGTACATAAAAACAGAACCACACAATGAAATCCATGTAAGCATCGGTGATATAGTGGTAGGTAAAGACAACAACCTCCATCATCTGGCGTAGGCAAAAAAACTAAATGAAAAATGATTGCAAAAGTGTGAATGCTTTTTTAAATTATGCATTCCATATTTTGATATTACTACTATAAGTCTAATTAGTGGGCTGTGCTCGCCAGCCCACTATGGACACCTCTATAGCAGAGCTATAGGTGTTTTTCGCGACGTAAGTCGCGAAAAACTGCGATAAATTTCCCATAAGGAATGAATGGGACAAGGTCAAAAAAGTCGTATATCTGCGACATACTTTGACCGAGACACACCATTGAAACTGTAAAATGTAGACAAAAGTCCAAATTATCAACGTGGGATTCAACTTTTTCTTTAGCTTTCGTAGTTTTTGTTCGTCACGGGGCAAAGCACACAGCCCACTCTCGCGATTCCCCGACGGGGAATTGTCTAGTATTATTATTCCCCCTCCTCAGTTTTTCTGTTGCTATCTCCTCCCACACCGTTGAGCGCACACAAACAAAAAATACATCAAAACATGCGGCTCGATCTGACTCGGTGAGCTATTATTCAGTTTTCCGAAATATTAATTTTTCATAAGACGCGAAAAACTGCGCAAAATTTCCCATAAGGAATGAATGGGAGGAGGTCAAAAAAGTCGCAAATCTGCGACGTTTTTCAAGCATCTCCTGCTCTGGCATACGTTCACCTAGAAACACCATTCAAACTTTAAAATGTAGGCACAAGTCTTGTCTATTTGAGTTGTATTTGAACTTTTTTCCTATGATGTATAGTTTTTGAACTCTGACCCCTTAATGATGGTGAGTGATTTTGGAAAAATTCACGGTTTTCAATAAGTGTGTATGGCGGAATGTTCGTGCAGCAGAGTGGCAGGCTCCAACTGACACAGCGGCAGAAACTAAAAAATTATCTCAGAAATGTTCTCTTTCCGTGATGATCCCGGCCACAAATGTCACTCAAAAACAGTGATATTTCCAAAGTTGTAGCCACACCTGTCTTCTTTCTCCCAATGTGTCTACTTTATCGGTAGGATTTACGGTTTTTGAAATATTGGCCTCCGACCGACAAGAGTAGCTCTCAACAGTCCCATTCACTCCAATGTAAATCGGGAGGAGGATTTTCAAAACTGCACCTTTTTTAAACTCGCTCTTATTTCCACATTTCTGAAACTAGGACCACGAAACTTCATGAATGTCTTCTTTAAGGCCTTTTTGGCGCGATCGTGAAAAAAAATTGCCGACATCATGTATGATTTTGACTAAATAGCACTAGTTTGACGTCCTAGATTTGAGGCAGAAATCGCTCTCAAATCAGCCTGGGACGGCCGTTGCTACGGGCCCTTGCCAACCGTCACCTAGCAACCGAGATCAGCTGGGCCAACAGAGAGAGTGACACACAGACAGACACACAGACAGACACACATGCACACACACACACAGACAGACAGACAGAGAATATTCATGTTTTCGCGACGTAAGTCGCGAAAACCTTCATAAACTTTCCCATGAGGAATGAATGGTACGAGGTCAAAAAAGTCGCAGACACACAAATACACACACACACACACACACACACACACACACACAGAGAGAGACGGACACAGACAGATTATTAATCAGTTTTCCAGAACGGTCATGTTACGTCGCGAAAACCTGCATAAACTTTCCCATAAGGAATGAATGGGACTAGGTCAAAAAGTCGCAGACCCACAGACACAGAGAGACAGAGAGAGACACACACACACACACACACACACACACACACGCACACACACACACACACTCACATGCACACAAACACACACACAAAGTGAATGAGACCAGGTGAAAAGATCGAAAGGAAGAGTTCAAACATCGACATCTCTGGCATACTTTGACCGAGACACACCATTCGAACTTTAAAATGTAGATAAAAGTCCAAATTCTCAACGTGGGATCCAGCTTTTTCTTTAGCTTTCGTAGTTTTTGTTCGTCACGGGGCAAAGCGCACAACCCGCTCTCGCGATTCCCCAGCGGGGAATTGTCTAGTATTGACATTAGTATTCAAATGAAATGTTCAATCACAGTGACAAGTTCTCAGAGAATTGGCACCTAATGCTACAGTGGCTTCCATACAAAATAGACTTAGGGTCAGTTTCGATCATAAGATAAGGTCACCCAATACTAAAAATCCCCTCATCATCTCATGCTGATGAATAGTCTAGTGAAGTTATGCAGTCCACAAAGATTTCTGGAGTTTCACAGCAAAACAGCATTGCAGCATTCTCCTAAACAACTGAAGTGTCTGGGAACGTTAAAAAAGACAACTGAAAAATTCACAAATCGTCTCCATACAACTTGTCTGATGTAATTCAAGTCTCTGGAAGCCAAAGACATAACAAATTAATTGAAATTGAAATGTTATTTACACCCTTTTGAGAGCCCAAATCTTCACTGTAGCTGCTAAGCTAATTGCATCAGCATGCACCCTTTCTGAAGAGGGTGCAAGAGCACACTCGTCCATCTACGGTGTAAATAATGTCTTTTGGAATAATGACACATGTGGATAAACAGCTTGTGTTCTGTTTTGGCCTCTGTAACAATGAGTCTGGGTTTGTACCCAGCTGTCCTCTGTCAGCCTGATCAAGGTTTAACACAGCTTGTAGTAAACTGGCTCAATCTCCTGCATGAGTTGGGTCCCTTCACATCATTAACAACATGTTTTACCCACCCCTGCTATGTAGATGTTTAGTTTTGGTTTAATTTGGTTTGGTTTTGAGTAGGGCTGGGCGATAAATCGGCAAAATCGATTAATTCGAGTTTTTGGTTTAGGACGATTTTAAAAAATGAAAATCGATTTTTTATTTAACTCGCTCCGCCGCCGCTCCTCATGGGCTCCCGTAGTTCATAGTGAGCTCCGCCCCCCGCATTTACTTTCCACAGAGAAACAAACAACATGCAGTGAGCAAAGAGCTCGTTCCTAAAAAAAAAAGGCACAGTGTCATTAGTAGCTTGGTTTTGTGGCGTCGGACCTCGAACAAACCACGGTCCACTGCAAAGTTTGTTTAAAAGCTGTTGCAACTAAAGGCAGCGGACCGACACATTTATTTCAGCATCTCAAACAGACGCATGTATCACAGTGTTGTTGTTGACTACGAGAAAACCGCGGCAGCCCACAAACACCCGCTGTAAAGCAGCTGACATTACCGGAATCATTTAATCATTGTGCCCCGTATGAGAAGAAAGCGGCCCGATGGAAAGCTTTTACGGACGTAGCCACGTTGAATATCGCTTCAGACATGCTGCTCGTATATACAGTGGAGCCGGAGGTTCATCTACATGCTGAAAATGTTCGACCCCAGGTTTGTGTTACGGAGCCACAACGGGGCATGATGTCTCAAGCCAGAGGAGGCAGACAGGCTTGTTTTCCTGGCCAAAAATGTGTAAAACAGACAGCAAACACACACCTCATGTCCTGTACATCTACCAACATGTCATGTTTACTATGCAGCATGCAGATGTTTAATTTTGTTTACATATCTTCAGGGATATAAAAAAACGTTTTGTAAACAAAGGCAGATTTTACAAAATAAAATATTTCATTAAAGTAATGTTAACATTTTATCAATACCAATATGGAAACTCATCTGTTTTTATAATAGCAAGCAATCTGACATGTTAAATGTATGTTTACAAAAGCATTTTATCAAAAAGGGACACATTCTTTGGATGCCCTTTTATATATTTTTTCAAGTGAGTTTGAAGCTGCAATGTTTACAAGGGTAAATTTGTTGTAAATCATAGCATTAAAATGAAAGCAATGCTTTTAATTATTTCTTTGTAATTTTGAAGTTTGTTCTTGAGAAGAAAGAAAATTGATTAAAATCGTAAATCGAGTTTGGTGTGAAAAAATCGGAGATTCAATTTTTAGGCCATATCGCACAGCCCTAGTTTTGAGATTCCCTTTTTCATTACAAGTTTCTTTGAAAGGAGAAAAACAGTGAAACCATTCATGATGAGATCTGTGGATTATCCTGAGGAACGGCAATAAGCCATATAACTTTGTGTGGAATTCTGTTAATTTATGCCTCCACCTGTTGCTTTGGGGTGGAGGCAGATATCTAAGAGGCAGATATCACAAAACCAAGACAAATTTAACCAAAACTATCTGAGATTTGGTCGCACTGGCCCTTTAACTGGCTTGAATCTGCTGTGCAGAGCTGTACCTGTTGCAGCTAATCACTTCACTGAGTCTAAATCCTTATTAAGAACATTACAGCACAGAGCTGGCTACTTCAGCTTCAGGCTTAGTTTGTACAGAGATCTGTTCTATCTTTTCACTTCATGTCTTGCTTTTACTTCACATAAGATGAGATTTATTGATTCCTGTGGTGAAATTCACTCATAAAACACAAACAAGTGTTCTGAATACTCACTAGATGAATAATTAACCTCTAACCCTGAAAAACACACAATAGCTGCACATTTGTGTAGCATCAATATTAGGGGTGTTAACATATAAAATAAGGTGTTTGTTTTTTATAAATTGCAGTCAATAAACCATATACTTTCCAGTTAATCTGATTTGTTAAATTAGTTGAAGTCAGTTGAAAGAAATCAGTGGAAGATAATAGCCACGGCTATCAACAGAAACACAGCGCTGCAGTAATTGATTATTTTCTCAATTAATCAATTTGCTTTAGTCAGAAAAAAGGGACAAATGTTATCAGTCCGGAAATGTTTTCTTTTGTCCACATCCCCAAAATATCCAGTTTACTTTCATAGAGTAGGAAGGAAACCAGAAAATATTCACATTTAAGAAGTTGGGATTAGACAGATTTGCCTTTTAGGGCTTAAAAAAATCACTCAAACTGATGAAAAAAAATGAGTTTTGATGTAAAAAGTTAATGACAATTAATCCAATGATTTTTCGTTTGCAACGCTACAGAAACTGCACACACACGCTTCAGTTGCCTACATGTATTAACAAAGGTGAATACTGATAACATTCACTGAACAAAGCTGTCTGATTTCTGACTGTCTTAAAGCAACATTATGTAGGAATTGGTGTTTTGTGCAATTTGGTGGCCCCACAGTTTGTAAGTTCAACACCACTGTAATAATAATGTCACATTTAATTTCAGATAAATTGACTAGCTAATGGCAGCTACAGTTAGCAGTAACTAGCAAGGGTTGATGCAGAGCAGCCTGAGGACAACAGAGGCAAAACCAGGAAATATTTTCTCCGTAAAATGATTCTGTTTAACTGACGTAGTAAAAGTGTTAATGATCCTACACACCCACACAAGTTACATAGTGCAAATACAAGAGAACAGAGTGGGACTGACTGAGACACAACATGTTACCAGTCAGTGAACCAGCAGCTTGCTACTCCTTGGGCCAATGAACACAGCTGATATATATTTCCATATGTTTATATTTGCAGTTATTCGTATATCTGGGTTACTGATAGCAAAGGTCAGCAGATGTAGCAGGTGCTCAAAGTTGAAAGCAGGAACATGGAACTAGAGCTGCAACAATGAATAAATTAGTTGAAAGGAATATAGAAATAATTATTTTGATTATTCATAATACGTTTCAGTCATTTTTCAAGCGAAAATGTTTTTATTGGTTCCAGCTCCTTTTCTTTCTTTTTTTGTTTTTCATCTACTTTCTTTACGAGGCATCTCTGCCCTGCTGACTGGGATATGATAAATACAAGAACATATTTTAAACATTAACACAAATAAAGATACACACAATTACAACTGTACATTACAAAGTGGAATGTAATGTGGATTATACAACAAGTAGTTCCGACCAAGGTCTAAATTTCTTGTTGACCAATCAGATTGCTTGGTCAAAACTACTTGTTGTTGTATAATATACAACAAGTAGTTCCGACCAAGCAATCTGATTGGTCAACAAGAAATTTAGACCGTGCTCAAATCAGCATGACAGCATGCCTGACTTATTACTCAAAATATTACTCCGCCAAGTCTGTGGCAACATTGTATCCATCTCCATGGCAACATTGTAACTGTCAGAGCTGGAGTAGGAAACGGCCGAAAAATAGGCTACAAAATGGATCGGTTTGTTGTTCATTTTGATTTATTTGGCGGTTTCAGTTTGGATGAATGGTTGGAGGAGGATGAGAGGTTGATGCCTCCAACTTTCTTAAAACTACCAGGTCCTCCTCGGTGATCGCAGCATGATGATCACAGGGTTCGTACGGGTGCTTGAAATCCTTGAAAATGCTTGAATTTCAATGTTGTGTTTTCAAGGCCTGAAAAGTGCTTGGATTTTAGTTTAAGTGCTTGAAAGTGCTGGACATTATAACTCTGTGTCTTTTACAAAATTGGGATCGGACTAGATTATTTGCTTATTACAAGGAGAAATATCAGTATGTGGAGATGTTATCTCCTGGGCTCTGCTGAGCCTCTCTGCTCCTCTCTGCGACCTCGCCCGTCTGTGTGACCTCGCCCCTGCCCCCAGCAGGGGATGTCAAAATGCCGGGAGGCTGCCGTTTTAAAGAGCGTTGGCTTGAAAATGATAATTACAAACAATGGTTAAGACGCGGACCGAAGCAAAGAGTGGCGTCATGCAAGGTCTGCAAAAAAGATTTGCAGATTTGTGCCATGGGAGAGTCTGCACTCTCAGTCACATGAAGGTAAGTTAAGACTTTCTGAGTAACTTAGGCCAACACTGCACGTTAACACTTTGTTTATGCTAACCGGCTTTATAGACTAAATTATATAAAATGTAGGGTTGTCAAAGTTAACGTGTTAACCATAGACTGTAGAAAAAACGTACATGTTAAGGCATGTGATTAATATGGAAACCATAACACGCTAAAGAATAATTAACGTTCACGTTCAATATTAATAAACTTTGATGAATAAGTGAACAGCGCTCTGCAGCACAGAGCATGACGAGTCACTCACACTGGTTAACACCAGAGCTGAAAGTGCCAGAGTCAGAAACGGGGCTGTTCACTTTGTCTCTGTAACGTCACGCCAGGCACTGATGTCTGTAAGCGCTTTAAGTGTGAAAAGGGAATGTTAGCTTTCCACTTTTCATTACTTACTTCTATTAAAGTAAGATTAGATGGCAAGCCAAGACTTCTTACAGATAAGTGACACATTTTGAAACTTAAAAATTTATGTCAAAAAAGAATATTACAGGGAGCTCTCAGGTCTCTCTTTGTCTCGGTGCGAGTGTGCCTGAAGAACGCCAAGTGGCTTCCCTTTTTTTTGGATAAAAGTTTGTGTTCTTTAATTTCTAAAGTTTTTGCTATTATGAAACATCATTTTAGATGTTGACAGCATTATACAACGTACATAATTGTGATAAAAAGTGAAAAAAGTATATATATTCCTGTAGATATGTATTTTACCCCAGCGATAAGGTACTGGAAAAATTTGAAAATGACCCTTAAGAGTGCTTGAAAAGTGCTGGAATTTGACCTTGAAAAATGTGTACGAACCCTGTGATCAGTTTTGTTGCGGCCCGCTCTCCTGAGAGACTTTAAGAGTCCACTAAACACGTTGTTTGACATTGCGAACTCAGTGTCTTGCATTAAACACCATGCGCGACTGAGAGGAGGGTCGTTGATATAACGGTTGAGGCCAGCCCTCAGTCCGACGTAGCTGCTGATGGAGTAGTGCTGACCTTGGCTGTTTTTTGCTGACCTATATAATTCATGAAGAATCCTGTTTAGCTCTTCTTTTTTTATAGTTACTAAAGCTACATCCTGTTTAGTGCTTTTCAGATACTCCTGAAAACATCTGACAGCCCAAGACGTTGATCGGCGGTAAAAATAAGCATTATCTGTTTACCTGTGCAGTATTGATTTGTTCAGGAAATTCCGAGACCGTGATAAAACATTATCGTCAGCTCAGAGTTTATGCATCTGGGACTAGAAAATCCTTTCTGTTGCTAGGTCGTTACAAGGGTTGGATCATTTACTGTGGTGGAAAACTACGTTCCATTACACATATGAGTCTACTGACGTGACTGATTTTGTTTCAGTTATTAGTCAGACCCCATGTGTTTCCATGGAAACGCGACGCACACTCGCAAAAGCCTTTAAAATTTAAGAGCAAATTGGCCCAGTAGAGTCCAACATGCACTGGGAGCAGGTCTGACTTACTGCTGGCAATGCGAACCAAGCTCCTGCTCCGGTCGTACAGCCCTTAGCAGAGGGCCTCCGACCCCGTACTCCCGGAGCACCTCCCACAGAATGCCACGAGGGACACAGTCGAATGCTTTCTCCAAGTCCACAAAACACATATGGACCCTGTGGAGGGTATAAAGCTGGTCCAGTGTTCCATGGCCCGGACGAAAACCGCATTTTTCCTCCTGAATCCGAGGTTCGACTATCGGCCGAATTCTCCTCTCCAGTACCCTGGAATAGACTCTCCCAGGGAGGCTGAGGAGTATGATCCCCCGATAGTTGGAACACACCCTCCGGCCCCCCTTATTGAATAGGGGGATTACCACCCCGGTCTGCCAGTCCAGATGCACTGCCCCCGACTGCCACGCGATGCTGCAGAGACGTGTCAACTAAGACAGCCCCACAACATCCAGAGACTTGAGGTACTCGGGGCGGATCTCATCCACCCCTGGTGCTTTGCCACTGAGGAGCTTCTGGACTACTTCAGTGACTTCGGCTTGGGTGATGAATGGGTCAACCTCTGAGCCCCCAGCCTCTGCTTCCTCTATGGAAGGCGTGTCAGCGGGATTGAGGAGATCCTCGAAGTATTCCTTCCACCGCCTGACAATGTCCCCAGTCGAGGTCAACAGCTCCCCACCTCCACTGTAAACGGTGTTGGTGGAGGACTGCTTCCCCCTCCTGAGGCACCGGATGGTTTGCCAGAATTTCTTCGAGGCCGACCGGTAGTCCTCCTCCATGGCCTCCCCAAACTTTTCCCAGACCCGAGTTTTTGCTTCCACGACTGCCCGTGCTGCCGCACGCTTGGCCTGCCGGTACCCGTCAGCTGCCTCAGGAGTCCCCCGGGCCAACTGGGCTCGATAGGACTCCTTCTTCAGCTTGACAGCATCCCTTACTTCCGAAGTCCACCACCGGGTTCGGGGATTGCTGCCATGACAGGCACCGGAGACCTTACGGCCACAGCTTCGGACAGCCGCGCCAACAATGGAAGTGGAGAACATGGTCCATTCGGACTCAATGTCCCCAGCCCCCCTCGGGATCTGGTTAAAGCTCTCCCGGAGGTGGGAGTTAAAGACCTCCCTGACAGAGGGTTCCGCCAGACGTTTCCCAGCAGACCCTCACAATACTTTTGGGTCTGCCAGGTCTGTCCAGCTTCCTCCCCTGCCACCGGATCCGACTCACCACCAGGTGGTGATCAGTTGACAGCTCAGCCCCTCTCTTCACCCGAGTGTCCAAGACATATGGCCGGAGGTCAGATGACACGACCACAAAGTCGATCATTGACCTAGGGTGACCGCCTAGGGTGTCCTGGTGCCACGTGCACATAAGGACACCCTTATGCTTGAACATGGTGTACGTTATGGACAAACTGTGACTAGCACAGAAGTCCAGTAACAAAACACCACTCGGGTTCAGATCGGGGAGGCCGTTCCTCCCAATCACACCCCTCCAGGTAACACTGTCGCTGCCCACGTGAGCGTTGAAGTCTCCCAGTAGAATGACGGAGTCCCTGGTTGGAGCACTCTCCAGTACCCCTCCCAGGGACTCCAAGAAGGCCGGGTACTCTACACTGCTGTTCGGCCCATAAGCCGAGACAACAGTGAGAGACCTATCCCTGACCCGAAGGCGCAGGGAAGCGACCCTCTTGTTCGCCGGAGTAAACTCCAACACATGGCGGCTGAGCTGAGGAGCTATAAGCAAGCCCACACCAGCTCGTCGCCTCTCACTGCGGGCAACTCCAGAGTAGAAGAGAGTCCAGCCTCTTTCAAGGAGTTGGGTTCCAGAGCCCAGACTGTGCATGGAGGTGAGCCCAAATATCTCTAGCCGGTACCGCTCAACCTCCCGCACCAGCTCAGGTTCTTTCCCCCCCAGCGAGGTGACATTCCATATCCCCATGGCTAGAGTCACCGCCCGGGGATTGGGTCGCCGGGGCCCTCGCCCACGACTGCCACCCAAATCACACTACACCGGCCCCTTCTGAACCCTCTTCGAGTGGTGAGCCCACTGGAGGGCGGGCCCACGTCGCTCGTTCGGGCTGCGCCCGGCTGGGTCCCGTGGGCAAAGACCCAGCCACTAGGTGCTCGCCTGCGAGCCCCAACCCCAGGCCTGGCTCCAGGGTGGGGCCCCTGTGACGCCAATCCGGGCGACGTAAACTTCCTCTGTGTTTTATCTTCTATCTATCGGAACTACTTGTTGTATAATGAGGATTCTAAATCAGTCTTGTCACAGCTGTTTTTACCATTCTTGATTTAAACTAGAACTGTGGCACTAGTGCAAAAGTATAAATGCCTTCCAGGAGAGACTGTCTGAAAATGTGCAGCCTAACACTACATCCTAGTGCTGTTAGTGTAAACTCTGGAGTAATGTTTCCTGATTATTTGTGTTAACAGGTGGCATATAACAGGCGGTTAGCCGGTCATCCTCCCTCACCCTGTGTACTGGAGGTGAGTGTGAAGGGTGTGAAGATCAGCGTGCAGGACCAGTGTCACTCTGCTCACAGGGTATGTGCACTTCTTTATTTCTTCACAAAAGGTTAGGGGAACTGTGCCAATTTGGATATATATACCAGGTGTTTCTTTCAGGTTTAGCCCTACATAGGAACCTCACACACAACTACACAAACGTTACCTCTTTGTCTCTCTCAGGGGGACCAGTGTTTCCATTTCTTCCAGCTGAAGAACATTTCATTCTGTGGGTGTCATCCAAAACACAGCAAGTGAGTGGAACACACACACATAAACACACAACACACACATGCACATGCGCGCACATACACACACACACATCATGTAATAAAAAAAAATTGAATGTTTTCAGCA
Organism: Diplodus puntazzo; assembly: GCA_963678695.2. Classification (NCBI taxonomy): domain Eukaryota; kingdom Metazoa; phylum Chordata; class Actinopteri; order Spariformes; family Sparidae; genus Diplodus; species Diplodus puntazzo. Next base: position 131,817 of record OZ023161.1, read on the forward strand.
TAGTCTGATTATGGCATTTCATTCAACTGACAATTAAGGAGATCTCTATGAGCTACAGCAGGTTATTTACAAATAAAGCCCGAACTGCATGTTTTATTGCATTGCAGGTATTTTGGTTTCATCACCAAACATCCTGACCAGCAGCGCTTTGCCTGTCATGTGATGATGTCAGAGACAACATTACATCCTTTGGCTGAGTCTGTAGGGTAAGAAACAATACATTGTTTATTATTAATATTTTATTTGATTATATCTCTGAATGTTTTTGACTTGCATTTGTCAATGATTGATGAAGGCCCATTGATGAAGGCCCAATTCTCAGGTACAGATATCTCTGAGAGGAGTCCCGAAAAAAGAATGGTTTAAGGACACACCAAGTAGTATTTATGGAATTATTTCCTTTAGACTACGAAAAACAAGTTAAAAGGGGACAGGGGGGTGCCTGGTGGGTCTGACATGCCAGCGCCTGTGAAGCAATCAAATACAATCCAGAAAGCTCAGTTTGAGTCACAGATGTTTATAAGGTTTGTCCAGTGGCCCTCAGTGCTCAACACAAATACAGAAACACACTGCAAACACACAAAAAGAAAACAAAAGTATTTCAAGAGGACACTGTGCTGGACACAGCTGGACATGTCACTTGTTCCCACAGTTTGTGACTCATGAGGTTATTGAACTCGTGTCTGTGTATCAGCTGTTTATGTACCTGACTGTCAGAAGCAAGACAAAGCTTTGCAAAGCAGTGAAACCTGGCAGTACAATCCCAGCCTACAAACGAAGTCAGCTGTCTTATCACCAATGCATAGCAGTCCAACTCCTGGCAGCAACTTATTCCACTGCAAATTGATAGCTGAGTTGGGCGTCATGCCGATGAAAATGCAACTACATTGCAACTTACAGTAATTCATACACTACTAGGTGCCAACCAGCACATCAGGAGCAGTTTGGGGTTCAGTATCTTGCCCAAGGACGCTTCGACATGAAGACCAGAGGAATCAATCTATGACCTTCCGATAACAAGACGCTGGCTCAGAGTCCCAGCTGCCCACAACTCAACACGTGTGCTGTCATCTGTTCTGTTTTTGTGATGGTCTGTTTTTCTTCTTCTCTCCCCACAGGAGAGCATTCCAGCAGTATTACAAGGAAAACATTGGCTACTCGTGCCCCACTGAAGACATCTTCATTGAATAACGTGTCCTCCATCCACACTTTGTACTGAATACTCGCTATGTGATTGTAAGCCTGGTCTTACACCACCGACTGGACCACAGATATATTGTGTCAAGAGTACTTGCATGGTAGATTTCTTTTCTTACCTGCATCCAGTGATACAGTGAGCTTTTCCTTCTCTTGGCCATGTCACGGTATAAATACCTCTATGGATGGACAGGATCACATGAGGTGTTCCATACAGTAAGAACGAATGTAACATAAAGTTACCCAAACACAAATATCTGATATTGATATAATTTATGGGCTAACAGGACTTAAATCTAACTACATGCAAATATCGGCTCTGAACTATATGGTCAGCCTTCAGGACTGGAGTTGATTTAGCGACAGAATGTTTACACGGTGTCATCAATTTGTGAACTTGCAGTGACAGCACGCTAACATGAGCACGATGGCAACGTTTTTGCAGTTGGGTCCTGATCAGACCTGGTATTAACACCTGTCCTAAACACAAGTGGACAGCTCTGAGTCTGTCAGTTCACACCTGACATTAACATGCATCTGAGTGACAGCTTCTGATTGGACCTCACTCCCTCCTACGCGAATAAAATATTTTCATAAATGTTGGCAGGTAAGAAACTATTTAGACACAGAGACAGACAGGTTGGTACAGCCACGCTGCCACAAACTGACACTTTTTAAAAGGAAAGTTGCTTAATATTCTCCTCACTCAACAACTTGTAAAATCAGACCATCTGTTAAGGGAGTCTGGTCTTATTGTTAATCAGTTGAAACAGACAGTGGTTTCACAAACAGGTTCAGTCTTCTTCTTCTTCTTCTTCTTCTTCTTCTTCTTCTTCTTCTTCTTCTTCTTCTTCTTCACACCTGTACTCACAGCTGTCCACTTGTGATTGGATCACTAAGGCTACTGATAAAACCAGGTCTGAACAGGCCTTTAATGTTTGTTAACTTCCAGTTTGCAAAATGTGACAAATAAGTCAACTACAAGGAAAACATATTAAAGTCTTGCACATTTTGAAATGTGACGCATTATGACGCATGATCTTTAGTAGGAGGAAAGGTAGCAACATGTTGCCTCTTAGTAAGATTTGTACACAAGTTGCTGGGTAGGCATTGAGCTTGATCTTCAGTGCCATTTTTCACACCAGTTTCAGGTGAGACAAGGATTTAATTTTTACAGATATCACTGAATGCATTGGCTTAGAATCCAGCCCAGGTCACCTGCTTGGAAGGCAGATATACTAACCATAAACACGCACTATAAGAATCTGACTGTATGTGTATGAAAAGGAGGTAAATCTTCTGTCTTTAAATTAACTTCATAGTTGACTTTACTCTAAAGAAGGCCAACAAAAGACACTGCTTTGAAGGAATATACAATGAACAAATGGACCTGCTTTTTTCTTTGCACAGATGAGGATTGATGTTTCCAAAGTATAAATCTATATCTTATGACCCCCACACTTGACAATCTACTGTTGAAAACCTTTGAAGTTGCTGTTAAGGTGCCTAATTTCTCTTTCTGCTGCTTGATGTTCATTTTCTTCCAAATGTGGTATCAGCTACATGCAGGGTTTCTCTGGTTGAGCAATGACATGATTCCTTTAACTTTGTGTGAAAACAAGGCCCAAATGACGCTGTGCAATTTAGTATGTGTGCAACAGATCAGACTGGTGGGATGGTGGATCACTGTGCAGTCCATGTCCATGTCTGTCCGCATCACTATCAGCTCTCACCCCTTTTGCATTGCCTGCTCAAATCTAGGATCAAAACTGTGGTCGAGTCAACGTCAAAATACTTTTCATCAGACGTACAGATTGTTTCCAGTTTTTTTAGCTTGGACATGTTTATAAGTAAATACAGAACTTGGCCGTTGAGTAGTGTTCGGACTCACAATCGTACTTATTGTTGTTCTTCTGTACAGTATCTCCTTTTTGGCATTAGAAGATAAACTCCAGACTGGTGAATCAAAATCTTATTGAAGTCAGTGGAGAAAGAAGTCAGTGACCCTTCGGGTTTATTTGTTGCTTCTTCCTCTGATAAAGGGGATGCTGTAGCAGCTATGCTAACCTCTGGAGGAGCTGCCAATGATATTTTCAAACCCACAGCTTCTTTCGCTGGTCATCACACCTAAACTACGCCTGTAACAACCAGTAGTTCCTCTTTGGACACTGATCAAACCACTGTGTGTTCTGTCCCAAGCACATAGCTTGAACATAGAGTTATAATAGAACTAGCTATCAAATGAAAGATATGGTGTCGTTCAAGTCCAGAGGGAATTGCTCACCTGGCACATATGAAGAAAAGTTTACCAGATTTACTCCCTGGTTATGCAAAAGGAACTTAACAAAGAAGGAAGGGTCATTGTGTCATTTAATTGTAGAAAACGGAGAAACGTTTAAACCCCGCATATCCACACTGTTTGACTTCTGATGAAGACATGCCGCCAGAAATTGAAAGAACACACTTCAGAGAGGTGATTTACCACAGGGTTTTTTCATCAAATGATCAGGGGTGATCATATCATAGAATAACACCCAATTTTGCTGATGAGACTGCAGTCTCACTGCAAAAAGGAGCCTCACTCAAATAAAATGGAAGGACAATAAAAACTGTTAATATAAACTCAGGTGTTAACCTCCTCTCTGAAATGTGTTCTTTCATTTTCTGGAGGCATTTCTTAATTTCTGTGTGATTCTCCCATTGACTTCAATACAGCTGTCACCACAGCCCACAAGTGAGATTTAGTAACCTAATGACCTTCTTTTGTTTTTAGGTTCCTTTGTTATGCAAAGTTATGTAGTTATGCATAGTTTCTCCCACTGGCTCCACCATTTTAAACAATTTCCCCCTGGGGATTATTAAAGTATGCTGATTCTGATTCTGATTCTGAATAGGTTACCGCTCTGCCCATAGACTTTAACACTGTGATGACATCGCAGATTTTTGGATTGCTTTTCGCAGTTTGATGAATGTTTTAAAAGAAATCAAACCTCCATGAATCAAAAATGTATACCGTTCAAGGTGTGTGGTGTCAACAGTTATACAGACGTCTCTTTCATGATAGAGAACTAGGGCTCCAGGGGAATGTTTCACTGCTATACCGTAATAGGCCCCTGGGCTAAATTGTTGGCAAGGCTGTATGATGCCACCATATCCAGGTCTAAATAGTAGTCATAAGCTTGAAGCATGGCAAGATGAATTTGTGAGCTCACACAATCACGCGATCTCACTAATCCAGCTGCCTCACCAGGTTAGGAGACCAAACCAGAGCTACAATGACGGTATTCTTTATTTATTTATCAGGTCACATGAAACAAATTCTAATGTTGCTCTGCGTCTGCTGGATGGGTAAAGAGACTAATTAGAAACAGCAGTGGCTGCTTTTATATTGTGAAAATGTTGTGTTTCTTTTCGTTGTGTCAGCTTGTGGCCAAAAATAATAAGTTGGACTTGGACTTGGAACTGACACTCTTGCAGAAGCAGATATACTACATGATTTAAACAGATTTGAGCAGGTACAGTGAATGAAAGTGAAGCCTGAGATGTTTTGTGTTTAAAAACAGTGCCTATTTTCTTTGATTTTTCTCTGGTGTAGTGATGGTGACTGTCCTCTGTGTTAACTGTTGACTTCGGATGTCTTCAATCACAGAATCTCAATGGATACTATCATAGAACAGCAGGTCTCATTCAGATGAGTAGTCATAGTAGTAGTAGCGGGATATGACTTGGTACACCTAAGATGGCTGCCATGGCATGTTAAATAATGAGCTGATGAGCCACAGGCCAACTAGGGTTTAGCTGGTATATGGAGCTGCTATTGTCTTTCAGTCAGACGCTATATCATGGTCCGATACTGTTTGACTGATTACATATTGACTGTAGAGCTGGTCAGTGTTCTATGAAAAGAAGTGGGTCTAACATGATTGTAATGCATTATTTTGATGAGATTTATGAGAAGTACAGTAGAGTCAAAAAGTCTGAGACCACTTGCCAACAAATTTCTAATTTGCATTTGTTTCTAAAGTAATGACATTATATTTATTACTGAAAAGCATTTTAGAAATCCATGGACTTTGAGCACTTTGGGGTAGCCATGATTTGACTTGACTTGATGCTGCAGCAGGATAATGAGCCCAAACACACGTCAAAGCTTTGTCACAACTACTGAAGACCATAGAAGACCAAGGAGTCCTGACTGTCTTGGACTTTGTTACATGCCAGCTGGACATTTGGACATTTCCATGATTCAACGTTTCATGCAAATTGTTACATTTATAGGACCTTTGTAATGGAAAAAAAAACAAAAACGTAGTCCAGTCAAAACAAATGCAAAATAGAAGTAATTTGACTAGTGGCCTCAGACTCTTTAACCCCTACTGTATGTGTGATTAAAAATCATTAGGTTTGTAGTTTTAATCATTTATGCTGCTATTTTTGTGGAGATTTTTGTCCCATGATCTTGCTGCTTTTGTAGCTTGGGGAGGATAAGAATTCAAAATTTAAAAATGGTAAACATTTAATGGTTTGTCATGAAAATGGTCAATGGAATACTATACAAGGCATGCAGCTTATGTTTGACCATAGTGGTATCCGTCTCCAAAACCTGTATCAGCTAAACCCTTAACATGAGACAAACGTCTTTTTTGAAAAAACAAAACAAAACCTTTCAGACAGCCATTGTCTTCCATTAATTTCACAGTACAAACATAATTCACTTATGCACCAGAAATTTTACATCAAAAGCGGAAAAGAAATTCACTCTGATGGATTATACAGTTTGAGTTTGATTTTCATACAGGTGCACACTAAAGTGCATGACAGTCAATGACAATCTGGAAGAAAATGCCTAAAAAAGTCATCATGTTCATTTCCAGGCTGGCCATCTGAGGTGCACAACAGGAAGTGGTTCTGATCCACCAGAAAGTGTCCTTTCCATGTATTCCACTGATGTGATTCCATAAGGAACACCATGGGGATCTAATGTACATGACTCATTATATATATATATATATATATGTTATATTTCCTGTATAGATACTGTATGTATGTATGTATGTTTGTATAGGAGTTATTATTGTATGCTGTTGGTTTGACTAAACCTGGGTATAACACCGCATGATATCGATGTTGTTAAATGAAGACACACAGATGCACAGACTGATGATGATGGTGATTATTCTTGTCAATAAATCACGTTTACAGCTGCACTCAGAATACATGTTCTTTAGTAAGAATCAAATAGAATGTAAGACACTAGGCCAGTAAACACATTGTTTATAATGGTTTTTGACCGCATTATTGAAGCTATGTTTCAGATTTTGTCCCATAAAATTGAATTAAGGAACTGCATCAAATATCCTCCTCCGTCAACCAACCAGTCAAATCAGTTAACAAATGAATGATAGCTGAAAAGTATCCATACACTGTCTCTGAGACAGAAGAAGGCTACTCCTGCGAATACAAGCACTCCTCTTATTTTTTTAGTTCGCAAGGCATCATTGTGTCATTCAGACCTTTCACGTTTTTCAGATGAAGGTCAGTTTACCATTCATGGTTGGTAGAGCCCATTCTCCAGGAAAAATAGGTCAACCTATATAGGTAAGAAATAAAAGCAGCTTTTTTTCCGACCCGTATTTACATTTTTTTGTTAGATGTCGACATCTAGTGGCTGCAGTAATTATTTCTGCAGCAAAGGAGGAAGTGAGGATAAGGAGAATAAAGAGTGAAAATTTAACAAACACATGATTTGATTCAGGAGACCGCCAAGTGTTAATGAGAAACCAGAAGTCAACAGGGCCTTCTCTGAATTTAATAACATGGTGAATTTACTTAACATACATAATCCAACAAAAGTTTCTTGGGTAATAGGTAAAATTTCAACTGACGTTATAGAAGTAACATGTTATGTTATCCCAAACCACCATGTTTTCCTAAATCTAACCAAGAATTTTTAGTGCCTAAACCTGACCCCCTGCAGCCGCATGATGAAGGTCTGTATATGTTTTGCTGTTGTACTGCAGTAGTTTGTTTTGGGAACGGTGAGATGTGACATTTTGGGAGACACTGACAATTAGCCTACTCAGTTGTGTGCATATGATGAGGTGTGGGGTTGGTACACCTGAGCTGGTCAAAATAGTCATACAATAATATATACAATAATTTGCCAAAAATAGTGACTGTAAGGATTTTAATAAACATTCAAACTAATTTAATGGAAAGGTTTTTTTCATCATGTTGAGTCCATTGGAATACATTAGTCTGATTAATTAATTATGAATTAATGCAGACTTGCACATAAACCTTATGTGCTTGTTAGGTTATTACACATGAAGTTAAGGTGAACTTGTCCATGTTATTATTCAAGTGTTGTACATAAAAATCAAGTTTCTTATTCTGTCTCCTCTAGTAAATCACACATCAATACATTTCACATTGGCTCAAAATGATAAATTGCTTTGCATTACATTGATCTTATGGGACAGAATGAGATGGGGGAACCTTTTTTTCAGTGTATAATGTGGTCTGTGTCTCTGGAGCTGCCTGAAAAAACTACACTGGTACTGTTACAGTCTTGTGATCAGTGTAGTCTGGACATACACAACACTTTCAAACAGAAGGCCTGTCGGTTTTTTAAGAGACAGGGAGGGTTTAATAAAACATGCCCTTGCATTATGGGAAATGTTGGGTCCAGTTTTTTTTTTACCAAAACAGGGAACTAATGGCTGAGATATCTTGAGCTCTGCAGCATCCATTATACTTGTCTGGTAGTTACCTGAAGACCCCATTAACATCAGTAATATAGCCCACTGAGTAAGTGAGTAACAGAAATCATCTTTGTAAGGCATCACAGTTACATCTTTATTAATCACAGTGTGAGTTAGGGTGTTATACATGTCATATCACATTCACATATCATCCTTAATGCCATTCTATTCATCAATAATTAAGTAATAAATAAATTAGCAGTTCATGCTTGAGCTGTTCACTGTGCAGATTATGATCAGGAGGAACGAGGAAACACATTATTTAACAGTTCTTTAACATGTTCACACAACAGTAGTAGCATCTGCCCTGCATTCAGTGATATTCTGTTTATCCTTCAGTGCTTTACTGGACAAAGAGAAAACAACAGCAGGATGGAGGGTTCTGTTATGCACTATTAGTGGTTTAATGGGCAGGAAACTTCACAAATACCATACAGCCACAGTGTGTCCTGGAATTAAGATGGAAGGTGATGTGTCACAGAGTGGTGATAGGTCAGAGGTCAGTTTTCAGAGGAGTCCGTCTCTTCTGTGGAGCCATCACTTTCCACCTCCATTTTCCTCCTGTGGTGGATGTTCCTCCTGGGGGAGGCCTTCCTCTGCACCTCCTTCAGCCCCCCCACAGCGCTGCCACTGCTGTTGCTGCCAGGACTCACTGAGATCTGGGCAATTCTGGACAACATGGGGACAAGAAAGGAGATTTATAGAGAACACAGGATAGGAGAAGAGAGGACAAAAGAAAACAAGAAGACAGGAAGTGAATGGCAAGTACAGGAAAGAGATGAGGACAGCAAAATCAGAGGAAAGAAGAAACAGTTATCCTGTGTAGTATACAGTATACTGTCTGTGCCTATTGATACGTGCGTGTGTGTGTGTGTGTGTGTGTGTGTGTGCGTGCGTGCGTGCGCTTACAGTTTATCCAGTTCCTGGTCCATCTCTGGGTCAATGAGCAACTCTGCCTTGCTCGGTAATGCCCCTGCAGAAAAACAAGATTCAGGTTTGTAAAGCTGATGTTGGGATCCAAAGATGAATTCATTAATTCTGGGATTTGCATCAAATTGTTTGTGAGACCACTTGCTCTATATCTGTGGCAAAGCTGAGTCAAGGACTTAATTCACCACAATCCTCTAGGTCTTCTAAGTTGTAAACTTCTCTCCAAAGCAGCAATGCAAGGTCCTGCTAGTACCCCAGCTCCAATAGCACCAGCAACTGTGACAAAAATCAGCTAACTTCAGAAGCAGAGGAACACAAGCAAATATGCAGAAAGCTGCTACCTGCGCAAAGCAAAGGAGCAACCAGTTTCCTTTACCTTCTCTCACTGGGCACAGCAGGACGGTACCGTTCAACATTGGGGCAACAACTTTCCCCAGCTTGGCATTAGCTAAGGAACCACCAGAACCTTTTCTTCATAGACTGGTAACGTTGAACTGGGCCCAGATAGCAGACAGTATAGCATAGCACGGCTAAGCACAGGAGTGTTTAACTCTGGTTAATGTAATGCACACGTGCTCCATCTATGTGGTCTGTTCACGGTCTTACTATGATCTCTGTGTAGTCAGGTTATTGATAGTTGGCTTTGCCACACAACAAAGTGACTAAGACTCAGGATCTCTGCATGCAACTAACCACCTTTCTTAACCTGGCACCAGTATCTCATACGCTCTTTCCCCTGCCTTGGCAATATAGCATCTATGCCATTTTTCCGCATCTGCAGGCCTGGATTTGCATTTCCAGCACAAACTTGGCTACCTGCTTGAATGTGTGTCTTAAACCAATGATAGCAGTGCTATCGAAGAATCACTGCTAACAAAGTTACAAACCTGTTTTATTTACTGTAACTTCTTCACAAACAACGTTGTGTTTTCACCAGCAGTCACTAAACATGACACAGCTGAAAGCGAACACGATGCAACAGTAAAACACAGCAGATGTTTGAAAGAACGTACAGGACGAGAGAAACTAAAGAGATTCAGTCAGAAACTACAAAAGTATTGAGAGTTGAACACAGACTTTTAAAAACTCCTAGATTGCAAGACCTTTTGAACCTACATGCTTTCTATTTAATATTGTACAAGTGTGAATGTCACCAACCTCTACTCAACATCCCTTGACTTTACTAGTTTTTAAGTTAATTATTAAATCAAATTGAGAATTTAGTATTCATTCATGAGACTGAATCATTGTCTATCACTTCCCATCTTCAAGGGTGGTGCTCCCTCAGTGATCTTTAATTGTTATTGAAGTCAAATATAACCTAAATATATAAATGTATCATGATGGCCCAAAGCTTTTCATGAAAATTCCCTAAATTTGTTTTGATTCAAATGATTCTGTGTCATGAGAAAGGTTTGCAGTGATGAACCCCGAGAATTCTTATCAAATTATTTTAACTTATTGTTCTGGTTTTTACTTCACATTGATTGTTCAGACTGTTGTTTAAACTCTTTCAGCACCCTCTGAATCGAGCTGTGTGCTTACTGTTCTGGACATTCTCCTCAACAGTTATGATGATTTATTATTCAGGTGTGTCAGCACATATACAAAACATAGATTTTAGATATAGATATAAATAGATATTTTTATCGCCAATGCCTTCAGCAATAAGTGGCCACACCTCTCTGTCCTTGTTCAAAAGAGGGTGGAAGACATAAATTATCACAAATTTCTGCAGCTGCAAGAAACAATTTAAGCTACGCTTTTATGAGCATGGATGAATTATTTTTACAGTAAGGGTTATTTTCCATTCCATTGCCAGCTAAAACTAGATCTGCAATAGATTAAAGAGGCATTTGGGTGCATCATAGCTATGTTATTTATTATTCATAACAGTGAAGCACTTCACCAGTCCAGTCTTCAAGTTATCAAGCCTCAAGCAAGTTAATTCTCATTTCTCATTCATGGTATTAACATCCATCCTGAGTTATCTGATCACAAGTGGATGGCTTTCAGACTGTCAGTTCACACCTAGCGTTATTATCTATCTCTTGTGATCAGATGATTCAGGCCTTATGTCCCTGACACACCAAACAGACATGAAAGGACTAGCTGTGCTGAGGGTTAGGTTAAGCGGCTTAGGGGTTAAGGACTGCTGTGTCTATTGTGTCTCGGAAAAAAGTTGCACTTGAACACACCACAAAGACTGCAGCTGGCACAGAACTTGCCTGGTGAGAGGAAATACCTCTTTGCCAATATACGGTCCGCTGTGTAAGCAGCATTTTTGAGATCCCTCTTGTTAATATAGCCGTTTCTATTCGAGAAGATGTCTGATAAAAGTGAACAGCCAATCAGAGTGATTTCTCTCACTGATGAGTTGCCGCCAATTCCAAACGCTCAGTTCGCCAAAAAGCCTCAGACAAGGACTGTCCAGTGCATACAGTGTGGGACACAAAGCACCGATTACAGCAGGCGGTCACTGGCAGCCGTGACAATGCCTGACTGCAGACTGTCAGCCCGGTGTGTCAGGGCCTTCAGTCTCAAGTCTACAGCTCTGGTTTAAAATAATGTAAATGTACAATCATACAGCAAACTGTGCGCACTCATACACATAAATATCCATTTGTACACTTTAAAACATATGCAATTCTAACATTTTGTTTAAAATGTACATGCATGTAATGGTAGTGATGTAAGATGTAATGTTGAACTCACCAACAGTTTGGTTGATGGTCTCATGTTTAACCAGGCCGATTAGGAAGTCGTAGTAAGACACTTTGTCAGTCTGTCCCAGTGCTTCCCTCATACTGGACCTGGGAGGATGACTACACACAGACACAGAAAATACAGTTCAGCTAAAACACACTCATAACAACAAGTATATGCTACAGTGAGTACTCAACAGCACTCCGGCTTGTGCTTAGCTGCCGCAAAGCACAGGGCTGTCTCATGGCGATTTGGTGCCTCAGGCTGGACAGTAGGGCTGGGCGTCGGCAATATGGCCTCAAATCAATATCACGATATATTGAGCAACTCACCTCGATAACGATAAATTAACGAAAAATGAACGATAAGTAACCCCCCCGCACATAAAAAAAGGAAAACAAATCCTGTGTATTTACAGAAATGCCACTTTAAAAGGACTGTAAAACTACATTGTAGTTAAGATTTATATTATTTATTTAGTAGTTAAGAACTGATAAGCACACGACTGAAAATCTGAAAAGCACAGATTACTTGAAATGACAACAACTGAACAAGTTTAAGTATAAGCAAGTATAAAATATACAGTCCCTCATAAACAAATTCTAAGCTTCTCGCTTTTTTTATTTCTTCGAATTGAATTACGTGGTTGTACTGCAGGTGGTGGAAGAGGTTGGATTAAATAAACATTTTGAGGACTTCAGAATCAGAATCTAAGACATGAGACAAAATAGTGGAGAAGTTGACATTGCTGCTTAACAATATGTTAACCTCTTGAGCATGAGAGAACTTTTTTTTACCATTATTATCTTTATCATTATATATTTTTGATAGACACAATCTGTTTCAGAAGTCAGTGGGTCACATGACATGGAAGCTATTGAGAAAAAAAAATCAAGATTTCTGCATATTAATATTCATATAAAATAGAGGAAGCACTAAAGTACAATAAACATAGCTGTGTCTCAATCGTCCAGTTTACTAATACAATCTGCTGCTGGAGTCACTGGGCCCCATGACATGGAAGATATTGAAAGAACTGCAATTATTTTGTATTAATATATTTATGCTAAGTAATTTGATGACAGGCCCTAAATCAGTTTCCAGCGATTCAGTGCCATGTTCTGGGAGGTGAGCTAACCATACTCCTGCTGCTCACACTGGGTGAACCTCAGTAAAGTCGCGGCTGGACCCGAGTAGAGCTTAGAATCAAGCCCGACCCCGAGCCCGTGCACGTTGTGTCCGAGCCCGGCCCGACACACTGAATGTAATTATGAGCCCGAGACCGATTTAAACCTGACAACTGTTTAATACGCGGGCTGTTATAACTGACGTTCTCGACTACAATTGCGAGTTGTTTGAACTACAGAAATCTTAATGAATAATGCAACAAGTGCCGCACTTAAAGCACTCGACAAAGCCGACATGTTATTATCACGGCCCACGACTTGTTTAAAATGGGTCCACACCTCCGACTTTGCTCCACACTTGCTCAAAGTTAATTCTATTGTTTTTATTTTTTTCTTTAGATCTTCAGGCTCCATGTTGCACTTAAGCTACACAATCAGTGATGCCGGTAATGCGTTACTAGCTTTGTCAATTTTCCTTAGTAAAAATATATATTTTTGCTTTCTTCTTGCGTCGCGGGGAGTGACGTCACGTACGCGAGAAGTCACGTTTCTCAGCATGAGGTCACTCACGTGTCAGACCACGCAGCAGGTACGTGCACATGATCATAGAGGGGCAGGGGCTCAAAGTCAGCAAAGGGCAGTAAAAAAGATTTTGGGCCTTAATAACACAATATGTAGATTGATTGATGTAAAATTAATAAACAAAGTACTTATAGAAAGCTAACTACTTAGCTGTGTATCCTGTGTAGCTGTGAGTGATATGCAACTGCCATTTCTTTTGTGTCAACAAATTATTGTCAACATGAGTTTATTCACATCATCATAATACTGAGGTTTAGAAGACATGCAATTCAGCTGCGGTTCAATAAAACACTGGTTTATTATTAGGCTATTTATTGGAGGGCAAGTGCAAACTAGAAATACATGCTACACATCTAAAAATGTGACAAAACCCAAGAAATGACTACTGTGACTGTTAATAGGAACAACAATGTTTACAACAGCAAAGTCACAGTGAACTCAATATCTGGAAGAGGTTTAAGATTTGTGGCAAGATAAACAGCGACACAGACAGATTAGTCAAATTATTATTAACACACAAATGGACGTTCCTCTGAAATATTACTCATATTTAAGCACGTTGAATAAGTGGAAGGCGACTTGCTAGCCTCCATAAGGAAGTTATGTTAATGGTTGATAACTCACAAAGGTTCAAGTCGCTCCACTGTCACGTCTCATCTATGTGCGTGGTGGAGTTCTGATGAGGCAGGCTTCACTCTCTCATTGTCTGCAAAATAAGAGCTCTACATTGCACCTCATTGGAGTTTAGAACTGGGTTCTTAGCGGGGTTCTTTTAATTTGAAAGTAGCGACCGTTCAGAGAGACAGAGCAGAGCCGCAGCGGACAGAGAAGCGGCTTTAGGCTCAACACACACACACACACACACACGACACCATATTACGTACGAAATGCATACGGTAGATTTTTTGGCATGGAACATGCAACAGGAATTTATTTATTCATTAAAAAAAAAAACACAAAAAGGGCACTTTATAATATGAGGCAAAAAGGGCAGGGGCTCAAGCACCCCTTGGGCCTTATGTGTGCACGTACCTGCCACGCAGAGACACAAATGCAAACAACAATGGAGGGAGGAGAGAGATGCGCGTTTTCTAGCTGGAAATACAGTCATTATTTTGAGTGAGTAAAAAACAAAACACAAATGTCTGATCAATGGACCGGACCGGCCGAAGACAGTGGCCTGTTGCAGCCTTTGAATGCAGCATCATTACACAAACTGTCTGCGACTCACAGCGAGAGTGGGGTCACTTGATTACTAACCTGGCATAGCTGGTGTTGCGGGCAGAGTTTGCCATCAAATTAATGTAAAATAAGCACATTGGTATACGCCGGGGTAGATTAATCAAGTGGACCTAACATGTCCCCCTGACCCTAGAGGATGTTATGCCTATGAAACCAATATACCGACACAGCCAAAATGACGTCGGTTATCGTCGTAAATTTCGGTATCGGTAAATTTTTGGTTTATCGCCCAGGCCTACTGGACAGTCACTAGCACCACTGACTTTCTATTCTCAAATCGTTTTGATAACTTTATTGAACTTCACTAAACCTCTCATATCATCAACAACACATTGATTGTCAATTAGTACCATTGAAGGCTGTGGGCATGGTCTTATGTAATATTGTAGCAATGACTTCTGAGTAGTGATGGGTCTAAATTTAAACATTTTGCCGTGTTGTGGCTGGTGTGCCAGGTGTGCCACACCATGAGGTAGGGCTGGCCTAAAAATTGAATCTCCGATTTTTTCACACCAAACTCGATATACGATTTTAATCGATTTTTTTTCTTCTCAAGAACAAACTTCAAAATTACAAAGAAATAATTAAAAGCATTGCTTTCATTTTAATGCTATGATTTACAACACATTTACCCTGCCATTGTAAACATTGCAGCTTCAAACTCATTTGAAAAAATATATAAAAGTGCATCCAAAGAATGTGTCCCTTTTTGATAAAATGTTTTTGTAAACATAGATTTAACATGTCAGATTGCTTGCTATTATAAAAACAGATGAGTTTCCATATTGGTATTGATAAAGTGTTAACATTACTTTAATGAAATATTTTATTTTGTAAAATCTGCCTTTGTTTACAAAAAGTTTTTTATATCCCTGAAGATATGTAAACAAAATTAAACATCTGCATGCTGCATAGTAAACATGACATGTTGGTAGATGTACAGGACATGAGGTGTGTGTTTGCTGTCTGTTTTACACATTTTTGGCCAGGAAAACAAGCCTGTCTGCTTCCTCTGGCTTGAGACATCATGCCCCGTTGTGGCTCCGTAACACAAACTTGGGGTCGAACATTTTCAGCATGTGGATGAACCTCCGGCTCCACTGTATATACGAGCAGCATGTCTGAAGCGGTATTCAACGTATCTACGTCCGTAAAAGCTTTCCATCGGGCCGCTTTCTTCTCATACGGGACACAATGATTAAATGATTCCGCTAATGTCAGCTGTTTTACAGCGGGTGTCTGTGGGCTGCCGCGGTTTTCTCGTAGTCAACAACAACACTGTGATACATGCGTCTGTTTGAGATGCTGAAATAAATGTGTCGGTCCGCTGCCTTTAGTTGCAACAGCTTTAAAACAAACTTTGCAGTGGACCGTGGTTTGTTCGAGGTCCGACGCCACAAAACCAAGCTACTAATGACACTGTGCCTTTTTTTAGGAACGAGCTCTTTGCTCACTGCATGTTTTTGTTTCTCTGTGGAAAGTAAATGCGGGGGGCGGAGCTCACTATGAATTACGGGAGCCCATGAGGAGCGGCGGCGGAGCGAGTTAAATAAAAAATCGATTTTCATTTTTTAAAATCGTCCTAAACCAAAAACTCGAATGAATCGATTTTGCCGATTTATCGCCCAGCCCTACCATGAGGCTTCGTGACAACTCCCAGCTGTGTCTGTGGCAAGGAAAACCGTTTTTTGTTGTGTAGTTTGTGTAATTGTGTGTAATTTGTGTAGAAACAAAAAAGGACATTTCCTGACCTCCCATCAAAAACATTCAATGTTAATTAATTATGTGGTGTGTGTGTCTCTGTAAGAGAGAGTCAAACACTTAGGACAGGGTTATGCAAATAAAATCCAAAAAGGTCCGGTAAGAGAAAATCTCCTCCATCGAAGGTCCAGAACATCATAATGAATAACTTACATTTTGATTCAGTGCCATATACAGTATATTGAGGGAGCAAAGTAGTTGTATCACCTTCCGTATGAGGTCAACAACTGAGTCTCAGATTATACAAGTCTATATTTCAGCAACATTGTTAATTTTCACATTGACCTGAGGGGATTTGAAATAATAACTTAAATAATAAATAAATACTCTGTACTAATTTTGAGTCGCACAAGGGCTGCATTAGAAGATAGAGAGGACTTTGATTTTCCCTTTATGTATTTTTTCTAACATTTACATTTTAACTCCATTTCACATCTTAACAGTCTCAGCCATCTTCATGATAAACAATATCAACACATCTTAGAAGCTGTAAAGTCTTTCTTTGCCTCTTATATCGCACTCCCACACTTTCTCTTGTTCAGTGAGAGAATAGAGCTCTAGCTTCATCTGCAAGAATTTTAGATCTGGGCTGGTGTCAGATCTTTCTCATACAAATGAGAAACCGGGATGATATTTAGTTTTAATGTGTTGGTATTGCAGAAAGCTGCCTTTATTTTCTGTGCCTTTGTTTTAATTTTGAGTGGGTATGTTTGCTTGAGAGACTTATGCTTCTTGTGGTGCTTCACTACTTCTCATAATTGCCACGGTCTCAACAGTCATGGTCAGACTGCTTTTGACTTTTCTAACTTGCGCATTCCTCCAACAGTTGTCAGTCTGTGTGTTTATTTTTCTCACTCACTTGAGTTTTCCCGCTTGTCTGAATGTGCCAATTTGATTGTTTTAGATTAACTGATAATGTGCTTTATACAAACAGACATTTATATATACTGCCCTGCGACTATATTCTTGTGGAAAGCATTCAGCTGAGTCTGCTTGTGACAGTGTGCGTGCGCGTGTGTGTGCAGTGCAACCGAGTTGCAGGAATCAGGGAGGAGTCAGAGCTCTGTGAGTAGTAGTGTGGTCACAGCTGATGATTTTCTTAAGTGACAACTTTGGATATTGACACGTTCAACTCGTATAAGAGTGTCCTCTATAGTACATCATCCAAAATACTTAAAGAACTCCAACATATCCAGCACTATGCTGCTCACCTGCTCACTCACACCCAGACCTGTGACCACATCACCTCTGTCTTTCCTTAACCTCCACTGGCTGGGGCAGGGCCTTCTTGGAACTCACTCCTCAAGAACATCAGAGACTCTTCCTCACTAACCACATTTAAGAAATCCCCAGAAAACACACCTCTTTAAAACCTGTAATCCTTGTTATGATATGTCCCTGTATCTGTTTTTCATTTGGTTGGTGTCCTCTGTATCATGTCTTTGGGTATGTATTGTTATTATTGTTATTACATTATCCATAAAGGATACTGGTTTCTCTCGGCTCGAGTGCTCGGCTCATCCCGAACATACAATATACACTGATCAGGCACAACATAAAGACCACCTGCCGAATATTGTGTTGGTCCCCTTTTGCTGCCAAAAGGGTTAGCCCTGACCCGTCGAGGCATAGACTCCACTAGACCCCTGAAGGTGTGTTGTGGCATCTGGAACGTAGATGTTAGGAGCAGATCCTTAAAGTCCTGTAAGTTACAAGCTGGGGCCTCCATGGATTGGACTTGTTTGTCCAGCACATCCCGCTGATGCTCGATTGGATTGAGATCTGGGGAATTTGGAGGCCAAGCCAACACCACAAACTCATTGCTGTGCTCCTTAAACCATTCCTGAGCCATTTTTTGTTTTGTGGCACAGCGCATTATCCTGCTGAAAGAGTCCACAGCCATCAGGGACTACCGTTACCATCAAAGGGTATACATGGTCTGCAACAATGCTTAGGTAGGTGGTATGTGTCCAAGTAACATCCACATGGATGGCAGGACCCAAGGCCATCCACGTGTAAAAGAAAAAATGATTCATTAGACTAGGCCACCTTTGTCCATTGCTCTGTGGTCCAGTTCTGATGCTCACTCGCCTCGTTTGGAGAGAGTGTGTGGTCCCAGTGAGTGATCACTGGAATGTGTATGTGTGTCCTACCTGTGTTTGAACCTGTCACAGAGGGCGTCGATACACTGAGCCAGTGTGGATGGTTCCACCCCATCCTGCTGCTGCTCCTCCTTGTCATTCTCATCTGTAGCCACAGAGGGAAGCTGCTCAATGGAGGTGGATGTGGGGACGATGACAGTGTTGGGACTCTTCCCTGATAACAGATCCTGGTAGATCACCAGCACACTATCCAGGAACTCTACAGACACACGAGATAACAGGCTACATTTGCTTTCTGTTACATTTATTTATTCATTTCAGTGTTCAGTAGTCATTAGTTGTCTGTGTAGCTGGTAGTTCATTGACAATCTAAATCAGAAATAGCTTTAATGACCAAGTATGTTTACATAAATAAACTGGTAATTTATGAGAATTAATTTGCATGTATGAGGTGTTAAGGTCACTGTCAACCTCCAGATTGAGACTGAATTAATAAAGTGGCAATCACGGGTAGTGTCCCAAGATGAATTGAATGCAGGATAAATGTTAGTCTCTGTTGGTCTCAGTAATACTGATCATTTCATACAGCTGGTGTTGAAAACAAACACTTTCCTTCGTCTTTTGGACAATCAATGCAATAACGCTACTATTTTCAGAACATATATCTCACCACAGAGAGCGTTCTAGTGTGGTGATGGACAAGAAGGTTCCTCAGCAGAGAGTGCATTTTCTCTCTGCCTTATGGACAGCGAAGATTCTTAACAATGAGAATTTTACCCCATGATGGACTAACTATTGTCAAGATAGACATATTACACACTGGTATAAGAAAGTGGTCTTTAGTAGGCTTCATTGGGAATATCACCAACTATTTCGCACCTTAAAATAACTCTTTGAAGTTTGATTCTATAGAGAATTAATTAGAAGCAAACGCCCACCATAGAGGAAAGGTTACAGACATACTGCAAACAACCAATTTACCAATTACCACAGTAGTTTCATTGTACCTTGGTAATAAAACTGCAGCTGGAACGCATAAAGGAAGTCAGAGAAGGACATCAAACAATCTGTGGCGTCGTCCATCAGAACAATTCTTGAGGACAAGATAGGAGAAAACATTACAGTTAACAACAGTCTACTGTCAACCGGTGAAGTCCTGTAATGAGCGCGTCATTAAGGGACCCAACTAACATTTCAGAAGAAAAGACAATATGTGCAAAAAAAAATTAAAAATCTGAGTGGTATGCAACAGGAAAATAAATACATAAATACGGACTGTTAAATGCAAAAGGCACAATGACCATTAGATAATAAATTTACTCGTGCCGCCTACTCCACAGCAGCGTGTACGTTCTGCGCTTGTGCGAGATGCAAGAAGCGGCTGGCGCTTCTGTTGTGAGTTGTAAACGAGAGGCTTATGCACGCAACTCTCTTTACTTTCGATGAAAACGAAACTTAACTTTTTCAGATAAAAACAGCTGCATACTAAACATGCAGCGAGGCATTACCAAATGAACACAAATTAATTCGTCCTGAACAGACATAATAACAGCTAGTCTAATGTCAGTACTCCAAAACATGAAAGCAAGAAATGACGGAACGGAGTGCGTAGAAAACCAATGAGCACACAGTATTCCGTCCCTCCCACACACCGCGCTGACTCACTAGCACACCGCCAATTAGAGAATCCAGTGGCTCAGACGTCCGACAGCCCTCCTCCTCAGACTTCGCATGCTGAGTCAGAGCAGACAACGTCCGAACGGCTCCGAAAGCTTCCGACGCAGCGAAACACACCGTACAGAAATGTTCCCGACCTCGTCCGAGTCTCTCCAAACGCTTGGGCCGGTGTGTTGCTGCCTTTAGGTCTGTTGTAATGTGTTCTCATTAAGCACAGTATAAATACATGATGATGACTACACTTTAATACTAACACAACTAGGTTGTTACCAGGTCATGGTAATTCTTGGAAACTATTCCATCCAAGAGGCTTCTTCAGTTCTTACTGACTGGAGGAGAGTGTCTTTACAGAGTCATATGGGTTCTGAGTAGTCTGGGCCACTTGTGGGTCGTTGACCCGACCAGCCTTCGTGTGGGTTGCTAGGGCTAGGTGAGCCCAGGTGTGAATGGTTGTTAAGCTGTCTTGGGAGGGAACTCAGTGCTCCATAGGAGGTGGGTGATAAGTAATGTTGCAGGCCACCTCCTCTGTTCAAAGACAGTCGTTCCAGTTTGACATAGATGGATTCCTTTACTCCTCTTTTAAACCATCTGTCTTCTCTGGCCAAAATGTTTACATTGTAGTCCTCAAAGGAATGATTTGTCTCCTTCAGATGTAAGTGGACAGCAGAGTCTTGACCTGAGGAGTTGGCCCTCCAGTGTTGTGCCATTTGTTTATGGAGAGGTTGTTTTGTCTCCCCATTGTACAAATCTGTGCAGTCCTGGCTGCACTGAACAGCATAAACTACATTACTCTGCTTATGCCTGGTGTTTTGTCTTTAGGATGGACAAGTTTCTGCCTTAGTGGACAGCAGAGTCATGACCTGAGGAGTTGGCCCTCCTGTGTTAATGGTGGTACTACTGCTTTACTATTACTATACTATTTACCATTAGATGAATGGAGAATTGTGGATCTTTATTTGTAGTTTTAGAAAGTTCATTTGATGTTGACTGTATGTATCGTATGTAAAGCATTTTAAAATTATTATATTATAAATGTTATATATATGTATATATATTTTAGATGCATCAGAGGGAGAGTACAATGTGCTGTCTGTGGTGTGTCTCAGTGTACTGACCTGGCTGCACTCTGTACTATTTCTGCTGGGAAGTCTGGACACAGTAACTGCAGCAGAGACCTGTACTCCAGCATGGACAATAAGTCTGGGGAACAACAACACAAACAAGTCATTTTAGTTGCAGGAATATAATGTTGATGCCAGTCAAACTAAGACTAAGTCAAAAAATTAATATTTGGCAACTAATTACAGTAAACTACCGTATATACGATGTAACATCATGTTTTTAATTCACTTAAACTGTCTGTAATAAGGTGGACTTTTAATGACTGTCACAACGTTACTATCAAAACATTTTTGCTGCTCACCTCCACTCTTGCCAATCTGTCTGTAGCACCTCCAGAAGACTCTGATGAAGGAGGCTCGGTTATGAGGAGTGGCCCTGATGTAGTTATACTCCCTGAAGAGAACGTGGTTACTGTTCTTCACACTGCTGAAACTACAAATACACACAAATTAAATCAAAGAAGCAAAATTCCACCCACAACTAAATTCATGTACTCAGTTGGCTAAAAATAATACACAAGATGCATGACAGTCTGACTGTCAAAGAGAAATGAGATCTTGTTGTTAACTACATTTAGTACAAAAACAAGAGAGGCACATGTGCATCACTGGCTGTCTACATCACATATACAAAGAATACAAGCGTGCAATGAATATTTCTTTATTTCTTTATTTAATAGTTTGAGAAAACCGAGTGTGCTGGGATACACAATGTGTATTGTTAGGTTAATGAGCCAAGATTTATCTGCACTGGTTTAGAAGAAGTTGCCCACAATAAAACAAAAGAAAAGTAATCTACTACAATGGTAACCAAACAAATTTGACCATATTTTGTCCACAAGCTGTTTTGAAGTGGGGTTGGTTGACTCAAGTTTATGAACTTTTGTTAAAGGAATTTTAAGTACAGCTATAGAATTTTGCAAGGGTGACATACGCTTTAACATGATTTTCTTTTGATAACATTCTTGACATAAACTGGGAAGGCCTAGGTAAGTAGGTATGGAATGACCCAAGTATAATTAAAACATGCTTATTTTAGTCTATGTCAAAAAGTTTTAATAGGTCTGCTCAGACCTACAGTGGAACCCTCCCTACACACGTAGCTAGATAGGTGACCAATACATTTTGTGTACATACTATTCAGCAAAGTAGCGGATCACCCCAAACTGGGTGTATTCCTCCTTATGCTCCAGGAGCTGGGTCACTGCATCACTCAGGTAAAATAAGACATTACTATCCGCTGTAAGGAATAGACACACACATAATCAAACACGCACTGATGATTACGATATCTGGGAAGCAATACATTTATTAACAATATTCCGACTCTGAATAAGACGGACGTCGAAAAAATTGCACTCGACTGTTAAAGGGAGTTAGCTAAAGAGCTCGGCTGCTAACAATGCACAGCTAACACACCCACCAAGGTACTCTTCAACGGGGACGGTGGAGTTAAAACGGCTCATCCTGCTCGTCCTTTCGGTCAGTAAGGTGGAAATTAACATTAATAAACTTAAAGTGTATGTAGCTATAAGCGGCGACCTCACTTACTTTATACGCAATTTCATGAATTCATTTCTGAAGCCTTAGGACTTCGCTAGCTATCACCTCACTGAATGTCGTGACATGGTGGACTACCATGGAAACAGCGGAATGTTGTGAGTTACATTGATTTCGAGCCCCTGAACAACAGACCATCTAAAGGTTCCTATGCTATTTTCCATATAATAATAAATAAACATCAATAATAGGTAATGAAATATAATAATAGCAGAAATTAAAGTAGCTAAAAGTAGATTGTGTGTCATCAAATCGTTGCATTTGAATCCTGTTAATATTATATGATATTACATGATTTACTATGATATCATATAACCCAAGCTGGTTGTGTTGGTCCTCCATACTGGCGGTTGCAATCGTAAATGACTCCTCTCATTATTAACTTTGATATTTATCTATACAAAAGTACTTTGAAGTAAACATCAAACATCACTGTTTATTTCCTCTATCCGGCTTGTAAGAGCTTTCAAGTTATTTATCTTTGGTACTATCCTTATTTACTATTTTAGTTCTAATATGTTAACAATATGTTTCTCCACAGTATTCATTTCAGTGAAGTGTTTTGAGTGTTAGTACACAATGTTGAACATAAGTAAATCTACAGTGTCGATCAATACAAGTGTGCTCACACATCTGTGTCCTGTGTTGCTATGTTGAAGTTGACAATTTTCCAACGGATTTTACAGAACCCTTTTGTATGGAGGACCAAACCTGACATAAGTATAAATAAATAAATAAATACATGAATAAATAAATGCATAAATAAATACATAAATAAATAAATAAATAAATAAATAAATAAATACATACATACATAAATACATAAATAAATGCTGAAATAAATAAATAAATGTATAAATAAATAAATGCATAAATAAATGAATACATAAATAAATGCTGAAATAAATGTATAAATAAGTAAATAAAAGTATAAATAAAAGAATAAATGCGTTTTATTTATTTCTGTATTTCTGTTCACCTACATTTATTTATTTCTGTATTTCTGTTCACCAACATTTATTTATTTCTGTATTTCTGTCACCTAGATTTATTTATTACTGTATTTCTGTGTCCATATGTAAATGAGGAGGTAGGAGGTCCTAACCTCAGTCAAGAGCATGATTGGTCAAATCGGAGAGCCAGACAAAAGCAAACGATTCCTGATCCCAAGCCTCGCTCTCTGTAACGTTGTAAACCAGCTCCAGTTGGCTTAATGGCCTCGATCGTTGTGACAGGTTCACTGGCGTTTATTTTAACTTGCGAGGGTCCCAGATGTGCTGGCGGTGTGGTTTGAGAATCCTGTCTTGAGAGAGAGGGGTCCAAAGCCATGTCCGCTAACTAGGAAAAACATTCTGCTCATCGCTCCAAGTCATGTATATGTGTATTCGTTTTGACGTGGCTTGAGCAATTCTATCCACACGGAGATGCCGGAGCTGCAATTTGCAAACTACTGCTAGACGAGCGCTACATAGCACATATCGTCCAGAAGTGCATGTTGTCGGTCTCATATCTTTGTCGTGAATCTCTGTACTCTCAAACAGCTCATGGGTGGAACAGTATTAAGCATTTGTTCACGCCGAGCGGCGTGGATAGTGTGGATATCGCTGTTAGCTCTTATGTTAGCTGTTAGCTCTTATGTTAGCTGTGAACTCTTATGTTAGCTGTTAGCTCTTATGTTAGCTGTTAGCTCTTGGCTGCTCGCTGTAGCGCTGAGAGCATAGCGTCCAGGTTAACTGTTGACACATGTACCATCGAGAGTGAGACACATGTCTGGGCTTTCCTATGAACCATTGTCGCTACAGGTGTTTGTATCACAGGTTGATCTGGACGTCTCACGATTTGCCACAGGCGACTGAACGCATGCTGAGTTTGGGCTGGCTGTCAACGTACTCTGCAGACTGTTTGACCAGCAGGCTGTATGACAGTATACAGTTTTCACACTGGCTTAGCTTCAGCTTAATAACGATGTATGCGGCTCGGAACGATGGCTTCAAGTAACCATTTGAACGCAGTGCGGAATGAAAAATACCCGATGGTAACCTGGACGCTGCGCTACAGCGAGCAGCTAACAGCTAGCATAAGAGCTAACAGGGTCTCCACGCCGCTCTCGAGCCGCTCGGCGTGAACAAATGCCTCAGCCTGTTCCATGAGTTATATGAGAGTACAGAGATTCACGACTAAGATATGAGACCGACAACATGCGCTTTTGGACGATTTGTGCTCTGTAGCGCTCGTCTAGAATACACATATATGACTTGGGGCGATGAGCAGAATGTTTTTCCTGGTTAGCGGACATGGCTGAGGACCCCTCTCTCTCCAGACGGGATTCTCAAACCACACCGCCAGCACACCTGGGACCCTCGCAAGTTAAAATGAAAGCCAGTCAAATTCATCACTAAACCAGAACTACATGAACAAATGTCAACAACTGCAGCTGACAGTTAGCTGAGCGGGCTTGCTGGAAGCCAGCAACATTCCTGTACAGTGTACAGGAATCAGCGCCGCTAGTAAGGCAGAAGTAGTAGACCCTCATCGAGCACACTCCTGTAACCAATCATGCTTTTGACTGAGGTTAGGACCTCCTACCTCCTCATTTACATATGGACACAGAAATACAGAAATAAATAAATCTAGGTGACAGAAATACAGAAATAAATAAATGTTGGTGAACAGAAATACAGAAATAAATAAATGTAGGTGAACAGAAATACAGAAATAAATAAAAAGCATTTATTCTTTTATTTATACTTTTATTTATTTATTTATACATTTATTTCAGCATTTATTTATGTATTCATTTATTTATGCATTTATTTATTTATTTATTTCAGCATTTATTTATGTATGTGTTTATTTATGTATTTATTTATTTATGTATTTATTTATGCATTTATTTATTTATTTATTTATTTATTTATTTATTTATTTATACTTATGTCAGGTTTGGTCCTCCATACCTTTGGTCTCTAACTGTATATTTAATTGAAATCATATGGGTGTAAAAGCAATAACGTTACATGACATAGACCAATAATGGAAAACTTTTTTTTGTTAAACTTCAGGTCGAGGGAGGGTCGATTTCAGAGCAGCCAATCAAACACATTTCAAGGTTAAGCGATTTATGAGATGGCCCAATCAGGAGGGGAATTTCAGATTTTGGGGGCGGGCCATAGTTCAAATGCAACCAATCATTGGCTTTGTCCAGTGACAGACGAGAAAGCTCATTAAACTATCACCAATGAATAAAATGTTAATGCGTGAAGCTATTGTTTCCGAGACACCATTGAATTGAACAGTCTGTGGAGTGTGCTAATGTTACTATGTTTGTATTTTATTTTTCATTCTCTGAGAATGTACATAAAATCTATGACCATGAATCAAACAAAAGTGATGTAGTTAGGGTGGTGCCCCTGTCTCCGCCCTCCTCTGTCTCTCCGCCCTTGGAGGGATTTCAAAAAACTGCAACAAGTTGGACAAAGGCATGGCGATATGACCGGAAATTGGTGTTGGGCTCCATCAAAAATAAGAGCGTAACATTTCTTAATTGCACAAATTGATACATAATAAATGAAACTATATTCCAAAATGTCGGCTTACGTTAGATGCTTACGAATAAATAATAACGTTAACTATATCAATACTTTGTGTTAGCCGAGAAACATTGTCGCTGTCAGTTTTATTTCATACCGGAAGTTGTATTTTGTCTTCGCCGTGACAACGCTTGTATAAAGATCGGCTGGGTTCCTTCGTAGTGTTCCCACTATCACCCCATCTAACTGGACAGTCAGCACCGTCTTGTCTCCTAGAAACGCAAACAGGTATCCCAGCGACATAAAATCATTTTCTTATTTTTGTGAAAAGACATATTTGACTCCGAGCTAGCATGCTATGCTATTGTGTTTCTGCAGCTGTTGTTGTGAACTGCGTTGTTCGGCCTGTCTGTGTTGGCGCGGATGGAAGGTTAACGTTAGCTTATAGCCTTGTTTCTGGGCAGCTAACGGCGGCTACCGTCCGCTAGCAAACAAAAAGGTCTCGCTATGGACAATTGCTGGACCTAATTTAAAAAACATATAGTAACAAGCTACGTATTGGTCTTCAGCGCGAGCTGCATGTATTTTGCTGAAGCGGCTGCAGAATGCCGTGCCAACGTAGCAACTGTGTCGTTGCTAGGTTAGCTAGGTAATGGCGCTCATCTGACTTGCTACTAACTAACGACTGCTAGTAAATATGATGACCACTCCCAGTCAGAGCAAACTGGAAAGAGCATCAGAGACAACCACGGAAATGGTTATATGATAGCCCAGCTTGCAACGTTTGCAAATCTAATTGATTTCGATGGGCTATAATTGAGGGTTCAGTCTAGTGTCTGAGTGCACCAAATGTAGCTGTGTATGGAGTGTCCACAGCTGTCTGTGAATGTGGTATTTTTAAAAGTATTTATTTTTCCTAATCTAAATTCAGTGAAACTTCAGATCCTCGTGTTGTTATTGTTATTGTTGTTATTATTATGTACGCAGTTTAACATTCAGTCTGAATTCTGGCGGTTTAGTGAAGCCTCCTTCATGCCAATGCTCATAACGGTCATGCGTGTGAAAGAATGTATTTGGGACTACAACCGGGCGTTATATTGAAACATCAGTCATGTAAAAGTGTGTTCAGCTATCGTCTGTGGTTTTGGCTACTTACTGAAAATGTGGTCTTTTTCATAAACATTGAACTTCTTACTGCTTCGTAATAAACATCTCCGAACTAGGCTGGTGTGTCGGCGTGTAATGGACATTGATCCCTTCTGCCTGCTTGGACATTATTTCCTGCATTAGATTACTAATGAGATTCCATAGATCGTCTCCACACCCATAGTTCAGATCATGTATCTGGTAGCTTACAGCATGTAGTCCCTTAAAGTCCCCTCCAGTCAAAAATGGGCTGCTCTTCTTGTTCCTTCAATCACTGTGCACAATGATGTTGTGAGTTTGATAAATAAATGCTGTTGTCACATTTATTGGTATGTTTACACTTTTTGTCCGTGGTCAAATGAAAATTATTTTTTTTATGACATCACAATTTACTTTGGACATCACACCTGGTTTTCCTGCTGGAGACATCCTGTGTCCAGTAGTTATTCAGCATGCATATATCTTACATGGAAATTTGAAGCTCTCCAGTGCACATGCACAAATAATTTACTTTACAGTGATGTAGAAGACATCCTGTGTCCAGTAGTTACACTTTGGAAATGAAAAAAAAAAATACTGTAATATAATACGCACAATCGTATATTCTGGAATTCCTAATGACAGATGAAGTGTAGCTGCCATTTTAAGGATTTTAACGTGGGGATTTCGCTTGTTCTATCTGCAAATACAGTGTTAGGTACACATGAGAGAATCTGTATGTATACCTTTTAAACACATGTGGAGGGGTTCTTTTGAATAAAATATCCAATTGTCAATACCAGATTGTTTGTTTAAAAAATAATGGCATATTTAATATTTGACTGCACAGAGAGCACTAGGGATGATGTTTTTTTGTAGGCTTACCCGAAAGTTGGCATCACCTTGGAGGATGGCAATAGGATTTTTGAGTAGTATACATTGTACATCTTTGGTGAAGCACTTTTACAGGACCGGAGATTGAACAGTCTGTTACAGTATCCAACATGAACCTTGTATTATTCTCAAGAAATGGTGTTGGCCTCAAAAATCTTTTATGAATTGGGATAGAGATACCATAGTGTTGCATTAATTGTCCACCAGCATGCACTCATAAGTTTGTACAAAACAAGCAGGCCTGCATTAAACAGAAGAGGTTGCATCACAGTTGGTGCTTTCAGAGAGCGCCTTTAGCCCCATTCACACTGCCCTTTCAGTGTGGGAATCATACTCCACCTCGCTGTCCGTGTAAAAGCCATAGATGGGGAGGGGACAGTTTTTTCTCTGGCTCTGATCCGCCTCTGGAGGTAGTAGCAGAGCCGCAGCTGCAGCAGAGGCGAGATGTAGTCTAGAGATGTTCCGATACTATTTTTTCCCTCCCGATACCGATTCCGATACTTGTGCTGTGGGTAACGGCAGATACCGATACCAGTGTGATATGAAAAAAAAAAACCCATCATACTATGCCTGCATGACTGTGATATGATTATCATTGTGGTGAGGCCTGGCTCAGGTTAAACCCTTTATCACACTGAATGAATACAGCAAATGGAAGCAATTTGTTTTTAAATTTCATTTTTAAATAGAACAGTATAAAACAGTAGTGCAACAGCAACTTAACTAAATAAATCTAGGAAGAATTTTTTTTTTAAATCAAAGTGCAGCCACAATATTGTAAAATAAAAAAGTTAAATTACTGAGAAATCAGCCAGTGTGACGTTAAACCTAGCAAAGACATGGGGCACACGTCGGAGCTCCAAATGTCTGTGGAATTAATCTGTGTTCATTTGGTAACGCCTCGCTGCATATTCAGTATGCAGCTGTTTTTGTCTGAAATAGTTAAGTTTCGTTTTAATAAGTAAAAACTTAAACTTAAAGCATAAACTTCTCGTCCAGCGTCCCGTTTATACACAACACTTAGCTCGCTTGTGTTTTGAATAACGAGCGCGTTTGCGCATGTATGATGACCTGTGACCTCCGACCCATGATGCGTACAAGAAGAGATCTCAGACTGGCCGTCCTGTACGTCAGTCAGGTGGCATAGACTCGACCTGGTGGATGCCAGCACTCACAGCCGGTAAATAGATTCCTATTTCTAATAAATTACGTGGTATCGGATCGGTGCCTGGACTCCAGTACTTGCCGATACCGATGCCAGCATTTTCGGCAGTATCGGAGGCATTTCCGATACTGGTATCGGAATCGGAACAACTCTAATGGAGTCTGTGTGAATGGATAAGCTGGTGGTATCTGATGGTGTTACCGGTCTAACAACTAAACAGATCTTTCACTAATCAGAAGGAAGAGAAACTTCCACCCACAAAGCAACCTTACAGGACCAAACAACAGTAATGTGGTAACTGGTAGTGTCTTTGGCAGCTTATATAAGAAAAAAAAAATACATCATCCATACTTTTGAAAAGTGTCTGTCATCCTGTCTGTCTTAGTGACTCTTCGTCACATTTATGCCAGAAAAACGGGGTCTGCCCCTGGCAGCAGAGCTGCTTCATCCTGCTTCAACTTCATCCATATGATTATAAACAGTTGAAAGATATGTGTTTAGATAAATCGGGAGAAAACTAGGGGTGGTTAATCAGCCCAATTTCCCGATTCGATTCGATTCCGATTATTGAAGTCTCGATTCGATTACAAATCGATTTTCAATTATTAGCGATTATCGATTCGATTTTTGATTAACGATTATTGATCTTCCATTTAACCTCAGTCAGCTGCTGAATTATTTTACTTCTCTTTTGAGTGACACCTCACAGCACCTTCAATATTGTATAGTGTAACTGTAATATCAAAATTATTATTTTTGACTTTGTTTTAAATGTAGTCTTCACTGTTAAAAGAAAGTTGTCAAGCTCAGCAGCCAGACTCATGTTAGAGGCATGGCTGGTGACGAGAACCGGGTCGTGTTTCTCTATTCCCCACTCGTCTGCCATTGCTTTGAGAAACTCACACATATTTGCGCTTGTGTGGCTATCATCCATAGCTCTCGTCTGAAGTACGTTGGACATTAGCTTCCATTAACTGCTGACATAATGAGCTGTAACGGTCACATATGAGACTGTAGCTCTGGATGTCCAGGCATCACACGTAATTGCTAACCTGTGAGCAGAGTTGAGGGACTCTTGCACGGAAAGCTTTGTCTCCTTGTAAAGATTTGGAATCGATTTAAGCGTGAAAAAGATCTGGGATGGAATAACATATCTTGGCTCCAGACTGTGGACCATGTAGCGAAGCCAGTAAGAGGAGGACTCCAGTTTGTATTACTGTTAAAAAAAAAAAAAAAAAAAAAAATCTTTTTTTTACATTTTCTTTTTTTAAAAATCAATTTTTGGAAATTTAATAATCGACTCATAATCGTCAATATTAAAAATCGCGATTAATCAATAATCGATTTTTTTCACCACCCCTAGAGGAAACACGTTAAAGTACCGTCATGCCTCTCTGGGTTCCCTGCTTGGTTCCCTGTGAGCGAACAAGCAGTGTAAAGCGAGCCTTTGTTGCGGCGATAATGTGGAGTTTCTGTGTGAAAAGGGCTTTTCTCTCTGACTGCAGAGCATGTGACAGAAGAAATGAGGGGCAAATGAGTCCAGCCCAAATAAAACATGTGACTTAATTGCTCCTGTGGAAGTGTGAGTGAAGATAGCTGCCGCTACATTTTTCTGATGACTTTTGGGCATATGTTTGTATGCTCTGCTGATAACATGATACTGTTGATCCACAGGTGATATAATCCAAATGTAATTTTGTGTCAATAATGTTGTTGTTTTTCAGTTGAGTACCTTTGGGGAAACCCAGCCCCCGAGTGGCCACCATGGGGGACGATAGCGAGTGGATGAAGCTTTCCATTGACCAGAAATGTGAACATAAGGTGACTTATTCAGTGTTTGTCCTCAGTTACTTTATATTGTCCATAGTAATACAAATCCTTTTAGTCAAAAGAGGACAGGAGATTTTTGTCATTTCCGTAGCTCATCTTTTCTCAAATGGCTCTTTTCTTTTGTACGTATGTTTGAAAGACAGACTGAAGTAAAAGCTATTTGAAAAGAAACAGTTGGTGGTTTCCCTGTCACTAGTACCTGAATCTTGCTGTCAACCTCTGATTACTACCGTGCATGTGCAGCTATCAACAAAGACGAGAAAAGAAGCAAGTTGAAAATTGAAACAGAGAATCTAATTTTTAGTGGTTTACCAGCATTCCGAAAACCCAAATATACAGGGTTTCTGCCTGATAATCCTTATTCCCAAAAGGTTTTAACCATCAAGACTAAAGTCCTTCTAGCACCCTATAATCAACTGAGCATGACGTCCTTCATACCAAATGCTGGATCTCCAGCAAACAGTACAATGCCATAGGATTTATCTACTTGAAATTTTTTTTTTCTAACTTTGTCTTCAAAACACAGACAGCTGCGGACACCATGGATTTTTTATATTTTTCTGTAGTCCGTTTCGAGGTAAAATTTCACAGATGCAAAAGCTACAGGAGAATACTGTGAGGAAATTTACGTCATCGGGACATTTGCACAAGCACATAGAAGAATTCCTTCTCAACAATCCCATAAAAAGACCAGCAATGCATCTGTTCTACACACAAATATTTTGTGTCAATACATATCTTATTTCACTTCGTGATTAAAACACACAGTGTAGTAGAACAGGGAAAGCTACTGATTTGTAGTGCTCGCAGTGACGGCTTATACTACCAAACGGGCCAAGTGATGAAAATTTGAAGCAAAAAGAGCTGCTTAAAAACAAAAGGGAGTCGTGAAGGTGTGGTGACGTAGAGAGGAAGGAGGGAACTGCTAACTGCAAAAAAGAAAGTTGGCTAAAACAACGACAGCAGCTTTAAGCGGCTCCTTTCATTTAGGGAGCTTGTATACATGAGCAAGTTCTAAATAAATGCACAGTATATCTAGGTTAGGGACCACAGTCAAATAGAGAAGATATGATAATAATTAGGGATGCACCGATCCGACTTTTTCAGTCCCGATACCGATGCCTGGACTTTGTATCTGTCGATACCCGATACCGATCCGGTACCGATCCGATACCGTTGTTGAATTAATAATAAACTGTATACCGTCCACCTTATACCATGTGGAAGAAGCACCAGACTTTCCTAACTAAACATTAGTTTACTAAGACAAAATAATCAAACATATACCAAACATTGTAAACATGTGTAGTAATAATAATAATAATAATAATAATAATAATAATAATAATAATAATAATAATAATAATAATAATACATTTAATTTATATAGCGCCTGTCAGCGTACCCAAGGACACTTAACAAAGTGGAACAAACGAAACAAAGAATAAATGGAGCGCCTGTCAGTCAGCACAGAGAGAACACTAGGACCGAGGTCAGTAGCACCGTCCGTGTACAAACTAGCGTCTGGAGGCTCCATGCACACAGCGGGGCGACGCAGGAGACCAAGAGATCCAATCCAAGCGATAATGCCTGGGGTTAAGTGACAGCAGAGGTCCAGGTGCTCCTGTGCTGAACACCTGAAGACCCCGCCAGCAACAGCGGAGTAGCGACCATCCAACATCGCTGCGAGCCGGGGAGACCGCAGCAGCAGAGGAGAGCGACAAAGCAGCCAGGCGGTGAATAACCCTGAGGTTGTGGTGGAGGGACGACCAATGGAGCAACGATGGACAGCCCACATAGTATTGAGTATGTCGGTTTGAAAGTTAGCGTTGCTAGGCTAACAGCTGATCGGTGAGGCTAACAACTGATGGCTGGGCTAACAGCTAATCAGCGGAGAAATGTGACGTGAGTAAGTGCAACGTCCTGCAAACAGGAATCCAAAAAAAAACAAAGCAGCTGAACCTGAGAAGAAACTAATAAAAAGTTGGTCAAACGACAACTAGTGCTCTTCCAGCATGCAACACACTGACGCTGACGAATTACGTAGGATGTGCTGCGACGGAGAAAAAAAAAACTGGACTTTTTCCGATCCCCGATCCAGCTGTTTTGTCAATATCGGGGCCAATATCCGATCTTAATATCGGATCGTTGCACCCCTAGTAATAGTGGAGATGGTTGGCCATCATGAATGTAGGTCACATCCCCCATCCTTTAAACAGACTTCCATCTACTCACTGGAAACTGAACTACATTTGTGTTTTGCATCACAGATTCAACTTTATACACTCCTTTCTCTTTCTGTTCTTGACCTTTTTCTATGTGATTCTTTCTCTCCTTCAGGTGTGGAAAGCCCGTCTGAATGGTTATGAAGAAGCTCTGAAGTTGTTCCAGAGGATAGAGGATGAAAAGAGTCCAGAGTGGGGGAAGTATCTTGGACTAATAAAGAAGTTTGTCACTGACTCAAATGCTGTGGCTCAGCTGAAAGGCCTGGAGGCGGCCCTGGCCTTCATTGAGAATGCCCATGTGGCTGGCAAGTAAGTAATCAGTAGTCGGATGCCAAAACACTACATAACTTTGTAATCAACAGACAGGATTTTACAAGTTGTGAGGTAAACATTTAAAATGCCCTAATCACGCAACAAAGAAATCCACTAGGAATGTGCACTGGCATGTGTTTGAGTGGCCAATGCAGAGCCTTGACTGATTACATTGTTTCAGTGACAGTTGAGCAAGGTTTAACTTTTTTGCTAAAGGGTTACATGTTTTTGTTTGTTTGTTTGTTTTGCCAGAGCCTCTGGACTAGCCCCATGTGCTGCATGGAAATGAGAGTGCCGCATTTCTCACGCAGGGCTCAAGTCAGTCTGAACATGGCCCTGGTGTTGGAATGAGATGTTAAACACTCAATTTAAAGGCACAAACGCGTATCAAATGTCATTTCCACTAAAGCTTTATACAACTCACTCCCCTTTGTGTAAACCATCAGAGTGACTTGATGAGTGGCTGGCAGTAATGTATGGTGTTGCCCGGTAGTGATCTTGATAATACTGCATGCATTAGCTCTTGTTGTTTCCAGAACACCATTTATTTTGAGGGCTTAGCTTATAGAGCAATGAGATGTTCTCTGTTCACTGCATAAATTGTCAAAGAAATAGTATGACAGTGAACCTGATGACTGTTTTTTATTGTCTTTGTGCGATCTGTGTCAGTGCCCTTTTACATGTATAAAGTTGCTGTTGAATAACAGAAGAATAGGTTTCACACAAGAGATTGTGTTGTAGTCCTCAGCAATCCACTGTTAAGTACTAATTAGTTCCAAATGTAGGTGTGTTGTAAGGCTCTCCATCACTCTGACAGTGTGTATGTACTGAAATTCATTTTTATAAAATATGCTTCGTGCCTCTGCCGCATCTGTTTATCGGCATAATTTAATCTCTGCAACTTTCCTCTCCTGTCAGAATTTGACACACTTGTATAGACTTCATGGTGCATTCAGAACTACCTCTCAAACTCCGAAATCTACATTGGTTCATACAGCAAAAGGTGTGCCAGCCAGGAATGGTGCATTCAATTGCACTTCATAAACTCAGAAATCTGTACTCAAATGGTGGCATTTAAAACGGTGATTCCCTTAGGTGAAACAAGCTGGCCTACATCTGTTAGAGCTTCCTTCTTTCATTACAAAACTTTTTAAATAATTAAACTAATGATAATATCCCATTCATTTATATGTAGATTTTAAACATTCTTTCAATCTTATCAAATTATTAAATATTATATTCTTGTGCGGCAGGTCCCCAAGCAGCCTTTGATGTTCAAGTTGTTTTACTATAGCATTTTTAAGTAATTAAGACAAACCATGAGAAGTAAAAATGTGGGACGTTTAATTAATTGATAATGTTGTTTTGTTATCGCCAAACAATCCGGACCCCTAGACCCCCCCTTCAATAAAAATCTGATGTGGGCCTTTGAATAATGAGTTTCAGAACCCCTGCACTACATGCTGCTGGTCTGATCGCCAGCTTATGTAATTGTCCACCACACTGTGATGTTGATCCAGCCCTCATGAATAATGTAACGTTAACGTCCCCATCCTTTACTCTTCTGCAACAACCGTCATTTCACTCTCATTGATCATAATTTCACTTTGCCATATAACCTTAACCTAATGACTGAGCACATTAAGGCTATATCCACAGCAGTGCACCAAGTGTTGTTGTTTTTTTTAGGTTTTTTTTTTTTTTTTTTACAATCAATTAATTCATGTTTGTTTGAGTTCACCCTGCAACCAATAGTAGAGGCATTGGTCACCTCATGACTGTTTGTGAGCATTGTACACTATAAAAGCAATATCGCAAAATCATGATGACCTCTCTTGCTCAAACGCAATGAGGTTTTATTTGTTCTTGCAAGTCAGTTACCGTCTCATGTGGATAGAGTTTAGATCTGAACTGTATTACTCTTTAACTTATCTGGTCAACTGTTGTTTTCAGTACTGTGAACTAAACATGGGTGCCAGATTAAATCCAGACATGCCTCGGTATAGTGACCCTTTAAGAAGCCCATATTGTTCATAAGACTGTGTCTGTAAGTATGTATGGTGTGTTGTGACTGGCTGAGTTTGAACGTTTGCCCCTGTATACAGGACGACAGGTGAGGTGGTGTCTGGCGTGGTGACCAAAGTTTTCAACCAGCCAAAGGCTCGAGCCAAGGAGCTGGGTACAGACATCTGTCTGAAGTACATCGAGATCGAGAAAGCTGAGGTGGTTCAAGACGAGCTCCTTAAAGGACTGGACAACAAGAACCCCAAGATAGTGGTGGCCTGTATCGAGGCACTCAGGAAGGCTCTCAGGTCAGTGCTGCTCTCTCTAAAAGTAAGGAACCATGGATAAACCACATTTGAGGCCTCAAATTTGGTCATTAAACATTTGTGAAAAAGATATGTATGTAATGGAGGCAGGATATTTTTTACGGTGTGACAAACCCCAATGTCCAAAATGTCATAATTGTACTAAACCAATAAACTTCACAATAATTGCAAATTACCCCAAGCATCTTTCCCTGAATTATCTGTTAAAAAAAAAAAGAAAATGTTAACTGGGACAACAAATACACTGCAACCGATCATCTGGGATAGGCCAATATTGCCTGAACGATACATTGGTCAGGTTCTAAAACATTCGGATGAAATGCACTTCCTGGCCCCCCAAAAAAAAGTCACTACCTGGAATTAATAAACAAATGGGTAAGAGCTTGAGTTACGCCCTAACTAAATGAAGATGTTGTACTTAGATTTTCTCCAAAGATTTTTCAGCCATAAGATTTTCCTTTCTAAGTTTTTTGGTGTAATGGAAAATAATATTTAATGTGTGTAATATATGTGCATTAGCAATTCTTCTGTCTTTGAATGTAATGGCACAGTTTTTACAGTACTGTCCAACAATTGTGCTGATACTAATACATGTGTCTCCTGTCCATGATGCTAACTTTCTCACCTTTTGATCTGTCATTATCATTCCATAGTGAGTTTGGATCTAAGATCGTGACATTGAAGCCTGTAGTGAAGATTTTATCCAAGCAGTTTGAATCCAGAGAGAAGGCGGTGAGAGACGAAGCTAAGCTTCTTGCTGTTGAGATCTACAAATGGATCAGAGATGCTCTGAGACCTCCACTGCAAAACATTAACTCTGTACAGGTGGGGCACACTCATCGTTTCACATACTCAGCCATTAGTTAGTGCAACTTGATTCTGAAAACAGAACATGAAAAGGAGACTGTTTGTTCTGTCTAGCTGAAGGAGCTAGAAGAGGAGTGGGTGAAGCTGCCTTCATCTCCTCCCAAGCAAACCCGGTTCCTGCGCTCACAGCAGGACCTGAAGGCCAAGTTTGAACAGCAACAAGCCCAAGGAGGAGAACAGTCTGATGGTAGGTTTAATTACAGCGCAAAATGCTAACAAATCATGGATGCAATACTTTGTACTGTTGCTTTCCTTTTAATGAAGAGGAGTTGTAGAGTCATGGTCCAGTGCCATCTCGCTTTCTGTTTGTTTTTCAGGAGAGGATGAGACTGATACAGTGGCAGCAGTGGATGCTTATGAACTGCTGGAAGCTGTGGAGATTCTGTCCAAGATGCCCAAAGACTTCTATGAGAAAATAGTAAGATCATTTAACTGTGTAGAATTCTCAGTACACCTCCTCTCTTTGGATTGGTTTCTAACTGACTAAACCTTGTCTTGGATAGCCTCTCAGGGTATCCAATTACCAGAGTTTGAGCAACTTGGTTAATTTATATCTGAAGCACTCCTCATTAGAACATGATAGGTGTGTATTAGTATTTTAGTTCTGGTAAAGTTTTCAGTGTAATGTCAACCTAAATGTTGCAGTATGTGACATAGGGCTGTGCAATTAATCACATTTTGATTGTGATTTTTCAAAATTCCTATGGTTTTTCAGGATATGACAGTGTTTTTTTTTTTTCATGCATAATCAGGTGTTCACAGCATTTTCTACTGGTTGAGAGAGGAATTACTAGCCCCTTTTAGATAGTAAAGGCAGCACTCTGTCTATCTATAAGGGAGGTGTAATTTTCCTCATTTTCTCATTCCTTCTTCCCAAAAAGCGCCACTGAGGTAGACGTAAACATGTGACATGACGTGAAGCACGAAGTTGGGCGTGAACAGTGACATACAACATATGCATCGGAAGAAATGTGCAGACACATAATAGATTAACTTAATTATAGACCCGTGGCCCATATTCTGACCTCCTCAGTCAAACACACGCCGATGCTAAATCCCCGCAATTAAAGGAAGAGCGCGGCGGGGTGCCTCGCCCCCTCCGTTAGCTGCCTCAAGCAACCGACAGCTAACAGGAAGCAGGTCGAATTTGTCTTCAAAATGAGAGCTTTACATTGCACCCCACTGAAGTTTAGAACTGGGTTCTTAGCGGGGGGCTTTTAATTTGAAAGTAGCGACCGTAAGTAGCTTGCCGCTAGGGCTGGGTGATAAAACAATAACGATATCTATCGCGATAGACACGTGATCAAAATCAATAGAAAATGCGTTTGATAGAACGTTCGATATTTTCACTGAACTCCGTTAGAAACAGGTGATCTGCGAGTGGCGAAATACAGCGCGAGGCCCAGTTGCTGGACGAGAGGTTTATGCACGCAACTCTGTTTACTTTCGATCAAAACGAAACTTAACAATTTCAGACACAGATTGTAGAACCTCCGTATCCCTACGCATTAGCGCAATGGCCCAGTTGCGCTAATGCGTAGGGATACGGAGGTTCTACGGTTGAGAAAATGTAGTGCTAAAAGTAAGGGCGGTCTGACGGCGATGTAAAGCGGTGTGAATTTTTTCTATACAACGTACACTTACAATAATGTAGGTTTTTTTTAGGTGGGCCTTGTTTTAGGGGGTTAAAATTCGCTGTGCATCTTGACTCCGTTCACTGTAGTACAAAGCTGAGCGTCTGGGCTGGAGTGGCTCTCTGCTCCTCTAAACTGAGGCTGCGCTGATCGGTGATTACGGCAGGGAACAGACCGACTATGCACTTCATATGACCCCACTTCAAAAAACCCGAACTATCTATCTTGACTATTGTCAAGCAGCAATGTCAACTTCCACACTATTTTGTCTAATTTCTTAGATTCTGATTCTGAAATCTTGAAAAAAATGTATTTATTTTTTTTTAATCTCACCTGTAGTCACCATTTAAAGGGTTATTTTTCAAAATGTTCTTTTTTCAAATGGGTAAAAAAAATAAAATCAAAAATTATCGATATCGACTGATATGAAACACTTATATCGTGATACATTTTTCAGCCATATCGCCCAGCCCTACTTGTTGCTACAACAACAAGCTGACAGTTACAGAGTCCGAGGAGGCGCTAACATTTCCCGGATCTCAGCAGCTTTCCAGTTGCTCATCATGACGTCCGCGGATGAAGTGATGAACTGCAATGTCTATCCTATCCATCTTCACCGTAACATAACACCAGAGCACTACTGTTTACCCCAACTACGCCTGGCTGTCGCACCATGCCTGTTTAGAAGCGCAACATTGAAAAGGGTCCGGTCTGAAACAGTGTCCC
Organism: Diplodus puntazzo; assembly: GCA_963678695.2. Classification (NCBI taxonomy): domain Eukaryota; kingdom Metazoa; phylum Chordata; class Actinopteri; order Spariformes; family Sparidae; genus Diplodus; species Diplodus puntazzo. Next base: position 171,224 of record OZ023161.1, read on the forward strand.
GCAGCGCAGCGTTCCGAACGTTGTGTTATCAAATACAGCAATATGGCGGTATATTAAAAATTCATATCATAACGAAAATATACACCGGTATTCGGTGTGAACCTGTGTACCGCCCAGCACTAATGATTTGGATTTTTGGGTCAAACAATCTCCAAACTGATATAATTGAGTTGAAATGATTTTTTGGGGCATTTTTTGTCGTACAGTAGGCATAGAGATTTTCTGAAAGAGATGCACATGCTCAATTCAGTCCCTCCCCCAAAGCATTCAACGCAGCCCTGCTGACTGGCACTCATCCACCAGATACGTGTCCGCAGCGTTACGGCTCTGCCGTGGCGAAGCTGATAGGTTTCACTTTAGTCTATGTTAGGGCTGTCAAAACGAACTTCGCTATTCAAATACAATTCGAATTTTTTTTAAAATGAGAAGATTCGAGTGTGGAAACTGACGTTCGAACTTCTGCTTTAGCAACGACGCAAATCAAAGTCAACGTCGTGCGTCGTAACAAAAAAAAAGGGATTTCCATCAAGAAACGGGAAGATTACTTCCAGAGAAACTGTCATTTGCAAGTTATGCTGTAAGTCGTTAAAGTACCACTCGACTAATATAAAATTGCCTGCTTGTCTATATCCATGAAGAATTGTCTTTTTCAGACTTAGGATAGCAATGTGTGTATTTGAATGATTGAACATCAGCTTCTTCATTAAACATCATTGCTTGAATATTTCTGGCATTATATCTTATCCATTTATATCTATTTATTATACATTTCTGGCCATGTGTTGGTAAAACTTGTTGCAAATGTTACATAACAAATTTGGTTGAAGTGCCCTCTAGTGGACGCGGGAGGTATGGCCTAATAATGAGCTGGTATCGGTGTGTATAATGATATAATTTAAAAAAAAAAAAAAAAAAGATGAACAAATTCGAATATTATTCGAATATTTAACATAAGAAGCACTAGAAATTCGAATATCATTTGAGGGGAGGATTGACAGCCCTAGTCTATGTGTTAACTTCCACCAGGTCCACTGTGCTGCGTCTCTGCTCCGTCCCAGCTCCGGCAGTCCAGAGCCCTCCGGAGCAGACACGCAGGACTTCTGTTTGTAGTGGATCGGAGCCACGACTCAGCAACAAGCCGAATTTAGCACAGAGCAGACAGGAAGTCACACACCAGTCACGCAACATCTGGTCACTTTTAAAAATAAAACGCAAACAAAGTGTTTGTTTGTTTTTTATCTTGGAGAGAAATGCTAAATAAATGCATCATGTTTCCAAACTCAAAAATAATCGTTGATTTCAATATTGACCAAAATAAATCTTGATTATGATTTTTTTTTTTTTTACATAATCGAGCAGCCCTAATGTGACGCTTCTCTCTCTTTCTGCAGGAAGCTAAAAAGTGGCAGGAGCGGAAAGAAGCTCTGGAGGCTGTAGAGGCACTGACCAAGAATCCCAAACTAGAGAACGGAGACTACGGTGACCTTGTCAGAGCACTGAAGAAGGTTAAATACTTTGCAATTTTTTATTTAGACAGTCTTATCTGGAAGTAGTTTAAAAGGAACTCATCAGGGACATATACGATGATTCGTTGAAACTTGTCATTATGTCAAATTCAGCCTAATAAGACAAATGACTCGACATAGTACCCTAACTAGTTTTCTGTTCCAGGTTGTGGGGAAAGATGCCAATGTGATGTTGGTGTCAGTGGCAGCTAAATGTCTGGCTGGGCTGGCCACTGGTCTCAGGAAGAAGTTTGGAACATATGCAGGACAAGTAAGTCCAAGGAATCTTTTTATTTTGTCAATAATTTTGTTATGTGTTTTGAAATGGCATGTGTATAAGCACAGAAAACTATACATCAACTCCTCTGATTTTCCTTGGAGTCTCTGTTTTATATTCCCCTCTTCCAATTTCCTTCCAGGGTCACAATTCTCCCGCAGTTCTCCTGATTTATGACAAATTGTCTCACCCTTTTTCCCCTTTTTAGCTCTCGGACTGTGTTTCTGGCACTGTACAGCATGTAGGCTACTGTAATGTTGCGTCTCATCCTCCTCAGTTAGTGAGAGGCTGATAAAAATAGACAGGAGAAAAAATACTCAAGAAAATTTCAGATATACTTAGAATTCCTGTTTCTTACAGAAAGTTTTAAAGGAAAAGGGCATAAAATAACCGCATCAATTTCTAAAAAGGTCGCAGCAGCATCCATCACCATTGAGAGGCTGTGAAACATTGGCCTGTGGTAAACAGACTTTTTCCAAGGGGCACTGGAAAAAAATTGGAAGTATTTAACAAAAGAAAATCTGTTATCGTTTTTTGTATTCTTTAAAAATCCCCAGAATGCAGGAAACAAATTCTGTCTGGCAGTCCTCTCCAAGAAATATGATTCAGACACCCCACTTTGGCTTTGTCATCCTCCCTTTTTTCTTGTTCTGATGGTTGGCAAGTTTGCTAAACAGGTGGTTTTGTTTTCATGGGGGCAGGGTGGTTGTGGTCATAACTTAAGTGCTTGAACTTGATACCACATTGAAGACAGGTCTTGGGATCATTTGATTTAAAAAAGAAAAAAAAAAAATTCTATTCATCATCACAACAGATATAACAAAAAAAAAAAGAAAAGTTGATGAGTTGGCACAGCTGATTTGTATGCGATAAAGGCTTTGCTCTGACCTTTTGTAAGATAAAATGGTATCGTTATTTAATCTTTTTTTTTTCATCTCTCATCATCACTAAACTGGAGCTCTTTGTGCATGTAGGTGGTTCCAACTATTCTGGAGAAGTTTAAGGAGAAGAAGCCTCAGGTTGTCCAGGCCCTGCAGGAGGCTATTGATGCCATCTTCCTCACTGTAAGTATTAATAATAATTAATAATTTAGTGTTGAGCAATGAAATGTGATGAGCATTAATGGAAAAAGTAGCCACTGACAAAGTCTGTCATAATGTTCTCCAGTCTCCACCCCTTCACATTGTGGATTCTGCTGGAAGTAGATAAGAACAATAAGTACAGACTAATTCGTAAATAAAGTAATCATTAGTTGCAGCACCAGCAACCATTGGGCTGTTAAAAGGCCGGCTTTTTCTCAGCACTGGTGCCCTGTGTTTGCTAATGGCTCTCTTGAGTTGGAGCTGATCCAGACCATACTTGATTTATAAAATGTCTTGGGATAATTTATTTTTGAATAGGTGCTATAATAATAAAATTGACTACTGCTTACTAAAGCCGTTTTTTTAGGAGGCAACCCTTATGACAGTGGAGCAGATAATGCCGCAAAATGTACAAAAAAATGTGTGCGTGTGTGACTGTGCTGCTAAAACCCCATCCTAGGGGAAACTGAGCCAATATTCTAAATAAGTTGGATAGATTGATGGATTGTCATATATTTGTCATATTTTAATTATATCATGTCTTTTTCTAGACCACTCTGCAGAACCTGTCTGAGGACATTCTGGCTGTGATGGACAATAAGAACCCTTCTATTAAGCAGCAGGCTTCTCTGTTTTTGGCTCGCTCCTTCAGACACTGTACACAGGCCACACTGCCAAAGAGCGTCCTCAAACCTCTCTGTGCTGCTCTCATTAAGGTACATACACCTTGCTGGAAACTTCCTCAGTTTTACTTCCTTAATACCGCGCATGATCAGACCACACCAGTTGTTTCTTATTGTAGAATCAGCACTATAGTACTGTGTCATTAGTAGTAGGTAATGTACTAGTAATTCCCTTCAAAACAATGATTGTCATATTAAACCGGGACATTAGAAAACATAGGCTATAAGATGATTTCAGGCTGTTTATCATATCATCAAAAAGAGTAGGAAGGACACTTGGCTCCTATTCTTAAATGTTATCTTTTTATTATGTATCTGTGCTTTTTTTCTTTAACCATCTCAGCAAGTAAACGACTCCGCTCCAGAGGTGCGTGATGCTGCCTTTGAAGCTTTGGGGACAGCCATGAAAGTAGTGGGAGAGAAGGCTGTGAACCCTTTCCTGGCTGACTTGGATAAACTCAAACTGGATAAGGTAAGGATCTGTAGAACGATAAAAGGAGAGGAAACACCCACTAGCTAGGATTAATTCAAACCAGCAGAATGCTCCCATGTTTATTATCATTTCTTGCTAACCACTTGGTGACCTGTGTCTTATGCTAATAGATAAAAGAGTGTTCTGACAAAGTGGAGCTTCCTGGAGGCAAAAAAGTTGGTGGTGGTAAAGGGGTGGACAAGAAGCCAGCAGCTAAAGCTCCTCCTGCTGCTGAAGCACCACACAAATCCTCTGCCCCACCCAGGAAGACCCAGTCTGCTGCCAGCAAGGTATACTCAGATCAGTGCACATATACAAAAAAAGAAGTCTGAATTGAAAACAGGTAATTAAATAATTAATTAATTACCTGGCTATACCCCAATTTTACTAGGTTCAGGAAACTGGTGACATCAGCTGTCCACAGTTGTACTTGAAGTGTTTTGTGTCTGTTTTGTGCAGCCTTCAGCAGGTCCATCTAAGAAAGGCAAACCAACATCTGCAGCTGGTGGAAAAAGCAAGAAGAACCTGGACAGTAAAGAAATCACAGAGAGTGAATTGTCTGTAAGTCTGTGTGCAAACATTTGTCCTTGAGTTGAAGCTTTGGTTAAAAGGTGTGTCATAATACCAGTGGGGATGTAGTATTGTCTTCATGCGTTCTATGACAACATACTTGTGATGACAGATCCTTCATCTAAATCCTGACTTTTCTTGACAATGAAACAATTTATCAGTATAATTTGCTCCTAAACCACTATGGCACATGCAGGTATTATTTTGCATGCATTATTATTTGTGACCTGTCATCGCAGGCTGAGGTGAGTGAGGAGCTGGCAGCAGGTGTACTTCCTGCCTCCTGTATTCAGCAGCTGGATTCAGCCAACTGGAAGGAGAGGCTGGCTAGTATGGAGGAGTTCCAGAGGGTAATGTCCTTCTTTTTTTTCTTGGTCAGGGTGTGAACTCATGATGACATGTGCATAAAAGCAATGGTGTCTGTCACTCTGCTGCAATCGTTTTGCTAAAAAACAAATAGATATTGATGGAGCTTTCAAACAAAGTATAAGTCTACTACAGTGAACTTTTTTTGTAGATTATGTCACCCTGTGTTGCCAAAAGATGAAACTGGTGAAACAGAGTGAACTTTGTTTAAGTGTTGCACCATTAGACAACAGAGTAGTTTCTTTGCTACAGCTGTGAGACTCCTAAATCCATCCTTAGCACTTCACCATAAGAAATAGTTGCATTTTATGATGTCTTCTGTTGGGTACATCATAACATTTAATAATTTCTTATGGTGAAGTCCTTAGGATGAATAACTATTCAGATATTTGATTTCTTATACAGTTGGTTGGTTGAATAAAACAAGAAATTTGAATCGGTCACCTTTAGCATTCTGATATTGTGCACTTCTCTTATTTTTAATAGATGAAATTATCACTCAGGAAAATGAATGTGCACTGCAGCCCAACACTAAATATTGACAGTTTTTGTTATGAGATTAGCAGCCAATCTTGATTGAAGCCTATTGATATTTAAAACTGCCTGTTGAAGCCATTAAAAGACTTGATGTGTGAGAAAGGTTAATGACTGCTTGCATGTATGCCTCTAGGCTGTTGAGACCATGGACACAGCTGTGATGCCCTGCCAGGCCCTAGTCAGGATGTTGGCCAAAAAACCAGGCTGGAAGGAGACCAACTTCCAGGTAACTGTGTCGTTACAGCAGCTGATATTTCAAATGAACGTAGCTCTATTTGCGGCCAATTCTTTGTCACACTGTGCTGAAGTTATCTGGAGCCAGATCAAGGCCAAAAAATGTGATAACAAAACAACATTTTAAGCTAGCAGTTAAATGTATTCAAAAGAATATCAGAATCTTATTTAAATTGAATTGAACCTCTTATTTTTATTTAGAAAACGTTTTTTTCTTCTTCTTGTAATTCAAGATCCAAACTTGAAATTCTTTTTTTCTTTTTTCTTAGCAAACCTTTGGGCCTTGCTCTGGCTCTCTGACGTTCTGCTCACTAAAGGATACAAAATAAACAGATGTCTCATCAAATAAAAGCCCTCACTGATAGCTGATCTCAAACATTCGTCCTCGTGAACAGCCTTCAGAATCAGAATCAGAATCAGAGTTCCTTTAATGTCCCGTAGACCGGGAAATTTGTATGTTGCAAAAGCAGAATATTACAAGACAGAGAACTAGAAAAATAGACAAAAAAATGTAAAAAGTAAAGAAAAAATAGAATAGAATCGACAAATGTACATATTTACATGGATAGTGCAAAAATGAGCAACAAGTTTTTATATACAGATCTCTCTATAAAAACAAGGAATCTCTCTGTGTGCGTGTGTGTGTGTGTGTCTCAAATATCTCTGCGGATCAGGATCAGACTGACCTGTGAATTTCAACATGGCTGCTGCGTGGTTCAGTGGTATGCAACGTCGCATTTGTTTGGACTGCAATGATACCGTTAATAAATTATTTCATAAATGCTTTACAATGCCGCAAGCATTCTCCACCGGAGCCACCACAGTCACGTGCGCACCAGAGCCAATCACTGCACACCGTAGCCATGCGCGCACCAGAGCCAATGACTGCAGATCTCAAGCCTACGACATAAGTTAAGAAACAAGCGGATTTATACCTGCGGCGGGACGAGCTGGACCGGGAGTTAGCCGGCGGTTCGGTCCCATTCTGTTCTGTGCATCTAAACTGACTGTTGTGGAGTGATGAGACTAAACGAGACCGGATCGAGTCTGAGGATATGCGGAGACGCGCGGACAACAAAGTGGAATCGGAGTCTGTGGATGTTTGTGTGTAGCTAACTGCTAGCCGCTAGCCAACCCACATGGCCCACCTCCCGAGTCGACGGACCGGACGCACTGGCATGTCCAAAACCGGACTTAGGGTAAATAATGTCCGCCACGCTTTTTCGCGAACATTGCCGTCACGTTTGCTTTGTGTCTGGTGCAGAAGAAATGGTAAAAACGGGCTTTTGTCACGAAAATGTCCAAGCAGCAAGTTTGGTTGTTGAGGAACAGGAAATTGTGGGAGGGACGTCGGCGGATGAGGGACAGGCAACGACGGTCGGTGTACAGACAGCGATATTGAGAGTTGAGAGATTTGTGACATTTAGTGTGTTTGGAGTGTATAGTTAGTGTGTTGTGTAGTGTGTTTAGTGTGTAGTGGAGTTGGTTTTTTGTTTAATGAGTCAAAACAGGAGAAGCTGAATGTGGAGCAGGCAGTGCAGCTCTTCATTCAGCTGGAAGGAGCTCAGGCAGACCTGAGAATTGCCTGCATTTAGATGTAAATAGTTACACATAACTTTGTAAATTTTTAAAATGTATGCACATATTCAGCAAACAACAATTTTATATTTGCATTATAAGTACTAAAAATGGTTTGTTAAACATATTTTTGGTTTTCACAGTAAAAAAATCTAACTTTTTCTACTCGGATTTTATGGGTTTTTTTGTGATGTTACGCCATTGTGTTAATACAGTAAGTCAAAATGAAAATATCGGATTTCACAACAAATCTGAATATCCCTGACGTCCCACCTTCAAACACAGCCTCATTTGGCCATCAATGAAAAAGCTTCTTAACCTCCCACTTTTCTACAGGAGCACATATTTTCTTACGGGCACTGCACTAGTTTTAAATAAAGGTAATAAATATGGGTGATGAAATGAGTTTCTACAGACTTATTGCACAATGCAGAGTATGGGGTGAGGTCTATATGGAGCAGTACTGGATGTAAAGTCTGACAGCAGCAGGATGGAAGGACCTGCGATACCTCTCCTTCACACACTTAGGGTGCATCAGTCTGTTGCTCAAGGAGCTGCCCAGTGCTGTGATAGTGACCTGCAGGGGGTGGGACTCCTGCACAAGCAGCGATGACAGCTTGTCTATCATCCTGCTCTCTCCCACCACCTGCACTGGGTCAAGAGGGCATCCCAGGGGGGAGCTGCCCTTGTTGATAAGTTTATCAAGTCTCCTCCTGTCTGCTGCTGAGATGCTGCTGCTCCAGCAGACTACTCCATAGAAAATGGACTCCAAAGGACCTGAGCTTCCTCAGCAAATAGAGTCTGCTCTGACCTTTCTTGTATGTAGCTGCAGTGTGATCAGTCCAGTCCAGTTTATTGTTCAGGTGAACTCCCAGGTACTTGTAAGATGTCACCATCTCAATGTCTGTTCCCAGGATGTTCACCTGTGTGCAGGGTTGTCTGTGCCTGCGGAAATCCACCACCAGCTCTTTGGTCTTCCCGGCGTTGAGCTGGAGATGGTTCTGCTGGCACCAATTCACAAAGTCCTTGATGAGTTCTCTGTAGGCTCTGTCGTCCCCGTCCCTGATGAGGCCGACGATAGCAGAGTCATCAGAGAACTTCTGTAGATGGCAGTGAGGGGATTGGTGGTAGAAGTCTGCGGTGTACAGGGTGAACAGGAAAGGGGCCAGGACCGTTCCCTGTGGGGCCCCTGTACTGCAGATTATTGTGTCCGACACGTAGTCCCGAGTCCTCACATACTGTGGCCGGTTAGTGAGGTGATCCAGGATGTGAGGTGTTGGTTCACCCCTGCGAGCTCCAACTTGTCCCCCAGGAGTGCAGGCTGTATAGTGTTGAATGCACTGGAGAAATCAAAGAACATGATCCTCACAGTGCTTCCAGGCTTCTTCAGGTGAGACAGTGATCTGTCCAGGAGGAAGATGATGGCGTCGTCCACTCCGATGCCGGGTTGGTACGCAAACTGGAGTGGGTCCATAAAAGGACCCACCAGAGGGCGGAGATGGACGAGGACCAGCCGCTCCAGAGTCTTCATCAGGTGTGAGGTGAGAGCAACTGGTCTATAGTTGTTGAAGTCTTTAGGGTGAGGGATCTTTGGTACAGGTACCACGCAGGAGGTTTTCCACAGCAGTGGCACTTTTCCCAGCTTCAGGCTCATGTTGAATATATATATTCCACAATCCTGCACAGCTGGTCTGCACAGGACTTGAGGAGCCTGGAGCTGATCCCATCTGGACCCGTAGCCTTCTTCACCTTCATCTTCCTCAGCTCATTTCTCACCTGGAGAGACGAGAGGGACAGAGTGGAGCAGGGGGGCTGAGTGTCGGATGTGGGGGAAGGGTGGATGTCAGGGGGGCAGTGGGGGGAGTCTGTGACATGAAAGCCGTGGAGAGGGAGGTAGAGGTGAGAATGGGGCAGGAAACAGGGGGGATGGAAGAGGTGGTGGGGGGCAGCAGAGATGACTGGGCCGGGGGAGGGGTGGGTGTCTGATCAAACCTATTGAAGAATAGGTTCATGTCGTTCACCCACGTCTGATCCCCCGCAGCCTGGGAGTCTGGAGTCCTCTGCCCTGAGATTGTTTTAAGGCTTTTCCAGACTCCACTGACGTTCCTCTGCTGCAGCTGGTTCTCCATCTTCCTCCTGTAGCTGTTCTTCCCCTCTCTGATCTTCCTCCTCAGCTCCTTCTGCACTGCCTTGAGCTCCTCCTTGTTTCCTGACCTAAAGGCCCTCTTTTTCTCCTTAAGAAGGGCCTTTATGTCAGGATTAATCCAGGGTTTGCTGTTAGAAACACACCGTACAGTCCTGGTGGGTACAGTGTTATCAACACAGAACTTCACGACGGTGGATGACACCCTTCTCTGGGTCATGCAAGGAGCCACATCCATTCTAATGTTGTGGTTATGTCTTTCTTTGTGCAGGTGATGCAGATGAAGCTGCACATCGTGGCTCTTGTTTGTAGAAGAGGACAGTTTTCAAAGACATCGGCCTCTGTGGTTTTGGATGGCTTGGTGGATAAGGTCGGAGACGTCAAGTGTGGTGGAAACGCCAAAGAGGGACTGACTGCTATCGGAGAGGCCTGCTCCCTGCCATGGACTGCAGAGCAGGTTTTTAGCCAATTTCTTTAGCCTGAAGACAGCTACTTGACATTGTTGATATAGAAGTTTAAAAGCTATTTTTACCCCAAAGAAAGATCCAAAAGAGTGGGTGTTGATGATAGATATGATGTATTTCAGATATTTGTATTTCATTTGTCAGGTTGTGTCAATGGCATTTGCACAGAAGAACCCCAAAAACCAGGCAGAGACGCTCAACTGGCTGGCCAATGCCATGAAGGAGTTTGGCTTTGCTGGGTAAATACTGAAGTAGTAAAGTCAAGGCTTTTTTTTTTTTATACATACTTGGTTACATTTTTTATAATGCATTAAAGCATTTTTTTCAAAAAGATACATTTTGAAGGAAAAAAAGGAAGCAGGTTGTGAAGGAAAAAGCTGTTGGAGCGCCAGTTGACCTTTGACCTCCCCTCTCTCTAGTATCAATGTGAAGGGCTTCATCAATAATGTGAAGACTGCTCTGGGAGCGACTAATCCTGCTGTTCGGACAGCTGCCATCACCCTGCTGGGAGTCATGTACCTCTACATGGGGGCTCCGCTGCGCATGTTCTTTGAAGATGAGAAGCCTGCACTCCTCTCACAGATAGATGCTGAGTTTGAGAAGGTAGGGACTTCTATTGAAGTTTTCACTTCAATAGAAGTGAAAACGGATTTCATTTGATGTTATACTGATAAAGAAAACAGCCAAAAGGCCAAGAAAGCTATTGGCCTCCCACCACTTGGTTATCCTGACAGTGAGCCATGTCGAGGGAATGGAACTTGCAAAGCAGGAGATATGTATTTATGTGTGTGTTTCCCTCACAGATGCAGGGTCAGTCTCCACCAGCTCCAATCCGATTCACCAAGAAGGCCACAGCGGCAGAGGAGGAGGGGGATGAAGGAGAGGAGCAAGAGGAAGATGGTGGAGGACAGGATATCATGGACCTACTGCCCAGAACGGATATCAGGTAACCAGGCAGTGACCGTGTGACACAGCATTTCAGTCGACCTGCACAAATATAACAAAATGAAACTTCATACAGTGTTTCTCTGGTAATTAACCAGCTATCTGCCTTTTCTGGCTTTAAAATATTGTTTTTTATATAACTATAATCGGTCAACCTCAAATGTTTCCAGCTGATAACTGTGTGTAACACACTTTGTTTGCTACATAGCAATTCAATGTACTGTACTGCAAAATTTCTATTTTCTATTCAGTGCCATTTTATTTAGGTTTATTTAATCCATTTTTAAGGTCATATCATATTCATCTTGGAATTAGCAGGATTAAAAGGGTTTGTTCAGTCTGGACAAGTATAGTTTCAGACAAGTCCAAATCAAAAAAGAGTCCTGTTCCAAGACTAAGGTGGTTCTGACAAAACTGTTTATATTTATCTGCTAAATATTGTACCCGATTTTTCTTCCCTCGTCCTTTCATGTTTTTCTTCCCTGCTCCCTTTTTAAGTGACAAGATCACATCCAATCTGGTGTCTAAAATTGAGGACAAGAACTGGAAGATCAGGAAGGAGGGTCTGGATGAGACTGCTGCGATGATCTCGGAGGCCAAGTTCATCACAGCCAACATCGGCGGAGAGCTTCCATTGGCCCTGAAAGGACGACTTGGGGATTCCAACAAGATCCTGGTTAGTTAAAGAGCACATCTGTCCTGCTGTGTAACTCTGGTCTGCAATGCAAACTTCTGTACAGCTTAATTTAACATGAAACAATATTGTATGTAGAAAGGGTAGGCCTTCAGTCAACATATTGTCAGTTTCATCTGATTGAGTGGCTTTGCTTTTGATTTATTAAATCTGGATTATGGGTCGTATTTTGCTACAAGTTTCTGCTTGTTTAATACTTCAGACCAGAGATGTGTATTTAGAATGATTTTAAGTATACTTTCAAGTTTCTATGTAACATTAGAAAGACAGATCAGTAGGACTGTCAGCACATTTTTTTCCTGTTGCATGGTTGCAACGAAATGGGCCAACTTTGTTTATTGTGGAGATATTAATGTGATATGATTTAAAAAAAAAAAAAAGAAGTGCTCTTTATTGCCATTTAGTGCCAAAATGTTCTAGGTTTGTAGCCTAGAGAAGGATTTAAGAATAACCTTTTTCAAAAGCGTGACTGAGACAAGTATGTGTTTGATAGAGTTGTTTAGGAAGGCATATAGTTCAGACACTGGTGGCAAGATTATCTCATGTTTGTATAAGGGTCTGTTAAATCTTAAAATGCACTCAACCTCGTATATCAAAACAAAGTGGGAAAAGGAAGGAGGAATTATTATATCTGATGAAGATTGGACAACAATATGCAGATACCAATGGAAGTGCACCAGTTCACAGAAATGGAGGGAATTTGGGTGGAAAAATCTAATAAGATATTTTATTACACACTCACAGAAATCCCACTATGATAATAATCCCCCTGTTTGCTGGATAAACTGTGGAAACCAAAACGCGAACCATTATCACATCTTCTGGAAGTGCACTGTTATTAAAGACTGTTGAAGGGGGATACACAAGGCCCTACAAGACATTTTTAAATGTGAATTACCTTTTGCAAGTAAAACCATATATTTTGGATATATACCTCAAGACTGGTCAAAAGGAGATAAACCCCTAATGAATGCGCTGCTGGTAGCTGGTAAAAAAAACTCTTACCAGGAAATGGTTATCTCAGGAGAGCCCAACTTTAAATGCATGGATGGAATTTACAATGGACATGTATAAAATGGAGAGGATAACAGCATTTGTCAACTATAAAGCAGAACAATTTGTTTCCCGCTGGCAGAAATGGGTTTTCTACGTAAAGCCTCTTAGGCCTGATTTTACTTTTACTTACCAATAAAGGTTACAAAGAAAATGTCACTCCCTAAAAGTTCTTTACTTTGTTTGTTTGTTTTTTCTTTCTCTTTTTTTTTTGTCTTTTCTGTTTGTTTATGTGTATATACACAAACAAAAAGACTGAGAATTGTAGCAGACATGAATATATGAAGAATGCATATAATATTTGAAATGCACTTTGTGAAGAAGCATGTTTGTCTTGATGATGATGAATACTAATAAAAAATAAATTACAAAAAAAAAAGAATAACCTTTTTCACAACATGTTTTTATAAAATAAAAATGAAATTTAAAATGAGTGTTTTGTTGTGGTTTGCAGGTCCAGCAGACCCTGACCATCCTGCAGCAGCTGGCTACAGCCATGGGTCCTGGGCTCAAGCAGCATGTTAAAGCACTAGGAATCCCTATCATCACTGTACTTGGAGACAGCAAGGTACTGGACACAAACACTCACATCAGAAACACTGTACCCGTCGTAAGATACCTGTGTTTACACAGCAAAATCTGGAGGACTGTTCTCTGAAATGGACAGGAATCAGATCTGGACATTGTCCCGCGTTACCCTTTCACACACAATAAGGAGACAGAGTATTTTACCAGTAGTGAGAAGATATCTGATGAACACAGTTTGGTTTCGTTCAGGGGTGGCACCTAGGAGGAGGATTCATTGGAAATGATGACTGTTTTTATGTTTATCAATACTGTTTGGTGTTGATGGACATGTGTCTTTGTTCCTCCAAAGCCTAATGTAAGGACGGCTGCCATGACCACCTTGCAGGCCTGGGTGGAGCAGACTGGGATGAAGGAATGGCTGGAAGGAGAAGACCTATCAGAGGAGCTGAAGAGAGAGAATCCCTTCCTACGACAGGAGGTACACACAGATGCAAATCCTCTTCCTGCTTATTCAGGAAAAATAAGTTCCGATTTTTTTTTGTTCCCTCTGAAATCATAGTACACATGACATTGATCCAATATACCTGTTCTTTATCATCACCAGTTGCTAGGTTGGTTAGCAGAGAAACTCCCGAACATGAGAACAGTACCTGGTGATCTGATGCTGTGTGTGCCTCACCTCTACACCTGTCTGGAGGACAGAAATGGAGATGTGAGAAAGAAAGCTCAGGAAGCCCTGCCCACCTTCATGATGCACCTAGGCTACGACAAGATGAGCAAGGCTACAGGGAAACTCAAAGTACTCAATCAGTAGATATGTGCTATGACCAACAAATTAAATGTTTAGAACCTGACCCCAGGTTCTGTTATGTGGGTGTTTTTTTTTTTCGATGACCGTCTCTTTTCTTCTCCCTGCAGCCGTCCTCCAAGGATCAGGTGTTAGCCATGTTGGAAAAGGCCAGGGCAGTGATGCCTGCTAAACCTGCTGCTCCTGCCAAGACTGGAGGGGGAAAAATTTCTGCAGAGCCAAGCAGAAGTGCTTCAGGTTTGTACGACATCAAGATGAATGACTTCAAGACTTGTTACAATCACATTCTCAGACCCTAAAAGTCTGATTTTATATATGATATGGTTTATATCTGTGCTGCTTTGTGGTAGCTTTGCACAAAATGTAAAGTAAGGTATGGTTCTCCCTGCAAGCTGGTGTGTTTACATCACATATCATTTGTAAGAGGGGGAAAAAATGTTTGTAGCTCCAACCTGGGTTTCCGTTATCCGGTAATTACCGGACATTAACTGGTAAAATCTGCCAAAGTCCGGTAATTTTTGACCCCCCCGCTCAAAATGTCTGGTGAAAAAATTCCCCCTTAGCAGTGATAAATTATCACTCCATCTGTTCAGAGCGTCGGGAGTATGCTGAATCAGCCATACAAACCATTATTGGTCATTTTGGCATATAATTTACAAGTGAGGACGAGTCGGCGGCAGTTACAGCCCCGCCATAGCTGTAATGACAGCGCTCCACGGTTATGGAGGCTTGAACTTCTAAACAGCCTGCGAAGTTCTCATCAGAGATTTCAGCGAAATGTACCCCGAGTGGGCTAAACTGGCCAAGATAGCCTGCATGATCCCCGTCTCCAGGGTGCAGAACCGCATCAAAACAGCACAGCGAAGTCGTCTCGGGGAGAACAAGGTGACAAGACTGATGCGCATTGCAAGTTGCGGAGAGACAATGCTTTTGATTTTTAATTCAGTCACTGCACTCTTCGCTGCAGCGAAAATGCGTAAAAAGTAGTAGTAGTAGTAGTCGTAGTCGTAGTCGTCGTCGTCGTCGTCGTCGTCAATTTAAAAAGCCTGAAACATGTCAAGGGATTTTGTTTCTATAGAGTTTTCTTGGGGTCGACAGAGAAACGTCCAGCGGCTGCTTCTCCCTAGAGTTCTCAACGGGTCGAAAAAATCCGCAAATGAGACGGGTCGGGCCGGGCCTCGGGCTTCCTTTTTTTTTTTTTTTTTAATTTTTAATTTTGGCAAATACATTCTCTCACACAGTTACAGCTGTACTACCGACAAAGTCACACAACATATTTTGGGACTTTTCATTCTTCTATTATCCAAATGTTGCCCTTTTTTTTTTTTTTTTTTTAAAACAATAAGGCATATTTAACTATATATAGCCGAACATGGGAAGCTCTTCACTCCATGGTTCACCAGAGTTCTATGATAAAGAATACAAACAATCACATATTCCTACATTCATGTATCTACATATATACCTACACACACACCTATATATATTCTCCTACATGCATACCTAAAGCAAGATCAAACAGAAACCCACACACACACCGTTTCTTATTAGTGTCCTCGGGCTTCCTTTTTTATAAAACACATTTCATAAAACACATTTCTTGCAGGTTGTAAATTATATAGCCTGTTGTGAATCATCGCTGTTCACGTGTGGTGAAGAGTCTGGCTGCCTGCTTCATGGGGAGGGGCAGACGCACACCTGACGCCGCTACGTGACTTATACTCGCACCTATAGCCTGGCTGGAGAAGATGGAATTGGCTAAAAGTAAACTTGCCACAGGCAAATTCACCCTTGCTTTTGGGAGTGGGGAAATCGTCTGTTTCTGTCTCTCCGAATATGTTTTCCCACTGATCGAAGCGCGGTGTCTTCATTGCAGCAGGAGCGGGTGCTGCCGCTGACGGTGACGCGGCATCTGTCTCCTCGCTCGCGTCACCTTTCTGTCTGCTGTCTGTCTGATCATGATAACAAGTGTATGAGGAAAACAATGCAGGCACGCGGGGGGTCAGGTTCGGGCCGGAATCGGGCAGACAATTCATGCTGGTGTGTCGGGCTGCGTCGGGTCCGGGCTTAAAAACCCGCGGGTCGGGTCGGGTTGTTATTTTCAGGCCCATTGAGAACTCTACTTCTCCCGAGTTTTCCTCTGCACATTTTACGACAGAAAGTTTGAATTTCAAGTTGTACTTTTAATTTTTTTGCAGCACTGGAGCCATGGCGATTATCAATGTGATACTGACTGACAGAAAGCAGCACAATACGTGAAAAAGGAAAACGTACAGTGTCAGTGGTCACGTCTTCTTCCTTGATTTAAAAAAAAAAAAAAAAAAAAAAAAAAATAGATTTTGCATTTATTTGGAACCGGCGGTTATTTGTCAAAATGTACACCTGCACCCGGCGTTTAAAGGGGACCCTGCGGTTAATTGAAACCTGGCTATTATTTGATAATTTACGGCATATTTCAAAAGCATATCGTGAACTGACTTTTTTTTAAATTTCAAGTTGCACACTGCGTTATTAAAATGGTATGAGCCAGTCCAGATGTGTTTTTTTGTGCAAATGGTCTTATCTGAGAACAGGCCTTCAGTTTCTTTATGTTCATGTTAAAAGAGCGCATTGTGCAATATTTATTTTAGAAGTCACGCAGGTGAGTCAATTGACAGCACTCATTTTATTTGATACAGCCTATACTTTTCAATAAAAAGATTATAAACTGACATGCTTTGATATCATTCTTATATATATACACTGCACATCATTTATCATTTTAATCTCAATAAATTCAGATAGGTATTTGATCGGAATTTAAAACATTTGTCCGGTAAATTGAAAACCTGCCGGTCACGTTGTCCGGTGCCAATTTTTTCTAGCGGAAACCCTGGCTCCAACTCTACTTCATACAGTGAACACCCAATACGGCAGAACAAAAAAAATACAAGAAATGCGAAAAGAAATGCTCGACTTTAAGTAGTTTAAGAATCATGCTCTCAATAGATTTTAAATGTGGGTCTGTTTGAGCCACAATTAGCATTATGCTTCCTAAATGTATTCCCTTGCCAATGGTTATTTTCCACTGGCACTTCCTGTCTGCGCGCATTCCTGCTGATTCGTGTCCCACATTGCCAGTTTAAGCATGTTTAGCCATACTCGAGATGGAACTTCTCCAAAGTGGAGATGTCTATGCAGGAGATCAGAGTGAAAGCCATTTTTAGTTTAAAATAAATGTAGCTTCTTACTGATCTTATTTAGCAGCTACCAACCTTTGTCGTTTTGAAGTTTAGTTTCTCTCCTGCGTCCCTGTTTGTTCTTTGAGATGTCTGCATTATTTAACCGTTTCATCATGTCTCCCTCCAGCAGTTTCTTTGTCGCTTTAAGTTACTGCTGATGAGCGCCCAACATTTCCTATTTTTGCTGCTTCATAAATAAAGAGCTTTTTACAGTACTCTTATTTTTTAAATATTAACTGAAAATGGAAGAACTGAATAAGCTTAGCGGGTATATTTCGATAGTACTGAGGTGAAGAAGAATTTGTACAGCAGCTTGTTTGACCAGGCATGCGCATCATTAGTTAAAGACAAACCTTCAAGAAGGTAGCCGTGTTGTCATGAAGATTCAAATCTCTGCCGTGCTGGGCTGACGGGGCCCAATCAAACTTAGCCAGCAAATGGACAATCCCAAAGTGTGTTCCCCAAATCCATGCATCAGTCCCCAAGTGGCCGCTCCTTTTTAAAGGTTAATAAAATCACCCCATAATCACAGGCCTTGACTTCCCATGGCAAGTGTCCCTGGACAAGACTCTCCACCCAAACAAATGTATTCCCATTGGTTAGCTGAACGAGTTATAAGGTGACTGGGACAGAAGAGGTTTATAAAAGCCTTCCATTTAAAATTCAAATGCAGTGTGTGATTTCAAATGATTGAATGGTCTGTCCGCTAACTCTTTGATAGACACGTATTCACACACGTATGCCTCTCCGCTGCAGCCTCCAGGTCTCAGCCAGCCAGTGAGGAAGTTGATGGTAAACCTGAAGTGAAGAAGGTCAGAGGAGGAGTGGCTGCTAAGAAGGTATCAACTCCTGTTTTTGTATTTTTGGTGTGCACAAAGGGAGAGACAGGTTTTGGTAGTTTTGTCACACATTGACTGTCACTCCCCATTTATCTTAATGAACAGAGAGCTGTATTTGGTTTTGTGTTCAAATCCGCCTGTGGTGTGGTTTAAAATCTTTAAACAATTGGTGACAGTCTGTTAATTTAACTATACATTCATAAAACCACCATTTGTACTTGTAGCAGTTGTACACATCAGTCATGTACATTTATTTATTTTTTGTCTGTGAGCACCATTGGGTTTTGGTTGGTCATTTCATGTCCGTGAAGTGTAAACATGATGTGGTTTCTCTACTTACCCAGCCTCCCTCCCCTCCTGAGGAACCTGCCCCTCCCCCTTCCTCCAAGGACAAGGACAGTAATGCTAATAAAAAGCCCCAGAGCAAAGGGAAGGCTGCTGCTGGCAGTCAACAGGTAGATGCGTAGCAGGGGTCCTCTGCTCATGAGGAATCTCTGTCCACATCTGCAGCAGCATGTAGATGAAGTGGTAAAACATTCTGGACTGAGTTTCTCAGTGGACACTTGTTTGCCTGACAGATGTTAATCTCTGTCCAGCCTCTATCCGACTTGACCTGGTTCAGTTCTTGGCTCAGTCTAATTCTGTCTCTCTAATCACTAACCGCCGCTTACTACAACTGTTATTTTGCTGTTTTATAATCAAATGCTCATGGACACGCAGTTGTTTATGGAAATAAGAGCAGGCTTTTTTTTAATATTTTAACATTTAAACAATGACCTGACCTGAGAAGAATCAAAGTGATTCAGAGTCAGAGTATGCCACTTTAAGGTTTCAGCTCACTACACTGCATGACCGTGTTCCTGAATGTGTGTGGTTCATGTTTGGGAATATTTTTACATCAGTGTTTCCTGCACTCTGTATTAACCTGCACTGAGACGGTCTCAGCATAACAGCTCTTTGTCTCCTTATTCTACCTAATGTCCGTATCCCACACAATGACTACATGCCACGCATATCATTCAAGTAAAACCTATGAGAAAACATGATTACACATAATAATAATAATAATAATAATAATAATAATAATAATAATAATAATAATAATAATAATAATAATAATAATAATAATAATAATGTATCCATGGACGGAGCGCATTGGCTCACTTGCTCTCCCTCACACACTGGTGTTGTGTCCTCTCTCAGGGTGCAGCTGGTAAGAAGCCTGCAGCCAAAAGCCAGAAGGATGAGGAAGATAAATCTGGGCCAATCTTCATCCTCATCCCCAATGCTAAGGAGCAGAGGATCAAAGAGGAGAAGCAGCTGAAGGTAGCTTACTGGCTGAAGAATGTGTCATGATCCCAGTTTTTGTGTTTTTGCTGCTCAGATGCTCTCAGCTCTGATGTTGAATGTTAGCAAAATAATAGGTACTTTTAAAACAGGCACTGGTATATCTTCCTCTATTGGTGTCAGGTCTGACCAACTCTTCTTACAAAACAGCCAGCAGCCCAGCTAGGGATGCTCTGTAAAACATTAGAATTTTATTCATGAACCACCCCTTGGATGCACTCTTTATGTTTCTGACTGTGTTGAAATGTAAAGTTTTCACATCACAGATTACAACAGAATCCTGCAAACTGTCTAGGATGCAACGATATATTTATTTACAGTAGCCCTTTTTACACAGCGTTGCCGCATTATCTCCGGAGTGTTGGTTCGCCAATTCTCTGCCGATGGTGTTTCACACAGAGCCAAGCATCTTCGCCTTAAAGACGAACTGCTGTGTAATTCACAGAGAACACCAGCGCTTACTCTCCTAAAGAGGCGAAACGGTACACGTCATGATAATGACGTTGGTGTTTTCAAGATGTTTCCCACGTGCCCCCCCTTCAATCTCGTCTTATGGATGCTGTTATAATGTGTAGTGATTGAGATCCTGACCCACCAAACATCCTGGAAAGTGACAAAGTTACGTTTTTCGCGCTAAATTACATTATTAAATAATCACCATCAGTAAACTGGACACTGTCTGACTCACTCGCGGGGACGGAGGCTGTTTTTTGGGGGAAAGTTCACTGAAGCCTCGGTCCGGAGGGCTGACCATCACAGTGATTTATTTTCATCACAAACACTCCGTGAGTTAAAGTTTTTTGCCAGTGACAGACACTGTTTTTCAGGCAGAAATGTGACGAATAGTTGGTAGGACGGGCGGGAGGACAGACGCTTATACACTTATATCTGGGGTATTTTTTTTTCCTCGTATAAGTTGCCAAAGACAGTTACAGTTACTACGTTAAGCCGGGCATACACTGTGCGATATTTTAAATCGTTTGATTCAGCCCCAGCTCAAACTGCACGACTAGATCGCTGAGTTCAAAAGTTCGCAGCCCACGAGTAATGTTCTCACACTGTACGACCCGATGCTCTGATGCGACCTGACTGCTCACACTATACGTTCATAATACTCACGTCGGACTTCTGTATACCGGAACTGCAACGTCAAAAAGAGGTAGAAGAAGAGGATGAACCCGGAAGTGGGAGACACCGAAGATGCTCAGTAAAGTCACATCTGCTCACGTTGTTACAACATCTGGTTTCTTTTATGTTTGTGTAAACGTAACGATAAAACGTATCGCTGTTTCCATGACCACTTGATCACGTGTAACCTGATAACTCAGATAAAGATCGGTTGTTAGTGTAAACGTGCTCGGTGTTTCTGTGTTTACTTTTCACATCTTTACATCAGTCGCTCTTCAAAAACTCAACACTGACTGAACGACAGACGGCAGAGATAAGTCTGGGAGGCCACGTCAAAAAGGCTTGGGTGAGCCTGCCACAGTTCCACCAGCTGTGCCTCCATTGCCTGGGTCCAGATCACTCTCTGCGCCGCCATGTTCCTCCGTGTTTTGACGTGACATCAGAGATTGCGCATGCTCTGTGCGAGAGGATGAGGCAAATCGGGTCGTGGAACTGCTTCTACTGTGCGATACCTTCACGAGGAGCGACCAGGATTTCAAACAAGTTTGATTTTCTTGCGAGCACACGATTTGTGATCGGGAGTTCGTCGTGAGGTTTTAATCGCTCGTCGTTACCCCACGTACACTGCACGAAGCACGACCTACGATTGGGTCGAAATTCGGCCCGATCCAAAAAATAGTCGCACGACTGCAAAATCGGCTCAAAACGAGCCGACAATCGCACAATGTATGCTGGGCTTTACTGTTGTTTGGTCATGTAACTTTGCTTTGTGGGAAATTTTTCTTTATTAAGTTGAGTCAGTTAACAGTCTGTACGAGCGACATGCCCCGCTTTGCACCGCCAACTTATCCATTCACACTGGTTTGGTTCACCAATAATACGGCCCTGATACTACCTCCAGAGGTGGATCAGCGCTGGAGAGAAATTTCACCTTGCCACATCTGAAACTTTCACACAGAGGAGGAGGCGGAGTACTGGCGCAGGATCCCCGCATGGAAACGGCAGTGTGAATGGGGCTAGTGTTTCAGTAATAGCTCTTTATGCCCGATGACTCCCACAGAGTTGAATAGTTGTTTAATTGTTGTCCCGGATTAGGTGGCAACTGAAAAAAACAGCTGGCTTAATTAGACATGAACTTGTCAGTTGACCTCTATTAGTTAACTGAAGTTGTCTATCACAAGAAAAAAATCAGAAGTGCTGTTGACTACAGTTTAATTTAAAATGTTTTGTTGGTAGATTTTGAAATGGAACTTCATCACTCCTCGAGATGAGTATGTGGAGCAGCTGAAAACTCAGATGTCCACCTGCTTTGCAAAGTGGCTGCAGGATGAGCTCTTTCACTTTGACTTCCAGAGACATGTCAAGGCCATCGGAGTCATGATTGAGGTAGCTGTTGGTCTTATTTCTTTTTTTACGGGTCAAGTTTTAGGCGTAGGCTACTTATACTCCTTGTGTGTGATTGTCATTTGACAGAGGTTAGAGTGTGAGAGCGAAGCTACCATCTCCTGTCTGGACCTTATTCTGAAGTGGTTCACCCTGCGGTTCTTCGACACCAACACCACAGTCCTGATGAAGGTCTTGGAGTATCTGAAATTGTTGTTTGCCATGCTGAACAGGGAGAACTATCACCTGACTGAATACGAGGCCAACTCCTTCGCCCCCTACCTCATACTCAAGGTGAGCACACATGACACTCAGAATGATAAAACGGCCACTTTAAAGCGCTTTTTGGCACAGTTTCTTTTCCCTTCTTCTTCAGGTTGGAGAGTCAAAGGATGTAGTTCGCAAAGATGTTCGGGCCATACTGGCCATGCTGTGTAAGGTTTACCCAGCATCCAAGGTCTTCCCTTTCCTCATGGATGGAACCAAGTCCAAGAACTCTAAACAGAGAGCTGGTAGGTCTCTACTTATAGAGAGCTAAAGACTGACGTTGCACCAATCTCTATTCAACCCTCTTCTGTTCCCCTGTAAATAACTTTGATGGAGTTATTGGAATGGAAGTATTTTAACAACACTGTTTATGTGGTTTCCTTACTGTCCTCAGAATGTCTGGAGGAGTTGGGTTGTCTCATAGAAGGCTATGGGATGAATGTTTGCCAACCGACTCCAGCCAAGTCTCTGAAGGAGATTGCGGTTCACATCGGCGACAGAGACACATCTGTCCGCAATGCTGCCCTGAACACTGTTGTCGCTGTCTACAATGTCTGTGGGGACCAAGTCTACAAACTAATTGGAAATGTAAGATAGAGACGATACTATTGTCATATTTATTTAAGTTGCATGAGGCTCTCTGTACAATTTTTACATTATACCTCTACCTATCCTTTCCAGTTATCAGAGAAAGACATGAGCATGCTGGAAGAGAGAATCAAGCGTTCTGCCAAGAAGACACCTCCAGCTCCTGCCAAGCAGAGTGCGCCAGAGAGGTCTCAAAGAGAGCCCCCAACTAACCCTAACGCCACTTTCCTCCGCAAGCCTTCACAAGAAGACCCCAACAAACTCAAGTAGGTCCCCTCTGACTCAGGGCTGCTGGATGTGTTAACCTAAGCTGAATAAAACCTAGTGAGGAGACCCATTATACTTGTTCACCACAAAATGCGTAATATTGAGGAACAAAACTCCAGTGCATGAATGCTTATTCAATTCTAAAGCTCATCATTGAAAATATGGCAGTTGGATTCAAAATAAATGCACTAGATCAACAGAATTATGTCAATATAGTGTATATTAATAAAAAATGTAGTAACAAAAGATTAGCCGGGTGCTCAAAGTCTTTAAAAAAAATTCTCAAGACAATATCAAAAGGTCGTCGGAGTGGTTGAAAACTTGTTACAGCGCCTTTTAGTACAAAACAATACTCCTTTTTTTTCATGTTTATTTTACAACATTCAGTTTCAGTGGATCAATGCAAAATAATTTTTTTAAAGATAAAAGAAATCTCTTTGTGTGCACATTAACATCAACCAGATGTCTAAAATAAGCTTCTGTTTGGACTGGAAGTTCCCTGCAGCTGAAAGTTTAGATGACAATTTTTCAAAAATAAAACCCTATTACATACAGTATCTTTAAAGTTTTAATGCTTAACATGTACCACCTTTCCAATGTAAAGCTAGACAGAACCTCAATGTTTATTTCTATTCTTGATTGAGTTTAACTTTCATAATAAGACCCTAAAGAGATCAAACAGCCTAGACACAAAGCCTTACTGATGATCTAATATTACAAAGGGGATCAATCAGAGTCCAGCAAACATCACAAACATCTTATATGAATGAATGTGAAGTCCAACTTCCAGCCAACATACACTCCAGCGCTTTACAATTTTCTGGATCAAGAAGGTCTAGGTCGAGTTATTATATATCCAGTTATAGTCCAACCACATAGCTGGGTTGGTACATCGCTGTGAGATAACGAGCGCTTTACCGGTTCAATACGCAAATAAACTTCTTACTATTTAACAAAAAATAAATGTATCCAGTTATGTATGGTGACACTATAAGTAAGGGGGGCATCTATTTATTTTATTAATTAATTTATTGATTATTTTTTGTATTAAGCTCTTTTTTTTTTTTTATTACTCAGTTAATATAACAACAAACTTATCCCAAATAACATTTTGAAACTTGTAATTTTAAAATATTTTATTTAATCATCAACCAATACATTGGATCTGCCGTTGCGGCAAAATGCAGGTTTTCCCATTCATTTGAATGAGGGTAGTCTGTTTAGGCTGCAGCAGTGTGTGCCACAGGGGGTTCTGAAGAAACGCAGCTGGCTGCGATGGAAAAGTTGAAGCCGATTCAGCTTTTGGAAACACAGCCCGACATCAAGTTGAGGTGGCCAATCACATAAGCTGGCAATCAAGAGGGCATGTTATTCAACATGGGTAAATACTACGGAGGGAACACAACAGACCTTATGGTTTTGTCCCCCAGTATAAAACACAGCAATGATCTGCCTCGCCCTGTTTTTTTTTTTTTTTTTTTTTTTTTTTTTTTTTTTTTACTATTTTACTGTTTTTAATTAATCAATGAGGACAAATGATCACCAGCAGGGCCAGTAGCATAAGAACATAGCAGCTTCATCTTTCATAAAACTGATCAGCGGGAGTTCACAACATTTCACACAAGAATCATGGAGTGACACTCGACCACCACCATACCAATTTGTGGCATTTCGGCTGGATCCAATGTGAATCCAGCCGCCCTGGGATACTTCTAAGTGCTTATAAGTGCTCTATCATGGCGGTAGTACCGCTTGCATCCCCCGCGTTGATGCACGTTACATAAATCGGCATATTTACGTATACGATTGCGTTGATGTGTCACACCAGCACTACTTGAAGTATTCCCTTACAGTCAAAAAACTAGCATGCCTCTAAATTGATGAAATTCACTTTCCAAATTAAAAGTCTAGCAGCTGGATGTGAAGTGTCCAACTTAAAATCAATCAATCTTTCCATACTGCATTTCATAAGCATATCATCCATTCTTAGGGCTGGGT
Source organism: Diplodus puntazzo (assembly GCA_963678695.2). Taxonomy (NCBI): domain Eukaryota; kingdom Metazoa; phylum Chordata; class Actinopteri; order Spariformes; family Sparidae; genus Diplodus; species Diplodus puntazzo. Next base: position 196,201 of record OZ023161.1, read on the forward strand.
ATCAATCAAAAATTTTCGATGCCGATACCGGTTCCTGAACGATACTTTTTTTCGATACCAATTTTATAATATCAATTCTAACAAAAAGAAAATGACATAACACATTACAGTACAAATCTTGAGTTTTACTTTTCAGCTTTGATATTTTTCCACTGCAAGCAATTTTCTTACAGAAAAAATAAACCATGAATAATTTCCAGTGCAAAAGAATACTTGCAAACAAGTCACAAGTCAATATCTAATGCTCACTGCTACATACTGAGGACCTTTTCACTTAGCAGTTTTTCTTCAGAAAAATCAACATGTCTGCTTTCTCAGGACACAGACAAGCCTGCTCCTGGCTGATGGTGTCTACTGTGAGGAGAAAATAAACATAAAAGTCAACGTTAGGTGAGCTGTTTAACCAGCCGACCCAATTGATGAGCACATCTTTACAAGATAAGCTTTATCTGTTACTGTCAATCTCTAGTTAGCGTTTGATTTAGCTTGCTACATAGCCATGAAGTAAAGCTACACACTAATATCTTAAGTTAGCATTACACACCGGAGTCCGGTGGTGGAGATTTTGAATCGACCGCTCGAGCTCTGTAACGTCCACATGCATATGGATTGCATTGCATATATTGTATCGCGGAAGATTGGCATCAGTCTTGCTAAGATGGAGCCCAGCTTTTGACCTCGTTGGCATTTTTTAACAAGTTTGATGACACACACTAAACTACAGTTCACAACACAGATACACGTGAACCCCGTCTGTGTGCGTAACCTCAAAGCGTCTCTGGTAGCCACGTATGTATTTTTCCTGCATGCTGCAATCACGTGTAATGTTACCGCCAATCACCAGCAGTATTAACAGATTTTGATCACGTGATTAACCTCTGGCCACCGAAACTTGGCACCGAAAGACGAGACATATTTTGATACTCGGTGCTACCTAAGCATTTCGGTTGGTGCCATAAAAGAACCGATGTTCGGTACCCAGCCCTATCCATTCTACCAAACAACAACCTCGGTGTATTGGACCTTTAACAGACTTGTACATGCTGTGGACTGTTGTGACTTCACTCTAGTTAGATTCATGCCATACATCTTTTGAATGTTTGTGTTGCTCGCAACTTATCTGTACATCTCTTCTCATCTTGTTTTACTTGGTCATTGCATGTTGGGTTGTTCTCACAGATACCTAATTATAAAACGAAAGTAGCACATAAAATCCTCTCCACTGTGTCTGTGAAACCAACCTTGTTTGTGTCAGTGGCCAGCTGCTGGGCCGGCTACTGGGCCGGCCGTCCGTCTTTGGCCTGTCTGTCTCTTAACCCTTCATCTTTCTTCCTGTGTGATTTCCTCCTTTTTCTGCTCTGCCTGCCTTCCGTTCTGGAGCAGAATAATGTATCGTACGTATAGGATGTGAGTACCTCCTCCTCGCTCCTTTCTACATATTGTCATTGTACAAGAACTCCGCTCTAAATGCCTTCTAATGCTCCATTACTCATGAAACTAATGAACAGAGAAGCTTGCTATGCCATTTGAGTTTTAGTCGTGCTTCCTCAAATGGTAGGCAATGAGGGTCTGTTCTTTTTCCCCACTGTCACATGACAGGTAAAGCACCAGACTAAAGCTCAAAATTTCCTGCTGTCACTTTCATATGAAGTTCATTCTTCTTCTCGTGTCACCCTTTTGTCTTACGTGTTTATGTTGACAACTGTACCTGTAAATGTGATGAAATGTTTCTGCTTGGTTTTACACAACCCTGTCGGCTAGAAATGTAGGGCTACTGTATTCTGGAAAAAATAGCTTTTTTTATTGTTTAAAAAAAGATTTGTCAACTATCGATGGCCACATGCTCCTTTTTGTTCCTTTTTTCTTTTGGTTGCCTTTGGGAAATTTTAGAGGACTGTGTAATCCTATCAATTAATTCCAATTCACCCACCTAGAAAAAAATGTGTGGACGTTTAATGTGATCTCGTGTCACATGCCTTTAATCTAATTCCACCTTAAATTCACATAGATTTCAGTTTATCTCAACATAGCAGTTTTTGTCAAAGCCCAAGTCCAGCTACTGATTTTTTTCCTAACAAACAACAAGGGTGTAGTTAAAAGTCAGATATCATCCATTACCATGGCAACCACGTCAACATTTTAGTGAGATAAACACTGTTCTCATTGTGCCTGACAAAACCTGCAGCTTTACGTTTGATTTGTAGATTCTGCTATAGTCTTAGTATAGTTTGGGCAAAAAAATTGTGGGGAACGGTGTAGTCAGTTGTCAGGAAAGATGTCATAAAAAATGCCACTGGAGTGGGGCTTAAATTTGTTTATGCTTAAAAAGTAGAAACATTAATTTTTCGATGATGATGATGATGATGATGATGATGATGATGATGATGATGTATTAGTTAAAAAAATATTTAAAAGTGTACCATGTTGAGTCTTTTGAACAGTAACAACACCCGGATCTATTTCTTGTCTCAAAATAAAACTGCTACTGAAACCCCAGAGATCAATACAACACAACAGAGCATTTGCAAACAACCAGTTGAAAAGAGACCGTCAGTGCATGACCAGAGAGCAGGCTCATTTTCTGTCTGTAAGTTTAGCAAGTTATGGCCATGTTTCTAGAGCTCCAGGCAATTGCTGCCTAACCTACCAAAGATTGGCTAGTTTTATTGCTCTTGACATTGTCAGAAAGTGAGTTTTATGTGACTGAAAAGATTGCACACATTGTTACACTATTCTTCACGGCTCAGCTTCAGCTCTGGCCATGGTATTTGTTAGTAGTTATTTGGAAATCGTGTGCAGAATGGTGGTTGGGGCTGAAGCCCAGACGAGTGTGCTCTGTCGATTTTTACATTCTACCGTTAAACTATTTTAGCCCAGCAGGACTTTTTGGTTCCAACATAACCTCTAACTCCCAAAAAAATCAGGACATGTATGAGGACATGAATGGGTGTGTGGGATCTAATCAAATCTACTTTGAGAATCACCAAGACACTGTGCTGCATTTAGTCAATTACCTTGAACTTGAAGTAATTTTGCTACATTTTAGACCAATGAGAAGAATTTCAGGAAAGTTTCATTATTATTGTGAAAAATACGTTTTGCATTTATATTTTGCTACAGTATTCATAGCATGAAATTCAAAACCAGCTCAGATCCTGCTGTCTGCTTGTATAAATAGAAATCACAGTCCAGTTTGTCTTTTGGTCCTTATTACATGTATTATTACACAAGAAGGGACAAACCGAAGTCAAATTTGAAAAAGGAGAGAAGAAGACTCATACTAGATGCAGTATTAGGTTGAAAGCAGAGACAAAGCAGTGCACATTTTATGAAGATACGGGTATTAGTTGGATTAAAGTCATCTGTTTAATTAGTCTCAAAACAGTTTGTAAAAGTCATGACCAATCTTTCAAGATTGGTTTGGCCAGTTGTTAAATAAGGACAGGTGGAGCAAGAGAGAAAGCAGCAACTTTGAGTGACTATTATTAGTTTTAAGATACAAATATCTGATTCCTTTATGTCATAAGACCGGAATATCCCCCTTGTGAGTCAGTTTAATAAGTTGTCATCATGCAAAAAATCTGCATCGTTTGTTTTAATGAATCTGTAATCAGTAATGCTGCTAACAATTGACAGATGGAAGGAATATCCTTTTTTTTCTCTTTTTTATTTCCAATTATCAGGGCAGCTTTTCAGTGTGTATGTTTTTCAGTCCTTTCTAAAGGATTCAAATGTGTGATGTTTGTTTTTAGATCAGAGCTGATCAGGTCCAGTCCTGATGGTACACCTAACATTTGTAAAAGGCTAGGCTGTTAACACTTGAATACTTAAATATTTGGTTCTCCCAAACAGATCTTCATTAAACTCAAAGCAGGGAAGGTACTCGAGGGTAAACCCACCGCGCTAATCTTCTTATTTAAATGTCTGACTGAATTTAAGCTATTTAAAGTTGGTCGTTTCACATTATACATTATCATTAGACTTAATGTCACATGCTCTGTGGAGAATGTATGATGGTATTTGCATATATCCAATGTTCCTGAGGACTGGAGTTGAAAGGCACTGATCGACAGTACGCCCGACTAAATATACTGTCCTGTCCACTCCCCAATCAATCCTTTCCTCCCTCCGTCCATCCAGCCAAGCCCGTCAGAACGCCCAGCACACAGAGTCCTCCCACCCCTCCATCCCCAAGGAGTTCCAGTTAGACCTGGACATGATTGAGATGGACCAGAGCAGGGTGTGTGAGCTGCCGGACCTCGTCCAACACAAGCTGGATGAGCTGCTGGAGCCCATCATGATCCCCGAACCCAAGTAAACACACTCAGATTTTGTTAGGTTGTGTTTCTAACAGACTTTGAAGCACATACACAGTTCAGATAGAAAGCGGCATTAAAAACACAGATTTAAATATATTTGTTACAAACAATATTGTTTTTTGTGTTGAAAGGATGCGAGCTGTGTCTCCACACTTTGATGACCTCCACAATAGCACCGCCTCGACCATCAACTTTGTCATCTCTCAGGTGGCGAGCGGTGACATCAACACCAGCATACAGGCACTGGCACAGGTATCGCGCGCGCACACACACACGCACGCACGCACGCACGCACACACACACACACAAACGCAGTCATGTACAGTACATATCTGTTTATTCTAACAGTGTAATTGTAAACAGTGTGGCAGTGTATTGTTAATAATAAATATGGGTATTAAAAATTGTCCAGTTCAAACCAAAATGGGTTATGTGTAGAGTTTGTATCGCACAGAGCACAGTGAGTTCTACTGGGAGCAGTGTTGGTTGTAGAGTCTGACAGCAGCAGGAAGGTAGGATGGGTTCTGGTATTTGTTGAAACGGCTGATTAATAAGAGCTAGTATTAAGATGAGGACGTCAACTACAATACTACAACTACATGACATGCTTGTTATTTTACTATATCCATAAAAATAGCAACAGGAGAGGATGAGCGAGACACAGCTGCACAAATAGGTCCCTTTTCTGAAATAGCATCTTAAATCGTCATTTATTTTAATTTCTCAGAAGACCAAAAGTTTATTGCTTAGAGCAACTGCTACAGCTACTGTAAGGATAAGTCAGTTTAATAATCAGACTGAATTTCCATTTTTCCATGATGCCCCTCTTTGTCACAGTTATAAACCATAATCAACAGCAAAACAGTCAAGTTGTTGGCCTGACAGCTAAACGATGAGAACTTAAAACTTACTACTATGGAGTCTGGTTTTGGCTCTCTGTGGGTTCATATTACGAGACACAGTTCACATGATAATGATACGCTGTCATTAAAGAAAGATGTATCATTGCTTCTTTAAAGCCAGATCTCAAGTGTGTATTTTGTCCCTTCAGATCGACGAGGTGTTGCGGCAGGAGGACAAAGCGGAAGTCATGTCAGGACACATTGATCAGTTCCTCATCGCTACCTTCATGCAGCTGAGGCTCATCTACAGCACACACATGGCTGATGACCGACTGGACAAGAAGGACATCATCAAACTGTACAGCTGCATCATAGGAAACATGTTATCTGTGAGTGTCTGCCTGCTGCTGCTCTGATGCATACGATACCAGGCTCGCCACACAGGATGCTTGTTTAGTGCGTTACAGCTTTGTTGCTGAGCTGCTGCTGCTCACTCCCATATTTCAGGCATCCAGTGTGGCCAGCCTGTAACTGGTGAGGTTGATTCAGGACCTGAGGCAAGGAAACTTTAACATCTGTCTGAAACTGCTGTTGTTCAATTCTGTCAGTTGTTCTCTATGGAGTCCCTGGCCAGAGAGGCATCTATGGGTGTGTTGAAGGACCTTATGCACGGTCTGATAACACTGATGCTGGACGGAAGAGTGGAGGACATTGAGGATGGACAGCAGGTCATTCGATCAGTAAACCTGCTGGTCATCAGAGTTCTGGAGAAGTCTGATCAGACCAACATGATAAGGTTGGTATGAAAAAACAGTTCACCTCAAAATTTAATTCACCTTCACTTGCTCAGGACTGAACATTGTTCAACAGTCATGCAACAAATTCCAAAAGCCCAAATAATTGATATATTTTTGTATTTATTCAATACTGCTGGTTATCTGAAATACAAAATCGTACTTAAATCTAAGCAGACACATTTTTAAGGGTACAGACTTAACTGCATCTGTGCTACCCCATTCAAGAATGGATGGATGACTGGTCATTTATGTGAAATATTAGTAGACACATGTGGACACAGGCCAGAGCATTTAGTTATATTGCTCCCAACAAGGAGTGAGCAGCAAGTGCCTGCCCAGAGAAAAGGCACAGCGCTCCGTCTTTTTTGTGCGGCCGCTCCAAGAACTTTTAAGTTGTAAATCCTGCACTACTTAATAAATCTTTGGGTGGTCATTGTTATGAAAACCAATTATTGTTTGTATTAGCATAAGGAAAGCATGGAGACAGAAATTCCAGCAGAAAAACTAATGACAACAGTAAAGAAAACTCGATCTCTTTCTTGCTTCTGATTAAACTGGGAGCCAACTTCACCGAGCAACTGACATGTAAAACAGACATGTACATCAACAGCTATGGAGAACAATAAGAAGGGAGGCTGACAAGAGGGGAAGGAACAAATTTCCTCTCTGGAGCTGTAACCTTTACACACCTACACTGGTGCCACCAAATACTGCTGAGCAGCCCCTGAGAAATGGTTCTTCATCTGCTCCTCTCCCTCTATGGTCTTCGCAATTTCTCTGATCATGTTACAGCTATGGTCCAGAGCAGCTATGTGAAGCTAAACAGACAGAAGATATACAAAACAATGCAAAAATTACAAAATGTACAGTTTGCATTAACAGTGCTGTCTGTCATTTGTTTTATGTAACCTTAGCACAACGTTACACACCAGAAACGAGGAAAAGGAGAGGAGGATGTTCGGCTCAGGCATCATTTGGCGATGCCTCGGCCCGCTTAGTTGTTCTCCTGGATTCACACACTTAACAAATTGTGACTTTGTTGTTTCTTTTTTTTTCATTTATTTTATTTATTTATAGGACAGTGCACATTAATCAACATTTCTGTAAATGTGTCAGTGTTAGCCAGCAGGCTAATGTTCTGTTCTGTACATGCAACATATTTGCATGTCTGTCCATCCTGGGAGAGGGATCCCTCCCCTGTTGAGGTTTTATCCATATTTTATTTATTTATTTCACTTTTATCCATATTTTATTTATTTATTTCACTTGTTAAAAGACTTTTTTTTTTTTTTACTCAAATCGAGGTTCTAAGGCCAGAGGATGTCGTTCACTGTACAGATTGTAAAGCCCACTGAAGCAATGTGATTTGATTTTGAAACAAGGTAACAGTAGGGGTCAACTGATTCAAGGCTGTCTTCCTGGATCGGCTTCAAACTTACCAACCTCATGAATAGCCAGTGATGTAGCGTTAACATGGCGACAAGCAAGAACCAGAGCATTACTTTGTAACCTACATAAATCTGGGATAATTTAACATTTTATATGTAATATTTATTTTTTTTCATAAATCCAACATGTAGTTCTGTACAAAACCTTTTAATATTCGACTGTTTCATGTCTCTTTAAATGCAAATTATTAGTTTATGCCTTGTTTTAGCATAAAACGGTGTCTTCAATGACATATGTATGATGGAGTCAGACTTATCCTTAGCTGTAAAAGTATTTTGGATATTTATTTTTTTCTGGTCATTTAGTGACTTGAACAGAGGGGGAACAGCGTCTGGTCCCTCACAGCCCATGCATTACACAGACTTAATCATTTTCAAAGAAGCTAAAGACATTTTGTTGTTTTTATATATTTTTTTACCCATTGAGTTCTTCTTCCCTCCCTGCCTCTCTGTAGTGCTCTGTTGGTTCTTCTTCAGGACAGTTTGGTCACAACAGCTGGTCCCCCAGTGTTTTCTGAACTGGTCATGAAGGTAAGTAGTGTGACATCAGAGGACCAGACATATCCAAATGTCCTACTAGCTTGCTGTCCTTTTTTAGAATGGTGCTTTACATATGTCATACTGACTCTCCTTGTGTTTGTGTGTGTTCAGTGTCTGTGGAGGATGATCCGCTTCCTCCCAGAGACTATCAACAGTATCAACCTGGATCGGATCTTACTGGATGTCCACAACTTCATGAAGGTTTTCCCCAAAGAGAAGCTCAAGCAGCTAAAGAGTGACGTCCCTCACAGAACCCTCAAGACTCTGTTGCACACACTCTGCAAGCTCACTGGGGCCAAGGTAATGCAAGCACGCACGCATGCTCACACACAGACTTGATGTATTTAATCCAAATCTGATGATTAACTGCTTTAAATCCTTTTATGTCTGATTAACAGATCCTGGACCACCTATCAATGATAGAGAATCGTAATGAGTCAGAGTTGGAGGCCCATCTTAGGCGGGTGGTTAAACACTCTGGAAACCTGTCCGGACTTAAGAGCGACCGTGGCAACGAGAAGACTGGTCTGCGCACGGTGAGCAACACATCACCCCAATGAACACATTCAATGGCCATATAAGTTCCTAACTGAAGAAAATTCCGCAGCCTCACTGTATCAGAAGGAGTTGTGTTGCATAACTGTGACAATGGATGTAACAAGGATTTTGTGCTTGATGTTTTGTTCCCAGGAGGATCGGATGTCAAAGGCTAAGGTCAGTGACATTCTGTCTGAAATCTTCAAGAAGATCGGCTCCAAGGAGAACACTAAAGAGGTCAGCTCAGCCCCATAAAACACATTCAGATGAAGCTTTATACACTTTTCGTTGCACTTTAGAACTTGAAAGAAATGTTTGTACATTTTTTTTTTCCTTTAGTAACTTCACCAACAGAAAACAAGAGGCTTATAACAAAGAGTCTGCAAAGCATGAAGCAATATTTCAGTACATATCTAATTTTCTTGTCAGGGTTTGACTGAGTTGTACGAGTACAAACAGAAGTACTCTGATGCAGACCTGGAGCCCTTCCTCAAAAACACGTCGCAGTTCTTCCAGAGCTACGTGGAGCGAGGCCTTCGTGTCATAGAGTCCGAGAGAGAGGGCAAGGCTCGTATCCAGACCTCAGCAGGTACATCTGGACGCTGGCAATATGCACGTAGGTCAGAATGAAGTGAGGAGTGTGTGGTAACACTGGTGTGTGTTTGTGTCGCTGCAGTGATCCCTCAGCATGGCGTGGACTCCAGTCTGAGCAGTAACAACGAAGAGCTGAAACCAGCTGTTTACTACGAGAGACTCAAGATCCTCAGACAGAGACAAGGCCTGGAAAACACCTCCAGAGTTAGTGAACACACTGGCCAATACAGTTCTGTTGGATTCTGTGCATCCACACTGTAAATGTATACTGTATATGTCATTCCAGTAGAAACAAGCTAAAGATGTGTGTAGGTGTTGTTCAGACTGCAGGCAAATCAGATTTGTTTCTCACATCTAGGACAGACTATCTGCAATTTTCAAGTGATCAGGTCCACTAGCCTATCTGCATGGGCTGCTGTGGTAACGCAGTAGGCGTCAGTAACTATGTATGCTAGTGATACAGCTTTCCAGCATAGATGCATGACACCTTCCAGCTTTGCCCCATACAGAGCCCTCCCTGCCAAGTGCCAGCAGACAATTCTGGCTTTATTTTCCAATGACAGCTTTTTTATAAATGTGAGCTAAATTGTAACTGTCTTATTTACTTTTACATTTTGCATGTTTTAAAAACTTGTGTGGGATTCTTTTTGTGTTGAAAGGAGAGAACAAATACAGCTCTCTGTTGTCATTTATAGAAAAGCACATTTGCAGCATTGTTCCTAAAAATATACATGTTCCTTAAATTGTTCAGCCCTAGCATAGGAATCGATATTAGATGAAGATGTTTTCTGTCAGTTAACAAAATTAAAGATGCTTGTCCAGGTGCACAGTAACCACACTGTATAGAGGACATTTCTAAACAATGCAGCTGCTTTTGAATCTTTAAAGTTTGAACAGCAACATTCCAGAAGTGAATACACCTCACCAAGTCTTTCGTCTCTCAATCTGCAGCAGGGTGTCGTAGGAAGCGAGGATGAGCCTCAACAGCGACCTCCCATCTCCTCCCTGCTGTCCTCCAAGCCGTCTGTGGCCTCCTCCACCGACATGCTCCACAGTAAGCTGTCTCAGCTCAAAGAGTCCAGAGAGCTGTACCAGCAGGAACACAATGCACACTCCCACTCCCCAACGCACGCACACACCCGCTCAGCTTCCCCGGCGGCCAACCTGGACGACCTGAAGAAACGTCTGGAGAGGATAAAGAGCAACCGGCAGTAAGGAGCACCGCAGCACCCCCTCATGTCATCCGCAAAGCCTGTGGAGTCCATTTGGTAGAAAATACAACCTCCTCCTTTTCAACTCCCTCTGTGTTCCTTTTCGTGTTCTAGATGGAAATAGAAAGCACCTTGACACTAAAATCCAACCCTCTGTAACAACAAACCAGGTAGCAACAGACAATTACACCCTCAAGTTTGAACCTGACTCCACCCACTGTGCCTGTAAGTTATTAGAAATCAAATGCACCCTAATCTGATGGTAGTGGAATACCTTCAGATTGAATTAAGGCTGTGACTGGGATTTTTAGCCTTCACTCACACTCACACACACACACACACACACACACACACACACACACACACACACACACACACACACCAAAGTGTTTTAGCTTCTATTCCAGCTTCTTCTTCTAGCTCTTCTATTTAGGCTTGAAGTCCTTTTTGTTTTCAAGTGTCGACCATCAGGGCAGAAAAAGCCAGTCTCAGAGTGAGTTTTGATGTTGTGTATACAGGATCACGCTATTGTCAGTCCGTACAGTTTCATCTTGATGACTGTCACTGTGTCCCACCCTCCTCCTGTCCTCTCCCATCCTAATGTTTTTGGGTGCCGCGCCCCCCCCATGTACACCTCATACTGTATTATAATACTGAAATAATGAACTTACCCTCCTCCTCTCTGTTTAAGTGTCACAGCACAAAGATGTTTGTACATATTTAAAGGTTGTTAAAACCATTTAACTGCTATGGAGCGCTTCTCATGTGGTTGCAGGAAAAAAAAACGTAAAGCAAAGTTGCCGTTTTCCTGACTGACCATGTCACTGCTGCTTAGTTTGGATGGAGAAACACTGCTGTATGGAGCTGATTTCAGATTTGTTGCTGTGTAAATGCAGCATGTGACTGCCCCCTTGTGGCTGAACACTGTCCTCATATCAGTATGTAGTTCTCACAGATTTCAGCTGAAGTCCTGTTTGCACTGGGGGCATCTGGTGATTTGTGATAATTTGCCCAAAGTTGACATTATTATTATTATCAGAAAAATAAAAACCAAATTAGTTACAAGGCTAATAGTTGATGTGTAAATGAGGCTCGATGCTCCAGCACTTACTTTAGTCAATGAAGTGTCTGATTTCTGCCCATTTCAGATATTTATGCTGCGACAATATAAACAGAGCTTTATTTCCACAGCAACATCAAGTCCTCTGTCTTTTTTTTCACCTCTGATTGGGTTCAAACTGACAGGGCCCTAAAAGCCACAGCTGTATGCTCATATCGAAGGATTTTTTTGGTTTGTTATTAACAGGGGGTTTGGTCGAGGTTCTGTAGGGAATCTGTCCTGTTTTTTATTTTGAAAGTGTTTGGTGGCCTTCTGCTAAGCTTTTGTTTCATGTCAGTGGTCTTAAATCCTCCCTTGAAAGTGATCAGCTGTAGTGTCTGTTTTTAAAACTTGCAGACTTAAGGTGGGACCAGGTTAAAAACTAGTGTTTTTATTCTGGAGAAGTGACACAATTTGGTGCACCCTGACGCCGCTTTTCAACCTATCAGGACTGAGAATCTGTCCCCAGCTGATGTTGGGACCAAGCGGGGCTGCGTACAGGTGTGTTGAAGTGGTGTGGTGGATTGTGCTGTGAGTTTACATTTGGCTGTAAATACTGTATGTAATGTCCTCGATTAACAGCTCCCCTTAGTTATTTAACAGCAGCCACTCTGTTGTGTTTGTAGGCTTGAAGAGCATGGCATGAAGTCTGATTGTTTTTATTTTCTCATGTAAATAAAGTTCACATTAATAAAAGCGCTGTTTTAATTAAGTCATTGTTTTTCTGATGATGATGATGATGATGATGATGATGATGATGATGATGGCTGATCAGTCGTCTGTTCTACAGCCGAATGTTGAGTAAAGAAAAACAAAAATAGCATTGTTTTGTATTTAATTCAAATGTCAGTACTAGTCTTATATTGTTACTCTCCAGCTTTCCTTGTATAATCCATCGTGGAAAATGGCAATAAAGTCTTTTTTTTTTTTTTAACAATCCATCTTAGAGTTTTCTGATTGTTTCCTGTAAACAGTTGCATCTTTGTGTGCTTGGTTCTTCATATGTAGGTTAGCGTAGTGTGAGGGGTGATGCTGTGTCACTCTTAGTATCTGAATAGCTGAGCTGCAGTTTAGAGCTGATCCAGCTAAACGGGAACCTACATCATAAAACTTTCAGCTGCTTGTTAAATTCATTAGTCAGAAGATGCTCGCTGCGGATTGTGGTTGTCGGAGATTGCCTTTTCAGTTTAGTAGAATAAAAGTGTACGATTTAATCAAATAAAAATGTTCTGTTCATATTAGGAGGTTGAAACACATAATACCCTTTTTTAAAAAAATTTATTTATTTTTATTAAATACTAGAAGTGTTTCAGTACAACTGACAATATCAGCTTACTAGTTTGAAGAGCTGAACCTGTGGAAAATGTCAGACTATCTCAGTATTTGGTTTGTCCCCCTTTTGCTTGAACGATGGCATGTACTGAAGCTGCATGACTCCACAAGATAAGGAAATGGCTGCTGACTCATGTTATCTGATCATAATGTGACAATGTTCCACAAAGCCTCTTGTGATGTCACAAACTGCGTGGCTTTCTCAGTCTTCAAGTGCCCCCATTAATGTCGAATGGGGTTGAGGTCAGGTAACTGGAGGAACTGTGCGTAGGATTGACGTCAAAAGGTTGCATACGCACGAAACACAGAAAGTGCGTACGCACAAAAATATCCTGATTTATGAACAGTGCGCACGCACGTCCTACGCCGATTTCCCTTTATAAATCACACTCCACTCTAAATGTTGCACACTTGTGTGCGGGTCATACCACGCCCATAGTCGCCTATGAATATTCAGAGAAACGCCCCTAATTAATATTGATTCATGACTGAAAGCATGCCGAAAGCAGAGACAAAGGCAAAGAAGCGCAATTTCACTCAGTGTGAGGTGGAGGTTCTTGTCAGGGAGGTGGAGAAGAGGAAGACTGTTTTATTTGGTGGACACAGTGTTGGGTCACCCTAACCCATCCAAGAGGACAGCTCGTGGGAGTCGGAAACGGCTCATCAGCCACTAAGTATAATTGTTTTCACATTTGTCGCCCCCTGGTGGCCACAGCATGGAACTGCTGGCACAATAGTCATGGGACTTTGTCCCACTCTCAAGGCAGGAATCAATTGTATAGAATGTCTGGCTATTTATCAAGTTATTTTTCACAAATTTGACTTTCACAATTGGCCAAATAAATGTCCTTCCGTCTCACCTGTCTAAAAAATGCATTCTAAATAACTTTAAAAACATATGTTCTCTTTAAACAAAAGCTTCTAAAATACAAGTGGCTAGTGTAGAGCAGCATAGGAGGGACACACACCAAAGGCGGTACACCTTTGGCTGGACCTACCTCCGGGGAGGGTGTCTTGTGGTAAGGCGTCGAAACACCCGTAGATTTTGAGGCGCACAACTGAGGATGTGTCCCAGTGAGAACAGACTTTGCACGTCATCAATCGAAATTCCCTACTGGTTTTTCGCATTTGGGGCTTCGCGGGCCGACATACAGGCCCACGTTCCCTTAAATTCAGACAACAGGTGGAGATGTCTGTCATGGCGTCACGGGGACATTCCTGCTCCCTTCAGCTCTCCTCGAGTCCTCCATTGCACCACCACTTTCTCTCCTGGGGCTCTGCACAGCACAGCAGGAACCGGCCTTCGGCCGGACGCTGTGTGCTGCTGTCTTAGCCGATGGGAGGGACTCAGGTCTAAAAGGTGTTGATGGCTGACTCCCTCCCGGGGGAGGGTTGTCGTGGATGTCTTGCAATGCTCTCCTGCGCTGTTCAGAGTAGTCCACTTGTGCCTTACAGTCTCCTCCTCCTGTAGCTCTCACACTCCACTGGTGCGGACCACGTGGGGAGGGGGGATGCAGTGACAGGAGGGACTTCCACTGCAGCAGTCAGCCTCCATTGGTGCGGACCACGTGGACGGAGACTGCTGTGGGGAAAAGACGATGACAACTCCAGCACTGTCCCAACTCACTTAGCAAGCAACAACTTCTAATTAGACATCAATCTTATTCAACCAACTTCTAATATCTCAAAAGATTTGCTAATTAGCACAGACTTTGCACGTCATCACTCGAAATTCCCTCCTGGTCTTTCGCATTTGGGGTATCGCGGGCCGACATACTGGCCCACGTTCCCTTAAATTCAGACAACAGCTGGAAATGTCTGTCATGATGTCTCAGCATTGTTCAGAGTATTCCACTTGTGCCGTATCCTGTCAGGATGCTTGTATAAAGTCTGCTTAATGCAATTTCCCCCCCTCTCTCAACATACTCTTCCTCCATCTTTTCTCCTCTCCTCTATCATGGGTCATGCTGGCATGTGGGAGGTGGGATAGGGACTAACTTGTGACGGCCCGCGCCTTGCCTCTGTCTCTCTACCCAAACTATGTTGTCGTTGGTCAGCATAGGGAGAGACTCTGAGTACTTTTCAACCCCACGACCCCGAAGAAGGCTCAAGGTTAGCGAGCAACTCGCTGGGTGAGGGTAACCAGCTAACCACCTCATCCACTGTTGGCCAGTGGATCTTGCTGGTCACTGAAGCTCCGCTCCCTCCGTATCCTTCCGTTTGCCACATCCTCCAACAGTGGCAAAGCAGCCATTGTGTGCCATAACGCATTGTGAATACATGCCTTTATATGCCTGTGAGCCTCACGGCTCACAGGAAGGGAAATGAAGGAGCAAGAGTCCACGTCAGTGGTTTGGCCGCTTTATTTTGGGCTCAACAAAACAACTTAAGGCACAGAGGGCCAACGTAAAACAACAGCCGTCTCGCTGACGGCTCAGGGTCGTCTGCCCGTGGTTTCCTTTGGCGTCCCGCTCCGGTCCTCTCTCCGGACCCAGCCTACTGCAAGAGACCAGAACCAGGTTACACACGTGCTTATATAGCTGACTGATTACCTGATTCTGTCCAGCTGTCTGATCACCGGCTGAGCCACTCCTCCCTCTCCTCCAGCAGCCGACGCCTTAACCACACCCCACTGCCACACACCCCCACCGCCCGACTTAGGCCGGGATCCCGCCGGCCGCGAGCCCACTCCCCCCCCCCTCCGCCGAGCGGGAGAGAAAGTCAGCCACGACCATGCGGTTACCCGGCCTATGGATCACCTTGAACCGGAAAGGCTGTAATGCCAGATACCAGCGAGTGATCCGCGCGTTGGCATCTTTCATGCGGTGGAGCCACTGGAGCGGGGCGTGGTCCGACCAGAGGGTGAATGAGCGCCCCAGGAGGTAGTAGCGGAGGGCACCGACCGCCCACCGTATGGCGAGGCACTCCTTTTCCACCGTACTGTAGTTAGTCTCCCGTTGAGCCAGCTTCCTGCTAATGTACAGTACGGGGCGGTCGACCCCCTCCACCTCCTGGGACAAAACGGCCCCCAGCCCACTGTTCGAGGCATCGGTCTGCAGGATGAAAGGGAGAGAAAAGTTAGGAGTATACAACAGTGGCTCCCCACAGAGGGCTTGTTTTACCCTCTCAAACGCCAGCTGACACGGCTCCGTCCACTGGACCGGATCTGAGGCACCCTTTCGGGTCAAGTCGGTTAGGGGGCTGGTCAGCTCCGAGAAGGCCGGAATGAACCTCCTATAGTAACCGGCCAGCCCCAGAAACCGCCTGACCTCCCTTTTTGTCTTGGGTATTGGGCAGGCCGCCACTGCCGCGGTCTTTTGTATCTGTGGCCGCACCAGCCCTCCTCCCAAGTGGTACCCCAAATACCGTACCTCCCTCCGTCCAACCGCACACTTCTTGGGATTGGCCGTGAGCCCCGCCCGCCTCAGGGAGTCGAGCACCGCCCCCACCTGCCGCACATGCTGCTCCCAGGTCTCACTATGAATGATAACATCATCCAAGTAGGCCGCAGCATATGCGGAGTGGGGCCGCAGCACCCGGTCCATGAGGCGCTGAAATGTGGCTGGGGCCCCGAACAATCCGAAGGGGAGTGTGACAAACTGGTACAAACCGTACGGAGTGGAGAAGGCCGTCTTTTCCCGGGACTCTAGCGACAAGGGAATCTGCCAGTAGCCCTTGGTCAAATCCAGTGTCGTGTAAAAGCGAGCCGTACCCAGCCGATCCAGGAGTTCGTCGACCCGGGGCATTGGGTAGGCATCGAATTTGGACACCTCGTTGACCCTGCGATAGTCCACACAGAACCGTATTGACCCATCGGACTTGCGAACCAGCACGATGGGGCAACACCAGTCGCTGCTAGACTCCTCTATTACTCCCATCTCCAACATGGCCTGAAGCTCCGCCCGGACAATTTTCCTCTTGTGTTCCGGCAGCCGATAGGGTCGTGATCGCACTGTCACGCCAGGGGGTGTTTCTATGTGGTGGTGTATGAGGCTGGTGCGCCCTGGTAGGGGAGAGAACACATCAGTAAACCGCTGCTGCAACGAGGCCACGTCTGCTCTCTGGCTCGGTGAGAGATGGTCATCAACAGGGACCGGTGCTGGCTGGGTTGAATTAGCCACCTCCGGCCCCAACTCATCCCTCTCGATCACCGTGGTAGCCAGCGAAACAGCCATCACCTCCCTCCACGCTTTAAGGAGGTTGAGGTGGTAAATTTGTGTGTCCCCGCCCCGGTCAGACCGCACCACCTCATAGTCAACATCCCCTACCCGCCGTGTGACCACAAAGGGCCCTTGCCACTTGGCGAGCAATTTGGAGCTAGATGATGGGAGCAATACGAGCACTTTATCTCCCGGTGAAAACTGTCTAAGTTTTGTCCCTCTGTTGTACAGCCGTTGTTGACGCTCCTGGGCCTGGAGCAAATTTTCTCGTGATAACTGACCCAGTGCATGGAGTTTTGCTCTCAGGTCCAGGACGTGCTGCACCTCGTTCTTGCTGGTGCTTGGACCCGTCTCCCAGTTTTCCTTAACCAGGTCCAAGACACCTCGTGGTTTTCTGCCGAACAGGAGTTCGAAGGGAGAAAATCCCGTGGAGGCCTGGGGGACCTCCCGAACTGCAAACAACAGAGGGTCCAACCATTTATCCCAATTACGGCTATCCTCGTGCACAAACTTACGAATCATGTTCTTTAGTGTTTTGTTAAACCGCTCCACCAGGCCGTCAGTCTGGGGATGGTACACACTAGTCCGGATTGAATGGACGCCCAGTAATTCATATAGTTCTCGCAGTGTACGTGACATAAACGACGTGCCCTGATCAGTCAGGATCTCTTTCGGGATCCCAACTCGGGAGATTATTTGAAACAGCGCCTGCGCAACATTCTTTGCAGAGATGCTGCGCAGGGGCACCGCCTCGGGATAGCGCGTTGCGTAGTCCACCAAGACCAGCGCAAGGCGATGTCCCCGTGCGCTCCGGTCTAATGGCCCGATGAGGTCCATGGCAATTCTATCAAATTGGACCTCAATTAGTGGTAACGGGCGCAATGGCGCTTTTGGGTTGGCCGGGGGATTGACTAACTGACATTCGCGGCAGGATGCACACCACCGACCTACATCCGCCCGAATGCCTGGCCAGTAGAAGCGGGCCATTATCCGGCTCAGTGTTTTATCATAACCGAGGTGACCCGCCATGGGGTTGTGATGAGCCGCCTGGAAAATGGTTTCCCGACGGCTTTTCGGTACCAACAGCTGGGTGAGTTCTTCTCCTGTCCGAGCGTCACGACTCGCTCTGTATAACCTGTCCCTAATAACCACAAAATAAGGGTGAGTGGGGGCTGTGCCAGGGTGGACCTGGCAACCATCAATTTTCATCACTTGGTTAAAGGCATGACGGAGGGTCTCATCCCGAGACTGCTCGAGTGGAAAATCTTCCATGGGGGTTACCAGCGGGGCCGCCGGAGCCAGCTGCGCTGGCCCCCTCGGTCCCGCAGCCCCCCCCCCGGCAGCGTCGGGAAGTGGCACCTCCGCCTCACCGCTTAGCACAGCACACCACTCACATTTCCCTGACGTACGTGACCGCCCCCTCATAGTTTCCCCCGCTAAGCTAGCAAACCCCGGCCAATTCGTGCCCAAGATTAGAGGGTGCGTGAGGCGAGTACTGACTCCAGCCTTAACTCTATGTTTTTTCCCTTTAAAATAAATTTTCAGAGCCACCACAGGATAATCGTGAACATCCCCATGCACACACCTCACTCTCACCCATGACGCCTCTAGCAACGCCCCTGGTCGAACCAAGCGCTGGTGGATCATGGTCTGTTCACACCCCGAGTCCAGCAGAGCTTGGTGTGTACCCCCCTGTATACATACCGGTATACGGTACGTCCCTTCCGAACCGGGGGAGGGGGCTGGCGGCCCCGCAACCCGAACCACTTGTCCCACCTCCATGAGGGGGCACTCCGCCCGGGGATGGCCGGGCTGCCCGCACCGCCAGCACACCTGCCCCGGCGTCTGAGGAGCCCCCCGGGGTGCCGGTCGGTCAGACACGTAGGCTGGGCCCTGTGGAGCAGCAGGAGAAGTGTTAATAGCGAGCCGGAGCGGGACCTGCTCCGGGTGTGTGTGTGTGTGTGTGTGTGTGGGTGTGTGTGGTGCAGGGAGCGGCACGGCGGCCGCCGGGAATCTCCTCCGCGGGGCCGGGGTGGGACGGCCTGCGGGAATCGCCGCTGGCCTGGGCTCCTCCTTCATGCTCCGCCGGGGAAGGGAGAGGTGGTCCTCCGCGAGGACGATCGCGTCTTCCAGGTTCGGTGGACGGTGGCAGAGGACCCAGTTTGCCGTGGAGGAGGGTAGCCCGGCGACAAACTGCTCCAGAGCCACCTGTCCCACGACATCCTCCGCGGAGTTGGTCCCCGGCTGGAGCCAGCGTTTCGCTGCGTCGAGGAGCTGCTGCGCGTAGGCGAAGGGGCGGCCGGCTTCCTCAAAAGAGAGCCCCCTGAACCGCCGCCGATGCCCCTCCGGTGTACTGCCCAGCCGGTCCAGGATGGCTCTCTTCAGCTGGGGGAAGTCGTGGCGCGAGGCCGCCGGTAGGCTGTGCGCGGCCAGCTGCGCCACGCCGGTGAGGAGGGGGAGAAGCCGGACCGCCCGCCCGTCCTCCGGCCACCCACACGCCTCCGCCGTGCCCTCGAAGATGTCGATGAACGCCTCCGGGTCATCGTCCACGGTCATTCTCTGGAGGGCGACAGACGGAGGCCGGCCCCGGCGGGGCTCTGGCTCGAGCTCCGGATCGACCTCCGGGGCAGCCTGGGCGGCCGGGCGCTGCAGCAGCTCCCGCAGGAGAGCACGTTCTTCCCGCTGCGCCGCCGCGATGTCCGCGAGGGCTTGGGACTGCTGCTGCTGGAGCGCGGTGGTGCTCTCCTGCATCGCAGCGAGGTGGTGGAGGGCCATAGATAGCGGCGTCTGTCCATTCGGATTCATCGTCCCTGTTCAGGCGCCAGATGTGAGCCTCACGGCTCACAGGAAGGGAAATGAAGGAGCAAGAGTCCACGTCAGTGGTTTGGCCGCTTTATTTTGGGCTCAACAAAACAACTTAAGGCACAGAGGGCCAACGTAAAACAACAGCCGTCTCGCTGACGGCTCAGGGTCGTCTGCCCGTGGTTTCCTTTGGCGTCCCGCTCCGGTCCTCTCTCCGGACCCAGCCTACTGCAAGAGACCAGAACCAGGTTACACACGTGCTTATATAGCTGACTGATTACCTGATTCTGTCCAGCTGTCTGATCACCGGCTGAGCCACTCCTCCCTCTCCTCCAGCAGCCGACGCCTTAACCACACCCCACTGCCACAATGCCCATCTATTAGGTAATATCTGCTACACGTGTGAGAATTACCCTGACTGACTTCAGACTAACAATATAAGATAATTGTAGTCGTCATTTGTATGGCAACAAAACACAGTTAGAAAGTGTTTTATGTGTTATGTATTGAAAACGGAGATGAAACGAAATGAGCTATATGGTATAGGATATTAATATATTAAACTGCATTCACATCAGTGTAAACGTAATTTTCCCTACTGTTGTCTTACTTTTGTCCTAAATCATGTTTCCCATGTGCACTCCAGGGAGTTTGTTTGTTTATTCATTGTAGAAATAGTTGTTTTTTTTAAAATACATTTCTTGCAAATAAACTGTTCATATATGAGATGTAATATTACTATTTATTTTACACGATCAGTATCAGTTTCACACAGTTTCTCCCGTTTCTTTCTTCTGCCATCAGTGGCACAGTTTCTCCTTAACCCAGTTATGTGCGTACGCATGGGTCAGAGTGTGCGTGGAGGACCGCACATTTTCCCGTCAAGTTCTCTTTTTATAAATCCCACGGTGTGCGTAGAGAGTTGCGTACGCCTTCTTTTGTGCGTACGCAACGTTTATAAATGAGGCCCCTGGACAGTCAGGTCTCCTTGGGTCTTCCGTAGTTGTGTCAGATCTTTGAGGTGTGTCTGGGCTTATTATCCTGCTGCAGTATCAAGTCAAGTCAAATCATGGCTACACTTAAGCCCATTTTCCACTGGTCAACTGTCCCACTTAAACCCACTAAGATCTGGCTTCTGTGTGCAATTGGAATGTGTAAACTCTGCATCTACACCTGGGTCAATTGACTCTGCAGGAGACACAGGTTTTGATCACCTCAGCTCAACTTTGATCTAAACGTAAGACCTGGGTGAACACGCTAAATTCGCTACACCTAAAAGTGATTATGTCATATCCACGTCCAGTGGTGGCATGTATATAAATAAAGAATTTGGGATGTGGTCTATTAAGGATGACTTATTACTGGACACAGTGTTGGAGGCAGAGCCCCATTTATTACTATGAAAGTTGCTCAGTGGTCAAGTCAAAAAAGCTCAACTTCCAAACTATGAAAATACCGTGATTGCCAACCGAGCCGGCTAACTTCTGGTTAAGCGCCCGACTGACTTGAATGGGGATTAAAATAATTTTATCATGCAGCTTTCTAGAATTGAACTTTCTAGTCAAAACGTGATGCTTCAGATAAAAATCACAGATGGGCTGCCTTGTCTACGAGGTGTGGAATGGGGTCAATAGTCAATTTAGTGGGTTGAACTGTGTTTAAAAACCTGTGCAGACCTGCTAATGTCATAAAACATCTCATAGAAAACCATATCAGTTGCATCCAAAGCACGACTGGGGTAAGCAAAACCACCAAGTAAGCAAACCATCATAACACCAATACATCAGCTTTGCATTAACTTGAGGAGTCCGTGCAGCTTGAGTGCATGCTGTCATTAAAGTGAAAGGGAGACCAACCAAATACTGGGACATTCAGACTTTCATGGACATTTCAAAGATTCGACTTGCCACATTGTTGAGCTGATATAATCATTTGTAATAAAGAAAATATTTTGTTACTTTTATTTTGTATTTGTTTTCGACTGTTCACACAGGTGAGTAAACAGTCACCTCATGGGAGGATGGTAGCCAGGATGACATGTAGCAAACATAGTTGAAAAATGAACTTTTCCAGAGACACTGTTAACATGCAAGTAAATGATTACAGTGGATTACGCTGATGAAAATGTATCTCTATCTGACTGTGCAACAAGATTTTTTAAGAGCTGCAGAAACAAATCTGCATCTGTTAAACCTGAATATGCAGACGGTTGACAAAAAGCCTCAGATACAGCAGCCTCTGCTGGCATTCAGGAGATGTCCACAAGACACAGCAGCTGGGTTTGGGTGCAGTCTAAACTCCGAGGACACAGCAGCTGGGTTTGGGTGCTGTCTACACACACACAGCAGTCGTGTAAGAGACAGTTTCAACCTTAAAGGAACAGCCCGTGCTCATTTCACGTCATCAGGATACTGAACATTGACAAAAAGCAAAAGAATACTTTATAAGATTTATTTGAGAAAATATAACAATTACAAAGTACATTTTTTATATATAAAAGTTTCAATCTACAAAGATCTAAAAGAGCTCAGTCTGCTTTATATACATATTCTGAACTACATATTAAAGCAATATAGACAACACTGTACAGAAACATGGACTGAGGGGGAAAGGCTGAGAAAACAGAGCTATGTATTCTGCAGATTCTTCTGCTATTTACTTCCATTCACTGGTTTCTTTAAAAACTCCTTATTTTGTCCCATCACCCTCCACAGCTGATTTCTTTAAATCAACAGTATAATCTGATTACTTAAGCTTCTATCAAGGTCTTACGAAACTGTGATTTCCTCACTGTCTGACTCTGAGAGCTCTGACTGTTTGCTGGACTCTGACGGGGAGGAAGGACTGTGATGATGATGATGACGGTGGTGGTGGTGAAGATGGGATCTCTGGCTGTCCAGCTGTGCTTGGCCAGTGGTTGCAGTCCTGTCCAGCCGGTGGCAGTAGGTGCTGCCTACATCTGTGAGGTCTGGGTGGGGGTTGGTTTTGGTGGGGAGAGTCTGCTGGCGGCAGCCGCCTGTTGACAGCAGCTCTCTCTCCTTGGAGTTCCTCCATTTCATCCTACGGTTCTGAAACCAGATCTTCACCTTCACAGGACAGAATAAACACTATCAATATGACTGACTGGGTTCAAAACTGGCTTAGGCTACAGAGCACTGGAGCATAATCTATGTTTGTACTTGCTCATTATATATGGGTCTGTCTGAAATAAATGGAACAAACAGTCAAATAGTCGTTGGTGTGTACCTGGGAGTCTTTAAGTCCCAGTTTACTGGCAAGTTTCTTCCTGTCTGGTTTGCTGATGTATTTCTGCTTCTGGAAAGTTCTCTCCAGGGACTTCCTCTGAAGGTCTGAAAACACAGCCCGCCGCAGCATGCCCCTCCTGGGCTTCCCTCTGGGGGCCAGGGGCCATGAAAACGTTCCAGGGACAGGGACCACAGAGGAGGAAGCTGGAGGGACAGAGAGTAGAGATTTAAAGAGGAACCGCATACTTATAGAAAGTTGAGTATGAGTATGATCATTTTGGTAAAACTGAAAGACACCCATTTTATTGTATACACTATTGTATTTATCCTTTTTTTTGTTTTACTAACCCTGAGATTTCTACAAGTATAGGTAGTATCTTATCTACAAGTATTACTACAGTACAAGTGTCTGATATATAATGTCCCGAAGAAGTAGCAAAGTAAGTTATACATGCATGTTTATACTGTTTACTTTGGATCAAGCAAATAAATATTTTTTACTCTGACTGCCAATTAAAAAAAAGATTTAAAAAATGTGCCACTTTGGCTCTAATGCAGCATGTAATCCTCAACACAACTAGTAACTAAAGCTATCAAACACATGTAATGGAGTAAAAAGTACAATATGTGCTGGCAAACTGTAGCAGAGTGGAAGTTTTGAATGGCAGACAAATGGAAATAGTCACGTTTAGTGGCACAGCCAATAAAGTGAAAGCTGTTATTTTACAATGTTTTTTCCTGATTTACATGAAAATTATATTTGCAGACATGTAAGAAGTGTTTTGGTACTCTGAGTGAGTTCGACTATGTTAAGAGTTTTGTGGCCCATGCTTGTCAGCAATTGAAAAGAACTGTTCGCCGCATGATATCAGTTTGGACTCATACATCCATGTAGACGTTTCATTATCAGCTAATACATATTCAGCTGTTTTGAACAATTCATTGTGTGTTATTCTTTTTGTGTCTCCAGATTTATTCTTCTCAGTCGGACACTGATAAAGCACAGATGTTTTGTTGGATCAGTTCATATACAACATGTTATAAAATGTGACTGTCATATCTTGTTGTTTCCATTCCATCTTAGGTGGTCTGGATGGATACAGGTTTGAAGCTTTTATGCAGAATTAATCTGAGTTCTGCTAAATTTAGGTTTTTGTCTGTACATTCTGCGTCTGTCGGCGTTCTCAGAAAATCATCATCCCATCTTGTTTCCATCATCGTCTCACAGGCTCCCTGATGCAGCCGATAATATACTTGTTCTGCCTGAAATCTGCCCTTTAAAGCCCAATTTGTCCAGCAGTGGAAACAGAGCCTATGCTAATGAGACGGGCTTTCCAAAGCTCGGCTCACACTGCCTCTAATGAAGCATGAAGGGGGAGTGTATAGGCTGCAAATGCACAGAGAAAGGTGATTGTGTTGTAATGAATTGAGTGGAAAAGGCCGTCGACAGGCCAGTTTATTACAGGTCCATTAAAGACAGTTCAGTATAATGTAGAGCTGTTCCTAAAGCTCCAGAGGATACACAGAGCTGAGCGCTGTTCAGAGTCACATCCCTGCTTGCAAGAACTCCTGCATGTATTTTGTCTGATGATATTCTGTTGTGTTGATGAATATGCTGTTGGATGTTGGAAAATCAATCCAAGAAATTAGTTCAACCCTTTGAATTTAACAGAGAGCTTGTAAGCAACTCAAATCTTTGTGTGGGTGCATACTTGCATGTGTGTGTGTGTGTGTGTGTGTCTGTGGTTTTGGCTGCTATTGGTCATGGTGCTGGGAGCTTTGTGGGCAGGCAGAGGGGCTTGGTGGGAAAACGACAGCGCGTGAAGAGGCGCTGAGTTCCTGAGCTGGGAAGATACTCGCCTCACATTTAGACCATGACAAACGGCACTAATATGTTTAGAGCGTGACAAACTGGACTAATTTGTAGATTAGGACAACTGGTGCTAATGTCAGCAGTCAGTGCGTCGCCTAAATAGGCCTTCAAATTGGCGGAGCTGATTTCATGCTGTCCGGGGCATTCCCAGGCTAAAAGGCTGACGATGTCTCTGAGGCTCTGGCTGAGAGCTCACCATCGACACCAGCCGGGGAAACAACTTCTCATCACATTTCTCGAGTGAAAAACCAAAAACTTTTGCGACAAACTCTCCAGTAAGCAGAGCTGTGTGCTAGAAGTCCAACTCAGTTGGATCACAGACATGTGCTCTGTGTGAAAGCGACGTTGACCTCATTTGGAAAAAAAAGTCCAGTGTTATCAGAGAATGAACTAATTCACATCCATCCATTAGCTATAAGCACCTATCCTTCAGATTTTGGACAGGTCGCCAGTCAGTATAATATCACGGGGGATAATAAATGAATATGTTGATCAAAATTCAGTCACACACATGTAGTGTAAAGCCCCATAGAAACCATATGGTGCCACCATGGCTTACATTTACAACAAGCTTGTGGCTTCCTAATGATTCTAATTTAATAAACATGAATCAATCAATCCATTCTCCTTACTAACATTCATAAGCAGCCAGAAGTAACAGAATGTAACCAGGTACATTTACTCAACTACTCTATTTAAGTACTTGCACTTTACTTGAGTATTTCCATTTCATGCTAATTTATGCTTTTACGCCACCACACTTTGAAGGCAGATTTTGTACTCATGTACATTTATGTGAAAGCTTTAGTTAGTAGTTACTTTGTAGATTGCATGCTGCATCCAATTTTATCTGCAATCAAAAAAAAAAAAAAAAAAAAAAAACATATTCAAATAATCTGAAAAATGTTGAATATCAGTTCTGATAGTCTGA
The DNA here is from genome assembly GCA_963678695.2 of Diplodus puntazzo. Lineage (NCBI taxonomy): Eukaryota > Metazoa > Chordata > Actinopteri > Spariformes > Sparidae > Diplodus > Diplodus puntazzo. The sequence goes on from OZ023161.1 coordinate 221,931, forward strand.
TTAAAGCGGATCTGTGCAGCATAACCTCTATAACATGTTCTCTCACTTCTCTGGTCAGCACAGTTAAAGGATGTTTAGGGATGTAGAATCTGCCTCTGCATTTGTAAATGGATGTGTATGGTATGGACTACTGATATGGTTCATTAAAAGCCTATTCATCATCTGTTGTGTAGGTGTATATTGCAATAATAATCTATGGTTGTAATCTAAAATACAAGTAATATGTGTGAGCACGACATTTGGGAACCACTCACACATATTACTTGTATTTTGATACTTAAGAACATTAAAATGCAGATACTTAAGACTTTTACTCGAGTATATTCGTATAGCTGACTTTCACTTTTACCAAAGTCATATCTTTACTCTGATTCTCTGAAGTATGACTTTATACAACACAGGCAGCTGGATGCACTGTGATTGCCCACAAAGACAAGTGAACTAACTAATCAGGGTAAAAAACAAACATTCATATTTTTGGAAATGCAGTGTATCAGAGTGCTTTCGATTTGTTTATAGCCTGACAAACATTTAGAGTGTTGCAATGCTGTTCGTTTGCTCATCACTAACATACCGGTGGTGTGGCTGAGGCAGAGGAAATTGAAATGACACTAAGGAGTTTTTGTTCCAGACCAAAGTACAGAAACTGAGCAATTAAAGTCAATGTAACTGTTCAGCCATCAGTGTCTACATCTGCAGCCTGCTCCTATTACAAAAGCACTTCACTTGACCTCATATGACGGGTAGATCGAGGAAATACTTCCTCTAACAAACTTTCACTTTGTTCTTTTACTTAAATTGCAAATTGGTCAAACGGCCCTTTAGCAAGTGTTTATTATCAGTATGTATTTTAGTATCTTCAGTTAACAGGACAGTAAAAGATGCATCATATTCAGATGGCTTGGTTGTATGTATACTGTATTTGTGTTGTAATCTATATCTGCATATATATCTATCTTCTCCTCTATATCTTTTGATCTTGTATTTCTTCTTTTATTTGTAACTTTATGTGTTATGTTTCATTGTAAAACCCTTTAGTCTGTTTGAGCATGATACTGAATTATTTTCTGATGTTAGCACCAAACTTAAAGTGACACCTGGATGTAATAAATGTGACTTTAGTGACACTTTCCTCTCATAAAAAAGGGATGAAATAATCACACATAAATCAGTTATGCATGATTTCTAAAAGTACTAATGCCAATATATGGATAGAAGTGGTGAGTCCACCAACCTGTGAAATAAGAAGCTCTGATGAAAGGATGGAGGCTCCCGTCACACAAAGGCAAAGGGAAGTTCTTAGTCTGAAAACTGTGGACTGAGGAGCACGCAGAGAAAGAACAAAAATCCAGTTTACATCTGGGCTTTTTCAAAAGCAGCACAAATAACATACACACACCCACACACATCAGTGCCACAGTGACAACAAGGTACAGACCTGTGCCTCCAGAGAAACAGCTGGTTACAAACTACAAACTAGTATATGGTCAATAATGTCTGATGCACATTATTGACTCATTACTAGTTTGCTGCGCCTCCAGCCTTAAAATATAGTCAATCATTGTTTACTGTATTAGTTATACTCAGTATTCTTCACTCACACTCTATATTTGTCAGTTATAGTGACAGACAAGAACAACAACAACATCAATAACAAGACATATTGTATATGTTGTTATATTTTACTATCCAGCTACTGTTAACAGTAGCTAAAGTATAGTAATAGAAATTGCGGGATCATCACCCAGTTGTTCTTCACACTCACCGCTCCGTGTGGACGGCGCCAGTATCGCGCTGACGCCGAACTTGAGGTAGCCGGAGTCGGCGGAGGCAGCCTGCGGAGAGCCGGGGCTGCTCCGGCTTGCGTGGCCGGAGCTCTGAGACACTGAACGCTCTGTGCTGGGACCCAACGCCCGGGGAGAAGCGCCCGGCCCCGGGCTGAGCGGGAGAATGGTCCGAGGACTACTGGAAGAGAAAGTCCGCTGTACATAGCTGCCAGGCTGGCTTAACCGGAGGAGATCTTCAACCAGGAAGCCTGAAGGGAGTGACCGGGTCAGGGGCGAGCAGAGAGCCGCAGGGGGACGCAATAAGCCCGGATAGAGAGGAGGCGGCAGAGCGCTGCATGGAAACATCATGGTGGCTGTCCGACCCGGAAAGTTTCTGCTCAGACACGGAGCAAGTTCAACAACAAACACTGACTCTTCTGCGGTCTCTTGAAGTGCTTTTATACCCCTACACACACACACACACACATACACACACACACACACACACACGCGCGCGCGCGCGCGTGTGAGCCCTCAGGGATGTTGCCGGTCCTCCTCATTAAGCTCAGTGGACAGAGTTCAGGGCACAGGATTGGTCAGCGGTGCTCTGATTCGTTTGTGATTGGACCTCTCTGAAGCTGGTGTGCCGGTCTGACTTTGTGTTTCTCTCAGGATTTGCCAGCAGCTGATACAAACATGTGCGGGGCTAATAAAATGAGACAGTCTCAGGTTGTAGTGGAGCTGCCATTGTGAACAGACACAGAGGAAAACTGTCTCCACTTGATGATTTGCCTTTGTGACAGCCTGCTATTGGCAACACGAGGCCTCATGCGTTATTATCAGGAACAGAGCAGGCGACCACCCCTCCATATCTGGCCCGTACTCATTATTGTCCTGATTATGACAAGGCCTACCTGTACTTGTACTTGTGCAGTATGTGAGGAGGTTATTTTACATTTTGACACTAAGATCGGCATTTTTACTGCAAGTGTTTGTCGGTCCCAAATATGGGTTATGGGCCTCCTTGATGACTAATGATTAACTGACTGGTTCCTGTGTGTCAAAGTAAAGAAGGCCTGGGCTATGAATAAACAGGCACTATCAGCTATTATGATTATGATTATTATTAAAATCATTATTATTATTATTATCATTATGATGATGATGATGATGATGATTATTATTGTTATCATATGATGATGATGATTATTATTGTTATTATCATTATTATTATTATTATTATTAGTAGTAGTATTAGTAGTAGTAGTAGTAGTAGTAGTAATATTCAGTTTATAATTATAATTATTATCATAATCATTATTATTTTTATTATTATTATTGTTAGTAGTAGGAGAAGTAATCTTAAAGTTATTATATTATCATTATAAATATCATTGTTATTTATTGTTTATTACTAATGTTATTATGATAATAATATTTTATCATGGTTGTTATTGTTGTTATTATTACTGTTAATATCATTATTACTACTATTATCATTATTATTAGTAGGAGTAGTAATAGTAGTAGAGGTATTATTATTAACGTTATAATAATAATAATAATAATAATAATAATAATAATAACAATAATAATAATAATGATAATAATAATAATAATAATTAGTTGTAGTAGTAGTCATAGTATTAATGTTATTATTATGACAATAATTATTATTATTCACAAACAGAGGCGCGCACACTAATGTGATGTGGCCTTGGCCTTGCGCTCCTTCTGATCCCGTTAAGCCTGAAGCAACGGTCGGCCTCGCACCCCGCTGGCTGTCCCTCTTTGATCCGACACCACTGACAGTCACTGTGGCATCAGTCCGGCCGGAAACAGCAGGGTGAGACCATCATGAAGGTGTAGCGACAACAGCATGTACAAAACAATGTGAGGGCGAGAGGCCCGTCATCTACAGGCAGACGTCCAGTTACAGCTCCATATATTTTCACAGGTAACCTGCTTCATCTCGCCGCATCTTCGTCATCATGTTGTGATGTCATCATCGCCCCATCATTCATTCATTCCGTCTTCAAGTTCAGCAGAAAGGTGGCCCTCCGCTTTAGATGCTTTTCAGACAGAGAGACTCAGCTTTGTTCTGGCGGTCTTTGATCACGCTGACTCTCTGAATTGTCCTGTTGACTTGAGTGTAAAATGAGTCAAAGATCAGAAACACAGAACACCCACTGTCCCTGAAGTCCCATGCTCACTTCAGTTGACAAAGTAGTTATTCAGTAGCAGTGGCGTGCACAGACTTTTTGAAGGGCAGGGGCGAAAAGAAGGGCACTTTAGCGCACTTTTTTGGTTCCCAGGAGGGCACTTTAGCGTACGTTGTTCAACAATTGAGCCACAAGGGGGGGCGAGTGCCCTCCCTGCCCCCCCTTGTGCACATCACTGTTCAGTAGGCTGATGTTCAGACAGACAGGTGGCTATTTATGTCCTTAGCTCAAACACACAAGCTGGTCCTCACAGGTCACCATCAACAACTGGAAAAATCTAATGTAATTCTCCTGATTCTGTAAAACCAAATTGACAAACTCACTATCTTTACTTTAAAATGTAAAAATATCAAATGGCTCCATGCAACTTGTCTGCTATTATCCAAGTCCCAAGAAGCCCTGAGAGCCCAAAATGATTTGAAAAGACTTCATTTATGCAAATTTTTATGTCAAAATCGTCCCTGTAGCTGCTACGCTAAAAGTGTTAGCGTGCACCTTGTCTGAAGTGGGTAACACAAGTTCGACCGCACGTTGACGTTGTTATTAATGTCTTTTCCAATCAGACCTTCGGGGTTTTTTTTCCATTTAAAACAAGTCCCCATCTGCTTCAGTTGCTAAGGAAAAAGCTGCAGCGATGTTTTACTGTTTAGCTTCAGAATTTTTTTTTGGGACAAGAAGACTTTCCATGAGCATGAGGTTAACAGGTGAATTTTTTCTTAAATGATCCTTTCTTGTCAATAACATTAGAGCAAGAGTGAGAAAATACATGTGTTTCAGGAGAAATAGGCTACATGGAAGATGACCTTAGCAGCACGTGCTCAAATGCCATTAGTCACAGGTCTTATCGTGGCCCTCAGGGACTCGCATCCCTCAAGTCCCGGACCAAATCTTCTTTAAAAGCTTCTTTGTTCATTGCTCACCTTTGTCTTTCTGACGTCCATCCACCACAGCTTATAAACAGAGCTCCACCACAGTGACATATTGTCCCAGACCAGGCCATAAGAGCTGACTTGTTTAATAAAAAAAGTTTACGCTGCTCTGTTTTAGGAAAAGGTCAAAGGTGAGTATGATATCTGAGAAATCTACAACACAGTGTTGAAGATAGATTTTACAGTGTTATTCATAAGTAGCCAATTTGCAATATAGCTGTATCTTTTACATTTTCAATAAAGTTCACCTGTTGGTTCAGTTTTGCTGAGTAGAAATTAAAATACAGTTGGCAGTGTAGAGGTGTCCTAAACAATAATCACTAAAAAGAAAGAAAATAAATGACCAATGTTGTCTCTTTAGTAAACTATCCTTCTGATAGAAAAAGAAAAGGAAAAGGCCTAAAACCCCCCAGATATAATCTGTCTGTATGGGCCCCAAGCTCCAGCATTCTGCTTTTAACCAGAAGGAGAGAACCACAGTCAACAGTGAGACTCATTTTGAAGACATTTCTGTAACTAAACTGAGAAACTGCTCGTATCATACTGAGGCCCAAATCTGTATGCATTTAAATGCATCTCATTTTGGCATAGTGTTGTCGGCATCATGATGACACGAGCAACTCTTTAACTAAAGGAACCAATCAGTAAATGTCCCACAGATCTTCTGAGTGGCAGTCCTGCAGGGGAAAAATGACACCTTAACCAAGAGCCCACTGAGAGAGAGAGAGGGGGAGAGAGAGAGAAATTGTTGTGTTCAAAGCATTTTATTCCTTCAGAAAATCCCTCTATTGTACTGAAGTGGAGCAGATGGTTCTCTGGGAGGGAATATGGGCATCAGCAGAACTAATTTCTCCCCCTGGTCCGATTGCGGACCGGCCTGTCGCTCGATTCTTAAACAGTACAACAGCTGTTGGTGAATTAAACACCAGTTTAAACTCATGTTAAAGCTATTAGCCTCTTGAAGTCTGAACACATGAACCCTCCTCACCAAACTGCCTGAATTGATTACACACACAAAGTGGGGAAACAACTGAGACTGTGTCTATGGTGATGTACTAACTAGTTAAGACTCATGTCAATGCTCTTAGCCTCCAAGTCTGAACCAATATGTCGCCAACAAACGCAGTGATCAAATGAGGATAAACACAAACTGAATGAGTGCATGACAGAGAAGAACACATAGAGTCATCAGTCTTTTCAAAAAGAGAAATGGGAGAAATGTTTCATGTGAAGTTGTGTCCTGTCTGTTTCCCTCCAGCTGTCGTTCATGTAGGCAACAGGAACACTGACAATAGTTCCCATTAAGATAAAAGCTAAGATGAATTAATCATTTTCGTAAAATTAAAGTCATTATAGAGGAACTGTGTCAGTGTAAGTTTAAATAGACTGAACACTGATACAAGAACTATGACTAAGCAATGTGGAATTGTAGATCTTCTGTTATATTTAAAGGCGAACACAGATGGGGAGACCAGGGATTAAATAAAAGCTTGAAAGATGAATTAGCACATTGTTATATTTGTTTCAGCTGCACACACTTGTATTCCACCCGAATCCATACAGATCCGTGTTGGATCAAAGTGTCTGGCTGACATTACATTTCCTGGAGTTTGACAGCTTTCATCTATTCTTCTTCTTTAGTTTTTATGCATCACTTTAGGCAACAGTGTAGGGCTGTCAGGTTTTCACTTTGTGATTATCATAGCCAAACAAATTCACAATAAAGGTATCTAATCAAATCTGTCTTTAACTTTGTTTTCTGTGTGTTTTGTGTCTTTTTTTAACAAATAAAAAACCCTGAAGCCTACAAAACCAACAGTTACTATCAAGTACTCAGTTTCCAGTGAAAAGGCAACCAGATGAACTCATGCAAAAGAGATGCACAAGGCAAAACATCTTTGCTGGATTATTCAGATGATATTATTAAATGTGCATTATTAAAACCAAAATCTATATGTAATTATTTTTAATCACACTTTTCGTGAATATGGTGATATTGGGACAGCCCTACCTACAAGTAAGCATTGCAGATGTATGAAAAGTGTTTTTTATTTACTTCAATATCATTTTAAGACAATCATAATAATTTAAAGACAATTATAAATGTACCATTAATAAATGGTATATTTATAGTTGGTGTAACAGACAAAGAAATGCTTCATAAATTATTTATTAAGACATGGTAAAGGTTTAGAAACATCAGTTGCAACTTTATAATAGCCATCCAAATACTCTTTACAGATGAACTACATAGTATTTTTATAGCCAAGTATTAGCCTAAGCAAAAAGGTATCATAACTAACGCACCAAGAGTTAGTGGGCTGAGCAGTAACTTAAGTGTTGGTAGCATTCATTCATTTTTTTTCTTTTATTTTTCTTTATGTATTTTTTAGGCACAGTACAGGTGACGAATGTCAACATACGTATAACATGACACAAGACGAGGCCGAGGAACTAATAAAGAAACACCAAAACAATACAATTAAAAAAATTTTTTTTGTAGGGTATGAAACTGTATGGAGTGAATAAGGGCATAGTATATATTATATTATATTATATTATATTATATTATGTTATATTATATTATATTATATTATATTATATTATATTGTGTTATATTATATTATATTATATAAACAAAGACAATCTGCTTCCTTTTACTTTGGAAAAGGTAGAGGGACCATGTACAATATTAAACATAAATGTTGCCATTTGATGTATTGCACCAGAGTTAGCTTAGAGCTAATTAACATCTGCAGTATTGTTTATACTAATATTAGTATTAGTATTAACAACAGCTTATTAACATCTTAGGAGTACGTGGTGACAGGTATCATGGGGCATGGAATATGGTGGATACACATCAGTTGCAACTACAGATAAAACAATATTAAACAGTGGTTTGTAAAGCATTTATAACATTGAATACCTATTAACTAAGTCAACTACTTGTTTACCATTAATTAATGATGGTAAACCATAAAGTGTTAATATTAGTATAATAAATATTACTTTGAAAGAATTAGTGCAGTATTTGTGTAGAGATATAAAAGTCTCATGTTTGTAACAGACGGGGGAGCTATAATATAGTAGTCCGAGATCATGGTCTGAAGTTAATATGTCACTGTATGCTGACTCAACACTTGGCTCAGTGTGTGGAGAGCCAATAGTATCTTCTGCCTCCTCTCTCTGCCTCACTCTTTTTATACCCCCCCCCCCCTCTCTCTCTCTCTCTCTCTCGCTCTCTGCCGGAGCGTCTGTTTCCAGGCAGTGTGGAACAGAGTGGATTAGTGGGCCTTTGCTGTCGAAGTGCGGCGACGAGCATTAAAGCCATATTAACTTTCCATTAAACATCACCTCGCTATTGAGGGAGAGAGACACAAGCCCTGGGATAAAGCTCCTCTGAGAGTGAGAAGGAGTGTGTGTGTGTGTGTGTGTGTGTGTGTGTGTGTGTGTGCATGCGTGCGAGTGTGTGCATGCGTGTGTGTGTGTGTCTGTGTGTGAGAGACAGAGAGAGAGAGAGAGAGAGAGAGAGAGAGAGAGGGAGACCCTCAGTGCACCTGTTTTTTCAATGTACAGTTTTGCACTGGAAAAAGAATGCAGAACAAAATACTTAGTATCATCAAACTGTGAATATCACTCAGATTTACTTTTATTCGAGTATGATATGATTTTTGGGTACTTTTCATTTGATGAAGTTTCTTCACATGCTTTTTAACTGCATTGGACCAAGGAATGGAAATGTCAGTCTGTGGGACTACTACTTTGGTCCAGACCAAAACATTCATGGTTGGCACAGGATGAACCAGCATGTAAAAAATGTCACTTATTCTGCGAAATATTTCAACGTCTACATTTACATTTACATTGAGGTCATTTATAGCAGACACTTTTGTCCAAAGCGACCTACATAAGTACATTTGTCCTCTAGTGACTTTTCATTCTAGCGCCTCCATCAGGTCAATATGAGGGTTTCCAATACTGCAGAACCTTTAACATTCTCATCAGCTGAGAAACTTTGTGTTTACTGTTCGTTTTCTTATGCTAAAATAGTGAACATGGTATATGTATTATATGTTCCTGCTTAACATTAACAATGCTAGCATGCTAAAGTTAACATTTATCTCAAGACACAGGCTCATATTGTTACTAGCATGTCTGCAGATTCTTAGTTTTGTTACTGTCCATTAGTACTCGGCTGAAATAAGTATCTGGTACAGATTAAGTACTTTTTACAGGTTTGATATAAATTATGAGTATGTATGAGAAATGTATCAATATTGGTACTCTTGATGAAGGAAAATCCTCTTTGGGTAGCTGACTGATGGACTGAGGACTCGCGCCTCCATAGCGGGAGGTGAAAAAAAAAAAAAAAAAATTTAAATTAAAATAAAATTAAAATTAAAATAAACTAAAACTAAACTAAAAATATTCTCTGATACCCCCCAGCCTCCCAAAAAAAAATAAAAAACAAAAATAGTTGCAAGTCCTGACTTCGCCTTAGGCCTCACCTTAGACTTCGCCTTGGGCCTCACAAATCTCCCAGTCCCCCCTGCCTGCAGTTACGGTAAAGGACAGTCAGTCAGATCTCTGAGCTGCTCATATACAGGACCGACCCTTCAAGGTTTCAGTTTTGAGTTAAGTTGAATGTCAAACTGAACAACATGCAGTTAATGGATGTGTATTCTTCTTAAATATGTATTTTAACAGTGTTATACTCGAGTAGGTTTATTACAAAGAGTGACTTTCTTGAATTAAAAAAAATATCCTTTATATCAACAAACATCGTATGTGTCATTTATAGCACAATTCACTGTACTACTGTGTATATATCTGAAACAAGGTCCCGTGATGGTCCCTGGTGGGGGAAGGACTTCACCTCTTCCTACTATTCACCGTGACACAATTCACAATTTTGTTAATTTCAAACATCCATCGGTTGTATGCCTGGGACCTCTTGAACTGGCAGATTAACAGCCCTATACAGAGTCACTCAGAAAAAGTTTCAAAAGTTACAAATCAAACCATATTACAAAAACAAGGCCTCTATTTTAGAATAGAATATTATTTAGAACATGTTTTTCTTTTAAGTTTCCTCTGGCTTCTCGTACAACGAGACGACAAGTACAGTTCCCTGGAATGAAACACTCTCACACTGCCTGATGAAAATTCATGGGGCTGATCAAGGGAGTATGAGAACATCCTCAGCATATTGAATTGATACAACAAAAGTAAAACTTGACCAAAGCGATTAGCTTGTGTTGCTGACAAATATGAGAAATTGCTTGCCTCAGTGTCCCCATCATGGCCTCGGGACACTTGTGACATAGAGCACCTCACTGAATGCTCAGTAGTTGTAGATTGGTCATGGGAGCTCAGAGCAACACATCGCTGTGCTAACAATCTTTCCCATTATAAGAGCTTCCATTCTTCCATTCACAGCCCATTCTGCCCTAATCTTATTGGAGCCTCATAACGTTCTGCTGCCCTTCAGCGGGAGGCTTAAAGCACCTGGCAGGTTGTTAAGAGGGGAGCTTGTAAATGCCTGTGGTTAAAATTGGTTCTGGGGCCCAAACACAAGCCAAGCACTGCCGAGGAAGAGGGGAGGGAGACCGATTTGGTTGTCAGGTCTATTTTACATTTTTGTCAGTTTTGTCAGTGAAGTGGTGGGGAGAAAGTAAGTGAAACCTGTTGCTTCCGTCTTCTTCTGTTGTTTTCTGGTGCTATTCAGATGGTGCTTTGGATCAGGTCTCATCTCAGAACCAGAGGACACTATGGTAAACGGTGTGGACGATGGGTAATCACTGCACCAATACATTTTTTACAGCAAACTACTGAATGACTCAATATCTTTAAACAACAGTCATACAAAATATGCTGTATATGAGGTTGGAGCCTATACACCAAACTCTGTATTACTGCTAAGATAAAGATAACATGAGTGGACTTAACTCAAATCGCTAGAAACTTAGTCTAGAACCCTTGCTCAATAGTATGTTGTGCAGTAAGGCATACGATTACTATTACTACTATACTACAGCTCCTGAGAAACGTTTTTTTAAAATGATTCCGTGGCCACTGTGGACAAAAGCAGTATGAGCACCACTGCCATATCTCTCTATAAAAGCAAGGAATCTCTGCCTGTCAGACTGTCTGTCTGTGTGTGTGTGCCTCAAATACCTCTGCAGATCAGGATCAGACTGACCTGAGATTTTCAACATGGCTGCTGCGTGGTTGAAGGGTGTGCAACGTTGGATTTGTTTGGACTACAATGATACCAATGATTATTTAATAAATGCTTTAGGAATTTCTCTAGCATTGTCAACCATAGCCACCATAGCCACATGTGCACCAGAGCCAATAACTGCAGAGCTCACCCCCACGACACACCTTAAGAAACAAGCGGATTTATACCTACAGCGGCGCGAGCTGGACCGTGATTTTGCTGGCGGGTCAGTCCCGTTCTGTGCATCTAAACTGACTGTTGTGGATTAATGAGACTGAACGAGTCCGGACCGAGTCTGTCTGAGGAGATCCAGATACGCGAGGACAACAAACGGGAATCGGAATCTGTGGATGCTTGTGTGTAGCTAGCTGCTAGTTACATATAACTTTGTAAATTTCAAACACTTATGCACAAATTTAGCAAACAACAATTTATATTTGCATTACAAGTAATAAAAATGGTTCGTTAAACATATTTGTGGTTTTCACAGTAAAAAATCTAACTTTTTCCTACTTGGATTATATATATTTTTTTGTGATTTTAGGTCCATTGTGTTAATACAGTATGTCAAAGTGAAAAAATAATTGTACAGTCACACATGTGAGGTTGTGCTGAAAATAATGACACCAAACAAGGCAAGGTAAATAGTTTTTAAGGTGAAATATAATGGCAAAATCAAAAATAGTCAAAAACGGCCAATTATACCCTGGAATATCGAATTTCACAACAAACCTAAATATCCCTGACGTCCCACATTCAAACACAGCCTCATTTGGCCATCCATGAAAAAGCTACTTAACCTCTATAGGAATACATACTTTCTACAGGCACTGCACTAGGGAAAGACAGCTCTGCTTAGCTTGTGCATTTATTCAGAAAGCCAGTGAGCGATTTTTTTCTTTTTTAAACAGCAATTTGCTGAAGCTGTTAGAGTGCTAGTGGCACAAGAATGTCAGACAAAGTGCAGCCAAACCACAAGATGGAAATGAAATGTAAGGTGAGACATTATATTATATTGTCTTATATTATATTATATTATGTTATATTATATTATATTAAAACATTGCCAGTTTTACTTTACCATTTTTGCTGACTACACAATAAACATCAATAGTAGAGGCAGTCATTAACATGAGAGAAGAATTTCTGTCTTGTTATTCACATGTGAGCCATTTCTTTGTTAATCATCTTTTTATTTTATTCAGAATTATGGGTATAACTGAAATATTACTACCCATGATAGTGTACAGATACAAGTAATTGAAGATCTAATAAGTAATGGAGCAGGCAAGTATGAATATGTGAACAAGTAGTTGAGGGTGTTTTGATGTACAGTAAGTTTATGGCTAACTGTGGGAGTTGAAATTAGGCTCTTGCCCATTCCAACACTCCATGACTGTGGCTCTCTATGAAGACCAGCTGCAGTTCCCGGAGTGATGAGAGTCACCAGCACAACAGGTTTACCTTTTGGGGCTGAACGTAATGGGAGCTTTTCCAACTAAAATGACACATTATGATAACGATAATCGTGGCACTCCATTGCACTGCTATTCCTATATTCAAAATCAGTTGCTTATTAATGCAGTACTCGATCATCAGTGAATGAAATCATCTCCTATAGGCCTAAACCTGATTTCACTGGGGACATCCTGGTATGTAAAATGTGCATATTGACTCAGCAGAAACTTCATTCACTCACAGAAACATCACAGAATTTCTTAACACAGACTTCCTGTCTTAGTGCCGTGTATATATTATTATATCAATAGCTATTCATCTCCATGGCAAGCTTGGGGCCTTTGGGTAGTTCAGTGGGGATTTTGTTTTAGCTTGGGGGTTTTCAGAGAGAACCTTGTCCAAAGGCCTGGATTAAGCCGGGCTGGTGGGTTGAGCATAGGGTTGAGGGGAGAGACAGAGAGCTAGCTGAGGTGAAGAGACCAAGGTTAGTGCTAGGCCTGAGGATGAATAAGGCCAGTCTTATTGCTGAGGCGGGCTGAATACAAGGACGCCAGCGCAGCACTGCATGGCTAGCAGGTATTGAGGCGGGCCACGCCACATAATTGGATTGAACGCTGGCCACGGTATTTATGTCACTTCTCGTCTTGTCAATCCCATAACAGGCATGGCAACGGCGTGGGGATCTCCCATGGTGACGGGACTTTGCCTTATTCAGATTGAAAGGAGAGAAAAGAGCCAAGCCTCATTTAATTCACGTTTAATACTCACTCAAACCGTTTTAAGGGCTGATGTTATTTGCATAACAGGGAAAAAGGGACTCTGCCTTTTCAGTGTCCCTGTGTGTATATGTGTGTGTGAGAGAGAGGGAGAACAGGAACAGTGTTGTAATTGAAAGTGTATAGTAGGCTTATATATGCATATGCTGAGGGACAAGCGTTCTCACACGGATCAGCAGACAGAGAGATTCTATTGCAGAACACTCATGCGTACTGCTGTTTATCCACAGATTCAAATCATTTATGTGATGGCATTTCTACTCAGCAGGACACAGTTACATCTCGCCATTGTTAGATCTCCCCATAATTACACAACTATTTTGCCACAGAAACTATATCTTTAAATCAATGTATTGTTCAATGAATCCCTTTCACATCCACTAATTTAGCAACAACAAGTGTAACTGCTTTCATCCGAGATGCATATACTAAAATGCAGTTTCAGAATAGAGGCTTAATTTGTAAGCCAAAACTAAAATGATCTTTTTATGGAATTTGATCATGGGATATATCGAAATATAGGAATAAACTGGAGTATTGGAGATACCACTAACATCAATTATGACACTAACACTGTATGAGTAACAACGGGTGCAGACATCAAAGACATCCAGACAGAGGATGACCAGCTGTGTAACAAAAGGCCTAAAACATTGAACATTTAAGATACATGAACAAAACGCATAAAAATATATTTTTTAATCTTTAAATGCATCTTCTATGAAAAAGCAAAATAAATATCTGTATATCTAATAAAATGAGTTTTTTCTGGCACAAAGTGACAAAGATCCATGTATGTAATCCAGGTTACATTCATCCAGATGAATGTAACCTTATAAACCAATCTGCCAGCATCAAAAAAGTCACGGCATTTGTCAGTTCTGGATCAGTCGTCTAGATCATACTCTTTCCTTGTGGAGCATCAGTCTGATAAAAATCGTTAAAAAGTAAAAAAGTACCTGTCACAAGTGACAGACGTGAATGCAGCTCAATAAGGAAAGGAAAGCTGAAAATTGTAGGTAACATGAGTGGTGTTAAAATCATAGTGAACATTAACAAAAATTCCCCAGAGTAAAAATAACACATAACACAATTTACTGACCAATTGAATTTGTCATGGTTGCAAAATGGTGAGGAACCAAATGCAGACATTGAGTTAGGCAGGATGAAAAGCCCAATTACAAAAATGTTAAATCCCCAAAAATTACAGATCACAAAGTCTCAAAACATCTGACTGCCCAAAGGCGGGAGGAAAAGGGCAAGTGGGGATTTCGGGCGAAAGGCAGAGGGGCCGGGAACAATGATGTTACATTAAATCTGGACACACACTTGGAGCCTCATTTAATTGCTCATTGGCGTTTTGAAGCCAAAAAGTTCAACTTACCGGCTATGAAAATGCGAGGATCTTTTTACATTTTGTGTAGCCCTCAGACAGTGGGCAATAGACTTCTGCGACAGAGCCAGCCAACCTTCTGTTTAACACCAGGATAAATGAAACAAAATAATTTAATTGTGTGGCTCTTCTAGACTTTCTATGCTGTTTCCCTTTATAAATCCTAGTTGTGGGAGAAAAATATGATTCTCCCAGGTCATTCTGTCTCCATACAATAGGAGATCATATATATCTTGTACAGACGTTAAAGTCTGGATAATGATAGCGAAGATGGCTCTTTACATAATCTTCTCATCGTCTCTAGATACCTAGATACTGAAAGCTACTGTAGATATGTCTACAGAACAGATGTCTGACAAACCAAGCCAAGGCTAAGCTAACTGTTTGAGTAAAACTCGTAAGGGAGCCTTCAATCTATCTATGTTAGCAGACTAAGAGGCCGTCCACACGGAAACGCTCTTTTGTGTAAACGCACATGTATTGCATGGTTTTGGCCGACCGTCCACACGGATCCTGAAAACGCAGCGCCTGAAAACGTACTTTTATGAAACCGGGTCTCAGGGTGGAAAAATCCGAAAACGCAGCCCTCCCATTCTCGTGTGGACAGCGAATCCACATACTTTCCAAAATGATGACACCATCGCCCCACCCCTCGACCTCTTGCCTGCGACCACTGAACCCTGCGACGTCTCATAACAACAACAACAACAATGGCGGACTACATGCTTGTGTTCGTGCTGCAGAAGATATTGAACCTTTCTTGCAACTTACTCGCCTTGTAGTTGAGTGTGAGTCGCAGCAGCAGTTCGACCTCATTATCGGTCCACACAAACGATTCTGGTTTCCTTGTAATAGCCATTTTCATCTTCTTCTTGTTGTGTTCGGTTTCTCCTTCTACTGTCTGTTTACAGCGCGCAAGCTTAATGCGCATGCTCCGTCTCTTCTTCTCTGTTTTTGGTGAATTTCAAGCGCCACCTGGAATATGAGCTACAGCGTTTTCGGTTGTTTTCATTTCATTGGATCGGTATGGACGCAAATATTCTTTAGTACTCTAAGTGTCTCTGACCTATTTTACCTCCTAGTCCTGGCTAGAGGGGAGAGACTCTAGCCCTTTTTACACAGCCTCTCCGCATTATCTCCGGAGCGGTGGTTCGGCAATTCTCCGCCGATGGTGATTCACACAGAGCGAAGCCTCTCCGCCTTCACGTGTGTAATTCACACAGAAAGCCGGCGCTGCGGCTCCTAAAGACGCGTGACGGTACACGTCATGATGATGACGTCGGTGTTTCCTTAGGTGTTCCCCGTGTTAATCTAAACCCGCGGACAGTTTATAATCACATGGATGCTGTTATAATGTGTAGTGATCTAGATCCTGACCCACCAAACATCCTGGAACGTGACGGAGTGAAGTTTTTCGCGCTAAATTACATAATTATGCATAATCACCATCAGTAAACTGGACGCTGTCTGACTCTGTCACTCGCGGGGACGGAGACTGTTTTCTGGGGGAAAGTTCCCTGAAGTCTCTGCCCGGAGAGCTGATGGTCGCGGTCATTTATTTTCGTCACAAACACTCGGTGAGTTAAAAGTTTTTTGCTGGTGACAGACGCTGTTTTTCGGGCACAAAGGTATGGAAGAGTCGGGAGGACAGGCAGGAGGACAGACGCTTCTCTACGTACAGCTGCGGTATTTTTTTCCATCATATAAGTTGCCAACGACAGTTACAGTTACTACGTTACTTTTGTTCGGTCCTGTAATGTTGCTTTGTGGGACATTTCTCTGTATTTAGTTGAGTGAAGGACCTGTGTAGTTATCAGACTGTCAGACCAACACGCCCTCGCTCCGCGCCTCCGGATTATCCGTTCACACTGGGACGGCTCACCAATAATGCGGCCCTGATACTACCTCCAGAGGCGGATCAGAGCCGCAGCGAATTTCCCCCCTCTCCGCATCTGAAACTTTCACACAGGGGAGGGTGCGGAGAATTGGCGCAGGATCCCCGCATGCAAATGGCTGTGTGAAAGGGGCTTCTGCATCACCCCCTTGCTATGTTGTTAAACAGATAACCATGTATAGGAGCACTGCTTCCCAAAGCATTCCATTAGCAAATATCCCTCAGCACTCATCAGTTGTGCCCTTGCCCCAGTCTACTACACTACATGACGTTCAAAGGACACTGAGACTCATCAAAAACACCATCGGTGAGCCAGGTGGGCCTTGTGCTTTGTTAGATTCAATATCGCACTCACTTATCAAACTTATTTAGCTGGGATTATCAAGCCTCTCCTATCAGCTCACCGCCTATTACTCTGGTTCCAAGCCACATTCCGTCTGCACTGTTCAGCTCTTACAGTGAATCAGTGAGTCTACGCTTCTAATCTTTTTGGCCAGACGTCTAGTTATCCTGTTGTTGCCTGTTATCTTTTGCCTGATGCTTAATTTCTTATCCCCTGCACTTTGGTGATACTGAAGGAGCTAGAGCTCAAGGTGCATTGTCAGGAGGTAAAGCTCAGCTCTGGTGTGCTCCAGACTAGCCTAACACCTGCCTATAGTGAAAATGATAGGCAGCCATCTTTAATTCTAGTAATTACACCCGTGCTTCCTCTGCTATAATATGTCTTAATGATTGTTTGGAAATAAGCCTGATGAGGTCTATTTAACTGTCATGCACACAGGATTGTACAATTAAATGTGAGCTGTAGTCTCTTCATGCTGCTCTCTAAGTATAATAATGATAATACTAATACTACTACTACTACTACTAATAATAATAGTGTCAAAAGCTGCACTAGGATCTAATAATACTAGTACAGAGACAAGACCCTCGTCAGAAGTGGTTAAGAGATCCTTTGCAACTTTAACCAATGCTGCTTCAGTGCTACAATGCACTCTAAGACCTCTATCTTGGAGTTTTCCCTCCACAGACGCGCGTCCTTCAATTAGGGAATGACTTTGCGCTCCGGGGGCGGTTCAGCGAAAAGAGGAGGCGTGTTCCAAACGTTCACTGGTGCTATTTTGCCGTTTCAGAAAACACTTCCGCCACAGACCAGGAAAAACCTAGTCTAAAGTCAGTGGCGCTTATTCAGATGCTATTTTAAGGGCGCATGCTTGGCCATAATGTAGCGTGTGCTCAACGTGCAATCACTTTGCTTCTCTCATCTACAAGGAAGCAGTTCCCGTTTTTCCAAATCATAAAAAAAAAAAGTTGAAAAGATTTAAACAGAAGAACTAATTCTTTTTCTCTCTGATATGCGACGCGCCCGCCGTAGCCGTGAGGGTCCGTGAGTGGCAATGCGCGATGTGCTCCTATGGAGCAGGTGGACGGAGATGGAGTTGGGGGAGGAGGAGGAAGGGGCACAACAGGAGCAGGTGGTGCGTTTGGAGACTTCAGGCGATGCGCCTGAGAGGCAGCAGCAACATCGCCACCCGGTCAAGACGGGCATTAATACCTTGCCGACAGTGCGGTCCGGTCTGACAATGATGCCACGGCCTGTAGTGGGTCTGGATCCTCTGCACCTTGGTGTTTGCGCTGCTCCGTCATCAGCGGGCCGTTGCGCACTGCTCGGCCCGTGCGCACTGCTCCCGAGGTGCGATGTCATGGGGATGCCAGGCTTAGAAAAAATTATGGCAATTTCCTCCCACGCCCGTTTAACCAAAGCTACTTTGGATGGATTTCTCCCATCCCCATACAACGCCACTTCTCGGTCTTTTACAGCCCTGACGAGAACGTCGGTCTCCTCGGCTGTGAACCGCTCCTGGTGTGCGCCTGGCAAATGCGCCATTATAATAGCAATCCGCCATGGAACAAGCGCGCCTGCTCTTAAAGGGAATGTGAGATGACGCTCTGATTGGTTTATTGCACGTTACGCCCAAACCACACCTATGACTAATATAGCTGCTTCAGACCAACCCATTTTAGATTTGCGCCGGGCGCAAGAGTCATTTATTCCGCCGGCATAATAGCAACAGCGCCTGAGATCCGCCCACAAAGCTACTTGCGCTTTGCGCTTGAGACTTGCGTTTCAGATCGCCAAAATAGGGCCCTAAAACCTTATTTGAAATTTGCATTTTCATCAGTCTCTGCAAAGCTATTGTTATGTAGAAAGTCACGTAGCTGATTGGCAGGTGTTTCTCGAGAATCTTAGAGGAAAAGGGATCATTAGATATGGGTCTATAGTTGGTAAAACCTCTGTCAAGTGTTGGCTTTTTAAGAAGCGGTTTAATTGCAGTTACGTTTGATGACTGTGATACATATCATGTATCATGGGACAGATTGATCATGCCAAGTATAGAAATGCATGTAAAGGTAAACTTCATCATGCAATTTAGTTGGGATTGGGTCTAAAAGACACGTTTTTGATTTAGATGAAGAAAGCTGGTGAAGGTCAATGGTAGAAAAGAATTGTAGATATATTTCTGGTTTTATAGAGGTTTCTGAGGTTTCTGTGTTAAAGGCTAAATTGGTACTGTTGTACTCTGGTTGGTCAAGTGTTGGAGGCTACAATTAGGCTCTTTAACTGTTCAGCAGTTTTTTTTTTATCTTCCTATTGAGCAGTGGAAGAGTGCAGCATAGTTACAATGATGATTATCTTGGCCCAAATCGATGAAACAAAAAACCCAAAAACTAGCTCTGGTTAGCTTTCCCTCAACCCTAATCAGTCACCCAGTCCCTGCCGCTAAAAAACAGCCCCAAGGCATGATGCTGCTACCACCTTGCTTCACCGTTGGGATGGTATTGGGCTGGTGATGAGTGGTGCCTGGTTTTCTCCAGACATGACGCTTAGAATTGAGGCCAAACTGTTCAATCTTGGCTTCATCGGCCAAAGAGATTTTGTTTCTTGCAGTCTGAGTGTCCTTTAGGTGCTTTTTTGCAAACCTTCACTGAGGAGAGGCTTCCATGTGGCCACTCTGCCCTGAAGCCCAGATCGGTGGAATGTTTCAGTGATGGTTGTCCCTCTGGAAGTTTCTCTCATCACACACAGGATCTCTGAAGCTCAGCCAGAGTGACTTAATTAAAACCATTTTAGAATGATTTTAGCATAAGGCTGCAACATAACAAAATGTGGAAAAATTGAAGGGGTCTGAATACTTTCTGAATGCACTGTATATCTCTCTATAAAAGCAAAAAATCTGTGTGTGTGTGTGTGTGTGTGTGTGTGTGTGTGTGTGTGTGTGTGTGTGTGTGCCTCAAATATCTCACCTAAGATTTTCAACATGGCTGCTGCATGGTTTAAGGGTGTGCAATGTCAGATTTGTTTGGACTACAGTGATACATAAATGATTTCATAAATGATTTACGAATTCCGCCAGCATTGTCAATCATAGCCACCATAGCCACGTGCGCATCAGAGCCAATCACTGCAGAGCCCACCCCCACTCCCCAACTCCTAAGTCGACGGACGCGCCGGTGCGTCCAAATCACGTGACCAATTTAAGATGACGTAGCAGCAAGACGCACTCTCTGTGAGTCTTGGTTCCGACGTATGTGTTGGTGTGGCCAAGTAAAACCGGACTTATGATAAATAATGTCCGCCACGCTTTTTCAGGAACATTGCCGTCACGTTTGCTGCGCGTTTGGTGCAGGAAGAAACGGTCAAAACGGGCTTCTCTCACGAAAGTGTCTGCAAGCAGAAAGTGATTGCAAGCAAAAAAACCTGTGCTACTCCCTTTCCTATTGGTGGAAAAAGGCACCATGCCATATATATTTGTGGTTTTCACAGTAAAAAATCTAACTTTTTCCTACCTGGATTTTATGTTTTTTTGTGATTTTAGGTCCATTGTGTTAATACAGTATGTCAAAACGAAAAAATAACTGTACAGTCACACATGTGAGGATGTGCTAAAAATAATGACACTAAGCAAGGCAAGGTAAATAATTTTTAAGGTGAAATATAATGGCAAAATCAAAAATAGTCAAAAACAGTCAATTATACCCTGGAAAATCGAATTTCACAACAAACCTAAATATCCCTGACGCCAGACCTTCAAACACAGTCTCATTTGGCCATCCATGAAAAAGCTACTTAAACTCCCACTTTTCTATAGGAACACATATTTCCTACGGGCAATGTACTAGTAGATACAGTGTTCTGTAATTTAAAAATAATGTCACAAGCCATATCTGATATCTGTATTCCTTGAGCCAGTAATAACATTGAAATAATTCCCGTCACCATCTTTGTTTCAGGTTTTACTACGACACATTTGAATTTAATCATCAACTCAAAATTGGCAAAAGGAATAATAATAACCGAAGGAGAACAAACTTGGGCTTAACAATACCAAGAGTAATACTTACTTCTTTCTTAGTTTTTGGGTGATAGGAACACTGACTAGGAAACAGACAATTTAATCTAAGCATTGAAACTCATCGTAGGGCTCTCTTTAAACCTGAACCGTCCCCTGCTTACCCTCCATCAATCTCCACTCAGGACTAATCCCTGGTTCAACCTTTGAGTTTAACTTCAACTTTCTCCCTTGATCCAGCAGTCTGCCGCGGCAAGGAGAGAGAGTGAGAGCCAGGGATAAAGTGACTAGTCAGCTTCCTGCTGCTTCCTCTTCTTGTTCTTTGTTGGCTTTCGGCCCTTTAGCCTGGCTCTTTGCACCCAGCATGTGCACACAGAAATACACACACGCACATGTTATGATATGCACAGCCTACCCATGTATATTCGTGTGTGTGGTTTGATCTGGTTTCCTGGTGGAATCTTTTGTGTCGGGGCAGGAAATAGCTAATCCCGCCAGATCCAACTCAGCTAGGGTTCTGCTGCTCATATAATCTTACTGGCAGGAGTTCTGCTATGGGAAATGAAAAATATAAAACAACTATCACATCTGGACTGGGTTGGTTTCTTTTTTTTTCTTTTTTTTCTGTGTTTCTGTGGAGAGATGGATGTCATTACTCTGTCTTCAGTGGAAAATAAATAAATGTTTTAATTCAAGTCTTCCTTTGAAGTAAGGGGAGTGAGACTGAATGATAAGGCTTCAATTTTCATTGTTAGGATTAGGTGAGGCTGTCAGTGAAAGCTGATGCATGTGAATTGTTAATCGATCATAGCATTTCAATAGAACACTTTATTGATTCATTAGCTTCAATTAATCTAGTGATGTCTTGTAAATGTTTGGGAAAACCCTCCTTTTCTTTTACAAAATATTAAAGGGGAATTTGGAAATTTGGAAAGCTGGACCCTATATTTCCATGTTTTGATGAGTACATGATTTGCATTTTCGAAAAGTTTTGGAATTGCACCAACTTGCATCTAGTATCTATAATTACAGCTGTAATGGCAGCAGCGCAATCCTTTGGGGCAACACAGACTGTCAAAGTAAGGTAGCAATGAGCAAAACACATTGTACACAGAGTTGTACAATGTCCTAGTATCTTGCACATCTCTCTGTTCAGTATAAGATCCTTTTTGTAACCAGAAACCCAAGTCTCATTAAAGAGAAGTCTTGCTCTGAAATCTGATGAAAAATGGGTCTCGTAGTAACTAATGTGTTCATATCAACTGCGATATTAATTTACGCATTATTTAATAGGAATACTTACTAGGTTACTGTGGGGTAGGTCTAGGGTAGGCTAATAATCTTAGGATAGGGTTAATTATGGTTATGTTGCTTGAAGAAGGATTGTTTCAACTTTACAACCGGGGTCACAGAGAGAAATGACACCAGTTATGGTTAGTCATGCTTATACAGTATAACTGCACACTAATTTATAGGTCGAATGTCGAATGTTGAAATGAAAAGAAAAAGAAACAAGAATACATGAAGAGCATGAAGTGTGTCTCCTGATATTTACCTTTAACAAAAATATGTTGGAAGTTGGAGGAAGAACAAGTGGACAGTCATTACCCTCATTATCATCAACACTGATAAAAACTGTAAAATAATAATTAATGTTAGTAAGTATCTTACCATGTAAACCCTTAATACATGTTAACATGAGATGTTTGAGATTACTGTGTTGATAGCATCTATTAATCAAATATTATTACAATCCTCATCAGTTAAGTGGTTAAGTGGTTAACAGCTGGTTAATGCTTAATACTGCAGAGGAGCAAATGATGTTACTTGTTATAAAAGGTAATCATCTAATTATTTGAAGACACACTGTATCTCCTGCTTACTGCCTCCTTTCTCTGTGTTGTAAACAGAGCCTTAAGGTGTGTACATGCAGTGAACCTTTCTGTTCAGGAGATGAATGTGTATGTGATATCTGAACATCAGAATTATCGTTGGACCAGGACTATAGTTCCAGATATATTCAGTAATGCATACACACAAGACTACCTAAATGTCGCATGTGAGCATGCCATCTATGAAAAATGACTATATGTGATCGATTCTTGTGGAATTAAATGTAATTTGATATCATTAAAGCAGTCTTCATTCTGCTTTCTCCTATAACCTTAGAGGACTTGTAAGAAACTGATTAGAAACAGCAGAAGCTGAGATATCCTGAATGTTAGCCCTTAGTATATTGTCTTAATGTGGGCTTTCTGGTGCAAACTTGTCTCCGAGCTGATTAGTCTCTGAGGTGACCCGGATGACATGATAAGGGCAATTTTCTCAGCGTGACAAAACTTCTTCAGAATAGTGAGGAAATCGTACTGTTTTTCCATAGCAGTTTTCCAAGTATGTTGTACTGATACACATACACCTGTATGTGTTTTGCTCATTGTTACTCTACTTAGATATTTGAGCTTCATTGTGCACAAGTTTAACAGGTAAAGAATGTTTTCACGTTCATGCTCATAAAGACGCATAAAGAGTTGTGGTTGTCTAAGGTTATTATTCAAAGCAGAGTTTTTTATATTTCTTAAAACATAATAGACAGGAGCTTTAAAAATTGTGGATTAGCACCAGATAATGGAGGCAGACTTTTCAATTCAGAGAGAAATTATGTGCTTAAAGTTAATTAATCTTCTCACACATTATTCTAACAAACTATTTTATAAAGATTGTTAGTACTGATATTTAAAACCTGTCAGAGCACATGGTCAGTTTAGTCATACTTTGGCCTTCATCAGTGAGGAGAACATCAAACTGCAATAAATAAGGCCCAAATATGACATGATAGTGCATTCATTAGAATAACAATTAACGAACAGTAGCCCTTCTCACACAGAGACTCCAGCATCATGCCTCTCTGGGCCCAGCTGCCTGTCTCCGACACTGCCCAGGTGCTCCTCTTCACCGCTGCCCAGCTGCTCGTCCCACTGAGCCAAGTTTGCCCAGTGCCCCAGTGCAAAGTCTGTCCAGTGCCCCAGCTCTGGTGTCAGAGATCCCCTAGTCTGTGGGATAGCCAATGCACCTCGTAATGCAACCGTCTCCAGCTCCTGTTCCTTCATCTGACCTATTCAGTAAGGATGGACTGAATGCGTTGCCGATTAGAATTCTACAAAGGTTATTGTTGTTTAAATGGAAAAAGGATAACAGTTAATGCTTCAAAATGTATTTCCACACACACTATGATATCTTCGTATTTCTCTTTCTTTATCCGCAGCAGGAGTGCCGTCCTGGGGGAAAAAAACAACATGGTCTTGATGTGGGAAGAATTTAAAGTGCATGTTAGATAGAAGATATTCAAATAGCTCAAATGACTCATTTAAGTATCCATTTAAAAAAACAACACACTTTTCATATAACAAGCAGACTGACAGTTTAACATAAAATCAAATCATAAATTGCTGGTACAAGCAGAGCATGATGTCCATTAGTATTGACGCAAATTCAGAGGGCACGATTCAAAACTGCTCAAAAAGAAAAGGATAAAAACATTTTCATTTCCTGTTTGAAGACTGTGTCAAGCCATTCTTTCTCATACATGAGTGTGCACGGAGACACAAACACGTGCACACACACCAGATTATGGTCATGGTGCCCAGCATGAGTGCTATTCATTCTACTTCCTACTTCAGCTTTGTTAATTTCACATGGACCAAAGTCAGCAGCCCACGCAAATCACCCTGCTCTCCCACACACACACACACACACACACACACACACACACACACACACACACACACACACACAGAATAAAGGAACAGCCAGGAGGATATCCCCATTTCTTCCATATCACGGCTCTTTTGAAAGCTTTGACTCTGAGCTGAATGAGAGTTTTCACTGAGGCCATTCACCTCAATCATCTACTCTGATCTACTAACAATCAACCATATCTGTCATACATGGCTAGGTCTGAGACCCAGAGTACAAACGAAAGAGAAAAAGAAAGATGTGTTAACTCATGCAAATCAATATGGTATGTTCATGTCAGTCTCTTTCACTCTCTCGCTGTCTCTCTCTCTCTCTCACACGCACGCACGCGCGCGCACACGCACGCACACACACGCACACGCACGCACACACACACACACACACACACACACACACACACACACACACACACACACACACACACGCACTGTTAGAAAGTCAACAGCAAGAGGTGGAACATAGGAATGGTCTTTAGTTCTGCCTTTTTCACAACCAGACAGTTATATCAATTTACCATGGGCATTAATCACCATGAACACACATATACACACACACACACACGCGCGCGTGCACACAGGGAGTGAGTGATCCCTTAGTTAAAGAGTGATTTCATGGGGGTCTGTCTTGCAAAAAAAGGCAAGGAAAGCTAATGTGTAAATCCCTTCCTCTCACGTCCAGGTGCTTCCATGCTCCAGTGCTTGTCAAAGTCAAAGGCGACTATACTATAACTTTTGTTTTTCCACCTGACTTATAACCTGATTTAAATTGTTTTTCTTTTTATTATGTTTAATGTGTTCTGAACCTTTTCTGAATTACTACCAGGGAACTAAACAGGGACTAACACAGGAGAAAAGTGTCTGCATCCAACTACTACATCAATTAGCCTACATTTTAAAATGTTGTGAAGTCAACAAAAGGTCCCTTAATCGTGGATTATATGTTCATATGCTTTTGCATCACAGTCAAGGAAAAATGAAGACATTTTTTGGAATATTAGGAGGACAGGAAGAGACAGCCATCTCTCCTTCCCGCAGTGACTCAGAGCTCTGAAGCAATTACACTTTCACAGTTCAAATGAGCTCTATGTTCTGAATTATGTTAGATATTGTATTTGGATTATATAATATCGATAGGTGCCCTAATCATAGCCATACATGTGTAGCTCATTACTGAATACTCAGTTATAATTGTGTCTCTACTCATGATGGTGATGGTGCAAATCCATCTTGCCAGACTTCAAGCAGTGCACTTGTGACTCAGCCACAGTGCTGTGGGTAACTACTGGCAGTGACAGATGTTGTTATGCCAGTGAGAGAAGACTGTTCATCCGTAAACAACAATGGCCGCTCCTTCAGAGGTTAACATACTTTAATACACAGTGGCTACAAATCACTCACCTTCAGCTGTGCTGGGTGTGTGGGGGACAGTGAGAAATTTGTGTGTGTGTGGCCTGCCCTCCCTACATCTCTAATCCTTGCAATAGAGGGAAGATCATGAAAAGCCCCCCAGCCAGCTCCACTTCACCATATGTCTGATAGCGCTACATTCCCCTCAAAGTATAAGTCCCATCATTTACTTAAGGGCCACTTCTCTCCCTCTATCCTTTCCTTCTTAACTTCCATCCTTCCATTCAATCGATCCTTGTCTTTTTGTGAGAAATAATTGTTGCTTTTATTGCCAGAAAGAGAGAAAAGGAATGAAGGGCAATCCTACATGGCAAGTTGCATTTTTACATAACTCCCTCATTACCATTTGCCTCCTCAGAGAGATGAGAGAGGAAAATGGAAAAACATCTAGAGTCCAATCCACAGCACAATTATGCAGGTTTAGGTTTGGGTGGCTTCATTTTCTCCAGAAACAGCAATTATTCAATGCATTTTAGTGACATGCTGGTCTAGACTTACAGTCAACATTGGTTAATAGTCAGCAAAGATATATATAAAATGCAAGATTTCTGTAAAGCCCTGGTATTTTCTTGTAAAGCTAAACCAAACCCAACTGACCAACAGGACAGTTCCCAGGTTGACCAGTGCATCAGCAGAGCTAACCCAGCAGAGCTCCCGCAGTAAAACTTTAACTCACCATATCTTTGTCACCTCCCACTATTGTGTTGTTATATTTACTGTCTCTGGCTACTAGAATTGAAAAAAAGTCACAGCATCCGACCGAGACCTCAGTGAACTTTTCCCCAGAAAATAGCAATACCCTTGCCGCGACTGAAAGCCAGACAGTGTCCTATATCTAGTGATGGTTATTATGCAATTATTTGAATTAGATCAAATGAAAGGTAACTTTGTAATTTTCCAGGATGCATAGTCGGTCAGAATCTTACATGGATGTCAATGTGACATCCATGTAAGATTCTGATTTGTAAGATTTGACATATATGTCAATGTGACATCCATGTACCGTCATGTCTCTTTTGGTTCCTGCATGGTCCAGTGTAAACACTCAAAGGCGACATAAAGACAAGCCTTCATTGTGGTGATAATGCAGAATCTCTGTGAAAAGGGCTTGTCTGTATAATAGGGTGACCATATTCTGAATCCCCAAAAAGAGGACACTACTACGTGACAAAATGTTGAGGGTTTTTCGGGTCAGGTCGAGTGTTTTTTACGTGCTTCTAACTCAGTTAAACGCATATTCTGAATTCCCAAAAAGACACTTAACCAGGCCTCTTGGAGATACTGAAAAATACTCACACAAAGTTGCGTTTATAAACAATATATTCATTTATCTAGGTCATTAGAGCCTTTGGTCATAAAAACTCGGAAACCTACTTTGGTCATACAAACTCTGGACTCTCTACTGTTTTGTTGTTTATATTATTACTGTTTATAGTATATTTTGCATATTTTGTTTTGATGTATATATTATTATTGTTTATTGCACACTGTGCATTGTATATATACACTATGTATATATTGCCTTCTATTTATCTTATGTACAAAGTGTTTTATTTGCGGACCCACTACTGCTGTAACAAAATAAATTCCCAGTCTGGGATCATTAAAGTAATTCTATCTATCAGACAGTACACTCTGCTTCCCATTTTTCACGACCCTGGCGAAAACACGGGTACTTTTTCCGCATTTCGTCTGTAAAAGTGCATTTGCGTTTCGGCATTTCTCCCTTTTCTTTCGCTCACCGGCAGACAGCGCATGCGTGCGTCGCGTCAGTGGCTTTGCTTGGAACTGAGCGGAGGGGCAGAGCAGCAGAGAGCTCTGATGCGCTGCACTGTTTTATAATGAATGAATACACGTTCCGGGGTTCGGCGTGGAACTCCGCCTCTCAGAGTGTGTTTCCAAATGAACCATTTAACGTGTATGGTAAATACAACGGTCTGTGATGCGAAGATAAAGTGCACGCTACACAAACTCAAAACCCCGGACATTTGAAGGATTTTATAAACTCCCCCCGGACAGGCCGGACAGCCCCCCAAAAGAGGACATGTCCGGGTAAAAGAGGACGTATGGTCACCCTACTGTATAACCCTAACCCTCTGAATGGATGAATAAACCTGCGGTCAAACTTGTGCAACTAACTGGAATGAACACGAATGATCCCATGTTTAAACTTGTGCAATTAGAACAAGGTGATTCACCTCTCTCTCACCACAGCTCACTTGTTAGCCTTAACTAGCTCAGTGGCTTCCAGCTAGATTGAAGTATTAGTTAGTCAGAGTCAGGTACTCCCGTGAGGCCAACAGCAAGATTTAGATAACATCCGAATATGTTGTGACCTTGAGTGAGTCTCTAGGACGATATGCATGGGGACCATGATGGTCCTGCATCACTTACACCTCAGTTGTGTTGCTGCAGTTGGAGAGAAGAAGGACATCTTGAGTCCAAAACTATGGAAATTAACCACTTAAAAAAATTCAGTGAGGGAGATGTTGAAGTAGGGCACAAGACAGGCAGAAATAGTTCAGAGTGGATTATTAAGATGGTGAGAGATGGAGATGGGGTGTTTGGCAAAGCCAACAATTTTTCTTTCCCACTCTGGAAAAAGAGAAAGAAAACATCCTATTTCAGCAATTAAAGGAGAATGCAGATGAGACTGAAAACAAAGAGCAAATGTTTTCACTTACCTTTCATATTAAAGCAATACGTTATTTAAATGAGCAGGGTCTAATTCTGAAAGGCTGATTTGCTAATACTATATACCTCTCAACACTTCTCCATGATCTGCTGCATCTCTCCTTCACAAGCCTGCCATGGCCTTTTAACCAAGAGTTAATTAGTCTTTTCATTAACCATGAATGAGTTAATTGATTAACGAAAAATAGGAATGGTTTTATCCGTAAACAGCCTCTTATTTGCTCTCAGTATCCACCTCTTCGACTCCTCTCTCAATATAACCCAGACGTGTTTTCCAACACATTAAGCTCTGAATTCAGAAAGAAAGAAAAGCCTGGTTTAGAATTCCTCAGGAGTTTTAATTAAAAGCCAAGAAAGGAGCCTGGATACTTAACGCTAGCACTCTTTCTGCCTCTCACATATCTGTACTTTGGTCTTACCCCACTTACACTGGCCATACTCCTTCTCCTGATCCACTTCTCTCTTCATCCTTTATTCAGAGTGGCAGAAGGAATGGACCTATCATTCCTTCAGGGACCCCTTGTGGCCTGACAGCTCTCACAATAAGAGCCATTAAATACAATGAGAGAGAAAGACGGCGCTCTAATTTAAATCCCCTCCTCCTCTGCCTCTTAACATCATTATGGTATTAGTCATGAGCAAGACAGAGACACTGATAGAGAGGGGAGAGAGGAGAAAGAGATGGATGAATGTGAGACTTCAAAGTGCTGCTGCAGCGGGAGCACTTGAGGGGAATAATCAGCCGGGCACTCTGTAGCAGAGGCTTGTGTGTATAGAGATCTATGTGGCTTAGCAGGGCTTCACCGGCCTTCATCAGACTCAGCAAACAGAGAAGGAAAGTGAAATATGGTGATGTTGTGGGTTTCATTGTGGGTTTTACAGTGCTGAGTAAAATACTCCCACATTACAATGGAATGTTTTTTCTTCTTCTTCATTACAAAAACACAATAGAGTTGCATTATGGGAGGAATTTTAAACTTGAAATGTTTTTTGTAACATTTTTCTATTAATTATGTATTCATTGTTAACATTGAACACAGAACACATACAAATGTGCATTGTATTCAACACAGACAAAAACATTGGTATCTCAAAAATATGGCTTGCTCACGGGTGTTATATCCTAATTTGTGTTCTGATTGCCATTTTGCCCTGTGTTCTTAATCAGTTTGAGATTAATTTAGCTATGGTACAGCAGGGTGTTTTTTCTGAACAGAGGAAGCATTCTAAATGTGCTACAAATTATGAATATTGTAGAATTTAGATCAATGGTCATAAAAAAGGGCGACAGAGCCAGTGTATTAATAAACAAAAGTCTGGACTAACCAAAGAATTGGAAACACTGCACAACATGGCTGACCTTATGAGATTGCTTGATTCCTGAGATCAGGTGATATAAGGAACTACTGGTTGCTAGAGACAGCAGTGGCATGGTTTAAGTGTTGCTGCTACAGCATCAGCTCTATCAGAACTGGAGAATTTATTTAATTGAAAGAAGAGCAAAGAATGAAACGTAAGCAGGTCCTAGCTTGCATGACGACCTGGGTGAATGCAAACACATTTTTCTTTCATCTAAAAAAATTGGGCTCTCTGTCCTCCTCTCACTGTGTTGCTCACTTCCTTGGAAATTATGGTGAGATGGGAAGTTAGTGAGTAGCAGTTGGATTTAAGTGTCCAGGCCCTTTTCAGTAACTGAGAGAGACCATAAAAGGGGCAGTGAGGCATGCTGGCGGACAGGGAGTCATCGGCTGGCTTCTTTTACCTGAGAGGAAACACAGAAAACAAACACACACAAATGCGTGCGCACACATGCACACACGCGCACACAGACACAGACACACACACACACACGCACACACACACACACACACACACACACACACACACACACACACACACACACACACACCACACACACACACACACACCAGACCAATGGGCTGTCAAGTGCAGCTGAGAGAGGCTGTTAGTGGGGCAATAACAATAGGCCCCCGGGGATACAGGGTGACCCCTAAGAGTCTATCATTCACACAGTCACACACATTCTCTGAACAGACTCACAGGGGAAAGACAGGCTGTTCATTATCACTGAGGAGAGGCAGACGGGAGGAGGGTTAAAAGGATGGGAAGGAGAGGGAAGCAAAGGAAAAAAGAAGGTACAACCAGGGTTTAATAATGAATTAAAAAAGCAAAATTAGCTTCAATTTTCAAGTTAACAACGTTACAAGTATTGGAGAGAGAGCAAAGGTTGGGTCCACAGTGACAAAAGATCCTTGAGGACTTCTGGAACAGAAAAAGTAAGAAGAGGGTTAGGCGTGCTTTAGGGTTAGGGTTTAGACGTGGATGATTCTGAAGTGATTCACAATTGTCAAAAAATCGATTTTCTAAATATTAATTGACAACTTAATGTTGATGGAACTCGTAAGTTCAGAAGTGCAGCACCCGGAATGTCGATGGTGTGCACATAACAAAAAACACGAGATGGCTGAGCGCAACATTCAACTTAAAAAGCAAGCGTGTGGAAGCATTTTGGCTTCTATGAAGTTGAAGGAAAAAAAACCTGGACAAGAGCCACGCCATATGCGAGTTGAGTCTAACTAAAGTAAAATATTTTGGAAACACAACAAACATGAGAAACCACATTACACGTTTCTACCCAGAGGAGGAAAAAAAACAGTTGGTTGTAGTTGCTTCCAACCAGAGGACCATCGAGCAAGCGATATCAAATTTTCCACCCATCTTGGGAAGGGCAAAGCGAATTACAAACTCTATTGCAACTTTTATTGCCAAGGACTTGCATCTATTCAGTCATCGAGAACCAGGGCTTCCGTGCTATGTTGTGCATTTTGGAGCCGAGATACAACGTCCCATCTCTAAGATATTTCACTGACACGTGATCCCAACAATCTACAACGAGACCAAAACTGAAGTCATGGAATCACTGAAGAAAGTGCATGGCTTTCATTTGTTTTACTAATTAAATATATTGGAAGTAAATTCAGTATGGATCATTACAAATACTTTGCTTTGAAAGTACCAAGTAGTCACACAGTGAAATCCTGTATAGAATAAAAGTTTTATCATCGGTTAGCAGCCCTCTGAATCGTAACTGAATCAAATCGTGAGGTGCATAGAGGTTCCCACCGCTAATATGCGGATATAAACATTTAAAGGTTAAAGGTTCATATATTTGTCATTTTACAAGACACGTGTTAACCTTTCCTGTTCGGCTCCCAGACCGTAGTCAGAGAGCTCAGGGGAGTCCGTTTTCCTCCTGGGCTGTAGCCGATTAGCTTCAGGGCTAACACTCTTCGCTCTTACAGACAGCAGTGGGTACACAGTAGAGGAGATGTTACGTGGTCTGGAGAACTTGTGTGTTCCACACATATCAGCTCCAACTCTTTTACCTGAAGCGCGCTCTCTTCATTTCCTCAACAACACACACATGCTGTGTCTCAGTTCAGGGTCTGCATCCTTTGAAGGACCCGGCCTTTGAGGTCTTTGAAGGCGAGTCCTTTAGAGAGACCTTATTAACTGCGTCAGCCGTTGTTAAATGGGACGGTCGAGCATTTCCTGGTTGTGTCACCAGATGTTTTAGCCTTACGTCACGATTTCTGCCACCCAGGCCCGCGAAAGTGATGATCTACGCCACGCGATGTCGCCATTTTCTCTCTTTCTTTCTTCTTTTTCGGCCGCTCAAAGAATCTTGGGTAAGTGAGGCCACGAAGGATAGTAGCGGTGCATCCTCCAAATAGAGGGAAAAGAAGGCCGCATTTGGAGGAGCCTTCGATTTGGGACAGACTTCGCACGGCATTGTGAAGTAACTGGCCTTCAATCCGAAGGATGCAGACCCTGAATTGAGCCACAGCAACAGACTCTGTGCACAAACACACTGCTCCGCCCCTTAAAGGGACCACACCACTCTTATAACACTATGGCAATCTTTATCAATTCCTCTCCAGCACAGTAACATACATCAACATGTGTCTTCACATACAGTACATACAGGTATACAGTCCTCATTTGCATTCAGTCTATGTGAGATTTAGTTTACCCAGTAGATTCAAAGTGGGTTGATATCAAAGTTGCAGCTTCTAAGTGCAATGATATCATGTAGCAGTCCATTTCTTTTTGTGCGCACACCCTACAATAGAGCATAACAAACCCTGAAAGGCATTAGTAACACCCATATGCAGGCTATAACTTATTCCAAGCTCTAGATTTGGCAAGCAGGAGCATTCTAAATTAACATCTCTCCAATTACTCAAGATTTTACCTTCAACAGAAAACAGTACAAATACAGTTTTGGTCACAGCGCATCCGGTACTTAAACAACTACAGGTTTTTTTTTTAAATATATACATTTAAGGTATCACTTAGCATGAACAGTAGCAAAAGAGTTGACCATAATATTATTTTTTTTAACCCTGACAAGAGTCCTTGTTCATAACATGCAAATGGTCCTTTAAACTCAGGAAACAATCCATAAACTGTGGAACTCAGTGAGCCACCCACTCACCACACCTGGCTGGTGAAATAGTCTTGTATCTTATTGTAGCCTTTTACGGGCTACCGTGAGTTCTTCTCACACACAGTGAGCACACAGTTCTGGTGTTAAAGCCTCTTTTATTACTTAAAGGGATATTCCGGCGTAAGTTTAATCTATGGTCTAACACACCGTGAAACTGTGTTAGACTCCCTCTCGAGAGATCAAGTTAGCAGACGGCTAATTTACGGAGATTTGGCAACCTCAGAAAAAGACCGCACAATAACAATACACTGCAGTATACGCCTCCAACAAGAAACCGCCATCAAAAAGCCACAAATAATGCTCAGAACAGCACCAAACTTCAGCAACAGTACAAATAGGTTCTCAGCACATAGTCCAGGGTATCTAACCTCCACTAGCTTAGCTGGATTTCTTTTGTGAAGCTAACAACAGATTTCAACTTTCCTCCATCAGCTTCCGGGTCGGGGAAGTCCCGACGCGACGATTACCGAGTGTGGTTATAAATGCTCAATTCTGTTCTTTTCCCTGTTCGAAAACTCCGTAAATTAGCGGTCTGCTA
Organism: Diplodus puntazzo; assembly: GCA_963678695.2. Classification (NCBI taxonomy): domain Eukaryota; kingdom Metazoa; phylum Chordata; class Actinopteri; order Spariformes; family Sparidae; genus Diplodus; species Diplodus puntazzo. The sequence continues at coordinate 255,869 of OZ023161.1, forward strand.
ACTTGACTCTCAAGAGGGAGTCTAACACAGTTTCACGGTGTGTTAGACCATGGATTAAACTTACACTGGAATATCCCTTTAACAACACCAACTACACAATAATACTGCCCAGGGGACTGAACGGGGCTTGTGCGTCTCGTCCTCTTGCTTCCCGTCTGCTCTCCTGAGCCTCTCCCATGCCTCCTCCATCTGAGGTCCAGCACGCTTCTACATATAAAGGGAGAGAGTGATTAGTAACTAGGTGCCAGCTCTGTCAATCACTCACCTGGCGCTGCTCTCCTGAGCCCTCTCCACCTCTCTCCCTCTCCAGCAGCTGCGCCTCGACCACGCTCACCTCCACACTTGTATAACAGTTGTTACGCTCCGTCTCAGCCAGCGGCCCCATGATGTCCAAGGCCATGTGCTCCATAGGGGCTTCCACTCAAACAGTACTCATAGGGGCCTGTGGTGTCTTACAGGGTCTGGCTTTGGATGCACAGCTGGTTCAGGTGCCACACAGTATTGGATTTGCAGCCGGGCCACAGTGTGCTCAACACCAAAATGTCCACCTACTTGCCATTCATGCATTTGTCTCATAACATCAGGTCGAAAGGCATGAGGCAGCACAACTTGTGGATAAAATGGGTGTTGTCCATGCAGTAGAACCACCTAACCAGTATCCCATCTCGGATGTACAGCCGCTTTCACTGGCTCCAGTATTTGTGGCTGGACTGCATGGGGAGACTGTTACCCATGGGGGCCTCCATCCATGCTCTGATAGGTCCAATATCTGAATCATTTTTCTGGGTCTGTCGCAGCTCCTCTTGGGAACAGCCACAAAACAGTTCAGTGTTGTGGGTCTTGGTCAGGTATATTCTCCCGGGGGGCTTTAAGTTGTCCATGTCCCTCACTAGACTCACTGCTGTGGACGCCAAGCATCCCTCTATCCCTGCTGGACTCAGCATCATCCGATTGATGTTGGAGTCCAACTCGCACCTCACAGCCTGGTGACTGACATTCACTGGATGAAGTGAGGGGCTTGGCAGCTCACATGGACAGGACTGGCTGCAGGGTCTCCTTTATAGGCTGTCTGCGTTGCAGTGCAACTGGCTGAGGCGATGGATGATCTCGAAGTTTTACTCACTGAGTTTCTCGAGCCCCTAGAGATCTGTCCCTCAGGCTCCTTAATTTTCATTAGCCACTGAAGGCTGCTGTAGTCAGTGCGCACGATGAAGGGCCGCCCCAGGAGGTACTGCCGAAAATGTGATGTGAACTCCATCATGGTCCAGCATGCTGAACTATTAGGCGGTGGAGAGGGTGTCCAAGGTGTGTTGAATGCGGGGGTATGAATCTTCGATGGTGCCGTCGTTCAGGGCTCTATAGTCTATGCAGAGGCAATAAGTCCCATCCTTTTTCATACCATCACTATCGGCGATGCCCAGCTGCTGTAGCTATGGCAGGCTAGTCCTGCTTCCAAACTCTGTGTTATCTGTTGATCAGCATCCCGTTGTTTTTCCCACGCTATCCGGCATGGTTGCTGCTTGACTGGCATGCCTGGCTGAGTTATGATGTCATGCTGCACAAGGCTGGTGCGGCCAAGGTCACAGGGATCAGCAAAGAACACACTGCCATAGGTGCACAGCAGCTGTGCTAGCTGGAGCTGTTCCTCTGCTTCAAGCTCAATGGAACTCTGGGCATAGAGCTCCTGCAGGTGCTGGAGGACAGTGGGAGGACGGATGAGTCTCTGCAGGCTGCTGATTGTACTTTATTGTTTTTTAAGGAGCCCTGGAAGTGACATGGATGTGTTTTTTTTAACTTGAGCGCACAAGATAGTAAGTCGCACTCGCAAGAAAGTAAGTTGCTCTCACGAGATTGTAAGTCATGCATGCAAGATAGGTGGCTCTTGGCTCGATTGATTGAATGAAGTGAACGTTGTGGTGTTAACTCAACAATGATGGGACACTGGAATCATGAAGTGCCGTTTACTTCACCAACTTATGTGACAGTTTCAGCTGGGAAACGTGAAAGTAGTTAACTACTAATCAGTAAAGAAAATAAACTCACAAAATATCAACAAAGGAACTAATTTTCTTAACTAAAAGTAACAATAAAACAGTAGAAAAAAATACATATTCCAAGTTTCTCTCTTTTTCTGAACTAAGATGAGTTTAATCGCCTTGTTAACTAATCATAAAATACACTTTATTCAAACTGGATATAAGCTAAATCAAACTCACCAAAAGTGTCTTGGTTTGTCTCCACAATCACTTCTGGTTCTGTCCAAATAAATCCTCACAGAGTGAGATGTGAAAATATTCCGGCTCTACACGCAGTTTTCACTCACTTGCTGATGTCCGACTTTCTCTCCTCTGACCCTTCATGCCTCTCCTGTCACCGTCTGCCGTGACTTCTCGTCCACGGAGTCAGAGTCCTGATTAGAGCCACTGTAAATCACCTCTGTACTGTATCCCCTGTCTTCAAACTGTTGCCCATTTCACACAGAGATTCTGCAATAATGGTGCAGTGAAGGATCACCTCTTAACTAGAATGTATGAAATGACACACTGATGCGGCTTGACGCCAGCGTTATTTGGTTCACCGTGAACAAACAAAGGCGCTGGAGTCGAGGAACCAAAAAGGTGTTTTTAACTTGTTTCCACTCGTTAATCTAAACATGTATCTGCAGACCTTTTATAATCATATGGATAAAGTAATAATGTGCTGTGATTGAGATCATAACCCACCATGCATCCTGGAAAATTGACAAAGTCACATTTTTTTGTTCTAAATGGCATCATCACATTATCACAATCAATAAATAGAGGACCTTGTGTGACTCTCACTTGCGGGGAGGGATGCTGTTTTCTGGAGGAACATCCACTGAAGTCTCGGTGGGGAGGGCTGACAGTCACTGTGATTTACTTTATAAGTTTCCAGAGACAGTAACTACAACAACACAATAGTGGAAGGTGACAAAGACAAGGTGAATTAAAGTTTTTGCCCTGAATCATGTCACATAATCATCGCCATTCAGCTGCGGGAGCTGCTGGATCGTGTTGAAGTGTCGGACTTTATTTTTTTGAGTGAATGATCTGTTTAGCTGTCAGACTGTGAACACTATCAGACCGACACGCCTCTGTCCTGCGCTGCTGGCTTTTCCATTCACACAGACGTGGTCTTGCCTCTGCTGTGGCTCTGATACTAACTCAGCTGGTGGGTCAGAGGCAGAATGAAAATCTCCCTCCATTCCACCTCTATAACTTGCACACAAACAGCAATGTGAAAAAGTTAGTTGTGTTGGCAAAGATAGCTACAGCAACAAGTGGCAAATGCAATTTAGTGAGCAGCACTTAGTAGTTATGCTGCCACCTACAGTTTTGGAGTTACTTTCGAATTCTGGCTACTTCAAACATATGACACCTGTAAAAGAGACAACACTTATTTCATATCACAATGACTTGATATCCAATGTCTGAAGATGATATAAAGTCTCATGTCATGATAACTTTATATATTGCCAAGCTCTAATTTCTCTAATCTGAGTTCCTGTTTTTAAAACTTGTCCCACATTTCAACTTGAAGCTCAGCACAAAAGTTCACCTAACGTCCAAAATGCGACCAAAATAGTTCCCACTCACTAGCTCCCCATTTGTCTCCCAATAAGAAAACATCAGTCCTCACACAACGACTAAAAACACTAACACCAGGTAGATGTGACGCAAAATGTATCGCTGCGTTTAGTAAAGTAGCTTATATAATTTTACTAAACATTTTTTCACGTCTTTTTTAGCCCTAAACAAAAATTTCACCGCACCAAAAGACTGGCACCTCTTTACCACATGGTATTATAAATAGAAATGATTTAGAAATGCTGCAAGATGCTTCAGCAGGCTTTATTTTTCTTTTTTTTTTTATAATATTTTTATTGGTTTTTTCAAAAGAAGTTTAACAGCACAACATAAAGGGACTGTGCACGAAGAGCCATACAAAAATAGACATGGTAACAGTAAGAGAAACAACAACAAAACAGAAACAAACAAAAAAAAAAAAGAAAAAAAAAAAAAGAAAAGAAAACGGACAAACATTTACATATTGCAGTTGCGTAAAATGAAAAAGATTAGTATATTATGATGGGCCATGTGGCAAATGTATACATTATGTTAAGTAGTAGAGGTCCATTACATCTGGGGTGCATTAAGAAAAGAGGAGAATTATAGCTTATTTCTAATGTAGTCCATGAATGGCTTCCAAATGTTCTCAAACTTATCCGAGGAGCCACTTACTGTGTACCTCAACTTTTCAAGTTTAAGGAGCTGTGTGATTTCCCTCAGCCACTGAGTCCAGCTCGGTGGCTGAGGGCTTTTCCAATTAAGAAGGATCAGTTTCCGCGCCAACAACGTGACAAATTTTGTAATTTTCAGTTTGGTTCCAGAAAGATTTTTATTGTTCTCTCTCACTACCCCAAAAATGGCTAAAACAGGATCTGGTTGAACCACCATTTTGAAAACTTCTGATAGGGTGTTGAAAATCGAGCTCCAATAGGTGTGTAAGTGAGGACAGAGCCAGAAAGAGTGTGCCAGAGAGCCTGGTGAGAGCCCACATCTATCACACAATGGGTCCACATTTGGGAACATTCTCGAGAGTCTAACCTTGGAAAAGTGAAGGCGATGCAGTACCTTAAACTGGATGAGGCCATGTCGGGCACAGATTGAGGCTGTGTGCACCCCCTCTTGGGCTTTTTTCCATTGCTCAACTGTCAAGGTCACCCCCAAATCACCCTCCCATGCAGACTTTATAAGTTCTAGTGATAGGCTTTGTTGATTGGACAAGAGATTATAAAAGAAGGAAATAGCACCCCTCTTTGAGGGTTTGAAGGAAAACAAGGTTTCCATAGGGGACTCCTCAGACAGACTGGGATAGGAGGGTGTGTTTGTTTTAACATAATTACGAATCTGAAAGAATTTGAAAAGGTGTGACCGTGGTAGATTAAATTTCATCTGCAGCTGTAAAAAGGTGGGAAATATTTTATCTATGAATAGAGCCTTCATATTGATTATGCCATTACGTTTCCAAATATCAAAAGAGTTATCCATAACAGACGGGGAGAAAAGGTGGCTCGGATAGACGGGAGCGAGTAGGGAGCCCCTGTGCCAACCATACTGTTTTCTCACACCAGACCATATTTTCAGGGATTGGGTTACAATGGGGTTATTCTTAACATAGTGCAATGATAAAGGCATTGGAGAAAACAAGAGGGCAGTCAAAGATGTCAAACCACAGGAATTATGTTCCATCTGTACCCAACAAGGATTCTCGTCCTGCTTATCAAACTGAACCCAAAATGATAGAGCACGTATATTACACGACCAATAATAAAGCTGAAAATTAGGCAGTCCCATCCCTCCACCTAGTTTTGGTCGCTGTATATAAGCTTTCCTAATTCTAGGTCTCTTCTTGTTCCATATGAAATTAGAAATAATTTTGTCAAGGGTCATGAAAAAGGACTTCCGTATTACTATTGGGATAGTTTGAAATAAGAACAGAAATTTTGGAAGGACGTTCATTTTTATAGCGTTGGTTCTACCTGCGAGGGTGATATGAAGATGGGACCACCTTTCCAGATCATGAATAGTGCGTTCAAGTAATGGCTTAAAGTTTGCAGCAAACAAACCGGCTATACTCCTTGTCACCACTACACCCAAGTGTCTAAAAGAATTTGTTGTTATTTTGAAAGGGAAGTGAGAATATGAGAGACTCTGTGCAGACTTATTAATTGGGAAAAGCTCGCTCTTAGAGTAATTTAGCTTATAACCAGAAACCTCACCATATTTTTTTAAAATAGACATGATGTTTCGAATAGATCTGTGCGGATTTGTTACATATAAAAGCAAGTCGTCTGCATACAAGGACACTCTATTTTCAATCCCTCCTCTATGAATCCCATCATAACTCTCTAGAGAACGCAGGGCAATAGCCAGAGGCTCAATAGAGAGGGCAAAGAGAAGCGGGGACAAGGGGCAACCCTGTCTCGTTCCTCGACGCAGGGGGAAATAACAGGCCCTAAAAGAATTGGTTAACACAGAAGCGAGGGGACAATGATACAGTAGCTCCACCCAGGTTATAAATTTGTCACCAAAGCCAAACCCTCTTAGAACTGCAAAAAGGAAGTCCCACTCGACCCGGTCAAAGGCCTTCTCAGCATCCAGGGAAAGAAGGACCTCTGGACGCTGAGGGGCCGGGCCGGAGGAATATAGTACATTGTAGAGCCTGCGGAGGTTCGAAAACAAGAAGCGATTTTTAATAAACCCAGTCTGATCTGGTGATATAATTGATGGGAGAACCCCTTCCAGTCGAGTGGCAAGCATCTTGGCTAGTAATTTGGTGTCCACGTTTAAAAGGCTAATAGGACGATAAGATCCTGGTTCCTTAGGGTCTTTGCCTTCCTTTAATAAAACTGATATGGATGCCTGGTAAAAGGTAGGGGGCAGAGTTTTTGCAATAAAGGCCTCATTAAAGGCTTCAAGTAACACAGGTGAAATTAATTTGGAAAAAACTTTGAAAAATTCAGCGGTGAACCCGTCAGGGCCAGGAGTTTTGGAGCCCTGCATGTTTTTTATTGCAAGCACTAAATCAGTAAGAGAGAAAGACTCTTCAAGATTAGCCCTCTGGCTTGCTTCTATTGTTGGAATTTGTAATTTGTTTAGAAAGTCATCTATTAATCTATGGTCACCTTTAGATTCCGAGGTGTAGAGGCTTGTGTAAAAAGATTTGAATACATTGTTAATTTCCTGTTGGTCAGTAAGTATTTCACCTGTAGTTGAGCGAATCTCCGTTATAAGTCTGGATGCAGCTGATCGGCGGATCTGTTGAGCCAGTAAACGCCCAGCCTTCTCGCCCTGTTCATATAATCTATGTCTAGTCTGCAGTAATAATTTAGCTGATTCCTCAGTGGAGAGGAGGTCAAAGTCTGATTGTAGGGAAATCCTTTTATTGTAAAGATCAGGTGTGGGTGTTTCAGCATGTTGACGATCAATCTTTTGTATTTCCTCAGATATCTCTGAGAGACGTTGAAGGCGGGATCGGTTGGAGGAAGTACTGTAAGAAATTATCTGCCCGCGAATGTAGGCTTTAAGAGCTTCCCAAAGTGTCCCCTTTGAGACCTCCCCATTATTATTAATAGAAACAAATTGCTCTATTTGGGTAGAGATGAATGAAACAAAAGCATTATCAGTTAACAATAAGTTTTTAAATCGCCAGGTGGCAGCTATTGTTTTGTGTTGAAAAGCTAATTGTAGTATATGAGGGGCGTGGTCCGAAATTACAATTGCTTTATATTCGCAGTGTCTCACATGTGACAAGAGTTTTCGATCAATAAGAAAGTAATCAATCCGCGAGTACGATTGGTGGACAGGGGAGAAAAAGGAGAAGCAGCGAGTATTTGGATTCTTAAACCGCCAAGGATCCGCAACACCATAATCCTCAAGTAAAGTTTTAATGCTTTCTGCTGCCCTAGAAGGCGGCCGGGGAATTTGGGACGATCTGTCTAACTTTGGGCTTAAGACGCAATTGAAATCTCCCCCCATAATTAAATGATGTGAGTTTAGATTTGGAATTGAAGACCATAGTGATAAAAAAAATTGAGCATCATCAATATTGGGAGCGTATGTACAAACCAAGACCAGGGGGACATTATATAGCTTTCCCTCAACAATCACAAACCTGCCCTGCCTGTCAGAGAAAGAATGAGAACAAACAAAAGGAGTTGTTTTGCCTATTAAGATTGCGGCCCCCCTAGATTTAAAGTGAAAGGAGGAATGATATACTTGGCCCACCCAGCCCTTATGTAAGCGGCCATGGTCTTGATTTCTCAAGTGGGTCTCCTGAAGAAACACTATGTCCACCTTTAATTTTTGAGATGTGTTAAAACTCTACTTCTCTTTACTGCGCTATTTAGTCCTTTTGCATTCCAGGTGGCAAACTGGACTAGGCTTTCCCCAGTGTTAACTGCACCAGCCATCCCCTTTTGGCCCCAGACAAACCAACATAGCCACATTACAATACAGAAGTAAAACTGCAACTGCCATAACAACAAATGAACGACACACACAAAGATAAACCCACCCTCCCTCCCATACCTTTCCCCAACTGAAAGGTGTACAAAACCCACATTATTCTCAACTCTAACATGGTGCTACTGCACCGGGATGCTGAATTACTCAGCTTAAACCAACTAGGTTTAGCTCCCTTTAACTTAGAAATAAATGTTGCACTTTTTTTTTTTTCTCCTTCCTTTTTTCCTTACAGCCTTCAAGTCATTTCTACCCCAAAACACTTCACAAAAGTAGATTCAAATATGGTAGGAATGAAAACACGCCTAATCTTCAAAATGCTGTTACTAATAATGAACCAGGATTAACTCTGAATTGACAACTTTGCCAGAAGGGTAACAATATAACGATTTAGTCCAAAACTCCTTACCGGGTACCAGTACTGAGTGATGGAAAGGTTACAGTCTTACCGCTGGCTATTCCAGGTGGATGACAGTTATTAGCAGCGTCTGCAGTTCAAAAATAAGAAAAAAGGTGAACAAAAACACTGTCTGCAGACCGCCAGTCTCGTGGAAGTCCAGCCGCTGTTTATCTCAGGTTATAGTCCGAGCCGCCGCCGGTGAAAAACGGGAGAGAGGAGTCATCCCTCCTGCTGCGGGGATATCTTCGCCTTGTAAAAATCTTCAGCTGCTTGTGGGGTGTTGAAAGTTTGCCGGACGCCATTCAGGTTGAGAGCGAGAACCGCCGGGTAATAGAGGCTGTAGTCGATTTTCGCTTCCCGGAGCTTTGCCTTTATCCCATTGAAAGTAGCCCGGAGCTTGCTCACCTCAGCCGGCAGGTCTGGGTAGATATGTATCGGTGTGCCCCGGTAGGTGAGGGGGCTCTTGCCTTTAGCGAGACCCACGATTTTCTCTCTTTGTGCATAATAATGCAGCCGAACGATGAATGCTCTTGGTCGTGCTCCTTTTTTCGGTTTCGGCGCAAGTGAGCGATGGGCTCTCTACCTCCACCGGGGAGGGAATGTTCTTGGCTCCCAGGACTTCAGGAATTAGCTCTGTCATGAACTTTGTAGGGCTAGCACCTTCAGCTCCCTCCGGGATGCCGACAAATCTCAAGTTTTGGCGGCGACTCCGGCTTTCGAGATCAAAACATTTCACCTTCAGTTGTTTCAGCTCTTTCGCGTTTGATTCCTCAAGGCGCTCCAGTTGCTGAATGCGGAATGAGCGTCGGTGAGGCTGGATGCCATGTCGGTTTGTTCGGTGACCATCTGGGCTTGCTCCTGCCGAAGTTAATTCATCTCCTCTCCCATCTCATAGCGCAGCCCGTGAAGGCTTGTTGATGTCTCTGACCGTATGGCTTCGATTTCTTGTCTCAACTCCTTGTGGAGGGAGGACATTTCTGCTCTGAAATCTGTCAGGATAGCTTCACGGGAGAGCCGGAGTTCTTCACGGAGAAGTTCAGCTGTGAGTTGACCACCGTCTGTCGCCATCTTGCCTCGTTAGTTAGCTTGTTAGCTTAACTGTGGGTTATTTTTCTTTTCGCTCTATATAGTTTTTCCTGGCCGATGGAGCTATAAATTAGTAGGTTTGAAGAGACCGTCGACTGTTTGACCGTATCACGTCCAACTGGATCAACTATAAGTGAATAAGTGAATAAAATATTTGAAAAGAAACGGGAGCTGACGGGACCTACGTCTGCTCCATGTAGAAGACCGCCGGAAGTCTCACAGGCTTTATTTTTCTAAACCAATTAATGAGTAACTAAAATAAAATAAATGTAGTACAGCACAAACATGCACACACTGACGATACATGACGATACACTGACGATGCATGTGTAGGAAAGATACAGTAGGTAGGACAGTGATAGTCGACCCTGTCTTCTTCTTCATCATCTAGTTTTTGTCCACATCAAGTCTTATGTTCTCACCTACGATAAACCTGGGACACAGTTTTTTTTATTTGCTTTGCTTAAATATGATTAACTTCTAAAACCATTACCACCAAATACCTACTGTATATAACCTGCCTTGCTGCTCATAACATTACTGGGTCGCAAGTAACACCATTCATGCAATTAAATACTCTTTCTTGTTTGTGTATGTGTGCGTGTTTACATGGTTACCAGTGTCTGTGTGGGTTAGAATATACCACACAGAGCTGTGACTAAAGGAGCAAAATACAGACATTTAACACACACACACACACATATACACACGCACACGTGCACACACACACACACACACACACACACAAACACGCACAGAGCCGTTTTTCAGCTCATTAGGCAGAGGGTTGCGTGTCTAATCAGGTTTTGTATGGATGGTGCAGGGTCATTATAAACTAATTTACCTTTCAGTGGTTATTCAGCTGGCAGAAAGGGAAGAAAGAGGAAGGAGGATGGTCCAAATCTGAGTGGAACTTATGCAGGGTGTTTGTAGTTTACACTAATAAGAAAGCACAATATGTGTATAACATCAAAGTAACAACAACAGGACAGTTTAAGCAAAAAATTAATAATTACAGCTGCAGCAATCGATATTAATTCATGACTAAGAGGACACATGAGAATGAGTAAGGTTAACGGGGCCCCTCAGTGCTCCTTGCTGCTACATATTTTCTGATGATATTGGCAAACTGATATATCGGTCAGGCTCTAGTGAAATAACTACACAAATCTTATCACAGTTTTACAGTTTTGACAATAGTCTTTGATGTTAAAATGCAGTATAAATGCACAGAGGTTTGATGGTGGTTGATTTTAGTAAGAAAACAGTTTCATGAGCTGTGCCCACTGAAAGCACTTTGTGTCTAAGCACGAAACGTGATCCACAGTTTAATTCACATTGATCTCTGTTGTGCAGACTGTCTGAAGAGTTTTGAAAAAGTAGGTGTTTGTGAAAGCAATTGAACAAACTGTTGTGGAGAACAATTTTATTCAAATCTAATCATAGTTTGTCTTCTTTATAAATGTCAGTGTCATGTGGACCAACTGGCCCTAACTTTGGACCCCAGGAGCTAGTTTAATTCCAAGCTGTTCTCTTGTGCAGTGACATGTATACATGGCGGTCCGCTTCCTTTGTTAGAGTGTGTTAAATGGGTTAAAGAGTGGTGTCCAGAGGCAGCAGTGTGTGTCCTGCTCAGCGTGCAGGGATAAAGGCCTCCATATGGTAGTGGTCAGTCAGCTCCAGCACCCAGCCAGGAGGGCTGACCACCTGTCAATCAAACTGAGCTCACACAATGATAGGAGGGAATCAGCTCTAGTTCATTCATGCCGCTGTTCTGTACGCCCTCCACCTCCCCATCACGTCTTTGCAGATTCACCACCTTCATCGTTTCATCAGTCGATCCGTCCATTGGGGGATTCGCTGCTGCTCAGGGCAGATTATTATCATTCTCCTGTGCTTTAACTGACTTGACGATACTCCCTCTCCTTTAAGCTCTTTTTGGATTGTTAAGCTGCTAAATGCACGACCAGCTCAGTGCTCATTTTATCTAATGTTTGATGCTGAGCAGGTGCTTTACATTATGTTTATCAGAGTTTTTTGCTAAAAACTGTTGCCGTCTGCTGGATAAAGTCTCACTCACTGGTTTTAGACTGTTGGTATAAGCCTGTTGGACACCTACTTCAGCTGCCAATGTCTTCCTCTGCCAAGTCAAAGCAGCGTTGGCAGATGTACAAAATTATTCTATTTGTAATTTTTTTTCCTCTGTACAATCAATAATGGCAAAAAAACTATAACGTACATTAATTTAATTTGTGACGCTTATATTTGTAGCTGGCTTTAATCTTACTTTTACTAACTTCCCTCAACTAGGGTATGCTGGGTTCAAGTCGAGTTGTACTGAATGCACCAGTAAGCATGATTATTTATTGAACTGGCCCAGTTTATGGCCTTTACAGTTCGTGCACAATATGATCAGGCTCCAGTCATGCTTACCAGTTTTCTAATTTTGTAATAGTAGGCTACTGAAAATTGTCAGAGTCATGGGGGTATTATACACCCCCTTCCACCAACAACAATACATCAGCTTATTTTAAAAATTTGGGGAGAACTATAGGCCTGTTTGAAAATTTGTTTGAATGCACGTTCTGTATTATTACACATTGAACCCCATTTATTCGTGTGGTTATGAATCCGGTACAAGAATCTTCCCCAAATGACAATTTTTTTTGAGCCTCTGCTACAATAGTTTAACATCTGGCAACACTGACCCAAACACATTTGAACTTCAAGTTCAATAATGAATTTATTATAGGTCTTTAAGTTTCTGCTATAAATGCTGTAAATATATACATACAGAAACTTCAACTATCAATTCAGGTCATTAAAGAAAAGTTGTGTGAATCAAATTTGCTTTGGAGCGTGACCTTGTCTTCTATCTCCTTCATGTTTCCTGTTTTATTTTGTTATTGTGCCCTCATGTGTCATGTGCTGGTTTTCATTTCCTCCTATTGTGTGATTTTCTCTCATGTTTTCTGGTGGTCCTCACCAGTCTGCTTTCCCTCCACACTTGCTCTGTATGTCCCTCATTAGCCTTTCCCTCCTCCCAGCCCATCACCCCGTTTCCACTGTTTCCAGTGTTTTCCCCTTAATATCCCTCACCTTTCTTTTTCCGCCTCACTCAACCTGCACCTCATCCCCTGGTTAGTTTTGTTGGTATTTTATGCCTCTGTGCTCCATGCAGTCTTTGTCCATTCTGTCCATTTTTAATCCTGTGTTACTCACCTGTGTTATTTCCTGAGCTTTCCAGTATCTTCCAGAGTCACCCTGTGGTATGTGTTATTTGCTGCTTGTGTTTTTGTTCATTTGTACTTTGCTTTTGGTTGTTCTTTGTTTCAGCATTTTGTGTTGGTACTTTGTATTTTAGCATTTTACACTTTGTGGATTTTGGATTTTATGTTTTTTTGGCCTTCATTCATTAATTAAAGGTCACTTTTTGTTCCTTATCCTGCCTGCCTCCCATGTTTTTCTGCATTTCGGTCCTCACAATACTTTTTACCAAAACCACACCAGAACAAGCTGACCATCATGGACCCAGCAGATACACGCCGTAAGACCTCCCTTGGGCAATCAGCCTTTTCTATAAAGGGTTCCCAGATGTGGAATTCACTACCGACCGAAATAAAACTAACCCGAGACATTAAGATTTTTAATACAAATGTTAAAGTCTGGCTGAAACATAATCAGAGCTGTATGCATTTTTAATGGGTCATGACTTAGTATGATTTTAGATGTATTGTACATTTTATTGTTGTTATGTAACTTTGATGTCTTTCTTCTTACCTTCTTTCTTCTATTAAAAGCCTAATAATCTCTAAATAATCTTAAAAAGCTATAATCTCTGTATGCAGAACATCAGTCACATTGACTTTTTTGTAACGAGTGGAAGTGTTGCTATGTTAACCTGCATTGTCCTATCAAATAAACTAAATAAATGTTTTTTTTAAATCACAGATGTCATGTTCCTGTTTGTTTTTCTGTGATTTCTTGTTTTTTTTTTTTTTTTTTTACTTAAATGTAACAGATAACAGCTGATGATTTTTCTGGGGACATTTTAATATTAGACCCATTAGACACAGCCAAAAACACAGGTGGCCACAGTCAATTTGTTTTACATCAGTGGTGTCAAACTGATCCAAATCAGGTGTGTTCTTGCTTGTTGGGATGAAAACCTGCAGCCACATGGCCCTTTACTGGATCAGTTTGACACCAGTGTTTACATCAACATGAGCTGAGAGGCTGCTATGCAAGAAAGAAGCCTTTGATCCAGATGTGGCACATTAAAGCTTAACTGAAGTTTGCTGCTAATCACATGGGCGACGAAAAAACCCTTCTGGAGGACAAATCTGTCGTCACAAGAAACAAAAATGGAGTTGTGTGGCCACAATGGACAAGCAATATGTTTGGAGGAGAGAAGGTGAGGTCTTTAACCCAAAGAATACCATACCTGCTATCAAGCATTGTTCTGGTAGTATTATGCTGTGGGGCTGTTTGGCTGCCAGTGGATCTGGTGTTCTAAACAAAGTAATTGGAATAATGAAGAAAGAGGATTATCTCCAAATTCTTCAGGAAAACCTTAAAATCATCAGCAGATTGGCTGCAGTTAGGTGTTCCAACAGGACAATGATGATCCCAAACACACTTGAGAAGTGGTAAAGAAAAGGCCAAATCTGGCTAGAATGGGGGTTTTGGAATGATCCTAAAGTCCTGACTTAAACCTAGTGCTGGGCGGTATACCGGTTCACACTGAATACCGGTGTATTATTTTTCGTTATGATTTGAATTTTTAATATACCGCCATACCGTTGCATTTGAATACACAACGCTCGGAACGCTATGCTGCGCCGTGCGACACTGTTTCAGACCGGACCCTTTTCAATGTTGCGCTGCTAAACAGGTATGGTGCGACTGCGAGGGTAAACAGTAGTGCTCTGGTGTTGTGGTACGGTGAAGATGGATAGGATAGACATTGCAGATCATGACTTCACCCGCGGACGTCAAGATGAGCAACTGGAAAGCCGCTGAGATCCGGGAGATGCTAGCATGTCTAGGAACGGTCGCTACTTTCAAATTAAAAGCCCCCCGATAAGAACCCAGTTCTAAACTCCAATGGGGTGCAATGTAAAGCTCTTATTTTGAAGACAAATTCCACCTGCTTCCTGTTAGCTGTCTGTGGCTTGAGGCAGCTAACGGAGGGGGGTGGTGTGCCAGGCCGCACGCTTCCATTACTAGTGGGGGTTTAACATCGGCATGTGTTTGACTGAGGAGGCGAGAATATGGGCCATGGATCTATAATTAAATAAATATATCAAGTGTCGCCACATTTCTACCGATATGTTGTACGTCACTGTTCACACCGAACTTCGTGCTTCACGTCACGTCACATGTTTACGCCGACCCCAGTGGCAGCTTTTTGGAAAAGAAGGAATGAGAAACTGGTTGAGAGAGGAAAATTACACCTCCCTTAAAGATAGGCAGAGTGCTGCCTTTACATTGCAGCAAATGCCCTGCCTTTTCTATCTAAAAGGGGCTAGTACTTCCTCTCTCAACCAGTAGAAAATGCTGTGAACACCTGATTATGCATGAAAAAAAAATACCGTCATATACCGTGAAACCGTAGGAATTTTAAAAAATACCGTGATATACATTTTTCGTCATACCGCCCAGCACTACTTAAACCCCATCAAGAGCATGTGGATTATGCTGAAACATGCGTTGCCAGGAAGCCACCAAAAGAGCTGTATAAAACCATTGGAAATCAAGACTGCCATGATATACATGTTCTTTACAAATTAATGGAAACTTTTGGCCATGACTGTACATATCAAAAAAGGTTTTTACATTGTGCCTCTGAAGGTATTTGCGTTGTCTCCTGCTCCTGAATCCCTCAGAATAAAGTGTAATCGTAAATGACTTCCTTTCGTCCCACAGCTAAGTCGTCCAGTGAATTCCCAGCACGACCTTGTGTGTGTGTCTCCATTTGCTCCATTCCAAGCACTTGCATTAATCTTTTGTAATAACACTTAAGCTCTCCCGCTTGTTTCTGCACGCTGGCACTGTGTTCATCTTTTCAAACGCTGAGAGAAGTAATTCACTGACAATCATTCACTCAAACTGCAGCTCCACTACAAAACAGATCCTCTTAATGATGCTATTCTTTCGATGCTAAATTTCCACCATTTGGTAATTATTTGGGAGGCTTTTGGCACATTTGATTAAGAGATTAGAGAAAACAGAACATTGGTAGAAGAAAAAAATAAGAAAAGCGGCTATGCAGGGTGTTTATAGATTTCAATTGTATCCACTGACAGGGGGCAGGGTGTGTGGTCGAGGTCTTCAAGTGCTACTTCACAGTCACACTCACATGTTTGGCAGGATTGGAGCTCTGCTCTCCTTAGATCAGTGCACTGACAAAAACATCTTTTCTTTGGACCCATATTTTAAAGCTGCTATACTTTGTTTGTTAGACTACTAACCTGCACTCAGTTATGGTTCTTTATTATGCCATGCTAAAGGAATTAATTAAAGCTTTGGCAGCGTGTTAGATCCTGCAGCTGTTATCGGAATAATAAAAAGAAGAAAGCACCGAACCACCAGTTTTTCCAGAATCATCTGGAGACTCACACTAGCCTTCCCATGACCCAGCAGCACTGGGTCCTGATCCACTGTATGGTCAGTTGACCTCAATTTGCAGTTCAGATTCACAGCAATAAACACCTTGACAAGAAGTCTGCATTTACAAAGAAGAGAAGCAATTTCCAAATCCCTTCAATGTGAAATCAGTGTCATGAAATACTGTAGAGTGAGCAAGGTGGACTGAGGATGGTCTGTGAGCAGTTAGTAATGTGAACTTAATAAATAGCCTCTGATCTTGGAGGTTAGATGACAACAAACACTCAGTTTTGTCTACATCTGTTAACATTTTTCTGTCTCTCAACACTGATGTAAAAGGATTCAGTTCAATAACTTTAGTATGATACATTTTGCATACATTCAAATATACCTTCTGGTAAAAAAAAAAAAAATGTTTTCAAAACTACCTTTATGAGCTTTTAAAATTTGGCAACTGTGTCCAAAATAAAAATGCCACAATTTGAATGTCAAATTTTGGAATTAAGCATTCCTTTGTATGCTAACAAAGAGAACAGAGAAGACTCTGGATCTTCTCTCTGCGCAGCATGTATTAAAGAGTTCTGAATCATCATGCGTTAGTCATCAGTCTAAAATTCTTCTGAGAATTAGCAACACTCTACCACACAAAGGAGAATTTCCACTACATATTTGAAAGCACTGAAGACTTTTATTATATTCACACTCAAACCAACATGCTGGTACTAAAAAGCTTACATGTAAAATTCATATTTATGATAATGTTTTCACTGAATTCACATATCAGCATCTATCATTTGTATTTCCCTTTAGGTGCAACATTTAACCACACAAGGGCGCTCTGTGCATACTGACAGAGTATCTTCCATGTAATCAACATCATAGAGTAGAACATACTTTGTTCTCCACACAAACAGACCTATTCCACCTCCCAATAAGGCAAGTGTGTGAGCACAAATACACAGCAGCCTTGAGTTCTTTGTTGTCATGTATTATTCTATCAGGTAAGGGACAAATAACAGAAGCAAGCAGCACAGTACATTTTCTGTGTGTCACTGTGTCTCAGGTTGAGCTGCAGTGCCTTGAATAGTGTCTCTGATTCTTTGTGTGTCTGCCTGCAGCACTTCATTGTGAGGGTCAATCTTTAGAGCAGCTTGGTAGTCCTGTAACCCTGAGAAAACACGTCACAGGTCACTCAGCTGACAGCACAGAGTAGGTACAAACATGTTCAAACATTCTACAGTGACTTATTGTTACTACACAATTATATTTTTAAACACAAGGCAAAAAGTGTTGATGTTTAGAATTCAATCATTGTGAGTGAGTGTCATTAAAGTTCAAATATAACATTTAAACGTGTATAGGACCAGTGTACCAAATCAGAGAGACTAATGGATGTTGTTCAAACCTTCTGCATAGAGCTGGAGCTGGCAGAAAGCAGATCCACGGCGAATATGGGCCCTGACCCTGGCAGCTGCATTGGCAGCAACTAGTGGAGTCAACAGATCAAGAGCCTGCAGAGAAACATGATATTTATATCAATTTTACAGAGAAGCTATATAAGAGCTTAATATGGCTTCACAATCAGCCTAATTCACAACATGACGCGTACAGAACTCAGGCTGAAGGTGGAATACATAAGAAGCTAAATCAAAGTGTTGAAATTATATTCAACATTGTACTGTGAGTAATTGTCTGTGTACTCAGAGTAACCTCTGTTGTGTTAATTTAACGACACTATGTCCCAGGTCTGGCAGTCTGGAGCCCTCCGGAGCAGATATGCAGAACTTCTATTTTGGTGGATGCCGGAGCACAACGCAGCAATTCAGCCAAATTCAGCACAGAGCAGACAGGAAGTCATGTACCGAAAAATCAAAAAAAAAGAAAAGAAAAGAAAAAAAAGACACAAATCCAAGCACTTCTTCTAATCCTTCAGTTGGGAACATTTTGTGTTGTGTTTATAACACATACCTATAATTGCGGTTGCGCAAGATTATGTCTCACGTCTCCGGCTGTCTGTGCTGTTGGGACTCAAAACGCAGCAGAAAATGGAAATACTTAAAGCTGCTGTAAGCGTTGCTGTCGTTTTAGCTAACTTCTTGTTTTCTAGTAAGTGGTCGAGTGCGTGCTCATTGTGCAGGTAGGACTGCTCCTTTATGGAGGGTTAGGGTTAGGGTTTCTGTCGTGATTGGATAAAAGTGGGCAGAGATACAAGAAAATGTCTTTTCTATTCTACTGCATGAGCAGAGCGAGAAGATGAGTTTACTGGACAAACACTTCTAACAGTGCCGTATTGTAGGCAACTGAATTTGTTTCAGTTTCTTTAAAATGTTAAACCTCCGAGCCAAGAGTCTTATTCAGTTCTAACTAACTGGAGGGGAGCTGCAGTCTTTTAAACTCTGTGTGGGAGTGTCCTTAAAGAGTTGTTAAGGACATGTGTGAGCTCTAAGTTTCAGGCCCCGTCCAGACGACAATGCTCTTTTGCGAAAACGCACATGTATTGCATCATTTTGGCCGACTGTCCATACGGATCCTGAAAACGCAGCGCCTGAAAACGCACTCATTTGAAAACGGGTCTCAGGGTGGAGAAATCCGAAAAACAGAGCCCTCCCATTTTCATGTGGACGACGAATCTGCATACTTTCCAAAACGATGACACCATCTCCCCACCCCGCGACGTCTCATAACAACAACAACAACAATGGCGGACTACATGCTCGTGTTCTTGCCGCAGAAGATATTGAGCCTTTCTTGCAACTTACATGCCTTGTAGTTGAGTGTGAGTCGCAGCAGCAGTTCGACCACATTAACGGTCCACACAAACAATTCTGGTTTCCTTGCACTAGCCATTTTCATCTTATTCTTGTTGTGTTCGGTTTCTCTGTCTACTGTCTGTTTGTTTACAGCCCGCAAGCTTTCTGCGCATGCTCCGTGTCTTCGTCTCCGTTTTTGGTGAATGTCAAGCGCCACCTATAGACTGGAATATGAACTACAGCGTTTTCGGTCGTTTTCAGTGGATCCGTGTGGACGCAAATATTCTTGAAACGATGCCGAGGAAGATTCGTTGAATCAACAGGCCTTCATGTGGGTTGCTTGGGCTTGGTGAGCCCAGGTGTGAATGGTTGTTAAGCTGTCTGGGGAGTGAACTCAGTACTACGTTATAGGTGGGGGACACGTAATGTCGTAGGCAACCTCCTCTGTTCAAAGACAGTCGTTCCAGTTTAACATAGATGGATTCCTTTACTCCTCTTTCAAACCATCTGTCTTCTCTGGCCAAGATGTTTACATTGTTGTCCTTAAAGGAATAATTTTTCTCCTTCAGATGTAAGTGGACAGCAGAGTCTTGACCTGAGAAGTTAGCCCTCCTGTGTTGTGCCATTCGTTTATGGAAAGGTTGTTTTGATTCCCCAATTTGAAAATCTGTGCAATCCTGGCTGCATTTAACAGCATTGGCTTTGGCCCTGAAAATAGCAAATCAGTCAATCCCTGGTTACTGCCACTAAAGTTGTGTGTCAGAATTAACTGTAAAGACTTTATAGAGGCTGCAGCAGTTTCATTTTAATTTAGGAGCAACATTACAACAGTGTTGCACACAGCAGTGTGAAGGCTTTGTGACTTCATTCTAAATTCTCTCTCCTTGTACAGAATTTCCAGGTGTTATTAACCAAGTTATGTGTTGCTGCTATTAGCAAGTTTCAAGAAACCAGCAAGTGCAGTTTTAATGAAGTATGCAACATGCAGTGGAGAGCATATGATGTAAAACACAGAGACAATACAGACCTGAGATGAATCCTCAAGGGCCTTGTGAAGATTCCTTAACTTGAGATGACATGCAGCCCTGTTTGAATACAGAGCTGGGATCTTTCTGTTGAGCCTGATAGCCAGGTTGTAGGCATTCACTGCACCCAGGTAGTCCCCAGTCACAAAGCATTTGCTATAGGAAAGAATCACTTTAGTGTTCATGGTTCAGAAAAAAATAAGTGTTGTTAAATAGTTCTGAGAGGAGACTTGACTTACTCTCCTTTTTCCTTTAACCAGTCCGGATTCTTCTCATTCCCCTTCAGGTCCTTCAGCTCCTTAACATCTGCATTTACTGCACATCTGGCTTCAGCTTGTTTTCTGAGCCACTAGTTGGTTGAAATATATAGATAGATAGATAGATAGATAGAAATACTTTAATGATCCCAGACTGGGAAATTATTTTGTTACAGCAGTTGTGGGTCCACAAATAAAACACTTCGTACATAACATAAATAGAATCCAATATATACATAGTGTATATATACAGTGCACAGTGTGCTATAAACAATAAACAATAATAATATATACAACAAAACAGTAGAGAGACCAGAGTTCTCTATCAGGCAGAGGTGAGAGAGTTGTTGTATAAAGTGATGGCTTGTGGCAGGAAAGATTTCCTGTATCTGTTGCTACGACAGCGAAGCTGAAGCAGCCTTCCGGAGAAGGTGCACCGCTGTCTGACCAGTGTGAGTTGGAGAGGGTGGAGAGGATTATCCATGATGGATAACAGTTTTTTCAGTGTCCTCCTCTCCACCACAGCCTCCAGAGTGTCCTGTTTGCAGCCAATCACAGAGCCAGCCCTCCTGATCAGTTTGTTGAGTCTGTTAGTGTCACTGGCTCCAATGCTGCTTCCCCAACAAACCACAGCAAAGAAAAGTACACTGGCCACCACAGACTGATAAAAGATCTCCAACATCTTGCTGCACACGTTGAAGGATCTCAGCTTCCTCAGGAAGTAAAGTCTGCTCATCCCCTTCTTGTACACAGCTTCAGTGTTAGATTTCCAGTCCAGTCTATGGTTGATGGTAACACCAAGGTACTTATAATCCTCCACCGCCTCCACATCCCTTCCCAGAATGCACAGAGGTTGGAAAGCCGTCTTCCTCTTCTTCCTGAAATCTATCACCATCTCTCTGGTCTTGCTGATGTTCAGCCGCAGGTGATTCTGTCCAGTCCACTCCACAAAGTTGTCCACCAGAGCCCTGTACTCCTCCTCCTGTCCCTCACTTATACACCCAACAACAGCCGAGTCGTCAGAGAACTTCTGCAGGTGACACGACCCGGTGTTGTACTGAAAGTCAGTGGTGTATAAGGTGAACAGGAAAGGAGACAGTACAGTCCCCTGTGGAGCTCCTGTATCACTAACCACCGCATCAGACAGAACACTGCCCATACTGACAAACTGTGGCCTGCCTGTCAGGTAGTCAGTAATCCAGGAGATCATCGTGTCGTCTACACCCATCACCCTCAGCTTCTCCCCCAGTAGCAGTGGCTGAATGGTGTTAAAAGCACTAGAGAAATCAAAGAATGTGATTCTCACAGTGCCTCCTCCACCATCCAGGTGCGAATGGGCTCGTTGCAGCAGGTAGATGACAGCGTCATCAACTCCCAAGTGGGGCTGGTAAGCAAATTGCAGAGGGTCTAGCAGGGCTCTCACCTGCGGCCTCAGGTTGGCCAAAACCAGTCTCTCCAGCACCTTCATGACGTAAGATGTGAGGGCCACTGGTCGATAGTCATTGAGGTCTGATGGTGTCGACTTCTTTGGAACAGGAACCAGGCAGGATGTCTTCCAAAGCACCGGTATTCTCTCCTGTCCAAGGCTCAGGTTGTAGAGGTGTTGTAGGACAGGAGACAGCTGGCTGGCACATGTCTTCAGGATCCTGGGGCTGATACCGTCAGGGCCTGCAGCCTTCTGCTGGTGGAGTCTCTCCAGCTGTCTCCTAACCTGGCCTGCAGTCACAGTCATGCGGGGGAGGCTGCTGGTGTCTTCAGTGGAGGACGTGGAGGTGGAGGAGGAGGTGAAGGTGGAGGAGGAGGAGGTAGAGGAGGAGGAGGTGGAGGAGGAAGAGGTGGAGGAGGAGGAGGAGAGGTGTTGCACAGGAGAGCTCACAGCAGGGAAGTGAGGGGGGAGGGGAGGAAGCATTCGGGGCAGTGAGGGTGTGTGGGGGTCTGGAGGTGTCAGGGAGACGACAGAAGGCTGTGAGCTGAACCTATTGAAGAATCTGTTCAGCTCGTTTGCCCTCTCCAGGCTGCCCGATGACTGTCTGCCGCTCACCTTACACCCAGTGATCTGCTTCATACCAGTCCACACATCCCTCACATTGTTCTGCTGAAGTTTGGCCTCCAGCTTCCTCCTGTAGGCGTCTTTACAGGTCCTCAGCATATCCCTGAGTTCATGCTGCACTTTCCTCAGTTCTTCCCTGTCTCCAGACCTGAACGCCCTCTTCTTCTTGTTAAGAAGGACCTTCAGGTCATTGGTGATCCACGGCTTATTATTAGGGAAGCAGTGTACAGTCCGTGTTGGCATGGTGGTGTGTTCACAGAACCTGATGTATTCTGTGATGCAGTCGGTCATGCTGTCGAGATCCTCCCCATGTGGCTCAACGAGTGCATCCCAGTCTGTCGACTCAAAGCAGTCCTGTAGTGCATCAGCAGCCTCCTGAGTCCACCTCCTCACGCTCCTAGTGTGGACAGGCTGCCGCTGAACAAGAGGGACATACTTAGGGGTCAGCAGAACCAGGTTGTGGTCAGATCTCCCAAGAGGGGGGAGGGCTGTGGGACTGTATGCATCCTTAGCATTTGCATACAACAGATCCAGTGTGTTACAGTCTCTGGTGGGGCAGTCAACATACTGGTGAAATGTTGGGAGGGTTTTGTCCAGTGAGATGTGATTAAAATCCCCAGTGATGACAATAAATGCGTTAGGATGCAGCGTCTGTATCTGGGCAACAGCGGAGTGGATGACGTCACAGGCCAGCGCTGCATCAGCTGAAGGAGGAACGTACACACCGATAATGACGGTGGACGTGAATTCCCGGGGCAAATAATAAGGCCTCATCCCCACAGTCAACAGTTCAATGTCCGGGGTACAGAGACGTTCCTTCACGTGAACATGTCCGGGATTACACCACCTCTCACTCACATACAGTACAATCCCTCCTCCTTTCTTCTTTCCGCTGCTTATCACATCCCTGTCCGCCCGAACAGTGCTGAAGCCGGGAATCGCCACGCTGTGGTCCAGGATGTTTGAGTGAAGCCATGTCTCCGTGAAACACAATATATACTGCACTCACGATATTCCCTCTGAGCCTTTATCAGCGCGGCGAGCTCGTCAGTCTTGTTCCCCAGAGACCTCACGTTTCCCATGACGATCGCCGGTACAGCCAGTCTGTGTCTCCTCTTCTTCCCCCTCCTCTTCACTCCGGCTCTGCAGCCACGGCGTCTCCTCCGCAGCTCCTTCAGGACCTCAGGTCTGGCTCCGGGTAGCAGTGCAGGTTCACACAGCAGTGCAGGTTTACACAGCGCAATCAGCTGGTCGCGTGTGTAAACAATGCGCTCAATGATGCGCTCCTGTCCCTCCGTTGCTAGGGTTAGCATAATAAACATAAAAGTGCCACAAGCTCGTCCGTCTTGTTCAAAAAGACAAAATAGTTTTTAAAAAAAGGAAGTGTCCATCTTCTCACTGTCTCTTAAGAAGAATTGCCAAAAATCACATCGAAAATCAAAACAGAAATACAAAAAAAACTTGGAAGCCCACGGGAGCTGCTGCAACAGGCTGCCACCTAGTACGGCGCCATAGCAACTATATATAAAGTGCAATCTTAGTACTAATTCCACTCAGAAAGAATATGGTTGATAATATTAGAATTAGACAAAGGCTACGTTCTAATAATTAAAAAAAAATTCAGAAATGACTTCATTAGAATCATAAAAGACTCACGGCTTATGCATCAACAAAATCTGTGCTACAATTTATCATAAGCAATGTTAACAGTCGTCTGGGCCACTTGTTGGTCGTTGACCCAACCAGCCTTCGTGTGGGTTATTAGGGCTAGGTGAGCCCAGGTGTGAATGGTTGTTAGCTGCCTAGGAAGGGAATTCAGTGCTCCATAGGAGGTGGGTGACAAGTAATGTCGTAGGCCACCTCCTCTGTTCAAAGACAGTCGTTCCAGTTAGATTCCTTTACTCCTCTTTCAAACCATCTGTCTTCTCTGGCCAAAATGTTTACATTGTTGTCCTCAAAGGAATGATTTTTCTCCTTCAGATGTAAGTGGATAGCAGAGTCTTGACCTGAGGAGCTGCATTGAATAGCATAAACTACATTACGCTGCTTATGCCTCGGTGTTTTGTCCTTAGGATGGACAAGTTTCTGCCTCACTTTGTTGGTAGGTTTACAGTGAAGTGGGATATGATGCAAAAGAGTCCAGTTCTCTTGCTCTGATTTTGACCAAGGTGTTGTCCACATACCTGAACCAGTGGCTAGGAAGAGTTCCTGTGAATGTAATCAAGGCTCTGCTTTCAACTTCTTCCATTTAGAGGTTGGACACTATTGGGGACACCGGTGAGCCCATGGCACAGCTGTGATTCTGTCTGTAGAAACTGTACTGGAAGTAGGTTGCCAGACTACAAATTGTTCTGGGTTGAAGTTGGTCCTGCTTGACAAAGTGCTGTCCTGTAGCAAGCTTTTCTTAACCATCTGAACCACAGGACAAAACACCCAGGCATAAACAGAGTAATTTAGTTTTTGCTGTTCAATGCAGCCAGGAGTGCACAGCTTTGTACATTGGGTAAACGAATGGCACAACACAGGAGGGCTAACTTCTCAGGTTAAGACTCTGCTGTCTGGCACTTGCGTCTCTTCCTTACATCTTAGTCCCACCCACCGAAGATCATGGAGAGGCATGAGGAAACCATGGGAGGAGAGAGGGGACAAGGAAATGTTTTTTTATGAGAAATGAGATGTCCTTTCCTCTGAAGTGTCATGTGAAGCAATGTTTATCGATGCTGATCATAGCTGCATCAGCTATCCGCCAGCTTTAACAGCTGTAGAGACTGAATGCCAAAAATACCAATCTCTATATTCTTCAATAATGAGGCAGAACTAATAACTGTTGAGAGATTCAAATAATCAATAAAGTCGGACTGATGTGCCGTGTGCGATTTGTGCACGGCTCTGTTAATGGAGAGACGCACTGATATAGTTTCTTGTAGTACACGTAATGTGATGTTTTCCTCATTGATGAGATGTACTATTTCACCAACCAGCAGCCCACCTGATATTAATTGTATTGATCCACGCATCACCACTGTGGTATAATCTGAAGACATTTACATGATTAAAGTTATACTGAATATAGTTTAGGCCTATACATGGAAATTAGACTGTGATTAAGTTAATTTATGAATGGTTAAAGTACAGATCAGATTTCATGACCCTGCATTACCTGCTGTCTGTGTCCCATATTATAACCAATTCAGTCTTTTTTTATCAGTTTAAATATCTTTGAAGCAGTTTGGCTGGATGATCACTATTTCTTTTTTCAAAAGCTGATAGTACAGTACTGTTACTGTTTCTGGAGAAACTGTAACAGCTGGATTTCGTCTAGTTTTGTGGTTTGAGTTCAGTTCCTGTTTCATTATCATAATTTTATCACTCATTGGACGTGTCGGGATACGATCCTCGGCTGATATCCTGATGATTAATTTTCATGCAAACAAAGCTTCTGTTATACACATTAAACTTTTTCTGCATCTTTTTTTAACCCACAACCTTAAAGTTCAAGCTACGTCTGGGATTTTCTGTCAGTTACCTGTTTAAAAAACAGCTGCACATGAAGAACAAGCTGTACTCTCTATTTTTTACTGTGTACTCTGTATTTTATACTGTGTATTGTGTCTGCTGGGAGGCACAGGAACCATTTCAACTTGTAGAATGTGTTTATATATATTGATTAATTATTTGCCTATGTATTCAGTGATATTCTGATTGTGAAATCATCATTTCAAAACCCGTAATGTGATTAGGTGTTTATTGAACACTGAAAGATATTTTAAGATAAACGTTTTGCTGACACTCAGGAATGATCAGTCTCCTGTGTGTGAAACATGTCATAAAAAGAAAAATGTTTCTGAAATGAAGAAAGATGTATGTGGTCCTTTTGTTCACCTGCAGTCAGGCTTGACTGAATCTGAATTACAAAACCAACAAAAGATAAAACTTGATGGTGATACACTTAAATCTAATCTGCAATCTGTCTTCACTCTGGTATAAGACTCCAGCGATGTTGTGACATATCAGATCAGTCTGATCCGGTGCAGCATCCAAATCAATAACTGATATCAACTAAGGGGGCGTGTTGGCTAGTCAAAAGACTATTCTCGTGTATCCTTGCTCATCGCTCCTCAGAGATCACTTCTCGGAGCACAAAGAAGAGCATTGGGACAGCCTGCAAGATGGTAAACAGGACCGCCTTCCGGTTCAAGTGACAAACGACACACCTTCAGACTCACTCACTGTCACGCCTACAACACTATCTTATTACACGTCACAAGTAATAGCCCACTGAGACGAAATAATCTGAATCTGCATAGTAACTAGTAACTAAAGTTAAATAAATGGAGTGGAAGTATAATCGGAAAATACAGTACTTGAGTAAATTGTACTTCGTTACATTCAGTCAATGATTATTCTAAATTTCATCCATCCATTATCTGAAACGGCTTATCCTTTTCAGGGTCACACTGCTTGAGCTGATCCCAGCTGACATTGGGCGATGGCGAGGTACACCCTCAATTAGTCGCCAGTTCATCACAGGGCTGACATATAGGGACAAACAACCATTCCATTCAAATTCACACCTACGGACAATTTAAAGTAACTGATTAACCTAACCTTTTTGCATGTCTTGGTTGTGGGAGGAAGCCGGAGTACTCGAAGAGAACCCACGCAGACAAGGGGAGAACATGCAAACTCCACTCAGATCGCTATGCAATGGCATTTGAAGCGAGTTTAATGTTAATAATATTCCGATGGAGCTTGATTGTCACAGTAAAAAATCTGGAAACATGTGCAGACTGGAGACAGAGACAATGCGAACAGTGTCCAAGAGTTTGGAGACTGTGTTGGAGACAAACACAGCTTTCGCTAGCTGTTAGCCATCAGCCATCAGCTATAACATTATTCAGGCACACTAACCATTATGTTAGTCCTGCTGCAGCCGCAGTGTGTACTTCTTCAGGAGCCTCTCCTTCTGGGTCCCAGTCTGGGTCAAACTGGTATGGTTTAACCGTCTCGGCGAGCCATATCGATACATCCACCGTAAAACATTAGCGCATGCTACGGCTAGCGCAAGCGGCATCCTCTCCCTGAGAGGGGCGTGTAGCAGGCAAGGCAGGCGTTGACAGACGGAGCTAATTAGTATTTAAAGGTGCAGGCACAGAAACAGCCTGCTCTCAGTAGAGTTCAGTAGAGCGACTTTTAGACAGCTGAAAGTCAGGATCACGGATAGGTTTGGGGCAATGCATTTCGAATACAGTGTTGTTGGAACTCTGACAGCTGTGTGAAATTGATGAAAAACAGTATAATATGGGACCTTTAAGCTTCCATCTCACTACATGTGATTACTGGTTGTGTAAAACACATTTTTCCCTCTGTTAAAACAGAAAAACTGTATTTTTTTTCTCAAAATGTTATTATTCAGCATACACAGAACAGTATGATCGAGCATCAAAGAGAGAGAAGTTTTGCTGTACAACTAATTCTAGACTGGTGTCTTTCATCCTCTTGGGATGATTGACCGAAGTTAATGTTGATCTATTTAGAGTCCACAAATGTGAAGGAGACTGTGCTGCAAGTTTCCAAAGAAATATGTTGTTGCTCACCTCTTCTTCCTCTGGCACTCTTGATTCCCTGAGGGCTGTTGAAAAAACTCGTGGGGTAAATGTGACTTGAATGTTCGCAGCAAGTCTTGGAGCAGGCAGGTCTGCTTGTTTTTTCTTGCTCTTTGCTTCACTGTTGGCTGTTTGATCTAAATGCAGGAATATGTATATTAACATACCAAAACCAACTAATATAGAAGCTTATTTGATCACCCAGTTAATTACTTACCCAGTATGGCCTTTCCACGACCTGAACATCCATTGTCTTGCTTCTCTGTCATGACTTTCACTTTGTTTTGACTATCTCTCTGACTCTGATGTTTGAGTTGGGCTTCTGCCTTCTGTCTCTGTTGCCATGCTGCTAGCTCTGATGTGGTTTTCTCTCGCTCAGTCTCCTTCATTTTCTGGACACTGTCTCTTTCCTCCTTTTCAAGCTGGGATCAAATAAAAGACAAAGACTATATATAAGTCCTAAAGTCCTATATATCTAGAAGGCTTCTAGATTTTACAGCAGATTTCTGACAGTAATTTTGGACACTTGGTGATGTGATTTCTGAGTAAGTTACCTTCATCATTGTTTCCAGTGTATATTTTTTCTCTGCATGCTGTTTCTCTGCCTTGGATATAGACTCCAGAGAAAGCTTTTCCTGGTATTTCAACACAGCCTTTTCTCTGATCTTCTTCTGTTTTACTTTATCATCTGAAACACATCAATTTATAATTGTATATGAATTGTATGTAAAGGTATGACATACTTTTAATCAAGTGATCAATGATTAGCTCAGGGTTAGCTGATCTTTATCTATATTAGAGCCTAATGTAGGGCCTGTAGGCCAGGTGCAACTAGACACCTTCATTTATACAGTCCATGAGGGATTTTAAGTTTTTTTTGACACACTGGCTGGAGCATTTGTTTAAACTGGACCGTTCATCATTATACCTCTTCTAATATGCCTTTAGATTGTGCAGCTGAACGGATTAGTGAAAGGGCTACATACAGGGTAGTTGCTCTTACTTGTAGTTATCATCAGATGCTCCCATATTTTGTTGGTCCTCTTTGGCAAACTGATTACTGCAACTCCATTTCCAACCTTTGCTGTGCTTCTGACGTCATCAACAGGTTCAAACAGAAAGGCTTCAAATAGGTACGGTGAGAAATGCACCTGTACAGAGGAGAATGTGGAAAACATACAATAGTGCCGAGATCCAAAAGTGGCTGAAGGTATGTCGATTGCTGCTCAGCGGCATATACCGATCCCCAGACTGGCATACAGATTTTCGGATTGGTATGCTGCTGTTATGCTGTTGTTATTCCACCAACACATGACTGTATGTGCCGCTTGAGATTGTTATGGCACTGAGAGACTGTTGGATGGGTACCACTTCCTGATGAATATGCAAATATAATGCCACTGGTCTGGTATGACGACAAGTACTGCCGTAAATGTCTACATTTTTTTGGTCAATGCTAACTTAACACATTTCCATAAGTAAAGGAACGTATGTATGTTATGTTGTTGGGATGTAAGCATATAGACAGTAATTACACGTGGACCTTGAGATATGATAATATGTCTAAATTTCTGCCTATAAACTAGAAAGAGCTAGCCTTAGCTAATATGGCTAATGTTAGCCCAGCCACTGTAGTCAGTCTGAATAATCAATAGCAGAAACTTTGAGCCAACCAACAAAACAATAGTGACAGGCTTTAATTATTAGGGGTAATAATAATACAATAATACATTACTTAATATAAAATCTACTTCGCAGGACATTAAGCATTGTGGCATATTATGTATCATGTTCACTAGTGAACATGATACATTATGCCATAATTGGTTGGCTCAAAGTTTCTGCTATCAGCTAGTCAGACTGGCTTCGGTTGCTGGGCTAAGATTAGCCATGTTAGCTAGGCTAGCGCTTTCATTAGCTGTAGTTTATAGGCAGAAATTTAGACAAGTGTTAAGTTAGCATTGTCAATAAAGACCAAAAAAAGTATACATTTATGCAACAGGGGCTGGCTCAATTTGTGGCAGCGGCACCCAGCTTCGGCATCTCTGGTGGCACCCCCAGATGCCGCAGCTAGGTGCCGCTAGCAGTCGTGGCAAATGTCGCTGTTTGCCGGAAGTTCCAGTGCTTGTGCCGCTGTTTGCCAGAAGTGCCACTGTTTGTGTCACTGTTTGCCGAGAGATGCCACTGCTTGTGTTGCTACCCGTGACGCCTGCCGAGAGGTGCCAGTGCTTGTGCCACTGTTTGCTGAGGGGTGCCAGTGCTTGTGCTGCTACCCGTGACGCTTGCTGGGAGGTGCCGAGAGATGCCACTGCTTGTGCTGCTACCCGTGACGTCTGCCGGGAGGTGCCGAGAGGTGCCGGGAGGTGCCACTGCTTGTGTCGCTACCCGTGACGCCTGCCGGGAGGTGCCGAGAGGTGCCAGTGCTTGTGCCACTGATGCCGAGAGGTGCCAGAGCTTGTGCCGCCACCCATGACGTAGGCCGGGAGGTGCCGGGAGGTGACACTGCTTGTGCCGCTACCCGTGACATCTGCCGTGGCATCTAGGAGTGCCAGCAGGGACGTCGCGGCAGATGCTGTTGTTGGGGGGCGATGTCACGCTTATGCTGTTGTTTAGGCGAGACAAGAGGGTCTGGCTGCAGGCCTCCAGCGTGGGGACGCTTCCAGTACAGACTCCGCTCTCGGACCGCATCCAGTGTCAGGACGCTCCCCCCTTCCCCAAAAAAGGTTATTTTTTATTTTTTATTTCTTACACATGTTGTTTGGATTATCACCTGCAACTTAGCTGACTAAAACTATATTTGCAACTTATTTTGTTGTCGGTGTACTTTCTTTTATGATTATCACAGCCTTTACCAAGAGTGGGTTACAACTGCCAGAGATGCCTGATGACGCTGTTTGGGGAGATGCCAAGGCAGACGTCGCTGTTTGGGAAGGCTGCTATTGAGATGCCGAGGTTTAGTTTATGAATGTTAACAATTGTCAAAGTTGAATTAGACTATCTACAGGTAGCATTTCCATGACACATCTTTTGCATTAACTTGCAAGGTTTCCTTGATTAATCTCTCAATATTTCGGATTGATTTATATCACCGTTTGTTCATTCATTTCATTGCCAATTATGATTTTATTTAGAACATTACAACATAAGATTACATGAACAAAAGCAGGCCTTCATAAATAATATGTTATGTTGCAATGCTGGCAAAATGAATAGCTTACATTTAGGTTATTATCTTTTTTATATTGAAAATGCTGTGTAATACTACTGTGTTACAGGTTTTTCATCTTCACATTGTTGTTTTTTTCTCAAAGGAACAAAGTCTTTACTGCTTCCACTGTCTGACTATACTGTATATTTTCTTGTACTGTTTATCTTAAATATCTTTCAGTTATGCACTTGCACACCCCAGACTTTGATATGCTGCCAAAATATGTGTCTTGAAGAGACATCAGATCCAGAGACGTAGGCTACTGCTCACATTGTCAATACATCGGACCAAATTGGAACCCACCTTCTGTGTTTGTTTGTTTTTTTTGGACTTACAGTGTTTGATACAGTATAATCCCTCTGGATCTGAAGACAGAAACATATGAATCTTTTAATCACTGGTTTGCAACTCAACAGATTAAGACTTTTAACCTATATTTTATTTCATTTTATTAATCCAGATCCATAATATACAGGGATTTAATTTGACTGTGAAAGACCCACTTATTTTTTGTAATGTTTTTGTATGCATGTCAACCACCATCCATGCTGATGATGTTAGTGTGTTCTCTGATATTGTTTATTTTCAGAGAGGATTGTATATTGCATAGGGCTGTCAGTTTAACGCGTTAATTAGATTAATTAATTACACTGCAAATTAACGCGTCATAAAAATTAACGCAATTAATTCCGAGATTCTGAGTGGCAATTTAATGCGCGAGCATTTTAAATTTGGCCCATTGAATGACCCGTAGGCTACTTGGCAGTGGCACGTCACTTACCACCTGCGTCGCCAGTAGGGCTGTAACTAATCGAAGCTGAAATGGCGACACTCAGATCCACGAACCTGTCTCGCTCTGTGAGAAGGCAGAATCGTAACACAACTTCCAGTCCAGATCAGCCCTATGAGCTGTAACCGCATTAACACCGCAGCGGTCGTTCGCCAATTCTCCACCTTTGTTCGTTCACACAGACTGAAGCATTGCTGTAAAGACGAACCGCTGCGTAATTTACACAGAAAGCGCCGCTGCGGCTCCTAAAGAGACGTGACGGTACACGTCATGATGATGACGTGTGTGTGTTTTCAAGGGGTTTCCCCGGTGTCTCCCCTGTCACTCAAAACCGACGGAGACTGTCTTCCGGGGTAAAGTTCACTGAAGTCTCGGTCCGGAGGGCTGACCGTCGCTGAGATTTTTTTTCATCAGAAACACTCGGTGAGGTAAAGTGTTTTTGCATGGCAGAAACGTGACGAGGAGTCTGTAGGACGGGCGGGAGGAAGGACGCTTCTCCACTTACAGCTGTGGTATTTTTAACTTGTTCCCAAAGACAGTTACAGTTACTATGCTACCTTAGTTTGGTTCTGTAACGTTGTTTTGTGGGACATTTCTCTGTATTAAGTTGAGTGAGGGATCTGTGCAGTTAACAGACCATCAGCCCGAGTCGCTAGTCAAAGCAGGATGACAACAGACATGGACGCGACTCAGGGGAGCGAGGCGAGCACATCGTTGCTCGGGCCTTTGAACGGCAAGTTCTTCTCTTCTTAGTGTATTCAATTGATTAGTCACGCAATACACTTTTGTAATGTCCTAGAATTCGAATTCTGTATTTGGGTACCTTTAGCAGATATGAGATTAAAATGCGATTAATAAGATTAATTAATTACAAATCCTGTAATTAATTAGATTAATTGTTTTAATCGCCTGACAGCACTAATATTGCACAAAAACTCCATGACATATCTGTTATTTCAAATCTTTTGATTGAATTTTTATGATTCATGTTAAGTATATTTGTAGTTTGTTTAATGCGTAAGTGCTTTGTGTTGCCCTGTTGTGCCACATAGGTCTACATCAATTTTCAGTTGTGTTACAATAAATCAGCTGAATACAGTCCTGTGGACATAAGACTGCATTTAAAATAATTTATGTATCATGAATGTGAAGTCTTTAGGTTTGAGAGGGTTAGACTTTAGACTGTAGACATTTATTTATCCCACCGGGGAAATTTACTCGTCACAATAGCAGGTGGACAGACATACAGTAAGTACAGGACTTAGAATACTAAAGAAATACTAAAAAAAAGATTTGAATAAGAGAGAAAAGATGAAATAAATAAAATAGAATAAAATATAGAAAGGACAATACGTTATGTGCATTGTATGTACAGGAGCAAAATGTGCAGTATGTACATTTAAATAAAGTGTCAAAGTATTGCTTTGTTGAGGTTGGGTGCATAAATAAACAGTGTTTAAATACAGTGTTTACAAATAAACAGAATCAGTGTGTTAATATGAATATGTATATATACAAAATATAAAATAGTATTATTGCACAGGGTAATTGCACAAGATGGCTGAGGTGGAAGTGTAAATTAGTGCAAGATAAGTAGGTGCTTATGGTGCTACATTAGGAGTTATTGGTGTTGAACAGTCTTACAGCAGTTGGAATGAACGACCTGCGATAGCGTTCCCTTTTTACACCGTAGGTGAAGCAGTCTGTTGCTGAAGGAGCTGCTTAACCCCCACAGAAGTGGTTTCAGACTTAAGATGGCAATTACTTACAGACATGTCAACAGATGGCTGATGGTCCGTGAGGTAAAAAAAAATCAAATATTTTGATGACACACATTTTAAATTACAGAATAAATGTGTAAAGGGTTGCCATGTTTGGGTTTTTCCTGTCAATTTGGGTATTTGAATCATTATCAGTGACTTAAACATAGGCTACATCATTTTTTTTGTGCTTGAAAGGTGATTTTTTTTTTCTTCTTACTTTGTCCATTACAACTTGAACGAAAATGCCAATTGGAAGTGTGCAGAGGCAACACTTATGATAGGGTTTATGACACTTTATGATACAAGGGTACTGGGGAAATTGCCATTCTAAAGGTCACCTTTTGAAAGTCCGCTTTATATTAGGTGATAATTACTCATAACCTCATTGGAATAGTGCTGCAGAGGAAAATAGGCAGATTTTTATTTAACCTGGTATATTTTGTTATCGCTTCAGACTCAGAGAGATGTGGCAGGAAAGTTGATAAAAGGCAAGGTAGCCTATGAAATTAGCCCACTCAATCTTAGTCAGAGATGCTTTCAAATTATGGGAAATAGTTAACCACATCACGATGTAGGCTAAATAACATAACCCACTTTTGGACTGAAGCTTTAATGCTTAAAGTTACTTTTCACACCTGGCAACCCGACAGGGCGTCAAATCAGAGTGATGACCGCCCACTTATTTGTCACTTCAACTTACGACACTTGGTGTCTCGCTAGTCCTGTGGATTTGTAAGCACATCCTGACGACTGGAGAAACATTGGTAGGTAATCAAATGTATTCAAAGGTGTGCCTTGATTTTATTTATATATTTTTCAAGCATGAGTTTTGTTTTGTTTTTTCCAATTGAATTGACAGTTAGGCTACAACTTACAACTACGCCTCCAGCAAAGCCCCCCTCCCCCTCCCCCAGGTATACTTAGGCTATTACAGGCCTATTACGGTTTTTGCTCAGGTTTTCAAATGGAAGACAGTCATTTTCATTTATAACAACGCTTGCATACACACAGCTGTATATAACTCCAATATCAATTTTTATGTTTACTATGAGAAAGCTAAACAGCGGTCTAATAGGGACTGTCAATATGCAACACGGGCGCCATTGCTAGTCTATGTCCTACTGTTCCTGCAGAGGTTCGAAAAAAATATAGTCGTGTTAGAATTTAACAGAAGTACAGCAGTTTGTGCAGAGAAATGTAATGTAAAAGTTAAACCCCTTTTTTTGTTTTTCACTAATCTAATGTTTAAAATTCAGATTGAACATACACTGACAAACATTTGATATAAATAATAAATAATGCATTTGCTGTAGCCTATTGGTAATTCGTCATTTGAAAAATATCACTTGTACAAATGACAAGTGATAGGCTATTCATTCATTTATAGTCATTTCTTGTTGACCATTCACTTTAATATATCCACAGAGACTTCAGTTGCTGCTCCGTCTGTGTTCAACCTCTCACAATTAGCCGAAAATTGGAAGGTGAGAAATAAATAGTAGCTATTTCACTCTGATGCAGCATAACCCAACATTTTACAAGAAGGCTATACATGAAAGAAAATATTGCAATCCATTTTATACAATGTGTTAATATTCCGGCTGATTTTTCAGCAATATAAACTTTAAATGGTAATTCTAACTGTAAAGCTGAAGTGATGGGGGAGGGGTGATTTAGTAACTGACACTGTTACTGTTCTTCACAGGTTCGCATCAGACGTTCTCTGATGTTCCCTCATTGTTGGCCTGTGCTGGTCCTGAATGTGTGTTCTGTGAAAAAAAGGAACTGGCAAATAAGGAACACCTCATGAAAAAGCATCTAAAAGATGCAATTGATTTTGTCTTAAACAATGAAGGTATGGAGTATAGATGAGGTACTGAAGGGCCGATGATGTTATTAATTTGTTTTAATTTGGAGAAAGTAAAGCATTTTACCCATGTCTTGAATTTGTTTTTCAGAGAAATTTGTGGTGGCCTGCTCCTGTAAGGACAGCCCGCAAAAATCCAGAAGCCACTACCATTGCCCTCTTTGTCATTTTAGAGCTTTTTCACGGGCAACTGGATTTAAAAAGCATTTAAAAGCCATACATGGTAGGTGTTCTGCTGTGGCATCTACAAACATTTAATGTTAATGTCAAACAACATCACCATCTTATTTTGAAATGTAGGCAAATTCTCAAAAATGAGAGGGAGATTTTTCTTTTAAAACAATGTCAGCAGTGGGATGGACAAGCATGGAGGGATGATCTTTGTATGGTGTAATTGACGGTGCCTCGTGTGTAAGAGTAATATCAAGCAAACTGGTAGGCTAGATGCGAAGTAAATAATGAAGTACTAATAATTTCATGAATTTTATTGAGCATTAAGAAAAACAATAGAAACAACTGACCATGTGAAATTAACAGTCAACGATAGCACTACATTTTTTACTACCAGGTGTTCTATTTAGCTAATCAAGCACTGTATGAGCCATCTGATTTTGACTATTAAATGTGTTTGTATATAGCTCATTCTGAACACCAGGGTGGAGTATAGGTTCTGTTCATGTGGTGATCATCAAAAGTTGTTTAAGAATAACAGGTAATCAGTAGTAGTATGAGCATGTACAGTAGTGAGGAGCACACACTTCTTACTGGAATGCTGCTTATTCTTAAAACAAGTATAAATCAATACTCCATAAGGGGTTTTGTATTAACAGTAGTGAATTCATTTTGTTTTTTCGACTTTGGGGTGCATGTTTTAGTTTTAGAAATGTCAAATTTGATTGTATAACCTACATAACCCTAATGTGTTCTACATTTTCACAATGTCTATCTCCTGCAGGTATTGAAACACAGAAGAGAAAAGGTAATACATGGCCCTAATTATTAGTGTTTCAATTTTGCTCTTTGATTTTTGATTCTCAAGAACTGTCAAAAAAGGTCTTAATGTTAAGTAAAAATAGTGTTGTGCTTTCACCTGCAATGTCATAAATTGCAGTTCCCATTGTGTGGCAAAAATGAACTCTAGAGAGTCAGTGTCACTCTAGCCCATAACCCACACCTACAGACCCACCTGTATGCCATCTGTGCAGGGCAGAGGTACTGTAGGTTGAGCATGGCTGTAACTCTTATCAGTGTTTTACTGTAACAGCTGTTTTTGCTTTTGCAGAGAAGGGAAGCACTACTCCCAAAAGAAAAGCAGAGAACATGACAGATGAGTCAACAGAGGAGCACTTTGTGAAGTCCAAGCCTGGACATTTTGCTTGTCCACAATGTACAGCTGTGTTAGGTGCCCAGAAAAACCTGAAGCGTCACATTAGAGATGTTCACGACATTGACTGCACACCCATGGTGTGTGTTGATGTCAAAAACGGAATTTATGTCACCCCCAAATATGACCATAGTCCCGTTTTCCCAATTAATGTTATAAAATCCACAACTTTACAAAAAATAGACTGTGAAGTACCAAAGTGCAGAAAATTTATGCAAATAGCATGGTCTTCTGGAAACCCAGGAAAGGAGTGCTCACATCTTGAAAGGACATCTAAGGCAAAACCATACATCAAGCCTGCAGTCCTCACAACTACGTCACTACAGGACATGCTGAGCAAAGGACTGATGTCCTCTGACTGGGGTGACAAATGTGAAGAGCTGAACACTGCTGCAATAAAGTGTGGAGTTGACAGTGTTTTCCCGGTTCTTGTGGGAAATAGTGAACACTCCCAACGTTGGCACTTTTTCTCGGTATTCACCAATGAAACTGGTGTCAATTTGGGTGGACCAGGGTCACATTTGATTCAGTGGCCGGGCAGTGGAACTGTCCATGTCGAGGAACCGGAAGATCTCATTGTTGCATCCATCGTATGATGGGAATGTGGTGGATTTTCCAGGAGTCCCCAGGCACCCTAGCGGCCACCTCTGACATCCAAGTGGATGACATTGATGACTTGGAAAGTCACATGCTGGAAAGCAGCATCACCTGTGACACATACAACATGAATGCACAAAAAATCTGTGTAATGACAGATTTCCTAAAAGCACAAAAGCGCATCCCATGCCTGCAGGACCAACCGGTGAAGCTGAGGACTCAGGAGGAACAATCACCACCATATTTTGTACCCTCTGAGAACACCTGCCCCTACTGTCCAGGACCCACCCCTCCAGCACTTAATCCCTCCAAAGTAGTGACCACCCAATGGTGTATGGGATGAATTATGTAAAAAAAGGTAAGTCAATGAAAAAAGTAACTCTATAGTTTAGCATGTAAACTCCATCATGATATGATATTCATATCTGGCATCAATTAAAGGTTTTGTGTTTATGTAATACAGTTTCACTGATTTCTTACAATTCTTTCAAATAACAGGTGTCTCTGTCGCTATAAAAGAGTGCCCAGTATGTTCAAACGTTGTGAGGTTCCTAGAATATTCCACAACTTTAACAATCGTGTGTTCCTAACACTGCCACTGTGTGAGCTTCTGCTGTCAGGTTTGGCGGTAAGGCAGCCATAAAACCTTTGTGTAAAACAGTTTGCATCAGAAAAAAAAAATATATATATGTATATATATATATATATATATATATATATATATTAGGGCTGTCAAAGTTAACGTGTTAATAACGCGTTAACGCAACGTCCTCTTAACGCCATTAATTTTTTTAACGCGCGATTAACGCTCAGTATAAAAAAAATTAAAAAAAACGCGCAATGTATGATTTACGGCCGTCGGCGGCACCCATAGTTTTGATACAGAGGGTGGCAGAAAAATAAGAAAGGGAATCAGAAGAAGAAGAAGCAGGGCTGGCGGTTCGTTAAAAACACGGCGGACTGAAAAGCAGCACTCGCTGCAAACTCCTCATCTCTGTTGTCACTCACGGTGGCGGACATTTGTTTCGCCATCGCCCTGATCATTTTGCGGGACACTCTCTCGTGGCGTTTGCTGATAACTCATCCCCGCATGTTTATCACCCATTCTTGAGAATTGGGACAAAACCTTATTTTTTTTTTATTTAACCTTCAATCATGCTTGGAAGATATATTTTAAAAGATCAAAGTCTTGACTATTAAACCTTGTAACGGGCCAACCACCCAGTGATTTAATTTTTTCTTAAATAGCATTTTTTGCAGCTGAGGACTTGAACTTTGTCAACTCCGTCAGACACACAAAAAGTCATAGTATTATAATATAAAACATTAAGGAAATGTTTAATGATTTTTGTTGTATTAGATACAAGATGATTTAATTAGCTGTATAATCAAAAAGTTTAATATCTTTTTATTCAAGAAATAAATACCATTATAATGTTGCCCACTTACAATTTTTGTTGATAATGTAATTTGTCTTTGTGATAAACAACATATAATATAATTTATAACACAAAGAACACACATTAGGTGTACCAGAGACACTTTTTATTGACATGAACTCATTTTATAAACCATTATGAACATATATTTCATGAATATCACAGAAAAAGTCCGTCTGACGGAGGTGACTTCTCTATG
This sequence comes from Diplodus puntazzo, assembly GCA_963678695.2. Classification (NCBI taxonomy): domain Eukaryota; kingdom Metazoa; phylum Chordata; class Actinopteri; order Spariformes; family Sparidae; genus Diplodus; species Diplodus puntazzo. Next base: position 294,947 of record OZ023161.1, read on the forward strand.
ACGGAGTTGACAGCCAACTGACGGAGTTGACGTCACATGAAACACAATAGTACACAAATCTTGAAAACCTGTAAGCACACAGAAAGCCATTCCAAACATGAATCTTCTCTTTCTGATTGTTTCAGATTTTGACTTGAAATTAGCTAATTCATCAATACCTTAAAAAAATCTGAGAAGATTGAGAAACTTTGTAACCAAACTGATCAACTTTCAAACTAAATAACAATAACTGTGAAAGACCTATTTTCCCCTGAATTAAACAGCCACCATTCATTACAACTAGGGATGGGTCGATATATCTAAATTTAATATTACAATACAAAAATGTAAGGACATGTATAGGTCAGAAAATTGAATGGGGATAGTATCTGTGTTTTTCTGCGGTAGTAACCATAAATGGGACATTTGATTAATTTAAGAAGCCCTCCATCCAAATTATGTAATTTAGACTTTGTAATGAAATTTTGAAATTGTGTACATTTTAACAATACAATGACGGAGCTTGAAAGATTTGTGGCTCAAAAATAAAGAAACATATCTGCCATATCTGACATTGACATTGGACATTGGCCTGTGTAACAAAACTGTTGCTGTTTAGCCACTGGGAAGCAGATGGCTAATGTGTTCACATTCTATGAAGTCCATTACATCTGGAGAAATGCTATATATTTCCCTTGTTCGACTGAGACGCATAGGAGCTGCATTTCCCACCAGTTTAACCAGAACATCTTTAACTGGGCAAAGGCATTCATCTCCCCTGCCATGTTGAGGTGTGAATTTCTCATTGGGACCATGGGGATGCAGGAATTCCACTCTCACATCCTGGTTTTCACCATCCACAGAAACAGCTCTGGCCAACCACCAGTGCTCATCATAAACTAATGCCATCCAGTCCCCAGGTTTAATACTCTCAGCAGTTATTCCTGTGGATGTGCCCTCAGGGCCTGATGGTGGCTCTTCTTCCATTTCCACCAGAAGTTGTGCTAAAGGTCTTAACACATCTTTGGGGGCTGCAGAATATCTCTGGTTATTCATGCTGCCTTTCTCAGTGCCTAAAGCAAAACAAACTGGACTGAAACAGTGACACATTCTTGGTTCACTGCAGAAACATGTCAATTCTCTGTACCAGAGACTCTTTTGATCTGGGATGACCTGGTGAATCCTTCTTGTTGCAGGCAAAGGTTTCAGGGTAGGAGGAAGGACTTTGTCAAACCTCTCCATTTCTTGTCCATCAGTGAGGTAGAGTAGTACATTGTTAAGGCTGTTGGAAACCTTGTCATGGAACTGCTTGGCATTGACAATGTCATGTCCTCTTAAAACCAGACTGTCAGCTGCCCTCTTCACTGCCCCTCCAATTCCATCTGGAGCGCCCTTTCCGTGTGAAGTTGGAAAAAAGTTCCACGTTGCCCTTTTAAACCCCAATGTCAGAGGAATGTCACTGAGAAGGAAGAAATTTTTCTTATTCTTATATTGCTTGCTTGGACCGTCTGACCAGAAATGTACTGTATCAACTGATGGATGTGCCCTCTGGATCTCTCTCAGTACAGGATCCATGTAGGCCCAAATGGATGCAGCATCTTGGCGTTTAGATTCAGAGACTGTGCAGAATCCTGACTTTGCTTCCTTTGTGTAATACATACCAGTATGTAAATTTAACAGAGGTAAGTTCTGTCCGAAATGACATGCCTGGACTTCAGCATGGTACTTGCACTTCCATGCCTCTGAAAAATCAATGTGTACGATGACCTCGTTCTCTTTGCACATTTGAATCAGGTTGTGGTATTCTTGTGACTGGTTCCGGACAAGACACACATGTGTTGTGGTTTCGCTTTTGAGTTTTTCCTCATATAACTGTATGAGCTCTGAGAGCTTGCCTTCATGAGTTATCATTATTGTTGAGGTGTATGTTTCATCTGCTGTTGATTGTCCCACTCTTTCCCATTGTCTCCATTAGACATTAGTTGCTTCATGTTCTGGGAGCAGCAATGTCTGCTTGTTTACACAGCGTGTACATTTTCGAAGGAGGCAGGACTCAGTTGCTGGTGTGCAACACACCAATTTAAAACTATCCTCCAGTTTTGCTGAATCCACAACCCCCGTTGATTTCAGCACCTCCAACATTAAAGCTGCATTCTCTTGAAGTTTGCATAGGCATGTTTTGCGGTCAGAGGGTTTTGGTGCAGTAATATGAAAGGGCCTTAATGCACAAAAGGAGGAGTAGCTGAGTTTTACTGTAGAGTTGCTTGTGGTGAATTCCTTGTGTAGGTTTATCATGGTGTCCATCAAGATCATCCTCTGACGCTTTACTTTGTTCCTTGTTATGGTGTCTTGTTTGTCTGTTGTAATCCGGGCAGAGTTGTGGAAGAAGTCTTGAACGTCTTTGGTGATGACCTGGAGGTATCTTGCTTTTTTTTGCCTTGGTTTGTTTTTTGTTCAGAGATTTATAAGATATTCCAAACTGCTGGATCTTGTGGAGAATGCGGTATTTTTTCAGAATTTTTCCCGATAAGGTCAATGCTTGTTTACTTGTTGGAGTTTTGTGTTTGCTTGCAGAGAGCTCATTTACCAAAGCATGGTGGAAAAGAATGGTCCTCTTAATTGAGGGATTTCTCAAGTAACTTCCGCTAATCATCTTCTCAGTCATGGTTTGTGGAGAGTTTATGACACATTCGGATGTGTCAGAAACTCTGCTGGATGCATGCTTTGCTCGTTTCACTTTTTTTTTAAGACGATCCCTCTCTCTCTTCAATCTCAGCAGCTTGTTTTTTAAAGACTCAATTTCTCTTAAGCGCCTTCTCTTGTGTCTTTTCCCTGCCCTCTCTCCTGCAAGGGACTGTCTGCTAACACCTGGCTCATCAAGGCCCTCATCTAGTGGACTACCTGGTGGTGTGTCTGCTATCTGCAGTGTGTAAAGGTCTTCTCTGCGCTTTCTTGACCTCCTCTGAGAACCTTTCCATCTCCTCCTCTGTAATCTCCTTGCTTGCTCAGTCATTTCTCCTACTTGTTTTATTTTCCCCTCAACAACCCCTTTTCTCCATCTTTCTCTCTCCCTTTGTTGTTCTTCTGCCTTTCTGTCTGGCTGATTTTTTATCCTCTCCCTTCTCTTTCTCTGATACTCTCTGTTTCTGGCCCTCTTCGCCTCTAATGAGAGGTTGTGTTTAGCCATTTGTACCTGAAACATTTTGAATTAAATAGCCTTCTTAGTCATTGATATGCATCCATTAAAACACTTGATTAGTGTAGTAATGGTATTTAAATAATTTAATTGAAAATAAAGTACTGATTTCAAACACATTATTCAATTATTAAAGAGAACTGAGAGTTATGTCACCTCCGTCAGCATAGATGTCAACTCCATAAGATGCAATATCTGACGGAGTTGACATCTTACGGAGTTGACGAAATGTCACTTTTTTTCACTTCACAGCATAGCTGTAGTGAGTAGCCATTTTATTTTTGAAAGATGCTAAGAGTTCTCTTAATGCTAATCAAAATACACCTTTTTAAACCACAATTCATATTCTGTTTTGATTTAGAAGGGCAACGGAGTTGACCTGTTATGGTTGAGACACACCCGATAGCAATATTATTTCATGAATTTATCAGAAAATAGAAAGCTTACCAGTGCCTAAACAGCATTCCCGCCTTTGTTTGAAAACCAGGAAGTGAAAAGGGGTCCTTAGGATATAGCTGACCGTTTTTGTGCCCGATTAAATTATGTTTTTGTAGAAATCTGACGGAGTTGACAAAGATCTGGGACACAACTTTAAAGGGCCAACATTTTTTAACAAAAAATATATTTTTAAACAAAGATGATTATAATAGTACATTTGACATCTATGTTATCAGTAGGTGTTGTTATTTTTAGATTTTGATGACTTTTAACACATTTTTTAATCGTTTGAAGTTGTGAATTCTTGTCTGGGACAACAGTGTTTTCTGGCACGGCAAGTTAAGAAGTTAAAAAAAAAAAAAGCACACCAATATATTTTATAAATCATTCTTATTTCATATATATAAATCCTTTAAAAATAAATTTTCACCAAAAAATAAATGGAATTAGTGTGTTGATGATTAATAATTTTAAGTTTTTTTGGTAGGACATGATTTGTCCCAATTCTCAAGAATGGGTGTTATATCAGGCTCCTCGCTAGCCTTCTTCCTCCCTCCAGCAGGCAGCCTGGCGCTGCTGCTGTCCTCCTCAGACAGACGCTGAAGCTCCGTTTCTCTCACTCTCTTGGGGTCAACAGAGAAACGTCTAGCGGCTGCTTCTCCCGAGTTTTCCTCTGAATATTTCACGACAGAAAGTTTGAATTTCAAGTCGTACTTTTTATTGTTTTGCTGCACCGGAGCCATGGCGATCATCAGTGTGATACCGACTGACAGAAAGCAGCACACTGCGTGAAAAAGGCGAAGAAGAAAAACGTGCAGTGTCAGTGGACACCACTTGCAAGCCAAACAGACGGCAGATGCAGAGAGCCCGTCGCCCCCCCTCGCCAACAGCAGACAACCCTGGATTTATTTTCCTGCATGATTTGAAGTGTTGAATAAACATTTTCATAATGCAAGCATATTTGACCTTTCTTATGTTGTTAAAAGTATTAAGAACATGAAAAAATACATTAAGGTACATTTAGAACAGAAAAAAATGTGCCAAAAAAATTGCGACTAATTTGCGATTAATTGCGAGTTAACTATGGACAAAATGCGATTAATCGCGATTAAAAAAATTGATCGTTTGACAGCCCTAATATATATATATATATATATATATATATATATATATATATATATATATATATATATATATATATATATATACATACATATATATATATGTATATGTATATATAAAATATGTTTAATTACAGAACAAGACAACCAGTGGACGCATGCTGGACACTCTGTCATTCCTCAATGACAACCGCTACCACCATCAGCTAGTGAGGAGAGCCTTCCACCATTTTTTGTCCCTGACAGATTTTAAGTTTGAGTTTTACTGTTACCAGTGTGGATACCACCCAGCTGTGGTCGTAGCAGATGCAAATTGGAAATTGGCCTTTGATGTCCCACGTAAGTCTTTGGAATGCTGATCATTTCTGTAGCTGCATGCACACACACACACACACACACACACACACACACACACACACACACACACACACACACACACAACCTTGTTCAAATCTTTTATTCAATATATTTGTTTACTTTTATTCTGTCCATGTTGAATGGTTGCATTCCTCAATAAATGTTGATTTAAAACTATTTCAATGGAAAGGTGGAAATAGATGTACTTCAGTGTTTTTATATACGTTTTCAACAAGAAATGACAATTCATTATGCCCTTTAAAAATGGCATTTCAAGTTCCTCAAAATTATAGAAAGGCTATGAACAGGGCAGAAGTAATTTAAGAGAAGTATGCAAAAATAGCAGAAAAAAAATATTAATCTGTTAGCCTACATTTTTATTGCAATTTTTTCAAGGACATTTTTGCTCCAAGGCAATTTGAATGTTAGTATAATTAAGATGGTCCCTGGTTGTTGGTTAAACCTTGCAAAAATAATGTTAAATCATAGCATATGCAATGGCACCTCCGCCAAACAGCAGCATCTGCTGCGACATCTAGCCCAAACAGCGGCATTTGCCGCGACGACATGTGCCGTGACATCTTTGTTGGCACTCCTAGATGCCACGGCAGATGTCACGGGCAACGGCACCAGCAGAGGCACCTCTCGGCACCTCCCGGCAGGCGTCATGGGTAGCGGCACAAGCACTGGCACCTCTTGGCAAACAATGGCACAAGCACTGGCACTTCTCGGTAAACAGTGGCACAAGCACTGGCACCTCTCGGCAAACAGTGGCACAAGCACTGGCACCTCCCGGCAGGTGTCACGGGTGGCGGCACAAGCAGTGGCACCTCCGGCAAACAGCGGCACAAGCACTGGCACCTCTCGGCACCTCCGGCAGGCGTCACGGGTAGCGGCACAAGCAGTGGCACCTCTCGGCAAACAGCGGCACAAGCAGTGGCACCTCCGGCAAACAGCGGCATTTGCCGCGACTGCTAGCAGCACCTAGCTGCGGCATCTGGGGGTGCCACCAGAGATGCCGCAGCTGGATGCCGCTGCCACAAATTGAGCTTGCTGTCTCTCCATTTATGGCAGTACTTGTCGTCACACCAGCTCAGTGGCATTATATTTGCATATTCATCATGGAGCGGTACCCATCCAACAGTCTCTCAGTGCCATGACAATCTCAAGCGGCACATACCGTCATGTGTCAGTGGAATAACAGCACCATACCACTCCGAGAATCTGTATGCCTGTCTGGGGATCGGTATATACCACTCCGAGAATCTGTATGCCTGTCTGGGGATCGGTATACCACTCCGAGAATCTGTATGCCTGTCTGGGGATCGGTGTATGCCACTGAGCAGCAGTCAACATACCTTAAGCCACTTTTGGATCTCGGCTTCAGTCAAAACATATATGGGTACTGTATGAAGAGAAACACCAGCCCCCGTCTATAAGGTTTGGCTTAACTTAGTTTAAACCTATCATAATGGCACTTTAGACTTCACAAACACTGCAGGCTACACAATACAGCTACACTGTAGGCTACACAATACAGCTATACTGTAGGCTACACAATACAGCTACACTGTAGGCTACACAATACAACTACACTGTAAGCTACACAATACAGCTACACTGTAGGCTACACAATACAGCTACACTGTAAACTACACAATATACACTGCAGGCTACACAATACAGCTACACTGTAGGCTATACAATACAGCTACACTGTAGGCTACACAATACAGCTACACTGTAAGCTACACAATACAGCTACACTGTAAACTACACAATATACACTGTAGAATACACACCACAGCTACACTGTAAGCTACACAACATAGCTACACTGTAAGCTACACAATATAGCTACAACGGAGACTACACAATATAGCTACACTGGAGACTACACAATATAGCTACACTGGAGACTACACAATATAGCTAAACTGTAGGCTGTGGCTGAAGCTTTGTGTGCTATAGCTAAACGTGTTGAAGAACCCGAGCGCAATAATGTTGTTGAATTATGTCCTATTTGTGTTGTTCGTGCATTTCTGTACATGTTTGTATGTTGTTGTATGTCACAAGGCCACACACGGCTAAGTGAGTGACACACGTTAATTGTTAGTTAACTGTAGTTAGCATGGTAGTTTACCTTGAGGTATTCGTCCGTAGACAGGATGTCTACTTTCTCAGCTTTGCATCCTTTTAAAGGCACACTTATGTAAACCGCCGAGTCTGTCTGTGTCCATGAGTAGTCTGTGACTAGCAAAGGCATTTTTGACACGCTAACCTCCCTCAGCGTCAGCCTCCGGTCTGCAGCTGTGCCAGCAGCTTCTTCAAAGTTCAGGCTTTCCACCTGCACTATACTGATGGATGTATCGACGAAGTCCGTTAAAAGCGAATATCTGCGTCAAACGGAGAAGAACTGAGAACGGCAAGTTGCCGCATGGCGTCTCGTTGCTATGGTGACCGGACATTGATCATGGTGGGTCAGTGGTCAGTGTACGTTGCGGCCATCCGATTTTCGTTTTGAAGTCGACAATCGGAAAACGGATAATGAGTCGTTTCCCGTTTTTCGCTTCAAAATAAAAGAACGAGAAACGGAAAATGACTCGTATCTCGTTATTCGTTTTAAAATTGGAAAACAAAAAACGGAAAACGACTCGTTAACTGATATTAGATACTGTGTTCGTAAATGGGAATCGGGGATGAAATGACAGTGCCATTTTTCATTCCAGATTTCGCCGTACGTCTTTTTTAATGACCCGGAAGGCGCCGTGTTATGCCGCGAAAACACTTGATCAGATCCGTAGGCCGATTTCAGTGTCATGTCTTTATCTGAATATTCAGAGTTGATAACAGCCAGGAGGTCAAGTGGGATGTCTTGTGTCGATATAGCCGCAGCACTGAGTGACCACTTTGGTCTCCTGCGAGGCTTTTTGTGGCTGAGGCTCATGGGTAATTTAGCCTTCCCTGTCCGAGGAAGTGAAAAAGAAGTGAAAATGCCATTCTTATTCTGCATATAGATTTTGATTATTGGCCATAATGTCGTAACCATCCAAAGTAGACTGGCCACGAGTTATCAGATTGTCAAACGATGATATATGACCCTTTAGAAGTCCGTATGATATCAATCTTGTTTTGAGAAAAACATGTTTTATTCGCGATGTTATGGAGAAGTACTACACTACCCACAATCCCATAGTGTAACACCGACGTCTCTGATTGGTGGCGCTCGTTGTTACTATGGAAACGTTTACCAAACCCGTGAATTTCATGTTAGCTAGTTACTGCTATCACTGAACTCTACGATCGTTTACCACAGAGCGACCATGATTTCACTTTCTGACCTACTGCGTTTATTGAGTGATGAGGAGAAGAGTTTATTAAGGGTTCACTCGAACATGAAATTTGCGGGTTCAGTAGACATTTATATGGTAACAGCGTCCCTCTTTAGATGCCGCGGCGATCACTTGCTCTGAGCGTCACATATCGCCGCGGAGGGGATTGCATTGGAATCAATTGAGATCCCCCTGCGTCGAAATAAGGCGCTGAGGGGCACCTTTGGCGTCAGTGCACAACACGAAAGGGCCCTGACCAAGCGTCAGTTTGTGACGCGTCGAGAGTGAGACTGTGTCACCACAAGACATCCCACTTGTCCTCCTGGCTGTTATCCACTCTGAATATTCAGATAAAGACATGACATTGAAATCGGCCTACGGATCAGATCAAGTGTTTTCGCGGCATAACACGGCGCCTTCCGGGTCATTGAAAAAGACGTACGGCAAAATCTGGAATGAAAAATGGCACTGTCATTTCATCTCCGATTCCCATTCACGAACACAGTTTCTAATATCAGTTAACAAGTCGTTTTCCGTTTTTCGTTTTCAGATTTTAAAACGAATAACGGGATACGAGTCATTTTCCGTTTTTCGTTCTTTTATTTTGAAGCGAAAAACGGGAAACGATTCATTATCCGTTTTCCGCTTGTCGACTTCAAAACGAAAATCGGATGGCCGTAACGTACACGGACCGTCAGTGTACGTTGCGGCCATCCGATTTTCGTTTTGAAGTCGACAATCGAAAAACGGATAATGAGTCGTTTCCCGTTTTTCGCTTCAAAATAAAAGAACGAAAAACGGAAAATGACTCGTATCTCGTTATTCGTTTTAAAATTGGAAAACAAAAAACGGAAAACGACTCGTTAACTGATATTAGATACTGTGTTCGTAAATGGGAATCGGGGATGAAATGACAGTGCCATTTTTCATTCCAGATTTCGCCGTACCTCTTTTTTAATGACCCGGAAGGCGCCGTGTTATGCCGCGAAAACACTTGATCAGATCCGTAGGCCGATTTCAGTGTCATGTCTTTATCTGAATATTCAGAGTTGATAACAGCCAGGAGGTCAAGTGGGATGTCTTGTGTCGATATAGCCGCAGCACTGAGTGACCACTTTGGTCTCCTGCGAGGCTTTTTGTGGCTGAGGCTCATGGGTAATTTAGCCTTCCCTGTCCGAGGAAGTGAAAAAGAAGTGAAAATGCCATTCTTATTCTGCATATAGATTTTGATTATTGGCCATAATGTCGTAACCATCCAAAGTAGACTGGCCACGAGTTATCAGATTGTCAAACGATGATATATGACCCTTTAGATGTCCGTATGATATCAATCTTGTTTTGAGAAAAACATGTTTTATTCGCGATGTCATGGAGAAGTACTACACTACCCACAATCCCATAGTGTAACACCGACGTCTCTGATTGGTGGCGCTCGTTGTTACTATGGAAACGTTTACCAAACCCGTGAATTTCATGTTAGCTAGTTACTGCTATCACTGAACTCTACGATCGTTTACCACAGAGCGACCATGATTTCACTTTCTGACCTACTGCGTTTATTGAGTGATGAGGAGAAGAGTTTATTAAGGGTTCACTCGAACATGAAATTTGCGGGTTCAGTAGACATTTATATGGTAACGGCATCCCTCTTTAGATGCCGCGGCGATCACTTGCTCTGAGCGTCACATATCGCCGCGGAGGGAATTGCATTGGAATCAATTGAGATCCCCCTGCGTCGAAATAAGGCGCTGAGGGGCACCTTTGGCGTCAGTGCACAACACGAAAGGGCCCTGACCAAGCGTCAGTTTTCGCGGCATAACACGGCGCCTTCCGGGTCATTAAAAAAGACGTACGGCAAAATCTGGAATGAAAAATGGCACTGTCATTTCATCTCCGATTCCCATTCACGAACACAGTTTCTAATATCAGTTAACAAGTCGTTTTCCGTTTTTCGTTTTCAGATTTTAAAACGAATAACGGGATACGAGTCATTTTCCGTTTTTCGTTCTTTTATTTTGAAGCGAAAAACGGGAAACGATTCATTATCCGTTTTCCGCTTGTCGACTTCAAAACGAAAATCGGATGGCCGTAACGTACACGGACCATGGTGCCTTCACGTTTTTCGGAGAAATCACAATTTCAAATCATTGTAATCATTTTCAAGAAATTATACACCAAACTTAAAGTAGACACACTGCATGTGCCACTGCGGAAAACGTAAGACACATAGACTTGCACAGCTGCGTCACACCGAGGTGAAATTGGTTTTATATTCGACATTCGCTTGTTTATTCTGTTTCTAACCTTAAAAGCGTAATGAAAACTGCACCAATTTCAGCCACGATGGTATTATTGTGTACTGATTAGTAGGACAGACATTTCACAGGTCTCATCAACTCAACGACCTCGGTGGTTGTGGCGAAAACTCAAAGGAACATCGAAACCAGGGGCGATTCTAGGATCTGACCTTTGGGGGGGCTCAGCCCCCAGGAAGCAGCTGACAGATTTTTCATAAAAGCATGACATGACGTGCAATTTTGATGTCCAAAGCACATTTATGGAGCATAAGAGAGTTATTAAACACAATGGTCACAAAATGTCATACCGGATGACTGTCCGGACCTCATGATGAAATGTAAAAAAGCTACAAAATACTTGAAAAGAAAATAAATGTAAAAATCTCTTCCCCAGGCATTATTGTATGAGTTTTGCCTTTGATATATGAAATGTTACAAAAAATATGACATCCAGTGGATGTTATGCTTTGGAGCAGCTTGTCCCAAAACTGGCATGTCAGCTAATGTCATCCAGGATAACAAGCAATGTGGAGCAAATTTATGGGGCATTATGGGGCGCACATTATCAGACAGGAAGTTAGAATTGCTGCCAGTGCTAAATTCCGCTGAATTGCTGCGTCCTGCTCCATCTGCCGAAATAAAAAGTCCTCTGTATCTGCTCCGGACTGCTGGAGCAGATATGCGGCGCAGTGGACCTGATCGAAGTTAAGACATTATCTAAAGTGAAAAACCAGCTCAGCTCCGCCAGGCAGCGGACACGTCTCTGGTTGAATCGCGGAGTTCGTTTCGCCATTGTTCGCTGAAAGTGAAACCTTCTCCTTCTGCGCTCAGAACAACTTTCGGTCAGACCCTCCCCCTCCACACATTAGCCACTTACAGTGTCAGTCCCTGCGCATCTCACACATTGGCCTGCCAGCTGTTATTATAACAGACTCTCTAGGTCGCAGTCTGGAGCCCTGGATATACGATTTGTGGACTAAACTATAGGATGGGCTAAGGCAAGTTTTGGATGGGCTTGAGCCCACCCAAAACGGGGCTAGCCTCGCCACTGATCGAAACCATCATAAAATTGCCATCTCTGATTTTTCACTTTGGACAGTCAAAATTTTTTAAAAAAAAAATAACAACAACAACAACAACAACAACAACACACAAATACTGTCTGTGAAGCTAATTATAGATCTTTCATAGCCATTATCTCCCAGAAAACATTTAAACATTTAAAAATATCCCAGAAAGAAGAAGTGTATTCAGTCAACATTAAATATTTCTTGATTTTATTTTGAAAGAGCTCTCAGGAATATTGAATATATCTGCTTTTAAGGTCAGTACTGATCTTTCACAACCATTATCTCCCAGAAAACCATGTAAAAATATCTTACAAACAATTAGTATTACTACGGAGCCCCCCTGGTGACATTGGATAAAAAAAAAAAAAAAAATGCGTCGCCACGCATTACTATCTCGTGGCCACGCGTTATTATCTCGTGGCCACGAGATAGTTAATGCGTGGCCACGAGATGATAACGCGTGGCCACGACAAGCCAGCCGTGGTTCGCGTTTGCTTGGTCAAATCAGCCGCACGTTGTTTTCTAGTGCGCGAATCTACTAACATTTACGGTAATCGTAATGAAACCGCTCTTAAAGAGCTGCTGGCTGTGACTGTGGGGCAGACTGCAGTCTCACCGTCAGATCCATGAAACTTCGAATACTTTTGCAGTAATTAATCCTGGTAATAAACTGAAGGTATCACGAAGGTATGCATCCGGATTTCAAAGTAAAGGACGACGTGAGGGAAGAAAACAAATCATAATACTCCAATAATAATAATAATAATAATAATAATAATATATATATATATATATATATATATATATATATATATATATATATATATATATATATATATATATATACTTTGAAATAATCTTGTAAATATATCACTGTGAAATCATTAGCTTTTATTATTAATGATTTCACTACATGATAGAACTGAAGTGTGAATTTTTGCTGTCCATGCCGGTGTTACGGGTCTCAGGGATGGGAGAAAGCAGGTAAAGATCAGGAAGGAATGAAGACACAGTTCTGTTTCCTTTCCAGATGAACTCTAAGTATGATTTATTTAACATCATGTGTCATAACAGTCACATAAGCACAAAGGATATCATTTGACCTCATCTGTGTCTTCATTCCCCTGCTTTACCTGCTTTCTCCCATCCCTGAAACCCGTAATACCGGCATGGACGGCAAGTCATTAAAAATTCATACTGCAGTTCTATCATGTTGTGAAATCATTATGATAGATAGATAGATAGATAGATAGATAGATAGATAGATAGATAGATAGATAGATAGATAGATAGAAATACTTTATTGATCCCAGACTGGGAAATTATTAATAAAAGCTAATGGTTTCATAGTGATAGATTTACAAGATTATTTAAAAGTATATGTTGTTATTGGTGTATTATGAATGTATAATCATTACAAAACCTCCCTCTCAACCCCATGTGGGGGGTTGGTGTGTGTCTTTTTTCTCAAGCTTGAATTTGAGGTTTCTGCACAAACCCCTGATGTTGCACTTGGAAACTGCTGGAACTTCTCTCCCAGTTTGGGGGGCACAGCTCCCAATGCTCCTATCACCACTGGGACCTTTTTAGTCTTCACCTTCTAAATCTCAAGTTGTTCATTCAACTACTGGTACCTCTTGATCTTTTTGTGCTCCATCTTCCTGATGTTACTGTCAGCGAGGATTGGCACATCTATCTCAACTATTCTCTTCTGCTCCTAGTCAACCACAGTCAACGTCTGCTGGCTGATGGTCAGCTCACTTCTCAAGTTGTATCCATGGCCTTATATGCTTGGGGTGTTGTTATAACTGGAAAAAGACTTACTCATGAATCCAAGTTTCAGATTTGCACACTGTTGGAGGAAATACTCCGATCTTTTACTTAACAAAAAGGGAGCAATACCACAGTCAATGATACTTGGTACATTTCAAAATCAAATTTGGCTGAAAAGACTTACTCTTGTTCTCTGTTAAGTAATTCAGCAGTAAATGAATCTTGGACTACTTATGGGAAATAAGCTTTGTATTCCACTTTCCAAGTTGGGCAAAATATCCTTAATCTTGTCCTCTTTTAAGGACTTTGACACAGGATTACTCGAAAAAGTACACAGTAAAAGTATTCATATTATTCATGCAGGTAGTCTAGGAAGTACTAAGTCCAGCAGTATATGAATCTTGAACTACTTTTTTTTTCTTCCCTCACGTCATCCTTTACTTTGAAATCCGGACGCATACCTTCGTTCGTGATACCTTCAGTTTATTACAGGGAATAATTACTGTAAAAGTCTCGTAATTTTCACGGGTCTGACTGTGAGACTGCAGTCTGCCCCACAGTCACTACCAGCAGCTCTTCAGAGCGGTTTCACTATGATTACTGTAAATGTTAGTAGATTCGCACTCTAGAAAACAACGTGCAGCTGATCAGACCAAGCAAACGCGAACCACGGCTGGCTTGTCGTGGCCATGAGCATTAACTATCTCATGGCCACGAGATAATAATGCGTGGCCGCGCGTTATTTTTTTTTTATCCAATGTCACCAGGGGGGCTCCGTAGTATTCACTCAACATTATTGAGGAATGTTTCTCAGTTTTACTTTGAAATAGCTCACAGGAATTTCAACCTACCAACACCAATCTACTTCTCATTTGTTTGTAAGGTTGGTATTGATCTTTCACAACCATTATCTGCCAGAAAATCATGTAAAAATATTCCAGAAACAATTAGTATTCATTGAGCATAGGCTATGTTATATTAACATTATTCCTTCCGTCTCTCATGACATATTAGGATGATTGTATGACTATTTGCCATCATTTACTTACATACATTACCTTTAACTCCTGAGCAGAAAGCAATAGTGACCAAACCAACTTTGCTGAGGATTCATGTACCAGGTGCTCACCTTTCTTGGTTCCGTAAAGTTATGGACTACCATTCCAGACTGTTTCAGACTGCATTACACTGTCAGTGTTACATATTGTGCCTTTTGATCAATGTCAAGTGTCCTAGCAGCACCAACTAATTACTAATAAAATTTTACTGATGTTTATTTTTGAAGGGCCTGCAATGTCATCATGGGGCGTACAAGGAAAGTTGGTTGAATACCAAAGGAGGATCTGTGGTTAAGGGCTGGTGGCGAACAGTGCGTAATTACGGAACTATTAGATTTGCAAATCATAAAAATGTAAACATTTTGGAACTCTGAAAAATGTCCAGAGCTTTACATTTGTTTGTTTGCCGATAACCAAGAGAGGTTAAAGAAATGGCTATATGTAGTGTGGCTGCAAGACAAACGAGGGGTTAGTCTTGGGCTTGAATGAACACACTACGATCCACTTTAAGAGCAAGCTCTGCCTCGGCAGGCAACAAGTTATCAATTTTTTCATTTTTAACCGTAGGGTTTTCTGGCTTCACAGGTTCATCAACAGGACACAGAAAGGAGTCAGACAGATTTAACATTTCATCAAATTTTCGTGACTGTGCACGGGTCACGGCACAGGCAGGAAACACAGCAGACACAGATGGACTGGGATTGGGCACAGGCTTATCAACAACTTCAAGTGTCGGAAAAACTTTCTCCCCGGCCAAATCATTGCCAAGGATGAGCGCCACGCCCCGTACTGGCAAGCGTGCGCGGACACCGATTTTCACAGGTCCGGAGACGATGGAGGAGTGGAAACAGGAGTAGTAGGAGTAGGAGGAAAACAGTGTGCAGTGGGGCCCTTAAAACACTCATTTCAACCCCCAACACGAGGATGTCAGAGCCATTAAAAGACTGCTCTGAAAAAGGCAGAACATCTTGTAGTATGAGCTACTGAGTAGCTCCGGTGTCACACAGGATTACAATGGGCACCTGATCGTTATCCTTGCCTGTAAGCGAGACTGAACCTTTGTGGATGAACGGCTTTTAACACTCATCAACTTCGTTTTCGCCATGTTCTGGCGGACTGATTGGCGGAGGGGGAGCAGACTGGATTAATCCAACACTTTTGGGTCATTTTGTGTTCTGACCATCGTTACACCGGAGAGTAGGACAGTTAGCAATGAGATGCCCTGACTCATGGCAGTAAAAACACTCACGATCGGAAGGTATTTGACTGGAGCGTAGGGGAGTACTGGCTTGAACTCTTGGATTTTTACCCGCACCGGCAACCGGAAAGTATTCGCGGCGCACGGAGGGAAAAACAGCACGGTGAGTTAAAACAAACTCGTCAGCGCACACAGCAGCTTTAGACAAAGTTTCAACTTTCTGCTCATTCAGATAAACCACAATTCTTTCAGGCAGACACTTTTTAAACTCTTCCAAAAGAATGAGATCTCGGAGCTGATCAAACTTTGTGACTTTACAAGCTGCGCACCACTTATCAAGCAGAACAGACTTCTCCCTTGCAAATTCAACATACGTTTGGTTGGCAGATTTTTCACATGTACGGAATTTTTGGCGATACGCCTCTGGGACCAATTCGTTTGCACGCAACACTGTAGCTTTCACAACGGCATAATCCAAACTGTCATCAATGGATAAGCTCGCACAAACCTTCTGTGCCTTTCCTACTAATTTGCATTGCAGTAGCAGACTCCAAAGATCTTTGGGCCATTTTAAGGTCGCTGCTATGCGTTCAAAAGCATTAAAGTAAGTAAGTAAGTAAGTAACTTTCACGAAAAGATGGAACTAAGGCAATTTGTCTGCTTACATCAAAATGACCAGGAGAACCGTGAGGGAAAGGCATACTCACAGGAGGTGACGCGGGTGGGGGAGACGAGCGGTCCAGCTCCATTGCCCTGATGCGGAGATGCATCAGCTCAACCTCGCGGGTTTTCGTTTGGAGCTCCACCTCTCTGAGGCGGAGGGCAATCCTCAGATCCTCCGTCTCCACCCCAGCCTGAAGTAGAGCCATGGGATCCACACTGTGATCCAGGTGCAGACCCGGAGTGGAGACAGGAGCCGCCGCCCCTTCCTCCACCGGGTCGCTGAGGGTTTGTGGGGTCGCAGTAGCCTCCGCTTCCACCCCCCCGTCTAAACCCTCTGTGCCTCCACACACATAGAAAAACTGCCAACCAACAGTACCAACAGACTAATCTGCACCACGCGATAGGACGAGCCCCCAATTTATGTTACGACCCAGGCTAGGGGACCAGGGGCACAACATAAATGAGTCAGAGAATGACGCAATCAGAAAAGTTGTGATTTATTTTTCACGAAAAGATGTGCAACAAAGAGCACTGTACAATTCACTAACAAAGACCACGCCAAAGGCTGTATGGAATGAAAACAGGAATTTATAACACGTAATGACATATGTTGAATACTGGGAGGGAAAGGGTCGAGGGATGGAGGGATGGAAGGATGAAGGGATGACGGGGAAGGGGTCGAGGGATGGGGGAAGGGGTCGAGGGTCGAGGGATGGAGGGGTTTAGGAAGGACGGGTGAGGGTAGATCGAAAGGGAGAGAAGCTGGTGGGATGAGAGGATGGAGGGGGGAGTGTGACGAGAGGAACGGGAGGAACGGAGTGGGTGTGGAGACGCTGAGTGGGGGAGCCGTCTCTGATCTCTTCGTGAGCCCCAGTGGTTCCTGTATATGGATGAGAGAGAACACAAAAAGAAAGAAGGGGATTGGGAGGGAGGGATGTCGAGAATCAGTCAAAGAGGGAGTGAACGGATGAGGTGTGCTTAAGTATATGTCGGGCGGAAATGAGATGAGTTCGAGGCGTGGTCTTTGTTCCTGAACCTAGTTATGAAACTTCATTTCACTAACAAAGACCACACCAAAGGCTGTATGGAATGAAAACAGGAATTTATAACACGTAATGACATGTTGAATACTGGGAGGGAAAGGGTCGAGGGATGGAGGGATAGAAGGATGAAGGGATGACGGGGAAGGGGTCGAGGGATTGGGGAAGGGGTCGAGGGTCGAGGGATGAAGGGGTTTAGGAAGGACGGGTGAGGGTAGATAGAAAGGGAGAGAAGCTGGTGGGATGAGAGGATGGAGGGGGGAGTTTGACTAGAGGAACGGGAGGAACGGAGTGGGTGTGGAGATGCTGAGTGGGGGAGCCGTCTCTGATCTCTTCGTGAGCCCCCAAGGAAACTTCAGTGAGACAGGTGAGCGTGAGCATTTCTGATGTCATTTATGTCGTTGTGGATGTATGTGTGGTAAGCGGGGGAAGACCATCGGCCGAGGGTTTTGATGATGTGGTCGGGGATCCCCTGCTTTGAGGCGGAGGAGGCGGCTCCGATGCGGAAGGAGTGCCCTGAGTACTGATCTGGGGGATTCCAGATTCAGACAGGATTTGGCGGAGGTGACGGTGGAACCAGTGGCGTGTGGCTACTTTTTCTGTTTCCGTGACGAACAGAGGGTCCTGGGGGGAGGCTCTGCTGGCTAGCCTTGAGTTGATGTACTCTTGTAACGGTTCGAAAGGACTGATGTACGAGTCTAGGCGGAGGAGATAGATGGGTTGAGGTGGACCGGACTGGTTGGTCGTGCTGCGTTTGAGATAGTAGATAAGGGTGTTGGTGGACAGAGTGGAAATGTCTGAAATGGATGCGTGGCAAGATGGGTTGTATTTAGAGGTAGAAGCAGTGAATTCTTGTGGAGAACTTTGATTAACATCGCTATGTGAGAATGGGAAGTGGCTTGGCATGGCGCCCCGGAGGTTAGTCTGGTGAAGAAGTTGATGCCTCTTATGTAGGTCTGGATGGTGGAGGATTTAATCTTCAGGATGGAATGTGCGAATGAGATAAAGCTCGATAGGGTTAATACGTCGAGCGAAGGAAACGGAAGGTTATGAGAGGCGTGGAAGGTTTTAAAGCAATTCCATCCGGTCATGTACGATGAAAGTGTACGGGGAGCGACGCTGTTTAGGATGGCGTCTTGGGAAATGGAAACCAGGTTTTGCAGCTCGGGAGTCAATTGAAGATGGTGGCAGAAAACGGTGGGACTGGAGTCGGGAGAGTGTCGGAGGCTGGCGCCAGTTGTCTGAATTTCTGCAATGAGAAACGGGAGAGTGCGTCAGCGATTGTGTTTTGATGGCCGGGGATGTGAGCTGCTCGGATGATAAATTGGTGTTGTGCCGAGACTAGGGTGAGTTTCCTGACGAACTGCATGATGTCTAGGCAGTGTGAACGTCCCTTATTGATGATGTCTACGACGGCGGTGTTATCGGAGTGGATAGTGATAATTTTCTTTGACCATTTCTGGCCCCAAAGAATAGCTGCGATGATGACTGGGTACATTTCGTAGATGGCGGAGGAAGGAGAGAGCGCTGAGAATTCGGGAGGCCATTTGGCTGAAAACCACTTGCCGCTGAAGTAGCCGACGAAGCCGACGGAAGGAGCTGCGTCTGTGGATAGTTCGATGTCATCTGATGAAGTGATGTGTGTGTCGTAAAAGAAGGAGATGCCATTCCAAGATGAGAGGAAGTGGTGCCAGAGTTTGAGCTCCATTTTGCATGGGTTGTCCAGTGTGACGTTGTCGTGGAGTGATGGGACGGAGGCGGCTATGGAAAGCAGGTGTGACAGGAAGGATCGACCTTGTGGGATGATGTGGATTGCGTAGTTGAGGTGGCCGAGTAGCGAGAGGAGTTGACGTTTGGTGCATTTGTGCGCCAGGAGGAAGTTTGAAATGATTAAGGAAATCCGGTGTACTTTCTCGGTGGGCAGGGATGCTTGGAGTGACACAGAGTTGAGGGTAATGCCGAGGAATTCCAGGGATTTGCTGGGGCCCTCGGTTTTCTCTGGGGAGAGGGGGACTCCGAGCTCATTTATGGCGGAGATCAGTGTGTTGAGACCGTGTGACGGGGGAGAAGAGGATGGCGTGACTGTAAGGAAGTCATCTAGGAGATGGACGATTTAGGGTAGGCTGTGTTTGTTCAGCAGGATCCAGCAGAGTGCTTCGGATAAGGAATCAAATATTTTTGGGCTGCTTTTGCACCCAAAAGTGAGGCGTACGGCAAAGTAGTATGCGCCCCTCCACTGAACGCCGAAGAGATGCCAGAAGTCTGGGTGGATGGGAATGACTTTAAATGCGCTGGTGATATCTGCTTTAGCCAACCAAGCTCCTTGGCCGGCTGTACTGATGAGGGAGATGGCGTGTTCTATCGTTGCGTAGTGCATGGAAAAGTCTGGGCTGGGGATTAGGCTGTTGATGCTTGGGACTGAGGAGCTGTGGGGGGATGAGAGGTCTATGATGAGTCTCTTTTTTCCTGAATATTTCCTGGTGGCGATGCCGATTGGACTGATTCTGAATGGACTGAATGGTGGATTGGGGAATGGACCGATCATGAATCTATCTTTGATTTCTTGGTCCAAGAGTTTGTCAACTATGTCGGGCTGGGAGGTGGCAGACTGTAGGTTGTGGCATGAATGTGAGGAATCTGGTGTGACTAGTAGACCTGGGTGAAATCCGTTTTTGAATCCTTCGATGAGGTAATTAACAAACTTGCGGTCGGGGTGACATTTTAAAGCATCAGAAAGAGCATGGATGTTGATGGGTGTGTTCAGATACTAACACAGGCCGTGTTTGGTGGGGCTATGTGGACAGGTGGACCTGGCGTGGGCTCCGCCGCAGAAGGAGCAGGTATGTAGGAAGCGATAGCTTGAAACTTTGCAACCGAGATCATTGAAGTTGTTGCAGACCATCCTCCCTCCCTGATATAAGACTGGTCTGCCTCTTTTGTCGACTCCTTTAGGGAGAGGGCCGAGAGTGATCGGTTGGATGTTGGCTAGTTTAGGAGTGATGGATGGAGGAGGGGCTGTTGGGAGCGTGTTGTGGAAAACGGCCGACCTGTGGTTAGTATGAAAGGAGGTAGGAGGTAGAGAAGCGGAAAGGGTGCAAGTTGTGGTGGGATGTGATGGGGCGCCGCACATGTCGCAATTAAGCGAGGCACGTGCCGAAAAGACGCGGCAATAAAGCTCTGTGTCCAGCGTGCCCCAGTACGTTCCTTGGTTGAACTGGTGGAGGCGGCCGGCAGCTTGGGAAGCGAACAGAATGTGATATGTATAAAAACCCATGCCTCCGAACCGCAAGGCCAGGTCGAGGACCAGAGACATGTATTCGTCCAGCTCTTGCCTGCGTTCGGGGAAAGATGAGCATATGATGTCAAGGTACAGGGAGAAAGAGAGGGTGAATTCTATGGCGGTGAGTTCTTTGGAGCGGGTGGACAGGGGTTGCTTAAGCTGGATTGGACCGAGTGCAGTTTGTAGTTCTCTGGGTATATGGGGGTTGCAAGTGGACGGATGTATTAGGAGGGCGAGGTCGACGTAGTTACCAGCGAGAATCTGTTGGCGGAGGGTGGCTGACACGGGAGATGGGCGAGCGGAAGCGGCTGGGCGTGCTGGAGGTAGTGCTGTGGCTAGAGTAAAGTTATTGTGGGGGGGGGATAGGTGGGGAAAATCCAGGATCCGGCTGTGAGGGGAGCTGTGGAAAAAACAGGTGGGTTAGTTGGAGGACAAGGAACGTGGGTTGCATATGGGTGATGGGGAAGGTAGGGGTAGGGTTGTGGGGGGGGGCATGGGGGGGGGGGGGACAGGAGGAAAGTAAGGGTTTTGGCTGGTGGTGCCGCCGGGGGCCATTGTGGTGGGCGCGCTCTGTGCGGCTGAAGCGGTTGAAGTTGGAATGTGGGGGGCGGTGGTGGCCGGAGGAGGTGGGACAGTAAAGTTAGGAATGAGAGAAGAGCTGGGATAGGAGACAGGAGGAAAGTAAGGATTTTGGCTGACCGTGTTGCCATGAGCCATTGTTGTTGGCACGCTCTGTGTGGCTGAGGCGGTATGACTGGGTATCATTGCCGAAACAGGAGGAACAGGAAAGTTAGGAAAAAGAGGAGTAGAAAGGATGCTGGGATGGAGGGATGTGTGTGCTCGGATTGTTTGTGAAGCATGAGGTAAGGAAGAAGAGTTAGGAACGAGAAATGCTGGCTCTGGGTTTAGTACGACCTGGCCCTCTGGGAGGGCTGTTGAGTGAGGTTGAGCTGGGTGCATGATGACGTCATCGGCGTTGCGATGGGAGCGAGGCCGTGAACCCGGAAGTGGCCCCGGAGTTCTGCGGCGTGGGATTCTGCTCTGCTGGGAGTTGGTGAAGAGTTGGAACAGCTTCGCCTTGTTGTCGGTGCGGTGGAAGTTTATGTTCCGCTCTGTGAGGGCGCGCTTAAGGCGAACGACCGTCCACTCCGAAATGTTTGGAGCCGCGGGACTGTCGGCGAGACGGCGAGGTGAGGCTGGGTCGCGGAGGCTTCGCCCGGAGCGGCTGGAGGAAGGAGTGTCGGTCGGACGCCGGGCGCGAGATCGTCCCCTGGAGCGGTGGGGGGGAGACGGGCGGATGGAGCTGGAGCCACCGATGGACGGAGGCTGGGAGCGTCTGACGACGTGGATGGTTGAGCGGGTTCGGGCTGGCTGACGAGGAGGGATGATCGGTGATGGAGAAGACTCTGGGATGTCGTCAAACAATTCGCTGTCTGACGGGTTGAGAGCAAGTTCGTTCTCCATGTTTAAGGTACTTCTTTTCGTGTTTTTTTGTTTTTTTTTGTTTTTGTTTTGACGATGTCGAGAATCAGTCAAAGAGGGAGTGAACGGATAAGGTGTGCTTAAGTATATGTCGGGCGGAAATGAGATGAGTTCGAGGGGTGGTCTTTGTTCCTGAACCTAGTTATGAAACTTCATTATATGGGACACAGTCAAAACAAAACAACCAGAAAACAAAATGAAGCGTTTCTTCAGGGTGAAACCAAAGGCCAAAATAATAAACAAAAAAAACTATCTTCTCGACCAGACTAACTTGCCCTGGGAGGGAAAAACAAAAGAACAAATAAAAATACAAGGGCTAAACCTAACTCCCTAACTAACAAAAAAACAGGAGAAAAAGGATCAAAATAAATGGCAGTTGCACCCTTACTGCTTCCAAACAAGAATAACTATTATATACAAAAAAGTGCTATATACAAATTGAATTATCAAGACAAGTGTCAAAACACAGCAAAAATAGTTAGCACCGTTCAGTACTAACACACACACAGAATAACACCAAATCTACGACTAGAAGTTGTATTAGACAATTCAGAACAACGCTCAGACCAACAGTTCATACGAGGAGGAAAGTCACACCACACAGTGACAGCCCTCGAATGCTGTCTGAAGAGCACTGCTATTTCAAACAGACCGCTCCTTGACAGCTCGTCAGGCTCATCGGCTGCAGCTGCGGAAGACCAATGGCTGGTGGCAGGAGGCGGGACCTGTAGATCAAGCAAAGATTGTGTAGTGGAAAACAGGAGCGCTCACTCGAGCCTAAATAACAAAGACTATCGGCTGGGGGCCTTAACACCCCCCTTCCTAAAAAAAACATCTATCCCAAAAAGATGTGCTCAGGACTGGGATACACGAGAAAGAGCGTCGGCCATAAGATTATCGATTCCCTTTTTGTGGCGGATTTCCAGGTTGAAATCCTGCACTAACAGAGACCACCTCATCAAACGCTGGTTCGCGTTCTGCATCTGGTTCAGGAAAACGAGCGGGTTGTGGTCGGTGAACACTGAAACAGGTAAAGAACTGGAACCAAGATACACCTCAAAATACTGTAACGCCAGCAGCAGGGAGAGGGCCTCCTCCTCTATGGTGCTGTAGTTAAGCTGGGGAACACTGAACTTTTTGGAGAAATAATAAATGGGATAAACAATACCTTTCTCATCCTCCTGCAGCAACACAGCCCCAGCCCCACTGGCGCTGGCATCCACCTCCAACTTAAACTGGCGAGTGAAGTTTGGGGCTGCCAGAACAGATGTGCTGCAGAGGAGAGCTTTACATGAACGAAAAGCAACATCACAAGCATTGGTCCAAACAAACGTTTTTTTTACACTGGTCAGACTTGTGAGGGGGGCGGCTACATCAGCAAAGTTTCGGCAGAAACTCCGGTAATACCCCGCCATACCCAGAAAGCGGCGGAGCTCACGCCTGGTCTTGGGGACGGGATAATCCAGGATGGCCTGGACTTTGGCCTGGACAGGGCGCACTTGGCCTTGGCCCACCTGTTTGCCAAGGTAAGTGACTGTGGCCTTACCAAACTCACATTTTGCCAGGTTAAGAGTAAGGTTGGCGTCTCTCAACCTATCAAAGATCACTTCCAGAGTTTGTATGTGCTCTGACCACGACTCAGAATATGCAACAACATCATCCAAATACACTTCACAATTATTCACATCTGATAAGACAAGATGCATCAAACGCTGGAATGTGGCAGGTGCATTTCGGAGACCAAACGGCATGACAGTGTGCTGCAGAAAACTGTCAGGCGTGACAAAAGCTCGGAAGCACGTGGTGTTAACGGGACTTGCCAGTATCCCTTCAGGAGGTCAAATTTAGTGACAAATTTTGCTGAACCGACTCTGTCAACACAGTCTTCCTTGCGGGGAAGAGGATAGGAGTCAGGCTTTGTGACATTGTTCACTTTTCTAAAATCTGTACAAAACCGTGCCATCAGATCAGGTTTGGGAACAAGCAGACAGGGGGAACTCCAGGCACTGGAGCTGGTCACAGCTAAACCATTCTCCAGTAAATACTCAACCTCCTTTTTAGGTAGGCATGTTGTTTGATGGGCAGGTGGTGACCGACATCAATATCATGAGACAGAACAGTAGTGCAGGTGGGAGTGTCAGAAAACAGAGTGAGGTGACTGTCAATCAGTTTAATAATGTCAGCTTGGGCGGGACCATCAAGATGCTATAAATGAACAGAGAGATTTTTCAGCATTTCAGAATTTTGCAGTCTTGAACACGGGGAGCTATTTACACAGAGACCATCACTTTTTGGCGAGTACAGGGGAGGAGTGACAGAGGTGACGGTGGCTACGCTACATACGTCACCGACGTCACCGCGGGTGACATATGGTTTCAGCATATTCACATGACAAACTCGAGTTTTTCGCTTGCGGTCAGGAGTGGCGACAACAAAATCAGTTTCACACAGCTGTTTCTCAATCACATAAGGGCCAGAAAACTTTGCTTGGAAAGCAGAACTGGGGAGTGGGAGAAGAACGAGCACTTTGTCGCCATCCTGAAAAACCCAACAACTAACGTCACAAGCTAATGTGCATGTTGGAGCCCAAGTTTGTGCAAGTAAATCAGTGCATACATCCACCACAAAAACAGGCACAGAAAATTTGGATGAAGTGAGGAGTGATGAGAGTGCCATTCATGCGTACGATACCTACCTGGGTGGAGGAAATGAGAATGTTGATGACCTTCAGGAGTTAACTACAGATACTGCAACAAATAAAGCTGCGGCAACTGCTACAGCTACAGCAACAGATACAGATGATGAAAATTTGGATGAAGTGAAGAGTGAAGAAAGTGCCGTCCTTGAGACTGATTCTTGCCGGGTTGGAAAACGTCAGCTCAGTAAAGTTAAGAGCTACACTGGAAAAACATCACCTGTGAAAAAGATCAAAAGTAAAAGTGAAAAAGATCAGTACACATTAGACCTACACAACCTGGACCAAAAACATTTAAAATGCACATTAAGAGGGGCAAATGGGACAAGATCAAGCCAAGTCATGGATCATCAAAACTCAGGAAGTCATAGACACGTCCTATACAGTAGCTTTCGAAAGCACAACCCTTGCTGTTCTCTTGCATTCAAGTACCAGCATTTTAGAGCACTTAAGAGCCGAAAGACTTCATCACCTTACATCAAAATAAAAGCAGTGTGCATGTTTTCTTCATGGAAAGCAAAATACTTCTTTGAAATGCCATATAAACCCTCAGAGAATGCAAAAAAGATTACGTTTCACATGTCGAAGTGGTAAAGTTGCACATTTATGTGATGAAACAAGGGCAAGGTCACCCAGCAATAAGAGAGAGGAAAAATTGCGAAGGCAGTCACTGGTGGTGTGAGTAACACCTTTTTTCAGAGGCTGGGGAAAACACCATCATTGGAGCTATTTGCTGGTAACCTCACCCGAGCACTGTCAAAAGACGTCCTCAAAGTTGTGTCAGCAGAGATAAGTAGAAGCATAAGGCTTCATGATGACATGATGCTGGAGCTAATACTAACACAGCAAATAATGAGACAGTCTGATGCAGGTTACATTTTCTGTCCAGGGTACATCCAACATCTGCAAGTGGATCCCTTTGGTGTCCACTTGTAGACCGAGCAAGGACTTGCAATTTTTGCAGATCATCTCCAGCAAAGTTCTCTAGTGACCCTCTTCCTTGATGCCACAGGTGGTGTTGTGCGCCAGCTCCCCAACCAACCCAAGAGGGCTCTGTATTATGCCCTCTGTTTGCCAGGTGATGGCAAAAACAAACCACCTTTTCCTGTCAGTGAAATGGTCACCAATGACCACACTGTGGCCAATCTGGCTAGCCAAGTGGAAACTGACAGTTGGGCCCTAATGCAAGGTGTTTTGCAGGCCTTCAACAGGCAAGATATTTTGGGATACCTTGATATGCTGTGTAAAATCATCCAAGGGTCTTTTACAAAAAAAGAGCTGAAGGGCATCACTGTGCTACACCTGTGCTCAGCACATATCCTGAAGGCAGCCTCTGTTTCATTTTCCAGGAAGACCAGAGATAAAGGCCAGAAGGAATTTGCAAATCATTGCGTGGCACATCTGATAAACAGCATCAGTCTGAATCCTGCAGTTCAGACAGATTTCTATCAAAGGCTGCATCAAGAGCAAGACCAATCTGGAAGATTCCAGCACTCAGCTAATGAAGACACAACCTGAGCCACCAAAGAGAACCAAGACTGTTCTTTCCTACTTACCGTTTGGGCATTTTTTTGAAGGGGTCCTGGAAAGTGACCAATCCAATGTGCCAAATGCAAATGGAAATTGTGAGGAGAATCTGTACTACTATCCTGATATCATCAATGTTTTGCTTCACAATTACTTGGGGATCTTCCCACTTTGGTCAGGCCTTATGTTGGGGGATCAATGCAGATATGCAAGTGATGCAGATCCAAGCAAAGTTGGTACAGCAGATGCCAAATTAAGGCTTACTAACTGCCATGTTGAGAACTGGTTTTCAATCACAAAGAACCAGATTCTACACAAGGAACGCTTCCTCAGGCCTGGTTCTTTCATTCGGAAGCTGCATACCTCTCTGCGTGGCTACTACAAGGAACACATCCTACAGTATGGCCTCAATCAGGAGCTGTTAGGAAGACCTTTGAAAGACAAAGAAGAACATCTGGAGCACACTGAGGAACAGTGGGGCAAACGTAGAGTGCATGCAGCTCCTAAAAGGACAAAATATTTCCACCCTCCCCACAAGATTCCAGCTCCTATGGGAGTGAAAAGATGCAAGATGCATCCAAAGACAACGGATGAAGACCAATAAAAAGGTTTGTCATTAAAATACATTGACAGATTCTAAAAAATAGATAATTATAGATGGGTTAGGGTTAGGGTTAAGGGTTAAGATTTCTGCAAGTCGAATGCTGATACTACTATGTCTAAAATGTAATATTCCTTCCAAAGGTTGAACATGTTCTTCTCATTCTCATGAATTGATTTATTGATGTTTATTAAATATAGACTTCTTTAGGTGAAACGCTGACACTACTTTGTCATATTTAATATTTTTGTGTAAATGTTGTACATGTTCTTTGATTTGCTTGATTTTATTCTGATTTATGTGATTTTTTAAACTTATTTTTCAAAGGGTCATTAAAAGATCAAACAATGGTTGACAACAGAACACAAGAGACACTGGACAGGTATAGCATTATATTTTCACAAGTTTTCTGTTCTCTTGGTCATTTTACAACTCCCCCTTACACTCTGACTTCATCAGATCTACTTCTTATCTGCAGCTAAAAATGGTCAGCAAAAAGGGGGAGACCAGACAATCACCACTTCAACAACAACAGCACGACTGGTCTGTGTGTCTTTATTTTGAGTGGTTTAGGGAAAAGAATATACCTCTTAAACCATTACTCAAACTGAGTAATGGTTTTTGGAGCACGATCTGCCATTAGTAATCAGTCATTGTGCAAGGTAAATATAGTTCATCTGTATAACTGAAAACTTATAAAACACAAGTAACTTGAAACATTTCCTTAAAAATTGCTTTTATTTGCTATTACTGTATAAGGTTGACTTTGACAACTACGACAGAGTGATAGGGGCCATCAATGTTGGAACCAACCACTGGAAATTCCTGGTAAGTATTATACAAAATATATGCTTTGCCTCAAATTAGATGATAAAATAATAGTGAAATTGTAATGGCATGTAACTTTTCCTTTTAGTATCTCCACAAGTTGAACAAAAACATGTACACCATGGATACCATGGGTCGGGCTGAGGACAAAGACTCAGGTGAAGCTGCATTGCGGTTTCAGCGGGGTGTGCTAATTTTAATGGACAGCATATTACTATGTAACACCTGATATCGGACAACTGTATACACAATTGCATATTGTTATTATTTCAACCTAAATAATATCTAATTATCTGTATGTACTAATAATTTCAAAGCTTTTTGTCTTTTTTTTTTTAGCAAAGTATGCCCCCATGACACCTCTCTATAAAAGCAAGGAATCTCTGTCTGTCTGTCTGTGTGTGTGTGTGTGTGTGTGTGTGTGTGTGTGTGTGTGTGTGTGTGTGTTTCTCAAATATCTCTGCGGATCAGGATCAGACTGACCTGAGGGTTTCAACATGGCTGCTACTTGGTTCAAGGGTGTGCTTGGTTCGGATTTGTTTGGACTGCAATGATACCGTTAATAAATTGTTTCATAAATGCTTTACAAATTCCGCGAGTATTGTCCACCGGAGCCACCACAGTCACGTGCGCACCAGAGCCAATCACTGCACACCGAAGCCACGTGCGCACCAGAGCCAATCACTGCAGAGCTCAAGCCCACAACGTAAGTTAAGAAACAAGCGGATTTATACCTGCAGCGGCACGAGCTGGACCGGGGTTTTGCCGGCAGTTCGGTCCCGTTCTGTGCATCTAAACTGACTGTTGTGGAATAATGAGACTAAACGTGTCCGGACCGAGTCTGTTCGGGTCTGAGGAGATCCGGAGACGCGCGGACAACAAAATGGAATCGGAATCTGTGGATGTTCGTGTGTAGCTAGCTGCTAGCCCACCGCCACGGCCCACCTCCCGAGTCGACTGACCGGACACACCGGCACTTCCAAAACCGGACTTCGCGAACATTGCCGTCACGTTTGCTTTGTGTCTGGTGCAGGAAGAAACGGTAAAAATGGGCTTTTGTCATAAAAGTGTCCGCAAGCAGCGAGTTTGGTTGTTGAGGAACGGGGGAAGTTGTGGGAGGGATGGAGGCGGATGAATGACAGGCAACGACGGTCGGTGTAGAGACAGCGATAGAGACAGAGTGAGATCGAGAGTTGAGAGATTTGTGACATTTAGCGTGTTTGGAGTGTATAGTTAGTGTGTTGTGTAGTGTGTTTAGTGTGTAGTGGAATTGGTTTTTTGTGTTGTGAGTCAAAACAATGAGGAGACTGCTGAATGTGGAGCAGGCAGTGCAGCTCTTCATTTTTTTTTTAATTTTATGATACTTTATTAATCCCCGGGGGGAAATTTTTTTATCAGATATATTACATGCAAACACACCCGAAGTTCTCTGCATTTGACCCATCACTAGCTGCATATATATTGTAAGTATACACAAATACACCCTGCTAGCTAGGAGCAGTGGGCTGCTGTGACAGTGCCCGGGGAGCATATGGTTGGGTGTCTTGCTCAAGGGCACCTCGGCAATAGCCAAGGAAGTGAACTGGCACCTCTTCAGCTACCAGTCCACTTCCATATTATGGTCCATAGCTGGACTTGAACCGGCCACCCTCCAGTCCCCAAGCCAAGTCTCTACCGACTGAGCTACTGCCGCCCAAATATACTGTTTAGATGATAAAATGAAGGTTGTCATATTGAAAAAAAAAAAATATATAAAAAAAAATATATATGAATGTGGAGCAGGCAGTGCAGCTCTTCATTTTTTATTTTATTTTATGATACTTTATTAATCCCCGGGGGGGAATTTTTTTTTATCAGATATATTACATGCAAACACACCCGAAGTTCTCTGCATTTGACCCATCACTAGCTGCATATATATTGTAAGTATACACAAATACACCCTGCTAGCTAGGAGCAGTGGGCTGCTGTGACAGTGCCCGGGGAGCATATGGTTGGGTGTCTTGCTCAAGGGCACCTCGGCAATAGCCAAAGAAGTGAACTGGCACCTCTTCAGCTACCAGTCCACTTCCATATTATGGTCCATAGCTGGACTTGAACCGGCCACCCTCCAGTCCCCAAGCCAAGTCTCTACCGACTGAGCTACTGCCGCCCAAATATACTTTTTAGATGATAAAATGAAGGTTGTCATATTGAAAAAAAAAAATATATATGATTTTTTTTTTTTTCCATATTCAGACAATTGATCTGATTAAAAGCTCACCTTCATGACAAAACCACTACAGCTATAACCATCTTTTTGGATGCTGTGGTTGATTGTAGTTGGCTTCCACTTAGTACTCACCCAATCAGTCTTCTGATAGCGGTTCTGTCCCATGTTGAAGTACTGGCTGTAGTGATTGTTAAAAAATCCTTCCTTTGCTTACTTTGTAATTTTTAAAATGTATGCACATATTTAGCAAACAACAATTTATGTTTGCATTATAAGTAATGAAAATGGTTTAAACATATTTGTGGTTTTCACAGTAAAAAAATCTAACTTTTTCTACTCGGATTTTATGTTTTTTTTGTGATTTTAGGTCCATTGTGTTAATACAGTATGTCAAAATAAAAAAATAACTGTACAGTCACACATGTGAGGTTGTGCTGAAAATAATGACACCAAGTAAATAGTTTTTAGGGTGAAATATAATGGCAAAATCAAAAATAGTCAGAAACGGCCAATTATACCCTGGAATATCGGATTTCACAACAAACCTAAATATCCCTGACGTCCCACCTTCAAACACAGCCTCATTTTGCCATCCATGAAAAAGCTACTTTACCTAGTTATAACAATGAGGCAACATTTATGTTACATTTTTTAACAATCACTACAGCCAGTACTTCAACATGGGACAGAACCACTATCAGAAGACTGATTGGATGAGTATTAAGTGGAAGCCAACTACAATCAACCACAGCATCCAAAAAGA
Source organism: Diplodus puntazzo (assembly GCA_963678695.2). NCBI lineage: Eukaryota > Metazoa > Chordata > Actinopteri > Spariformes > Sparidae > Diplodus > Diplodus puntazzo. The sequence continues at coordinate 325,857 of OZ023161.1, forward strand.
TGGTTATAGCTGTAGTGGTTTTGTCATGAAGGTGAGCTTTTAATCAGATCAATTGTCTGGATATGGAATAAAAATGCTATTTTTTTTTCTAACATGATAACCTTCATTTTATCATCTAAAAAGTGACATTTTATGTCTACTCTGTATTTCAATAACAAAACAGATGGCTGACGATGTGGCGGGGGCTTTTCCTCTTGTTCCCCAGAACATCAAAATATCCACATCGCGAAAAGACCCAAAAGACCTTAGGATCAACATGATTAAAACTATTCTGCAGTGCTCTGGTTTGTAAAATTGTCTAATAATAATAATAATAATAATAATAATAACAATAACAACAATAATAATAATAATAATAATAATAATAATAATTATTATTATTATTATTATTATTATTATTATTATTATTATTATTATTAATATCAGGATCAATGACCTATACTGCATCCAGCCACCAGAGATGTTTCAGCTTCATTTTAGGGGAGTTGTCATGGGGTCCATGTCTAATACAGTCAGTGGTGTCAACTCCTGCCAGTGGTGGACTGGGACAAAAATGTGACCCTGGACTTTTTGGTCCAGACCGGCCCACTACAATCCGCGCGCAGATATTGTGCCAACTCGGCCCGTTGATGTACATACAAACACACAAGCTCTTAATAACACCGCTATAGTAAACAATATCCCTTTATATTCTGAAGCCTTGAATAAAATAAATGATAACTACACAGTGTGTTGCTCACTTGCTCTTAAGAAGGATACTGGAGAAAGGGTGTCTGGGTTGGGACGGGTGAAATAATCTATGGGTGGGCTCACTGGGCTGCTTGGGGTCTCTGGTGAGATCATCTCCACAGGAGATGATGTACTGGGCCTGTCGCCTATCACAAACCTGGACATGAAAAGTAGAGGAATAGTGTGGAATAGGTTAAGTTTGAACAAGATTACATGCACATACAGGGCTCCAGAGTGCGACCAAAAATTTTAAGAGTGCACCTAAGGATTTTTCTAGGTCGCACCGATGCATCTAAAAAATATAAATGTCCTTTGCAAGCACATTGTCTCTCTGTGTTCTCCTATGACCGAACTGACAGTCATGGTAGAGCATTATCTTGGTCTAAACCGATAAGAGACAGAGTTTGGGCGGAACTTTGCCTCAAATTGGCTGTGGTCACTGCTCTCCGTTGTGTGTATTTTAAATTTGCGAGCGGCAAAACAAAAAAAAAAAATGCGAGCGGCGCTAGCAACCTGAGCGCCACAGCAGCGGAAGGGGAAAAGAAAAGAAACAAAACGAGGCAAAATGAAGAGGGGCAGAAGTATTGAAAGTTTTTTCACTAAACAATCTAAGCCAACAACCACCCCTGCTGCCATTCCCTCGGTTCCTGCTGAGATGCCAAGCCCCGGTCCTTCGGCGGCATCAGACTCGGAACCAGAGGAGACAACCGAGTCAGAAGCCCTTTTTAGATAGAAAAGGCGGCACATTTGCTCCAACTCAAGGGCGGCAATTTGCCAGCCTGTCTTTCTAAAACCGAGGCGTAATATTCGTCCTTTTCCGAAAGCCGCCTCTGAGGTAGGCGTAAACATGTGACGTGACGTGAAGCTGGAAGTTGGGCTTTGAACGGTGACATAGAATTTGTCTTCAAAATAAGAGCTTTACATTGCACCCCACTGGAGTTTAGAACTGGGTTCTTAGCGGGGGGCTTTTAATTTGAAAGTTGCGACCATCCTTAGCTTTCCGACATAAAATCAAGCTAACACAACAAAACAAAGACCGTGGCTCCTGGATCTCAGCGGCTGCTCAGTTGTTCATCTTAATGTCTGTGGATGAAGTAATGGACTGACTGCTGTGAGCAGCTGTTTCCTGGTTTTAAAACTCCTCGGTTGTGGGTCGCACAACAGTACAGGTCATTGACATCTCTGCCTAGCTCACCCACGGGCCGGCACATTTCCGCCTCGGTTTTAGATAGCAGTCGAGGCGGAAATAAGTGTACCCTCCGAGGCGGAAAATCGGAGACCCCCAATTTGCCGGCCTCTGTCTAAAACCGCGGCTTGGTGCTCTGTCTAAAAACGGCTAGAGAAAGAGCCCGGCCCGGAGACTCAAAGTAAAAACCTGAAAACGTATTCTTTCAGGCAGGACTGGTTGAAACAGTTTCCCTGGTTACGGTACGATAAAGGACGTAATATAATGCACTGTGTATACTGTCATGAGTACGGTCAGAGTATGGCCGGTAATAGTGCATTTGTAAGCGGGTCAACAACGTTTCGTGTCGAAACTTAAAAAAAAACACAGCATGTCAAAAAAACACACTACATGCCAGGACCGGTGTGTGGAGAAAGTGGCCCCTCTCCCAGCTGCATTTCAGCGGCAGGCAGCAGCAATCAGGTCCTCTGAGAAATCAGAAATTATTATAAAATGTAATTTTGCATACAACATTGCCAAAGAGGAGCTGCCTAATAGTGAAACACCTTATTTTTCTTATGTCAATGTCCTTCAAATAAAGACAAGGATTTCTCAATATCTTAGTCTTGTTTGGAAATCATTCACGTTATATTAAAGTTGTGCAGCCAGAAAGGTCTCCTTATGGCGTTAAAATTCGAGTGCACCTAAATTTTGTGCCAGTGCACCTAAAAAAAAAAAGTTAGGCGCACCAGTGCAACCAATGCAAAAAGTTAGTCTGGAGCCCTGACATAATGGCCCTCATTTATCAAACGAACGTACGGCAGAAAACCGTGCGTACGACCATTTCCACGCAAACTTCGGCATTTATCAATTTGGACATGAGCGGAAGCTACGATCAGATCTCACGTCAGGTCTGAGCTCATGTACGCAAATCTGAGTCTGTGGATTTGCGGTGCAGCACAGCAAAATCTGGCTGAGTCTGAAAATAATGATTAAACAAACCTCAGCTGTCATTAAGCATAAGCAGTCACATTTTTAGAACAGATCAAAACGGATTCTTAAAACGAATAAAACAAAATACAAAACTTTTTTAAAAAAAAGCTCACGTTTTTACTGATAGCACTTTTAAAATTTAAACATTTAAATTATACAAAAAAAGCAGTGTAATGCAGCACCTTAAATGGATAGTTTTAAAAAAAGATCTGATCTTAGATATACAATTGTCAGTTGTGTGGCAATGTCCGCTGCAGAGTGGGATGAGGAAAACACTGCAACATCTCAGGCAGGCTAGCTCAGTGACCTCTTTTAAATCTCTTCTAAAGACTCACTTTTATCGATTGGCCTTCTCTTAATTTTATTTTATTATTGTTGCACGATTACCTTGTTGAGGATGTGTGATTTTAAATTTCTAATTTTTAATTCGAATTTTATTTCTTGGTGGTTTTATTGTGTTTTTTTGTTGTTGTTGTCAGGCAATTGTATTTGGTATGTTTTTATTTCTGTTATACAGCACCTTGTAACATGCTTTTGAAAGGTGCTATATAAATAAAGTTATTATTATTATTATTATTATCATCATCAAAATGGCAATTTGACCTCTGTTGATTTCAACAAGATATCATGTGTCAGAAAGCTTTCAACATTGACACTGAACATGTATTTTTAAATATATAACCCCTCTCCAGTTAAATGTAACATTTAGGCAAACTATCTCACTCATTTATAGGTAACAAAGGGCATCATTGAAAAGGATCACATGGGTGAAGTTTCATAACATATGGCCAAAAAAAGGGTTTCTAGTCATACTGTATTATATTTCTATACCATTCTTCGTTTTGATGAATATGCACATCTACATGGAGATACAAATTGCTGGAGGTGAAAGTTATAGCAATACCTACAAATGATGTGTTGTAACAACTTAGATTAAAATAAGTGCTACAACATGTAGTGTCATGATTATGCAGACACTTTGCTTGACTTCCATACTTTTACATTCTGAATGTGCACATCTAGAGACAAATTCATTGCTGCAAGTGAATTTCATAGACATATCAGCAAATTGATGAGGCTGATAATAGTTTCCTTCTGTGATGGTTAATGCAGTGATTATGTTGAAATTGAGAGTTTTTAATAATTCGATTAACGATACTGCTACCACACAGTACAGTGTTAATGCAAACACTCACTTTTCTTTTTTGTCCAGTAGGCTAGTGCATGAATGCTGTTTTAAACCCCATTCATTTGTATAGCCTTCATTCTTTCTAAGCAAGAACATGCTTTAAGATATATAAGGGTACAAAGTATATTTAATGTGATTTTTTTTAAAACACAAGGTTTAAAAAAAATTAAATATGTTTGAGTCGTTTGTGCTTCACTGGTGATATGGCAACAGATACTTCTGTATCTGTTGTCAATTGGCAGCAGGGTGAACAGCCTGGGGCTGGGGTGGTGATGTCTTTTAGTATTCCTTGGGGTCTGTGCAGACACCTCACTAATGCTCTGTAGATAGTAATGGTGATGTTCAGTCGTTCTGTTCCTGAACCTATTGTTTTTATTTTTCTCCTTGTGTGAAACACTTTGTGTTAGTTTGCTGTATGAAAAGTGCTTTTTTTTACCAACATCATTTAAAGCCAGAGGTAGGTTACATTGTGTTGCATAAATCAAACAGGTGATTATTACAGCAAAAACAGACACACTTAAACAACTAATGATCACAAATGATGTTGCAATTCCATACAAAATATTTAAATATTCCAATAAAACTCTGCATTAGACAATAGAAATGGTCACATCAGAATATATAGAATAATACACATCAGATAGCATACAATAAATGCATAAAGCTTTAATCACCTTCGTAAAATACCTCAGATGTCAAATTCAATTTCACCGTCTTCAATGAACTTTCACAGATCATTACCGTCATAGTTTGGGTTTTTTTGGTTTGTTGATTTCTTTTTTTTGTTAGTTGTATCCTTTTGTGCATTGTCATTACCTCCTCCTTTCTTCTCATCTATGATCCAAGAGACCTGTTTCTCTCCTGTGCTCCTCCCTTGTCTAATTGACCCAGACGCATTTCCTGTTCTGTTTTCGAGGTCCTGGCTAATGTCATGCCTCCTCCTAGGTCGACTGATGCACCTACTTTGCCTGAACCCACTTCCTGGAACGGTCATTGCCTCTCCAGTCCCTGGTTCAATTGACACCGCTACAAACTGTGGTTCCCTGTTGGCACCCCAGCTGACCCCAGCCCACCTTACACCCTCTGCCACTGCTTCCTCATTGCCCCATGGACCTGTCTCGCCTATTGGCCCTTCTCATTTCCCCCAGACATGCTTTGCTCACCAGGCTTTTTGCCCATGAGCCCCAGTGGACCCTTTTCTTTTGTAACTTTGTTAGGGCTTGTCCATATTACTTTTTAAAAGCATAATTATTTAAAAATCTTTGATCAAAATATGTTGCACCAAGCAATGTTAACGAACAAATACGATAAAATTAATGAATTTGATGTGCCATTTTGCATTTCTTACCCACCATAATTAAGAATGTGTTTGCAGGAAACCTAAGAGAAAAATGTCTTTAAAAGTCTGTGTGCTCGGCTTTCAATACTTTATTGCTTCTAACGGAATCTCTTTAGTTTTTCTCATCCTGTTGTATGTTCTTTCAAACATCTGCTGTTTCATCGTATTCGCTTTACGCTGTGACATGTTTAGTGACTGCTGGTAAAACACAATGTTTCCTGTGATGCTGCTTCATAATAAAAGCTTAAAAGTACTATATAGAGGAGGGTATTTTGTGTTCAGTGTTTGTACTGAATTAGCAGAGCCACTTTGCTAGCGATGATCTTCTGATAGCACTGTGAGGATTGAGACAAGCGAGTCATTGGTTTAAGACACACCTGTTAGGCTATGTAGCTATGTACAACAATAATTATGTATTTACAAAGACAAAGAGCGACTATGCAGAGCGTGAGTAGAAATATATACAATGGTGAAGCCTCTGTTCTGGGTACACTAAGGCCAAAGTAACAAACAAAAACACAATCTAAACCTCCAATCTAACTGAACCCTTTGAACAAAAAGGAACACAGACATTTGCTAATCTCCACTCTCCAGTACCAGACAATCCCCAGCTGCCATGTAACTTGCTCTTGGCCAATGCGGCGCTGGACCTGATGAGTGGATATCAGCTTTGGAGGGAGACTGGAGCTCTCACTCAGGGGGGACTGGGAGATTTGTGAGGCCCAAGGCGAAGTCTAAGGTGAGGCCTAAGGCGAAGTCAGGACTTGCAACTATTTTTGTTTTTTATTTTTTTTTGGGAGGCTGGGGGGTATCAGAGAATATTTTTAGTTTAGTTTTAGTTTATTTTAGGCGCGAGGCCCGAGGCGGTCGCCTTGTTTGCACCCCCCTCGCGGCGGCCCTGCTCTCACTCAGCTTGGAACCTAACCCCTCCGCCCAGCCCTCCCCACACTCTGCAAAGCCCGGCAACACATATTTTTTCGCCTATTTTTTCACATATTGAAGGCAGCAAGGCAGTGATTTTTATCTGAAGCGTTCCATTCTGACGTCAGATGTAAAAGGAAGAGAAAACAATAGACCCATTGTGAAAGAAGTGTCTGTAAAATGGTGGATAACTAATTTTGAGTATCACAAGCCCCCTGTCCAATAACATTTGGAAAGTCTGGAAGAGCCGCACAACTTAATTATTTGATGCCTAGCTGGGTGCCAAACTATAAGTTAGCCGGGTCGGTCGGTGATCCAGTATCCGAAGTGATAAAAACCTGTGTCTCCTGCAGAGTCAATTGACCCAGTTGTAAATGCAGAGTTTACACATTCCCACTGCACACAGAAGCTCGATCTTAGTGGGTTTAAATGGGATTTTTGACCAGTGGAAAAGGGGTGTAACCAAACCAATACTGACTTCACTAGCCAAGATGGCCCCCTTTAAACTCATAGCCCCTCCCCTGAGGTGTGTGCACGTGCAAGGCCTGTAACCAGTGACACAACAGAGAGATATGCAGTGTGTGTGTGCATGTGTGTACTGCCCACAGTCAGTGACAGAGCTGCTTAGTCACAGGGAGGCAGGGTCTTCAGCCATCAAGCTCCTCTCCTGTATAACCACATTTCAGTGTTGGTTCAGCAGGCAGACACCCTCTCAATGTTTAAGAAGTGGACTCCTTTTTGATAAAGCCTATAGTTAGGGCCTGCACAGACTCTTAGCAATGCTGCCAAAGATTTAGACTGCCAGGGGATTTCTCATGATGCACTGAGCTCCTCTCTCGTTCTCTTTATCTGTATACATTCTTGTCTCATTAATACATGTTATTGACTGGGTTCTTCCCCGGAGTCTCTGTTCTCTGTCTTGCAGGTTCCCATAGACAGTGACTGGCCATGCTGCTGTGGTCCTGCTTGAGCCCTACTATCATCATTAATTAGGGGGCCAAGCCCGAGGGGCCGAGGGAACGCGTATGCAAGCATACGCGTTTCCTAGGACCAGCGGTGCTAGGAGCCCTATTGTAATTTTAAAGATTTTTATTTTTATTTTTCTCCGGCTAAAAGTGGTACTGCAGGCTAAACCGTGCCAGGGAGGGTGGTGCAATTTGGAGGGTTGGTCCAGACTCATGGAAATTTCTCAGACACAAAAAACTACCTATATCCGCGAACAGGGGGCGCTATAACCTAGGCCAACACGTTTTTGCCTATAACTCCTACACCGTATGTCACACATTCAAAAACCTTGTATCCCCAGATTCCCTGAATGCAGCTGAATCACTTTGCGATTGACCACGCCCACTCCCGCCTAGAAAGTTTTTTCGCTAAATCGCAAAAACTGGAAAACCTACTTTTTCAAACTCCTCCTTGGGATTTTGTCCAATCTGCGTGAAACTTGCCACGTACACTCTTCAGCTGGACCTGACCTAAAGTTGTCAAAAGAATTTTGCTCGGTCAAAAAATGCGCTAATTATTCACGAACAAATTTCTGTAGCTTGTGTTCACACACTACCTATAAACATGTAAACTGTTTGCTATCTCAGTCAAACTAAATGCTATTAACACCAAATTTGAGATCCTTGGTTGCCATGACACTGGGAAGGGATGAGCTAAATTTGGTGAATTTTGGCCTCTAGGGGGCGCTAAAAATATGGGAAGTTTATATCTCTTGAACAGCTACACCAATTTTTTACGAAATTTGGTCGGTATGATGTAGGGCCAATCCTGAGGCCATATCTTGAAGGTGGTCATGACTGGTCAATGTGGGCGTGGCTTATTACAAGATAAACAACAAACATTAATTTCAGCCAAACTATGATGCTGAGAGCTTTGACATTTATATGGTACAGATAGAATAGGATACAGTTCCTCCATGTACTCCAGTAGGTGGCGCTATAATGGATGCAATCGCGTTTTTGCCTGTAACTTCCACATTTTAAATAACACATTTGCAAACCTTATATCCATATGTTCCCTGAATAGAGCTGGGTTTTCTGACATAAGACATGCCCACTTCTGCTGCACATTACGTTCGCTAAAGCGTCACATATGCAAAACCTACTTTTTCGAACTCCTCCTTGGGATTTTGTCCGATCTGCGTGAAACTTGCCATGTACACTCTTCAGCTGGACCTCATCCAAAGTTATCAAATTTTGCTCGGTCAAAAAATGCGCAAATTATCAACGAACAAATTTCTGTAGCTAGCTATAAAAATGTAAGCCGTTTGATATCTCGGTCAAACTACATGCTATTAACAACAAATTTGAGTTCCTTGGTTGGCATGAGAGTAGGAAGAGATGAGCTGAAGTCAGCCTCATATTTATCAGATTTTATTGAAACTTCAAAATGTAGCGGCACACACTTTATGGAATAAAAACTAGCAAACAAAGCAGAAATTAGATCAAAAGCTTGACATTCATAGACAGCCAGAAATACATTTTTGAACGAAGGCAAGTGAAGCATTATTTTACACTCATTTATGTGCAGTGATGACAAACAATGTCAGATGTACATGGCATTTGCAGGTAGTTTTGTCTAAATTGCACATTACAACATGGCATTATTGATAGGTGATGTTTAGCACCACATAATGGATAAGTCAGTGGTAGTTAGCCACAGCACACAATTTTCAAATAGTTATTTTTTTATTTTGACGTACTGTATTAACACAATGGACTTAAAATCACAAAAAACATAAAATCCGAGTAGAAAAAGTTAGATTTTTTTACTGTGAAAACCACAAATATGTTTAACAAACCATTTTTTATTACTTATAATGCAAATATAAATTGTTGTTTGCTTAATATGTGCATAAAGTTTAAGAATTTACAAAGTTGTGTGTAACTATTTACCTTTAAATGCAGGCAATGCTCAGGTCTGCCTGAGCTCCTTCCAGCTGAATGAAGAGCTGCACTGCCTGCTCCACATTCAGCTTCTCCTCATTGTTTTGACTCATTAAACAAAAAACCGACTCCACTACACACTAAACACACTACACCAAACACTACATAACACGCTAACTATACACTCCAAACACGCTAAATGTCACAAATCTCTCAACTCTCAATATCGCTGTCTCTACACCGACCGTCGTTGCCTGTCATTCATCCGCCGACGTCCCTCCCACAGCTTCCCCCGTTCCTCAACAACCAAACGTGCTGCTTGGACACTTTCGTGACAAAGCGGTTTTTACCGTTTCTTCCTGCACCAGACACAAAGCAAACGTGATGGCAATGTTCGCGAAAAAGCGTGGCGGACATTATTTACCCTAATTCCGGTTTTGGACGTGCCGGTGCGTCCGGTCAGTCGACTCGGGAGGTGGGCTGTGTGGGCTAGCAGCTAGCAGTTAGCTACACACGAACATCCACAGATTCCGATTCCACTTTGTTGTCCTGGAGTATACGGATCTCCTCAGACCCGAACAGACTCGGTCCGGACTCGTTTAGTCTCATTAATCCACAACAGTCAGTCTAGATGCACAGAACAGAACGGGACCGAACCGCCGGCAAAACCCTGGTCCAGCTCATGCCGCTGCAGGTATAAATCCGCTTGTATCTTAACTTATGTCGTGGGCTTGAGCTCTGCAGTGATTTGGCTCTGGTGCGCACGTGGCTACGGTGTGCAGTGATTGGCTCTGCGCACGTGACTGTGGTGGCTCCGGTGGACAATGCTCGGTGGAATTTGTAAAGCATTTATGAAATAATTTATTAATGGTATCATTGCAGTCCAAACAAATCCGACATCGCACACCCTTAAACCAAGCAGCAGCCATGTTGAAACTCTCAGGTCAGTCTGATCCTGATCCGCAGAGATATTTGAGGAACACACACACAGACAGACAGACAGAGATTCCTTGCTTTTATAGAGAGATACTGAGTGAACTTATACCATACAAATTGTATTTGCCCATGTTACATATAGTCTACTGGAAATTTCTTGGACCAAGAAATCGTGTTTCCTGTAAATTTTTTTATGATTGAAATCTAATCTATAGGCCCAGCAGATGAAATTCAACTTGGGTGCTAAAAGTTGCATGTTGGGTATTTTGAGTAATTAGCATAATTATTTAATAAAGGGGAGACACTACAGGTGAAGAATCGGGACATTTTATTTATAATTATATATATTATATATATTTTATAATTATTTTTTGTATTATGAGTTTGCTGAAATTGTATGTTTAGATATGCAAATGAGGCATTATCTTATTAAATATGCACTGATTTGCATACAATTCCAGAACATAAATCTAAACATTGGATGAAGCCAGGTTCAAAATTCTTGTTTCATTTTGTTGACATATTATAGCCAAAGGTTTTTACAGAGGGAATTTTGGATTTCTCTTTTTATCACTCCATAAATCAGAAAATACTATCAAATGCCATAAAAAAAAAAAAACAATTTTCGCCCTGTTTTTAGGAAGAAAATGTTATATAAATCAGGCTCTGAATGATATATAAACAAACCCCTCTACCAAAACCTTCAAAATATAGATAGGAATAAAACTGGAAAGTTTGGAGTATATAAGTGCTACTAAAGTGGAGATTTTGTATGAGAGTATGAGAAAAAACTCATTTTGAGAAAACAGCCTTTAAAGATATATACTTTTAGCAACCAAGCTTAATCTCATCCGCTAAACCTATAGATGACATTTTAATAATAAAAGTTCATAGGAAACAACATTTCTGGGTTTAGTATGGGCCATATAGGGGTTTCCAGTAGACTAATAAGGTTAAAGAATTGTACTTTATGCACAGATATCATATTCACCTTTATTTTCTATTGACAGGTTGGAACAACAAAAATAGTAAATAAAGAATAAACTAGGTACAGCACCAGGGTCCTGCCCCTTTCCCAATGACAAAGTCACATGACAAGCTGTAGGCTGCAGCTATTTCTCTACTATTTATTTTTTTAAATTTTGTCTACTTTATACTCTGTGAAGCATTTAATGTAAGCTTGTGGCGCAATGCAACATTTCCTGTTACTTCAAGCACATATTGGTGCACTGGTGTCTGCTGCCATAAAGGCTGGTGAGGCCCACAGATGTAACAAGCTGTTAAAGAAGGTCTGCTGGGCTGGTCGATGAGGTTCAATGTCAAAGCCATCCAGCATAACTCAAAAGGAAAGGCTCACAAGCAAGGATGGGACAAGTTTCAACACTTCTTCAAACACATCATTGTATAAAGGAGATTACTACATTGGCTCAGAAACACTTTGTTGCACTGTTGTAGCCAAACACAGTTTGTTTATAAATGATTGTATTTATGTATGTTTTACACAGCATTATATATAATTGTATTTCTATTTAATACTATACTATGCCTGATTTTTTTTTTATTGCTGTGTTATACTACATATTAAGTTGTACTGTTTCATTACATTCTATTTCTGATGTATATTTTCTTATTAATACAGAAAACACTGAGTTCCGTTCCGTTTTCCTCCACTTTCTCCTTGCGGGTCGCGGGTGATGTTATACCCCCCTTTTATACCCCTCTTTCAAGGGTGAGAGGGGATTACTGGGGCCAAATCCAGTGACTCTATGGGCGTAGGCCAGGGTACTCCCTGGATGAGTCGCCAGCTCATCGCAGGGCCCTTACTGATGTGGTGGCTGCCACGAAGGTGCCAACTACACATCAGGAGCAATTTTTGGGGTTCAGTATCTTGCTCAAGGATACTTCGGCATGTAGTTCAGTCCCGCCCTGGGGAGCCAGGGATTTGAACCAGTCCTCAGCTCTACCCACTGAGCTACAGCCGCCCCAAAAAAACACTGAGTGTTAATACTTAATCATATTATATATTAGTCTAATGTATGCTGTTTACACATCTTAGACTTGCTGACTTTGCTGATAATAAATAAATCACAACACTGATACTTAAGTCATCTTCTCTTCTCTCTTCTCTCAATTTCTTCTATTTTGGTTTTATATAACTGTCATCACTTTTAGTCTTTGTCTAGACAGCTATGTTTCCCCTCTGGTGATAAAATAAAGGCTAATATTATCAGCAACACTCTATGTGAATGTACTTGCTGGAAACAAATGAACTATTTTCTTCTTTCTATGTAAGGTTTGCTGACAGCCACAGTGCCCAGCTCTTGTAGGAAATGAGTGAAACTTTTTAAAGCCATGCAAGCGGTGTGGCGCTATGGATTGCAATGTCAGCCTGTTGCTCCTCATGATTTTGGTGATGCCCTTTCTGGACCTTCTGTCTGAGGAGACAGAGCAGCAGAGTGCCAACAGCAGTCAGGGCTTCATGAGCACCTCAAATATCCCTTTGTGCTACATAAGAAAAAGCGTTTTTTTTTTCTTTTTTTTTTTCTTTTATGGCAGCAGGGTGAATGGAAGGTGGTTGGGTGGGTGTTGTCTTTTAGTATCCTTTAGGCTCTGTGCAGATATCTCACTTCACTGATGCTCTGTAGATAGTACCAGTGATGTTCTGAGTGCTTTTAATCACCAACTGTAGATCGCTCTTACAAAAGCACCTCAGATGAGTCGACACAAATTTCGATACGCTACAGATAGTCATAGTTTTCGAGTGATGAATCTAAACAACTTGATGCCCTTGCTTTTCCTTTAGACCTTAAGCATTCGTGGTTTTGAGCCTTGGCAGCTGCACTGATAGCTTAAAAATTACCATGATACCCCCTCAAGATGAACTGTAATAACTATATAAATCCTGTGACTTATTGCTTAGTTCCATCAAAAGGTAAAAATTTCAGTTTGTCCAAATGAGTGCCAGTGTGATGTTGATAAAGTGTTGAGTGTCTACGGTGTGGGGAAGGCTTCGTTAGGGATTATCGGCAGCTCACGTGCTAGCAGAGCCCCTATAAGAAAGAGAGAGAGGGAGAGAGAAACGATGCGCTGTGAGGCTTATATGGGCACATGACGGGAAGGGGAGTGATTGAAGTGTGGTCCTGCTCCTGAACTTCAGCCAAAACTTTATCTCCATTTAATTAGCAAACGTTAGCATCGCAAACATTGTACTGGCTAAAAATCAGCATGTTGGCATGCCAATATTTGCCTTTAGCTCAACTATAGCCACATAGAGCCATTAGTATGCCTACAGAATTTTAGTCTTGTTAAAAGTGAAATTATGTATTTGTGAGCTATTTGTAAAGATGTCAGCTTGGTGATGAGAGCCACAGACAGGGTTGTGAAGTCAGAAAGTATAAAGAAATTGAGTAACACATTCGTAGTTTTTGTATTTCAATGGGATTTGTGAACAGAAAGAACTAAATCTTTAGGTCCACTTACTGACATTTTTAATGGCTTTTCACCGTATTGCACATTCTTCATAAAAACAGATGAGTTCCATCATAAGTGAACAAACTCCATCAGTTTAAGGATGGCAGAGGAAGACACTAGTTAGTACATGGACATTAAGGCTACAGAGAACGTGTATCCAGATCCTCTAAAATGTCTCAGCTACACTACATTTAAATGCTGTTGGAGGTCCCTCTATCATAAACTTGAAAGGAGTTACATTACATAACAGCGTTTCTCTAAACCTTTATGGTAACTAATAATGCTTTAACTTTTACACAATCAATAAACTCATTCTTTCTGACTTTTGACCTGACAGTCAAAGCCAGAAAAACTTTTATCAGAGTAATCCAGAGATAAAAACAAGGACAGAGATAGTATAATATCCAAGGTGATCTTTTATATACTTGCTGTTGTAAAACCCTTTGGTTCTTGCTTGCTTAATGGACTCTATTGTAAACCCCCACATCATAAATGTTTTCCTTAACAACAACTTGTATAAAGATTAAAAATGTCTGAAGTGTTGAACATATTGTTCCTGGTAGGCTCTTAATAATGTTGATAGTCTCAAAGGATAGTTTGAGTCACATGAGATAAACCTTTATACATTAGCCATATCTGTCCCTCTACATTCATAGCCTTATAGCATTTCCACATCTTTCTCACAGCTAAGATCCTGCACATTTTAACAAGAAGGCCTGAAGTGAGTGTGTGAGTGTTCCTCATTCTACAGAAAAAGCCATATATACCTACTAGGGCTTTGGACATAGTTGTCAAGATTAAGACGGCAGATTGTTCTTTACAGGCCAACTTAAAATGTACTGAGATGAAAAAAAAAAAATGACAGGAAGTCAGATGTGATTTAAGAAATTCTCTTAAACTTACAAGATTAATGGTTTATCAGAGCTTTGATTCAATGTCAAGGGAGAAGACAGCAATTTTATGGTGTATACTATGAATAATCTTTGTAGTACACTAGCATATTTTTGCATTTAGTATAAATAAGTACCAAAAATGCACAATGAAGTGTCTTGATGCAGAACAATATGTTAATGGGAATGAAGGAGGAGTGACATTTTTTTCTAGTTTCTTTTTAAGTTTTCAAACTGTTTCATGCTGCAGAAATTGCAGAACATTAGAGTTATTTATATACAAATATAAATATGTGATGATGATAATGTAGTCAGAATCTTCATATCAGAAGTTTGATTGAGGTTGAGGACTACACATACCTAGGAGTGGTGATCGACAACAGACTGAACTGGAAATCTAATACCGAAGCTGTGAACAAGAAGGGGATGAGCAGACTCTATTTCCTTTGGAAGCTGTGTTCTTTCAACGTGTGCAGCAAGATGTTGGAGATCTTTAACCAGTCTGTTGTTGCCAGTGCCATTTTCTTTGCTGCTGTGTGTTGGGGCAGCAGCATCAGAGCCAGCGACACTAACAGTTTTGATAAAATCATCAAGAAGGCTGGCTCTATACTTGGTCTCAGGTTGGAGTCTTTTGAGACCGTGGTGGAGAGGAGAATGCTGAATAAACTGTTATCCATCATGGACAATGATCAGCACCCTCTCCATCACACAGTAGACAGACAGTGGAGCACCTTCTCTAACAGACTGCTGCAGCTCCGCTGTCGAAGGGACAGATACAGGAAATCTTTCCTGCCACATGCCATCACACTGTACAATAACAGCTAAAACTCTGGTCATAACACATAGTGTCTGCGCACTTTGGTTTTACACACTCTGTTCACTGCACCTTATATTTTATGTTGCACTACAATTACTCTGCTTATTTATACATTTCTTATACATTTTAATATGTCTAAGTTGTTCCTTTTATTTCATTGTGTTGTTATTGTCTCTGTGTGTAATACTGCTGCTACACTGTAATTTCCCAGCTTGGGATCAATAAAGTCTATCTATCTATCTATCTATCTGGATGGCCAAAAGATGCCAAGCACTGTGATGATCTCAAAGTCCACTGCTCTTAATCCAAACCACGAGCTTTCTTCTTGATGACAGTGTCTCTGCCATGGGCATTGTGTTTCAGTAATGAAGCTGTAAAAAATCACGATTTTAAAAACTAAACTGTGGCATAATTTGGAGGAGCTACTGGTCGCACATTCATGGGCTGACTGATGACTGCTCTGACACAGAATAGATTTAATTGTTCCAGATACTTTGTTAGAGGCATCTGACACTATTGAAATGTTGTAATTGCCTAATGGAGCTGGCAGATATCTGAAAACCAGTCAGTGACTAGAAGTGCTGTCAGTGGTAAGAATAGTTGAGTATGAGTAGTTTTGTACATTTCTGTAGCCTCGATAATTTCAACACTGTTTTGCCAATTCATTATATTGTGTATAAATTATACACTCTCATCTCAATCAAACACTCTTTTCACTGTCATTTTGATCTTGGTTTGGACTCAAATAGCTGGTAAGTTATTTTAGACCCATTTTTTTATATTTGTAGGAAGTCTGTCAACATCCTGACAGCTATCAAAAAATCAAATGCTCTGACAAAAAAGGAAGAATAATCTTGTATCTGTAGCTGCCCCTTATAGGCCTACCCAATCATTTCATTCCTGTATCAAGTATAAAGTGTCCTCCAGTGACTAGGAAGCACAAAGCACGCTCCCTCTTAGTCAAAGTATGAGTCGCTGCCAGAGTGACAGAGGGCCTCTGGATGCCACAACACTTTTTCGCCACATCAAGTAAAGCGGTGCACGCCATACAGCACGCTGTTCAGCACTCTCGCACCCAAAGTTAAACCATATTGAACTTAAGGCACAGCACTGCACCGAACCCAGCAGCCAGCCCAGCTCAGCGCAAATTGCACTCTGTCTGAAAAGCCCACCTCTTGTTCAGTAGCTAACTTAGTTTTGAGGGCGTGGATAGGGAGGGATATGATTTTTTTCTTCTGAATACTTTCGAATTTTAGTTAGCTCTAATCTTACCAATCCCAGCTCCAACTCTGGACAATAAATATCTGGCCTTACAGCTGCTTAATGCATGTTCTTCAGCTAGACACTAACTTTTTGGATCTTTACATGTCAGATCCCCTTGTTCCTCATTCCACTCCTCGGCCACTCCGCTCCTCAAATTTTGGACTTTTATCCATTCCACGCTCTATCTGTAAAAGGAAAGGTGACTGTGCTTTTGCTGTTTCAGCCCCAACATTGTGGAATAGTCTTCCCCATTCACTTGGATTCACTGAATTGGTGGACAGCTTTACAGCTTCTCAAAACCCACCTCTACAGGCAAGCCTATTTATGGATTTCCTTGTTTGTTTTCTCATCTGTTGTGCCTCTTTTAATGTATCCCTCCCTTTTATTTTATGCTCCCTTTGTTTGATCTTACATGCTTTCTTCGTTTGTGTTTTTGTGTGTTGTTATGTTTATCTATTTGTTATTTGGAAAGCACTTTGGATCTCTGTGTCAAAAAGGTGATATATAAATAACGTTTTACTTACTTACTTGCTTGTGTTTTTGCTTTTTGGTTCTGGGCAATAGACGAGGCAGTTTGAAAAACCCAAATAATGTGCTTAAAGAGGCTTTAAAGCTTCATAGAGCTGAGGGGTACAATAGAGTCATGGAATAATTGTGATTTTCTGATGATGGGTGACCCTTTTACATTACAAGTCATGTGATTTCCATAAATACTGGAAAAAAACTGTTAAAGGATGATACTATGAAACATGGATAAGTCCAAGAGTTTGAAGAATGCAATATAAGCGGTAAACGTGATGTTTTAAAAAGGTTCAACCTGAGAGGAAGGGCAGAAGGTTGTTTAGGAGATAATTAGCAGCAGTAACTGGGAGGGTAAAGGGCTCAAAGTGGATCTCATCTCTCATAATGCCTGTTCATTCTGACTTTGCTTTACAACTATGTGACCATAAAATGACATTCATAAAATTCTATGATTGTGGAAAACTGCCCTTCTGTTAAAGTCTAACTACAGAATGGAAAATATAAATCACATGGAGATTATGAAGAACGAAAGGGACAATAACAGTATTATTACCCTTTACTTAACCAACATAGAAATATAAATATGAAATAAAAAGTGTAATGTGTGTAAGAAAAAAATGCTCTTGTGCTCAATCGTTAGGCCTAGTTTCTACAAGCCTCTGATGTTTGATGAGTCTTGTGGTCTTGTCTTCCAAAAGATTCATTTTTGTTTGTTACAGGCCTGAGCTTAATAGAATAATATAAAATTAATTAGTAAAAGAGAAAATCAACTATAAAATTATATTTAAAAATAAATAAACACATACTGTTACACATGTGACATATAGAAATATATATGTTATGCACATTTACACAGATCCCAGCTGGCACTGGGCGTGTGGCGGGTTACACCCTGGACAAGTCGGCAGTTCATCACAGGGCTGACATATAGGGACAAGTTCTCTCTTTTCACTTGAAATTTGACCAAGCAAGTTCTCAGCAGAATACATTATCCTGAGCCTACTATGCCAAGCGTAATCAAACTTCTTTGCAGGTCTGGGCTTTTATTTTCAGAAAGTTAAATGTACAGTAGGGTTTGAAGTCAGTAGTTACCAGTATGAAGGAGGTGAAAGAGCAAATTTTGTCTTCAACAGGTGAAACTGATATTTACGATCCAACTGTTAATGTATCACCTGGTATAATGAATGGGAGGGGAGATGCTACCCATGGCTTCATATAGGAGTTCACCCTCCACTGTTGCATGCAGTGATTCAGCGTGGGGAAGACAACATGGGGAAAGGTTTCTACATCAGTAAAAGTGTTGGGGTGGTGGCTATCATCCTGGGTGCAGGCGCCCTGGCTACTATCATAGCTCTTTCTGTTGTTTACTCTCAGGAAAAGGCTAAAAATAATGACAATGTCTTGCCAACGGATGGAGGATCGACTAAGCCCCCTGTCACTACACCTGCCCCATCCAACAATGCATGGGACAAGTATCGACTACCCAAGAGCCTGGTGCCGGAAATCTATCATGTCACCCTGTGGCCAAGACTGATTCCAGATCCAACAAGTCATCTCTATATCTTTACTGGTAAGGCTTTTTGTGTGTAATGCTTTTCACTGATACTCTGGAGCCGGATGGTTCTCTTTGATACAACGTAGTTGTATTCATCTCAGGTTGAATCAGTTGTCTGTGGTCAGCATGAGTTGTAAACAGCAGACTTTTTGAGGCACTCTGAAGAGGCAAAGGGATTGGGATAAAGGCTGGCAGAGGGTTGATCAGTTGCTGCCTTAAGAGGGCATAATGTCAAGAGATTATACATGAGAAATGGAGAAGAAACGTTCATTGTTCAAGAAACCTTCTGCTTGCAGGGATCTTGGTCAGGTTTATATCCTGAATCTTGACTCACCCATCACAGTTCTATGACCTAATAGAAAGCATCCATAGCTTCTTCATTTCTTTCCAAATTAATTTTAAAGTTCTTGTACACACTTGATGCACACACACAAGTTTGTGAAATAAATGTTGACGATTGAAATTGCTCGCAATCCTGCAAGTTTCATAATCAACAACTATAAACTGTATGGTGGCAGCACAAGCCTGGGAGAAGGGGGGACATGTGTTCATGTGCAGGGCTTTCTAGTAGCTGTTACACACAGATTGGTTAATTTTGGATTGGATTGGATATAGGCTATAATGAATGGACAGCTCCATCTTCTTCTTGTTAAAAGCATAGCACAGCATCCAAGAAAATCATATTGGCTAGTTCATTCTTGATGAAAAGGAGTTTTTGACAGAATAATCACACCTTTAACTGGCTTTTTTTGGTGCTTCTCTGAACTAACTTCTTGTGGTCACTTGAACAGTTTGTATCTCATGTATTTGTTGCAGTACCTCATCGAGTTTTCTCTGTCTTGCTCAAAATAGTTGAATTTGCTTAAGAGTTAAGAGAAATGTCTTAATCCTTTAATTGTACAAAATTCTAACTAGACCAAATGGATCGAGGTTGGATAGAGCTCAGGTTTCTGAATACTGCCGATCACAGTATCTGATCAAGTTATTTCCTGCTGTTTCAGGTAATTCCACTGTGGAGTTTAAGTGTGCTGAGGCGACTGAACTGATTCTTATCCACTCCAATAAACTGAACTACACCGCACTTGAGAATAACCACTTGGCGAGGCTGACCTCAGTTAATGGAGACAAAGCCCCCTCCATCACGAAATCTTGGCTCGAGCCTGAGACTCAGTACCTGGTCCTACAGCTGGATGGTAAACTGACAAAAGACCAGCAGTACCAGCTCTTTACTGACTTTACTGGAGAGCTGGCTGATGACCTGGGAGGCTTCTACAGGAGCGAATACTGGGAGAATGGAGAGCGAAAGTATGTGTTTCCAGCAAAGACAAAAAAGAATGTTTCATTTGAGTTTGTTATTTTAGCTAGAGTTAGTCTAAACTAACGAAAAACCCTCCAAACTACTTTATTCACGAGTTCTACTTGTTATACTGTAGTCACCACCTCACTAGGACCTACAGCCCCTTTGCTTATAAGATGTTGATCAACAAATCATTACAGTGCCTAGTATTAAGTGATTCTGAAACAACCTGGTTCATTTTGTAATGACTAAATGTGTATCTTGTAAAAGAGGATGTTTTTTGAAAGACCAATTTAGAGCCTTTTGAAAGTGGATTTTTCACTTTTGACAGAGCTAGGCCAGAAGCTTCCCTTTGCTTCCAGTCTTTGCACTAATCTAGATTCAACACATGCAGGTTCTATCTCTCTGCTAGATGCATGTGAATTTGTATTAGTTAGCTTTTGGCAAAATTCCAAACAACATTTAGCAAAAAATGTTCAGTTGTTTCTTCTAGCATCATGTTTAATCTGTCTTTCTTGTCAGGGTTGTTGCTACTACTCAGATGCAGCCTGCAGATGCAAGAAAGGCTTTCCCCTGTTTTGACGAACCAGCTATGAAAGCTATTTTTCACATAACTCTGATCCACGATGCTGAAACTGTGGCCCTGTCCAATGGTGCAGAAATAAGTAAGTAGCACTCAAATGATAACTGGACAAAATAGAGTGTATAAGAATGACATAATCTCTACACTCCACACACATACACTAATACTACATATCAAATCAAAACTGTATTCATATTATATTATTTTTCTTCTACAGAATCAACGAGCACTGGTAATGGTCTGCAGACAACAGTTTTTGAGCCAACTCCGAAAATGTCTACCTATCTGTTGGCTTTCATCGTCAGTGACTTTGGCTACATCAATAACACCATTGATAACGTTACGGTAATTGACTTCCAAAGAATTTGTATTTCTGGGAAATTTAGAAGTGTACAACGATGCTACTACACATGATACAGACAGGTGTCGTTCACCTCTGTGCCTTTCTGTGTGGAGGACTGATGATCATCATCAGTGAAACACACTGTTTGATTCATTTTGTGTTTACAACTGTTTGTTTCAGTTGCAATTAGAACTTTTAAGAATTTGAGCTTTGAATAAGCTGACACTTGGAAAGCTACATTTGCTAAAGACAAAACACTTCAGTCAACATCATCACATTTGAAATATGTTCATTAGACTATTGGCATATACAATTATATACAGTACATATACAGTCTTTGATCAACACAAAACCTCAACAACAATTACAGCTAGCCTTATTTTCTCTTGCCTTGGTTCCATTTAAATTGTCTCATTATTCTACAGACTTACAATTTCATAGATATTTTAAAATCATTACAAGTGTTGCCTAAGACTTTTTACCTCCTCCATGCACCTTGAAGGGCAGGGAAAGTTGGGCAAGAAATCCCTACTTACCCTACTTCTACAATGATATTCAAGCTAATGGAAGTGTATGTAATGAGCCTGTGTAATGTTTCTTCTTCTGTGTACTGTATGATGCGGGTTCAGGTCCGGATCTTCGCCCGAAAGCCTGCCATTGCTGCTGGGCAAGGAGATTATGCCCTGAGCATAACTGGACCCATTCTGAAGTTCTTTGAGAAGTATTACAGTTCCAAGTACCCTCTGCCCAAGTCTGGTAAGTCCACCACAAGAATCTGGTTTAAAGACAGATATAGGCCTACGTCCGGAATTGCCCTGAAAGTAGCTCCGGGGGGATACCTTCTGTGTTCACAAGCACAATCTATGTGAAATTAAAGTGTATTTGGAAAGATTTAGCAGGCTTGCACTTATCGGCCAGATATAGTTGTCATGAGTCTGCATCTCCTGAATTTCTACAGTGGAGATGAAGAGTGCAAAGTTAGCCTGTCACTATAAGACAGCTGTGTCAACACTTTTGAACACCATATAAAACAAGCATCTTTCCTTCTCTCCTTATCATCGCTCACAGCAAGACTAATCTGCTGATCCCAGGGATGCTTTTATCTGTCAATTCTGCATTTTTATAGCAGGGCTTTGGAGACAGGTGTGATCACATGCAGTATCAATTATCAACCAATCAAACTTAGTAACTTGATTGTTTTACAGTCTTTGATGATAGCTGTTGTCTTCAGCCACCTTCAGTCTTTGTTGGCCACCTCATACAGTACACCCCTCAAATCCTCATTTTTTTCATTCCAGGCCATCCTCTGTGTTAAGATTATGCTGGTGCCATTAGAACTTAATTTTGGTCGACTTATATGCATTAATTTAGAAAATCCACAGGTAATTAACAATTTCTTCCCCTAACACAGATCAGATAGCTCTACCAGACTTTAATGCTGGAGCCATGGAGAACTGGGGTCTGGTCACCTACAGAGAGACAGCACTGCTCTACGATGAAGAGTTCTCCTCCAACTCCAACAGGCAGAGGACTGCCACCATCATTGCTCATGAACTGGCTCACATGGTTAGGCTTTAACACTCCAAACTGTATTAACTATGTCCGGAGAAAGTGGTTACTGTCACAACTTCTGCTAGGTTTGGCAGTTAGCGCTCTAATCTGTTTGAATACATTCATTTAAAAATGAACTGAGGCTTGTAAAGACCTTGGATATCAGAATAGTGTCAAGCCATCTGACACAAGTCTAAGCCAAGTCTCTAGATGTATCAAAGCAAGTTTTAAGCCAAGTCTAGCGTCCTTGAGAGCAATTTCAAGTCTAGTCTGAATTCAAGTCAAAGCATGCTTCAAGAGATTAAAGAAACAACAGTGTTAATACAAAGATGTCTATGTACTGTGTTGTAGAGATGTCTAGTGTAGTTAGCATGCTAACCAGTTATCCCTGACCTCTACTATTTCCTACTACTTTGTACCTCAAGAGGTGATAGCCCCCATAGTTTCAGCGGGAGAATATATATCAGTGGCCTGTTTGCTACATTTCACAAGCTCTCTATATCTATCAGTGTGTCCCAATGACTCAGACTTTATTTGTGGCAGTGGCTGTCCAGCTGGGGTGCCATAGAGCATGCGCACTCGAGACTTCCGTTGACAGAGTTGGCTAACTTCTGGTTTAGCGCCAAGCTAACTTGGATGGGTAAAATGTAATCGGGTGGCTCTTCTAGATTCTCCAAAGTGCCCAAATTCTGAAAGTATAACGAGTCATTTTGCGGGGGTTGTGAGGCTTTTATTGCGATTTTACAGATGCATGTTTCACTTCAAACTGGCTTGAAGGCCTTGTGCTCTTTGTGAGGGCTTGATCTTGACGATGGGGCCAGCCATCTTATTTGTAGAGGAGGCTACGGTCAAACCACACTGCCATCCACTGTATCAGAGTATATAAAATCATGCTATCCACTGATGGGTGTGCTGTTTTGAGTGAGTGAGAACAGGATGTGCAGCTCCAAAAACAGAAAATCAATATATGGTGGCCAATGTTGACATTGTGGCTGACCGCCACAAATCCTTTAATCCATGGGAAAGACTGTCTTTTTTCCTTACTGAACAGAAAAATCCAATTGACACCACCGGAATTCAAGTTTCTCTCATTTACTGTAATAAGACGAGCTTTATTGCCTCGGAAACTCATCGCAAAACACACTTTATTCAAATTTGACATGAACAAATTACAAGTCACCAAAAGAGTCTTGGTCTGACCTCTGTGAGTCTTGGAGGCTGTTTTCAGTCCCAGTTCAGTGTCCAGCACATGTTTACTCTCAGGCTGCTAAACCAAGTTAAGCTGATCCCTGTTACCTGTGGTGACTTCCTCTGGGGTCAGAGGTCTCAGTACAGGCAAACTGTAGAGCCACTTGCTCCACAGCTGACTAAGCCATGAGCAAATATGTTGATGGTAGCTAGCGACAGCCAAGGTAGCTAGCAAAAAAGAGCAGCAGTTGACGGTTACTCTGGTGATATGCTGCCCCCTACATTTTTGAGCTAGCTTCAAATTTTTCTTACAGTCTTATTCGTTTTTAAGATTCTTGGCATAGCAATCATACTATTCCACTGTGCTGTCTCTTTAGTGGTTTGGTAATCTGGTGACCCTGAGGTGGTGGAATGACTTGTGGCTAAATGAAGGCTTTGCATCCTACGTTGAGTACCTTGGAGCAGATGAAGCTGAACCCGAATGGAATGTGGTAGGATTTCCTCCCACCACATAGCCTTAATAATCAGTGTAATAATGAATGATGGTGAGAGTGGAATTTTGACCATACTGTCTGATTTGTCTCATAATAGAAAGACCTCATCGTGCTTAGTGATGTCCACAGGGTATTTGCCGTCGATGCCCTGGCCTCATCTCATCCTCTGTCCTCTAAGGAAGAGGACATCCAGAAACCAGCACAGATCAGTGAGCTGTTTGATGCTATCTCTTACAGCAAGGTAACCTCATACATCAGCAGAACACATTTCCCCTATGTGATCGTAAATAAGATCAATAAGCCATTACCACGTTGAAAGCGTGTTTGCAAATCCTCAGGGTGCATCTGTTCTGAGGATGTTGTCAGATTTCCTAACTGAAGAAGTCTTCACACTGGGACTGCAGGTAAGAACTTTACAAAACTATACAGCATTTAATCTAGTAACTAGTAATTCAGTCAACCAACTGACACTAATTATTATGTGAATGTAGAATATGTACAGCATTGCTTTTGGGATGGAGGCTCTGCAACGTGAGCTGGGGCCAAGAAATAGACTCAGGGGGTATGAGGTGGAATGCTTGAACTAGCTTGCAGACTTTGCTTAATAAACTGTTCAGAGATGTTTTTTTTTTTTTTTTAATATTATTATTATTATTATTATTATTGTTAATTTTTTTTGCTAGATTGAACACATCCAAAGCAAAATAACATATTTATTCCTTTGTTTTCTCTGTCCGCTCTGCAGACCTACCTGGAAGAATTTGCCTTTAAGAACACAGTCTACACAGACCTGTGGAAGCATCTGCAAATGGCATGATCTCTTTCAAAGACTTTTTAGATCTTGACATTTAGCTGATGTTTTAAGCAAGAGGATCTCCAGTACGTCAGCTGACTGTTACCTATATTTTGTATTGTCTGTCTGACTCTACAGGCTGTAACTGTTAATGGAACCAAACTTCCTGACACTGTCCATAACATCATGAACACCTGGGTGCTGCAGATGGGCTTTCCTGTGGTCACCATAAACACCACCACTGGGGTCGTATCCCAGGAACACTTTCTCTTGGATCCAGACTCTGAAGTTACCACTCCATCTCTCTTCAAGTATGCTCATTGTCTTTCTTTGTCCTTCCTACCGTTTTTTTAATTACAATCGCTCATAATTACTATTACAGTAACACTTTAATGTTCACTATTTCTGAATTCTAGTGTAATTACTAATTATGACATTGCTGAGACTACTCAATTGTATATCAAATATATGTCTGTATATGTATATGTGTGTGTGTGTGAGTGTGTTTGTGTTTATTTATATGTATATGTGTGTGCATATATATATATTAGGGCTGTCAAACGATCAATTTTTTTAATCATGATTAATCGCATTTTGTCCATAGTTAACTCGTGATTAATCGCAAATTAATCGCAATTTTTTTGGCACATTTTTTTCTGTTCTAAATGTACCTTAATGTATTTTTTCATGTTATTAATACTTTTAACAACATAAGAAAGGTCAAATATGCTTGCATTTTGAAAATGTTTATTCAACACTTCAAATCATGCAGGAAAATAAATCCAGGGTTGTCTGCTTTTGGCGAGGGGGGGCGTCGGGCTCTCTGTATCTGCCGTCTGTTTGGCTTGCAAGTGGTGTCCACTGACACTGCACGTTTTTCTTCTTTGCCTTTTTCACGCAGTGTGCTACTTTTTGTCAGTCAGTATCACACTGATGATCGCCATGGCTCCGGTGCAGCAAAACAATACAAAGTACGACTTGAAATTCAAACTTTCTGTCGTGATATATTCAGAGGAAAACTCGGGAGAAGCAGCCGCTAGACGTTTCTCTGTCGACCCCAAGAGAGTGGGAGAAACTGAGCTTCAGCGTCTGTCCGAGGAGGACAGCAGCAGGGCCAGGCTGCCTGCTGGAGGGAGGAAGAAGGCTAGCGAGGAGCCTGATATAAACATGCGGGGATGAGTTATCAGCAAATGGGCACAACACGAGAAAGTGTCCCGCAAAATGATCAGGGCGATGGAGAAACAAATGTCCGCCACCGTGAGTGACAGCAGAGATGAGGAGTTTGCAGCGAGTGCTGCTTTTCAGTCTGCCGTGTTTTTAACGAACCGCCAACCCTGCTTCTTCTTCTTCTGATTCCCTTTCTTATTCTTCTGCCACCCTCTGTATCAAGACTACTGGTGCCGCCGACGGCCGTAAATCATACAATGTGCGTTCTTTTTTTTAATATACTGAGCGTTAATCGCGCGTTAAAAAAAATTAACGGCGTTAAGAGGACGTTGCGTTAACGCGTTATTAACGCGTTAACTTTGACAGCCCTAATATATATACACCCTCCCTTGTCCCGTTCATTAATGTTTGAATAGATAAACAACACTATCTGCCGGTTTAATCAACCAACTTTTATCCATAGCTATCAATGGATTGTTCCAATCAAGTGGATGAAGACTGGAATAACCCAGACACCAGAATGGCTAAGAGAAAAATCAGGTAGGATTAAGACTATCTATCTATCTATCTATCTATCTATCTATCTATCTATCTATCTATCTATCTATCTATCTATCTATCTATCTATCTATCTATCTATCTATCTATCTATCTATCTATCTATCTATCTATCCCTCCCTCTCTCTCTCTCTCTCTCTCTCTCTCCCCCCTTGGGAATAAAAGTTAAAATACACCCCCTGATCTTTCTGTTAATTTTCTCCAGTCTCTTTCCTCTCCTCTCTTGTAACACAGATTTATCAGGGGGAGTCACTATATACTACCTCATGTGAAATGTGATTTTCTTCACTTTATGAACACGTTTGCCTCAGTTTTTGTAAATGGGTGAATTGCCTCTACTTTATGCAGTTGAGCCATCTAAAAAAAAATTAGCATTTGGTCTGAACCCATCTTAAGAAGTTCTTTAGCATTTGAACAAATGGCCGATGCTGTTATTTTCCTGGTGAAGATAGCATTGTCATTGCATGGTACTGCAGCGGGAATATCTGGCAGTCTTTTTAATATCTTGTCTGAAAACTGTGTGACTTAAGATCACTGGCTAAACACTGACACTGTTAAATGAATCAAATTAATTTAGCATTCTCTTGGTCTTATGCACAACAATCAAGACAGACTTGATTCTCCTTTTCTTCTGTAGCCACAGTCGAGAAGATGAAAGCATCAGGTGACAACTGGGTATTGGCCAACCTCAAAGTGGTTGGTTACTATAGAGTCAACTATGATATGGACAACTGGGGGAAACTCCTAACTGCTCTAAGCACCAATCATGAGGTAAGAACACCTGATCCATGGTTAAATTATTGTATAAAAGCTTTATAATAGAGATAGTAGAGTAGTAGTAACCAGAATATTGCTGTTGATTTTAAGGCTATTCCAGTAATCAACAGAGCTCAGTTGGTGGATGACGCCTTCAACCTTGCCAGGTGAGTCCTGCCCGTACAGCATAATATAGTGATAATAATATTAATGAAGAGAATGAACATCTCGATTATTGAGATGAAGAACAAATAACTTATTTTCAGCGAAAACAAAATACTTCGTTAAATGTAGAGCAACAACATCCCCTCTATTACATTAATCAACAGAATTTATTAGGAAAAGGGACCTCAAATTGACTAAATATTGCTATTATACTGCACTGCGAGGTAAGCATTTAGGTAAGTATTTTGTCAAGTATTGAAGGGTAAAAATGACAACAGACAAGACTATTGAGTCACCCCAAGAGTAAACTCTTGTCACCCCAAAGGGCAAAGATCATTCCTACAGTGCTGGCCCTAGACACCACCAAGTACCTGAGCAGGGAGACAGAATATATGCCCTGGGAGTCGGCCGTAGGAAACCTGGACTTCTTCTACCTCATGTTTGACCGCAGCGAGGTTTATGGTCCTATGCAGGTATACTCTTTTATACCAAACATACCAGCATGAAAATAAAAAAATGCCAAAAGTAGCTTTTTTCAGTCTGGTCTTCATGGAATCACAATTGCTTTACTGTTTTCCATGTTTTCAGGATTATCTAAGGAAACAGGTCACCCCTTTGTTTCTGTACTACAAAAATATGACTGACAGCTGGACGAAGGTACCTAATGGACACATGGACCAGTAAGTACACACAAATATGTTCTAGAGATAAAAGAGAAAATTTTCACCAAAGCAGCTTAAGATAAACATGAGTTAGTTTCAGGAAATGGCCATACACTGTGTAAGGAAATGTACCCAGTATTCTAAATGACATAAAAGTGGTACAGTGTTTTCAGAACATTTTACCAGTAACCCCTTGCTCAGAATTTGTCATCATTTGAAATAAAGTTGCAGATATTACCCCTCATTAAAAAATGACCTTTCAAATATTTTAACACATCGTCTTGCAGCAATATAAAAAGGCCTCTGGATTAGCATGGCCCTTATTCCAACTCTCTTCCTGCATGGGACAGTCTAGCTGGT
Organism: Diplodus puntazzo; assembly: GCA_963678695.2. Lineage (NCBI taxonomy): Eukaryota > Metazoa > Chordata > Actinopteri > Spariformes > Sparidae > Diplodus > Diplodus puntazzo. The sequence continues at coordinate 354,455 of OZ023161.1, forward strand.
CAGGTTGGATGGTAGAAAGACCGTGGGCAGGCCAGCTGACAGTCTTGTCTGGGCCCGGGACGAGATAATCTTAGATGGGCCCCCCGCGCCCAGATCTCTCCTTTTCCCTTGCTCTTTCTCTCCTGTTCCTCTCCTCTGCTCTAGCTGAAATTAAATGTGTGATCAGTCTCTGATCCATCCTGCTCAGACTCTCCGACTGGGCTGCGGCCCCTCCCGCTCCACTGTGACTCTCTCTCTTCTCTCCAGGGTTTCTGCAGGTTTGAACAATTCAAATTTAAGACTTTTTAATACCCTTTTAAGACCATTTGAACTTAATTTAAAACCTACACGAAGTACGAAAAAGTACGGAAAAATGCGGTCCCAGAATTACTTTAAAAATAACTACATACACACACACACACACACACACACACACACACACACACACACACTGTTCAAAATCAGGTCGAGCAGAACTGGATGAACTTGGACCGGGAACTGGTGACATAGGCGTACAGAAGAGTGTGATTACGTGACTTCGCTGGAGACTTTAAGAAGCTAACTGATGTTTTTCTGATTTTGTGTGACACCTGCGCTTTCACACTGTGTGCCCATTCTGAGGGTCCTCTGGCAGATTCCGCTGTCGAGGTCTTTCCGTAAATGGCGAAGTGTGCGCCGATAAATTCCGACCGCGCTGTTGGCAAAATGCCACTTACGTTCCTGATACTTCAGACAGAAGAACACACGGCGCTGACTGTGACACTCACCAACACATTTCCTCAAAACAAAAAGACTTTTTAAGACTCCGTGGAAACCCTGTCTCCAAGGGTCTAGGTTTGGTTTGTAAAGTGGTGGTGACATAAATTTGCCATGTGGTCAGTGGATCCAATTTTTTTTTTTACAATATAGTAAGATCCGTCGCTTGAAAATTGTGAATGAATAATGCATCGTAAATAAATAAATGTTCTTCATTAAAATACAGAAAGAATAAGTATGTGAACCTCTATGTTAATGAATGGGTTAAATTCCCATAGAGGAAGGTAGATTTTTATTTTCAAAGGCCATTTATTTCATGGATCCAGGACACTATGCATCCTGATAAGGTCACCTACGCCTTTGGGATTAAAATAGCCCCACATCATGACATACCCTTCATCATACCCAGAGATTGGCATGGTGTTATTTCAGTTATTCCATTAGCTGGTTTGATTTCCGTTGAGAATTCATTAGGCTAACTAGCAAGCTAACTAGCAATTTGACAAGCTGGAATAACACCATGCCAATCTCTATAGGTATGGTGAAGGGTATGTCATGATATGTGGCTATTTCAGTTACAAAGGCCTAGGCGACTTTATCAGGATGCATATTATCTTGGATACATGAAATAAATGGCCTTTAAAAATATAAATCTGACTTCCTCTATGGGAATTTAACCCATTCATTGACATAAGGGTTCACATATCTTCCTGTATTCAATGAAGAACATATTTATTTATGATACATAATTCATTCACAAAGAAAATGTGTGGCCTAAAAGGTTGGATTTTTCCTCATTTCTTTAATTAAAACATTAATATCAATTTCCAAAACGTGATTTTTTAAATTCCTCTTTTAGTCAACTTGAGCATGGGGTTAACTTACTTATTCTTGCCACTGTAGTTGAAATCCTTACTTCGTCATCTCTTTCTCCTCTCTCCTGTCCTACGCTAAGGTGCTCAATCTCAGGTGGTTCAACAACTCTGTCTGATGCAGCCTGTAGTATGGACAGCCACTATGTAATAATTGCCAAATTGGCCTATAACATTACAACTCACAGTTGAAGTCCTTACCCTGTCACCTTTTTCTCCCTCTCTCTCATTATGTTTTGCTCTCTCATCGCTATCTGATGCCTGTAGTATGAAAAGCACTTAATATCACAATACAGGCCTACGCAATTTGTAGGTTACATTTTTAGTCTTCATCTTTGTGAATTTGAAAGATATTATTGATGGAAGATGAATCTACAGGGTGTAATAAGACAAATTGCAGTGCTGTGTTGGCTAGCTTACCTGTTCAGTGCTACTACTTTGCTCTCTCCCTGTCTGATCTGTAGTGCTGCTACTTTCCCTCTTTCTCTTCTTGCCCGACGTCTGGGTACAGCAAAACAAACTGAAATCATCTGGAATTCATAGGCTAATGCAATGCAAATTTAGAAAATAACAAGCTCACATTTTCTCCATCACTGCCAACTGTCTAGATTGCCTACTTACATTCAAGAAATAAGACCTTATGTCTTTTGTCCCAGTGTCCATGATGCTATAAGCTAATCCATCTGCTTCTGCCAGCTGAAATAACGTAATATTGCAAGTTGAGCAAGTGACCAGAAATAACGAACACATTTCAGTGTGGCATATAGCATCTCCATCTAGCCTACGTTACAGTTGTTTTTCCGCTAAAATAGATTAGTTCTAGGTTGAAAAAATCCTTAGATCTTTGCAGGAAACATTGGAAACGTTCATATATAGCTCTCCTCTCCTGAACAACGGTCACAGTAGAGCTGTCTCCACTCACCAACTCATGCGTTCCGTTCCGTATTTCCTTTCAAATTATTGCACTTTGGCAAACAAACAAGCATCCACGACACATAGGCGGGACCAAAGAGGAAAAGCACCAATCACTACCAGAAGCGCTGTTTCCCCTGCGAGGGGATAGGCTATCAAAATACTCTTTGGGAGACTGTTTGTGAAGCGGTGGGAAAAGGCTATAGCTACAGTAGGCTATTTTATGTAAACGCGATTTGTGAAAAAGTGGTGGGGACAATTCTGCATCATTCCAAAAGTGGTATGGACATGCTCATACCGTCCATACCATAAATTTCGCCCATGCCTGTCTCTCTCACTCACTGGCAGCCTGACTCCGTCCCTCCCGCATCACTCTCTCTGTCACCTGACTGCAGCTGGAGCTCTCTCCTCTCTGTCTCATCCTCTCTGACGGAGCTACCAAACTCAACTATAATATAAAGTTATAAAGATAACGTGTTGTGTCAAGCTTTTTTACAAGCTAATGTATGTTAACATTAGAACTGGCCTGTAAGGTTACGTTACACGTAACATCAAATTTTGATCAGTGGCCGAACCATTTTTGTGTTGGGGGGGGGGTTCTTGACCACTATTTCAAGGACAGTTAGGAAGAAAACAAATAAAATGCTTTTATGTAACTCAAATATTACATATTTTCCCCACAAATAAGCCATAAGCCTATTTACAATATTATTATTATTATTTTAATTATTCCCTAATTTAATGAGGACCCAGTTCTGCCTCTTATGTGGTCCCATCCCATACCTGGCGATTCAATGCAGTTAGGCTTTAGGAAATACCGGTGTACATGTGTACAAGGCCTAAAGAAAATGACAGCTTGAGTTTACCCCAAATTGAGATTGTGATATGTTACTGTCATAGAGATATGTTGTAACATCAGATGTGTCAGACCAGCATATCATTAAAAGTTACAGCTACGGCTGAATGTAGACACAGAAATGAACATGTTTGCAGATTTCACCAATCACTCTTCATGTTGTCTTTCAAAGATCATGTAAATACTCCTTCTCCATCCGGTTTCTCCTCTCTTTAGGTATAATCAGGTGAATGCTATCAGCCTGGCTTGCAGGACAGGCCTTATGGAATGCCAGAATCTGACCATGGGATGGTTCAAGCAATGGATGGACACTGGGATCAACCCGTAAGTTCATCCTCATCTGTAACTCCACTATACTGTACTTAAAATACAACCATCATAATCTGCTGAAGGTTAAAGATGTCACTATTCTTCAGGATCCATCCCAACCTGCGTTCCACTGTGTATTGTAACGCCATCGCAGCAGGGGGTGCTGCAGAGTGGGAGTTTGCTTGGTCAGAGTTTGAGAACGCCACCATTGCAATTGAAGCTGACAAACTCCGCTATGCCCTTGCCTGCACGAAACAACCCTGGTTGCTAAACAGGTCTGCTCACAGATACCCTAAATACCTTATAGGCATATACATTATACTGTAGCTTATAACTGACATTTACTGACTAGCACACACTACTGATAATACACACACAATGTGTGTATACTCTTCTCACTGTTGTGTACATTTTCAGGTACCTGGAGTACACTCTGATGCCAGACATGATCAGGAAGCAGGATGCTACCTCCACAATTGTCTACATTGCCAACAATGTGATTGGCCAGTCGCTGGCTTGGGACTTTGTCAGGGCTCGATGGTCTTACATTTTCTCTGAGTGAGTACGACACAAAACTTTATAGTACTTTATAGTATAGACAATAACTCATCGTGCTGCTTAGCTTTACAGTTTGTCCACAACAATTGTAAAAGTGCTGTAAAGGCATTTAGCATGGAGCAAAAGGTTGTTATGAAGGCAGCTATATGGTGTGTGAGGCAACACACCTCTGTGACCTTTAATTTTCTCATGCCAAACTAAAAGTCATATCATAAAAGATCCATCATCACATCCTAACATGATAACAGAGAGGCAGTTTTACAGTCAAGTTTATTATCAGGGACAGTTTTTATTGACTCAGCATGCTGAGTGTAATTCAAGCTCTGCCTCAGGTGACCTTTGGTCTTGACCCCATATAAAACTTGCAGGCAGGTGAGAGCAGTTTTCATACTGCTGATTTAAGTTATCAGTGTGATGTTTCAGTGGTGGTTCATGGTGTTCAAATGTTGATTTACATAAACACACAAACATAGACTCCTTTTAGAGGTTGAGAGTCGTGTGGTTTTACCTGAGGTTTCAGGCGGCTATTAGGTCTGACCTACAGTAACATAGTAGGTTGTTCCTTTTTTTCTTTATCTGCACTTATAGATATGCTTGCTATATTCAGAGAAACAAAAACATGGAAATGTAGTAATGTAGCTAAAACAAATGTACAGATGTACAGTATGTTTCAGACATAGATGTTTAATAAATACCCTTAACTTATCTTTAATTTTAACTCTCTGTTGTAATGCCAGATCTTTAATGTTTACAGTGACAAATTAAAGAGATTAAGCTGGAGCACGCTGGTTACTGCTGTCTTCATTAAAATGTACAAAAATGTGTCTTAACCAGTAGATAAATGAACTGTAATCACTCTTTATCCCCACCACTGTGTCTTCTTATGTGGACATAACAATAAATTCATATCATACAATATTAAAACATTTACTTCCTCACAACAACACTGCACTAATGATATAGCCAAATGCGGTAAAAAACATTTCCTCTTCCCCACAAAGCACTGAATTGATACAATGTGTCTCACAATGGAAAAGATGTATTCCATTCACAATGGTAGGCATACATCTAGGCTATCAGCAGTGCTGTCCCTTTGATTTACTGTACAGTACATACACCATGTAAATACAGTTAATGTCTCACTGAAAGGAAAGAGCAGGCATGTGAACAGTGGATCTGATTGTCTGCTATGTCTTGGCTGTGTTTTCACTTACAGGTATGGTGGTGGATCATTCTCCTTCTCCAACCTCATTAACGGAGTCACTGAGCGATTTTCAACTGAATTCGAGATTCAACAGGTTGGATATTGTAGTCTTTTTGCTCCACACTATCTGTCTATACAATGGCTTCTTGCACATCCACAGCTGTTTTTTCCAGATCGTAACTTGCCCTTTGTTCAATATTGTTCTGCTATGCTATCAGATTAGATAACAGCAGCTGTGCAAGCCCCAAATCATTATCGACTCCAAATTAGATTTAGACCTACTCCCATTGATACGGATGGGGGTGTTTGTGCCATCATTTGACTTTCTGTAGTCCACAATGAGCTCTTGGTCTTGTTGTTGGCGCACCACACTGTTGATGGTGGACCTCCTCCCTGTAGGCTGACTTGTTGTAGTTGCTGATAAGATCAATCACCGCTGTGTCATCTGCAAACTTAACAATGGTGTTTGAACCATGTGCAGGTGTGCAGTCGTAGGTGAAGAAGGAGTAAAGAAGGGGGCTCAGCATGCATCCTTGTGGAACGCCAGTGAGGGTGAGGGTTGAGGAGGTGACTGTGGTCTGTTGGTTAGGAAGTCCAGAATCCAGTTGCAGAGGGAGGTATTGGTGCCCAGGTCACTGAGTTTGGTGATCAGTTTGGAGGGGATGATGTGTTGAATGCTGAACTGAAGTCGATGAACAATATTCTCACATAGGTGTCACAGTTGTCAAGGTGGGAGATGGTGGAGTGAAGCACTGTGGAGATGGCATCGTACGTACTGCTGATCTGGTGGTAGGGGAATGGGAAGGGGTCCAGTGTGGGTGGTAAACTGGTTTTGAGGTGAGCCATGACCAGCCTCTCGAGGCACTTTGTGATGATGGGGGTGAGTGCAACCGGGCAGAAATCATTAAGGCTCGCTGCAGTGGAGTGTTTTGGCACCGGCACTACGGAGGTGGTTTTGAAGCATGCAGGGACAGCTGCTTGGGCTAGTGACAGGTTGAATATGTCAGTCCAGACCTCAGTCAGCTGCACAGCACAGACCCTGGAATGCGTCCAGGAACACGATCAGGACTTGCTCAGCCTTGATGGCCACCTCTTTGTTGTCCCTGTCAAAGCGGCCATAGAAGTGGTCAAGCTCATCAGGCAAGGAGACATCGCTGGATGGAGTGGAGGTGTTGATGAGTTTGTAGCCTGTGATGGCCTGAATGCCTTGCCACATGTGCGGGGGTCAGAGTAGTTCTTGAAGTGCTTCTTGATCCTTAACTTGTGGCTGTACTCAGCCTTTTAGACACCCTTCTTCAGGTTAGCCCTGGATTAGCCGAGCATCACCTGAAGGGGGTGGCTTCTGATTAGGGAATGTGGTGATCCGTTTGAGGGTGATAACACTGTTGATGTTGCAGTTGATATAGTCCAGAACAGAGGAGGCATATAAGTCAATGTCCGTGTGGGCGACGAGGGTGGCCTGACTGGCAAACATATTTCAGTCAGTGTTTTAAAAAACTCTGCTGAAATGCAGAGTCTGCTCCCTCTGGCCCAACTTTGACTGTCCTCACTGTGGGTTTCACACGTCTGATGAGTGGTGAGTAATTAGGCAGTAGGAACAGAAGCCCCTTTTAGATAGAAAATGCGCCACATTTGCAGCAAGGTAAAGGCTGCAATCTGCTGCCTTGTCTATGTGAAAGGGAGGTTTAATATTCTTTATTTTCAAAAAAGCCGCCACTGGGGTAGGCGTAAACATGTGACGTGATGAACATATCTGTCGGAAGAATATTTAGCCCTGTGATACCAGTATCAGTCATAATTGCTACGCAGCTGCCTGCTCAAGGTCGGCGGGATGCAGCATAATCATGAATGACCATTACCTCTTCATGGGTGCTTCCCCCCTGCAGTGGTATTAAATGTGTCGACACTTGATAGATTTACTTAATTATAGACCCCTGGCCCATATTCTTGCCTCCTCAGTCAAACACACGCCGATGTTAAACCCCCGCTATTAAAGGAAGCGTGCGACGGAGCGCCTCGCCTCCTCCATTAGCTGCCTCAAGCACCAGACAGCTAGCAGGACACAGGTCTTTATTTTTTGTCTTCAAAATAAGACCTTTACATTGCACCCCATTGGAGTTTAGACCTGGGTTCTTAATGGGAGGCTTTTAATTTGAAAGTAGCAACTGTTAGTAGCTTGCTGCTACAACAACAAGCGGACAACCAAGACAGCTACAGAGACTGAGGAGACGCTAGCATCTCCCGGTTCTCAACGGCTTTCCAGTCACTCATCTTGACATCCGCGGATGAAGTGATGGACTGACTGCTGTGATCAGCTGTTTCCTGGTTTTAAAACTGGTTTTAAAAAGAGTTTAAAACAGTTGTTTGCTAACAGCAGTATGCAGTTTTTTCATTGCAATCTTAGCATTGGCATACGGTGGTATGTAAGCTGCAGTCACAACAGTAGAAACAGATATAAAACTCTCTGGGAAGATAGAAAGGTCTACACTTGACCATGAGATACTCTTAGCTGAGCAGTGACTCCTGATGATGGTAGTGTCCATGCACCAAGTTTTGTTAACATAAATGCAAAGACCTCCATATCTGGTCTTACTGGAGTCAACGGCTGTTATATAGCTCAATAGCGCTGTCGGGTATATTGCTGTTGAGCCAGGTTTGAGTAAAAAGCATGATATTGCAGTCCATAGTCCATTTGCAGTGGTGATCCGCAGCCGCTGCCTGAGCAGGGACACCTAGACTTCCCTCTTCCTGGACACTTCCTCCAGCTCTTCCGGGAGGATCCCAAGGCGTTCCCAGGCCAGCTGGGTGACATAGTCACTCCAGCGTGTCCTGGATCTTCCTCGGGTTCTCCTCCCGGCGGGACATGCCAGGAACACCTCCCGAGGGAGGCGTTCGAAACAGATGCCGGAGTCACCTCAGCTGGACTTGGAGGTGCTGATTCTCATCCCAGCCGCTTCACACTCGGCTGCAAACCGCCCAGGACATGCTGGAGGTCCTGGCTCGAAGGAGCCATCAAGACCACATCATCCACGAAAAGCAGAGATGAAATCCAGTGGCTCCCGAACCAGACCCCCTCCGGCCTGTTGCTGCGCCTAGAAATTCTGTCCATAAAAATAATGAACAGAACCGATGACAAAGGGCAGCCCTGCCGGAGTCCAACATGCACTGGGAAGAGGTCTGACTTACTGCCAGCAATGCGAACCGAGCTCCTGCTCCGGTCGTACAGGGACCGTACAGCCCTTAACAGAGGGCCTCCGACCCCGTACTCCCAGAGCACCTCCCACAGAATGCCACGAGGGACACAGTTGAATGCTTTCTCCAAGTCCACAAAACACTTGTGGACTGGTTGGGCAAGCTCCCATGAACCCTCGAGCACCCTGCGGAGGGTATAGAGCTGGTCAGGTGTTCCATGGCCAGGACGAAAACCGCATTGTTCCTCCTGAATCCGAGGTTCGACTATCGGCCAAATTCTCCTCTCCAGTACCTTGGAATAGACTTTCCCAGGGAGGCTGAGGAGTGTGATCCCCCGATAGTTGGAACACACCCTCCGGTCCCCCTTTTTGAATAGGGGGACCACCACCCCGGTCTGCCAGTCCAAAGGCACTGTCCCCGACTGCCACGCGATGCTGCAGAGACGTGTCAACCAAGACAGCCCCACAACATCCAGAGACTTGAGGTACTCAGGGCGGATCTCATCCAACCCCAGTGCTTTGCCACTGAGGAGCTTCCCAACTACCTCAGTGACTTCGGCTTGGGTGATGAATGAGCCCACCTATGAGTCCCTAGCCTCTGCTTCCTCTATGGAAGGCGTGTCAGTGGGATTGAGGAAATCCTCGAAGTATTCCTTCCACCGCCCGACAATGTCCCCAGTTGAGGTCAACAGCTCCCCACCTCCACTGTAAACAGTGTTGGTGGAGGACTGCTTCCCCCTCCTGAGGCGCCGGATGGTTTGCCAGAATTTCCTCGAGGCCGACCGGTAGTCCTCCTCCATGGCCTCCCCGAACTTTTCCCAGACCCGAGTTTTTGCTTCCGCGACTGCCCGTGCTGCAGCACGCTTGGCCTGCCGGTACCCGTCAGCTGCCGCAGGAGTCCCCCAGGCCAACCAGGCCCGATAGGACTCCTTCTTCACCTTGACAGCATCCCTTATTTCCGGAGTCCACCACCGGGTTCGGGGATTGCCGCCACGACAGGCACCGGAGACCTTACGGCCACAGCTCCAGACAGCCGCGTCAACAATGGAAGTGGAGAACATGGTCCATTTGGACTCAATGTCCCCAGCCTCCCTCGGGATCTGGTCAAAGCTCTCCTGGAGGTGGGAGTTAAAGACGTCCCTGACAGAGGGTTCCGCCAGATGTTCCCAGCAGACCCTTACAATATGTTTGGGTCTGCCAGGTCTGTCCAGTTTCCTCCCCTGCCAGCGGATCCGACTCACCACAGGTCAGATGATACGGTCAGATGATACGAGGTCAGATGATACGACCACAAAGTCAATCATTGACCTCCGGCCTAGGGTGTCCTGGACACCCTTATGCTTGAACATGGTGTTTGTTATGGACAAGCTGTGACTAGCACAAAAGTTCAGCAACAAAGCACCACTCGGGTTCAGATCGGGGAGGCCATTCCTCCCAATCACACCCCTCCAGGTAACACTGTCGCTGCCCACGTGAACGTTGAAGTCCCCCAGTAGAACGACGGAGTCCTCTCCAGTACCCCTCCCAGGGACTTCAAGAAGGCCGGGTACTCTGCACTGCTGTTCGACCCATAAGCCGAGACAACAGTGAGAGACCTATCCCCGACCCGAAGGTGCAGGGAAGCGACCCTCTCGTTCACTGGGATAAACTCCAACACATGGCGGCTGAGCTGAGTAGCTATAAGCAAGCCCACACCAGCTCGCCGCCTCTCACCGCGGGCAACTCCAGAGTAGAAGAGAGTCCGGCCTCTCTCAAGGAGTTGGGTTCCAGAGCCCAGACTGTGCGTGGCGGTGAGCCCGACTATCTCTAGTCGGTACCGCTTTACCTCACGCACCAGCTCAGGCTCTTTCCCCCCCAGTGAGGTGACATTCCATGTCCCCATGGCTAGAGTCACCTTCCGGGGATTGGGTCGCCGGGGTCCCCGACCACGACTGCCACCCAAATCACACCGCACCGGCCCCTTCTGAACCCTCCTGCGAGTGGTGAGCTCACTGGAGGGTGGGCCCACGCTGCTCTATCGGGCTGGGCCCGGCCGGGTCCCGTGGGCAAAGACCCGGCCACCAGGCGCTCGCCTGCGAGCCCCAACCCCAGGCCTGGCTCCAGGGTGGGGCCCCAGTGACGCCAATCCAGGCGACGTAAACGTCCTTGGTTTTATATCTGTCATTAGGGGCTTTTGAACTGATCTTAGTCACCTAGGACCTGTTTGCCTTGGGAGACCCTACCAGGGGCATTAAGCCCTGGACAACATAGCTCCTAGAGTCATTCAGGTGCTCAAACCCCTCCACCACGATAAGGTGCCGGTTCAAGGAGGAGACTTTTTTACTTTCTCGACGGTGATATGTTGTGGCGTCTTTCTTGTTACAAATGTACTTATTATAATTCACTTTAGACAAAAGCGTCTGCTAAATGCCCTAAACATAATTGTAATTGAGTTAGCTTTAGCCTAGCTTTTAGCCCTCCTCTCTTCCCTGTCTTTGTTTACGACAGATACAGTTTCAAGTCCTTGGAACCAATTTGGTTTCAGAAATAAGGCAAGCTCTATTGCTTCAGTTGTTTTTTTTCTTTATTGAATTCCATGTCCAAGTCACTAAAATCAGAAGTAACTGATTTTCTTAGCCCTTGCCCAAACACTAGCTGTCCAATCATAGCTTAGCCACTGTGACTAGGTTCTCAAACCAAAAACAAGCTGTAGTCAAAGGGATAGAATAAATGTTGCTATATTTTCACCTTTTTGTTTAGGATTTCCATACCCTCAATGTCAAGGAGTGGATCAATGAGAATATAGATAAAGCTGTCATGCTATTATATAGAATTAAATATAAGATTCAGTCTGTGTTTTAGGATGACTGACACCTGCACTTTTTGACCATCCCTTGTTATCTGTTGCCAAACTCCAAGTGGCTGCATCACGTCTCTGAACAAGATGATAATTTCATGTTTTGTGTGTTTTTACAGCTACAGCAGTTCAAGGAGGATAACGCTGAGGTTGGGTTTGGCTCTGGAACCCTGGCAGTGGATCAGTCAATTGAAAGAACCATTGCCAACATGAAATGGATAGCAGAGAACAAGGACACTGTTCTGAAATGGTTCGATGACCAAAATAAGGCCTGGTACTAGCTCTACATGTACTTGTACTTCATCTGATTTAAACATATAATTTTTTTACAATGATTATTCATGGAGAAAGATTTCACATGACTTTAATTGAAATCTACACAAGCTCCTGAAAGAGGTAGTGTGTAATGTCCTGACAAAAGGATTTCATCATCTTTAAAATAAACCAGGTTCACCTGTTGAGCCTTTCTTGTACCTCAGTTTGGTTGAATTTAAACTGGGAAAAAAAGAGAATTACAGTGCATTTGGATCCTTGAAAGAAGTACTAATTACAAAGTAAAAGGTGATACTTCACGGTACACCAAGGGGACAGAGGGGACATTTTAATCACAGTTGTGACTGAGTGTTTTCTCATAAAGCATGAAAAATAATTTTGTGATGTTGCAGTCACGAAATGACTTCTTTTATTTTGTATATATATATATATATTTGTCAATTGGGGTAAAATATGGCTCATGATTAAACATGCTTCTTCTTTTGTCTTCTGTTAATATCAAGTGAGAAAACACAGAAAATGTTTTTGTGCTTTACTTTTCACTTTATTTATAACTGAGCCTAAAGTGTTAATGCTTTATGTACCAAAAACTTTATTTTTTAACACGTCACTTCAGGGACCCTGTAAACTGCAAATGCTTAACATATTATTTGTTCCAATGCAAAATAATGTACTATCAAACTGGATTTTTATAGAATAATTCCTTTATTTATTGTTTCTGCAAAATCTGTATTTTATCTGGTTGTGACAGCTGTTTGCTATGAACATAACAAGTCAGCCTGAAACAGTGTTCCAGTTCCAGATATTAGGCGTATATGCAGATAAAATGTGTGGTAGGTACAGTTACAGTTAATCCCAGACAAAACGCTCATTTATCTGTTTAAAAACATCTAGACAATATAGCTGTGGCCAGACATACTTACATACATTAATACTTTACAGCTTTACAGCACACCAAAAGTTTCTGCAAAATGTTGTCAAGTACACATAATGTCAATATGTGTACCTTTAAAATGAAATGCTCAGATGTTCTATATCTACAGGTTATTGCTGTGAACAGCTTAAGAAATGTATCACACAGTGATTCCCATCTTCTTCTGACACTGGATATCCTTACATATTTGAATTGTGCTCTATTCTAGAAACTAGAATAAATAATTTTTTTTAAAGAAGTTATTCTTGTGCTCTATTTGTATGAATGTATACTATTTCTGGTACATAATCATTTTTTACATGATGTCATTCTGTATTGATTATACTGATTATATTCCATTGCAAGTTAAGATGTATCATGATTTTCACATACTAAAAACATCTTGTTTTTCCCCCTTTGGAAATCATAATAAAAAACAGAAAACTTAAAATGTCCGAGACTGTACAAATGGTATTTGGGTGTGCTCAAAGGCTCAATCTTATCAATCCTTCATTATGTACACCCCTCACATGTAAATATTTTATTACATCTTTTCATGGGACAACACTGAAGAAATGACACTTTATTACTATGTTCAGTAGTCAGTGTAGAGCTTGTATAACAGTGTAAATTTACTGTCCCCTCAAAATAACTCAACACACGGTCATTAATGTCTGAACTGCTGGCAACGAAAGTGAGTACACCCCTAAGTGAAAATGTCCAAATTTAGTCCAAAGTGTCAATAATTTGTGTGGCCACCATTATTCTCCAGCACTGCCTTAACCCTCTTGGGCATGGAGTTCACCAGAGCTTCACAGGTTGCCACTGGAATCCTCTTCCACTCCGCCATGACGACATCACAGAGCTGGTGGATGTTAGAGACCTTGCGCTCCTCCGCCTTCTGTTTGAGGCTAAATAGGGTTTAGATCTGGAGACATGCTTGGCCAGTGCATCACCTTTACCCTCAGCTTCTTTAGCAAGGCACTGGTCATCTCGGAGGTGTGTTTGGGGTCGTTATCATGTTGAAATACTGCCCAGTGGCCCAGTTTCCGAAGGGAGGGGATCACCCTCTGCTTCAATATGTCACAGTGCATGTTGGCATTCATGGTTCCCTCAATGAACTGTAGCTCCCCAGTGCCAGCAGCACTCATGCAGCCTAAGACCATGACAGTCACACCACCATGCTTGACTGTAGGCAAGACACACTTGTCTTTGTACTCCTCACCTGGTTGCTGCCACACACGCTTGACACCATCTGAACCAAATAAGTTTATCTTGGTCTCATCAGACCACAGGACATGGTTCCAGTAATCCATGTCCCTAGTCTGCTTGTCTTCAGCAAACTGTTTGCGGGCTTTCTTGTGCATCATCTTTAGAAGAGGCTTCCTTCTGGGACAACAGCCATGCAGACCAATTTGATGCAGTAAGCAGCGTATGCTTATCATGTTTCTAAATATCTCTCTCTCTCTCTCTCTCTCTCTCTGTATTATTTGTAGTTTTTGTTTAATTTGACAAAAAGTAGAGCTTATTACATCTTGTTAGTGTATTCTGAAATAAAGTGCGACCAATACTTTTGTTGGGCCCAAAACTCTCAACACACAAATGAAATGATGATGTATTAAATAAAGATTCAAGATGAATTTGATTCTCATTATGCTTCAAGATTGTATAATTAAGTTCTAATTCTCTGGGCTACAAAACCATAATCAAGTCAGAAAAATATACTGTTAACAGTGAACTGCCGATGAAAATTAACCATTCAACTAGGATTCATTCAATAGATGTACACTGTCCCTTTCAACTTTAATAAAGAACTAAAGAATGTTGATGATGAGTTCAGCAGTCTCACAGCCTGAGGAGTGACGCTGCTCTGTAGTCTGGTGGTATGGCAGCAGATACCTCTGTGTCTTTTGTCAGATGGCAGCAGGGTGAATAGACTGTGAGTGGGTGTGTGTTGTCTTTTAGTATCCTTTGGGCTCTGTGCAGACATCTCACTTCACTGATACACCTGTGATGTTGTGGGTGGTTTTAATCACCCACTGTCAAGCCTTCCCGTCTTGGGCCGTGATGAACCATGTCTGTTTGTGATGTTTCAAGATGCTTTCTATTGCTCTTCTGTAAAAGTTGACCAGAACTTGTCTCAAGAATATAGCATTCCGAAGTTTCCCCAGGGAGCAGAGGCTTAACCAGGATGTTGATGTGTGATGACCAAGAAAGTTCTGAGTGATGTTAATTCCCAGGAACCTAAATCTTGCTCCACCTCAGCTCCATTGATGTAGACAGGGAGGTCCATTTTTGCATCATTCTCTCTAAAATCAATGATTTCCTCATGATATGAACTCATTGTTATCTGATATACAGCCAATGAAGGTGGTGGTGTCAGCAATAACATTGACTACCACATGTTTTTAGTACATGGCCGGGGCTGTTCTCCCAGTATTTAATAAATAAAGCTAATCTTAATCTTAATCTTATTTAAAATGATATATGAATGAAGAACTGTACAAAATGTTTACTTATTTTTGAATAAATTGCCTTTACATTTATTGAAGCCCCTACATGAATGAACTGGACCAAGGCGGCTACTGTGTGCCTACTGATGTTTTTTGGATTCCAAAAATGATTCTCTCAGGCTAGGTGAATGAATTTAAGATCAGATGTCTGACTGGCTGTCTCAACTTTTTGACATGTTTTGCAATGAATCTCACAAGCGAAAAATGTGAAAGACAGTAAAAACACAAGGATATTACTTCTGGGAACAGATTATTTACAGTGAAACATAAAGCTCAGTTAGAAAAAAAGTTATTTTGGAGCTGCCATCTTGAATATGTCACAATCTTAAAGGTCTAACAGTATGTGCTGTTATCTTCTGGAACCACTGACAGCTAGTTAAACAGATGTAAAGCTTTGACCTTTGAACAAAATGAGACAAAGGCAATAATGTTTTTACATCATACACGTGTGAATTCGCAGCAGACAGAAGTATTTTATGACTGACATGTGGACATCCACTGAAACATAGTAGATAATTCATCAGTCTTATCACTATTGAGTCACTGCTTATCAACAGTTTCCAGTTCTTCCATTGCCAAGAGAGCTATTCTGTTGTAATACATCATCCATTCACTCCAAATGGGTGTGAAGACTGGATTATGGCAGATGGGGGTTGGTGTTGGTACTGATGGGGCAGTTAAATGTTGGGGCAGTTAAACACAAGTTTTTGTCACTCTGCATGGGATCTGACACTGTGAACCCACGCACACAGTTCTTATAAGGACTTTTATTAGAGCATTTGCATTAGAGCAGTGAAGCAGTGGTTTTAATCGTTCCTCTCAGTGATCACTTTGTATCGAGACTGTGTGCTGTTTGTTGCCATGAGGAAAATCTGTCGAGTTAGCAAGATATGCATTCTGACCATGGTCTTAGCCCTGGTCTCTGTGGCAACCATTGTCACGTTGTGGACTATGGCCCTTACAGGGGGAGATGATGGTGATGATGTCACAGCTCCTTGGGAAAGGTAGGACAAAAAGTTTGACACTTCTGTTATACAGGATACATGATACAAAATTCACCTAAAGTCACAGGGCAGGCCAATCCACTGTGCCTCATAGGATGGTGAAAGATTCCAAACAACATGACAGTAAGAAAAACTTGGATAAGTGCACTGAGCAGCTGGTTTATTTTAATCCTACTTGGTGCTACACAGACTTTAACTGTTTATTAAATGAATGAAAAGCTAAACTGGCTGAAACTTAGCTACCCCACAAGCATTGGGTTACTAACATCAATGTCTCTACACATTACTACACATTAGACAAAGAGAAGTGAGACCTTCCAAATAAGATGAATGACATAAAGTCTTTATGACTATTTTTTTCTTTTTTCAGTCAGTGAATATGGCTAAGGGTGTTACCACTGAACTATAACCACAACAAATGCACATATTTGATAAGTGAATGTAGTGTGATCTCAAGTTCAGGTTTTAGTGTAAACTTTATAGAGAGGTACCATTTTTGACATGTTTATGCATCTTGAATTATGCATAGACCTTTGACATGTTATGACAGATCAGCACACTTAGTCACATTTGCCCTAAAGTGACATAAAGTGTTGAAGCTGAAGTTGACATTTTCAGTTTAGCTGTTAGTATCTCATAAAAATATACAATGTTAGAATCTATGAAATGAAAAAGGGAACAATTCTGGTTTCATGCATTTAAACAAAGGTAACTGGATGGTGGTGTAGGTGCAGGTATTACTGCAGTATTAATGCAGTGAATAGGTTCCTCTCAGTGTTATTGTGATGTTCGGATTAATATTACTGCTGCAATAATGTATATGTGTCATTTTATCGCTTTAGATGTTTAAGGTTGAGCTCTATACAACACCTGTACACAGGGGTGGACTGGGACAAAAAATCGGCCCTGACATTTTTGGCTTCGACCGGCCCCTCATAATTAGCGGAGCACAAGCGGAAAAAAAGAAAGATAACTTTTTGCCTTTAGGCTTATTAGAAATGTACAGTTTATCATTACTTTAGAAGTCTATCAAATAATCATTGTGAAAAGCAAATAAGTACATTTACTCAACACATAGTTCTATCTCCTCCTTCTCTATTTCAAGCATAATGTATCATCAACATCCTAAATGTCAGAAGTTTAGCATCTATTGTTAACTCCACCACTCTTGTATGCTCTGTGTAGTTCAATTGATTCTTTTATCCTTTTTATTGAAATCATCTCTAACATGTATTTTCTGAATTTCCCTGATATAGCAGCTCAATTCTAATTCTTCACGTTGAAAGGTGCTCCGTCCTTTAAAAAGTGGCAACATTATTACATCAGGCTAAAGACAGGGCTGCTTTATGAACTCATACAAAGCAACTATGTCTTAAAAGCATTTGGCACTACTCTTATTCAGTGTGGGCATACCTTTTGCTAATAATACATTTATACTCTTTTTACACTTACTTTAGTAACGCTTAAATTACAAAGCTTTTATTATCATTCAGCAGTTTTAAAATCTGTTTTTTAAAACATGTTTAACCACAGCATAGAGGGTTGCTACAAATTCAAACTACTATGCAGCCTTCAACACCTTTAACCTAAATATCTAAAATGTTATGATGGAGCCTAAAATGGACACTTGCTGCTCATCCAACACTTCTTGGCCTCAACTGTTTGCTATTTTGTCAGAATAGGGTGCCATGGCTGCCAGATTTTGGGAAGTATACATCACCAATTAATATTGATACTTATACATCACCATTGCTCATCATTCTCATGTAATTGGAGTTCTCAACGGGCCTGAATTGCAACCCGACCCGGCCCGTGGGTTTTTAAGCCCGAACCCGACGCAGCGCGACACGCTGGCATGAATTGTCTGCCGCCCCCCCCACGTTAACCCGACCGGACCTGAGCCTGCGGGTCCGGTCGGGTTTGTCGGGCCGGCCCGACCCGCTGATAACGCTTCATGTAATAGAGCTACCGTTACCTCCATGACCTCACAGTCCCTGTATTATCCTAACGTTACTACCTGCTTACCGGCTGTACTACACTGTCCCTGTCAGTCAGCAGCATCTCTGCTGCTCCTCTCCTGCCCGCTAATGCTGCTTTCACCTCCAACCTGCTGTTGCTGGTTCACTGCTGTCACAGAGGACGGGGAGGCTACAGCAGCCCCTCCAGCGAACAAGTCTGTGATTTTAGCACATTTTCCAGCATCTACAGTGAGATTCTTCTCTTAGCACGCAACTTTTCTTTCTATTTAATTGCTCCATGTTGTCTCTCTGGTGCTTAACACTTTGAAACTAGCAGAAGTTACAGGTGACAGCACAGAGAGGAGAGGGGTGGGGCCGCTGTCGTACTATATTCTGATTGGTTCAGTTCACTGTCTATATTGAAGATGGACCAATGGGCCGCCTCCTCTAAACTTTGTACTTAGAGAGAAAAAAAAAGAGGAGGGCTGAGAGATTTAATTGGATTAGCCCAATGTCCTTCTAGAAAATCAACCAATGGGCCGTCGCGGTTGATAAAAATGATTTATAATAAACTTTTTTGATTAAATTATGACAGCCCGGCCCAAAAATGTGCGTCGGCCCACCGGGCATTGCCCGGTATGCCAGATGGCCAGTCCATGCCTGCCTGTACATACTGTTGGCTAATTTGATCAAAAGCAATGTATCATATTCGGTAAGATCATCGTTTTTTTTTTTAGCGGGCTGTCTTGTGAGAACCAACAATCCCACAAAAATCAACTTTTGATGTGTTCAGAAAAAGAAGCCTGTGTTTTGATTTGTGATGATGCAATGTCAAGCACATCCAAGAGAGTCTTTAAATAATTTAATAAGCTTTATCAGAAAACATTCAAATTTAAATGTTCGCCTGGTATTTCGCCAGACAGCAAAGGTGGTAAAAAAATTACAATCTAAAAAATAACAAATAATTAAAGCTGTCAAACAAATATGGTCGAATAAAAGCACAGTATCTGCCTCTGAGATTTAGTGGAGTCACACTAAAGAAATACTTTAGTAAAGAATACATACCTCAATTTATACTTAACCACAGAAACTGGGTAAATGTACTTAGTTACATTCAACTAACTAACAAGCCCACTATGACTGAGAAAAGTACACTTTATAAGAGAGTTATGTCCAATCTAAACAGCAGTTAAATTTTCCTTCTCAATCTATTTTCCTTCTTCCCGACTCTTTTACATGAAATAATTGAAAATTAGAACAAATACTTTGCATAACAGTTTATCATATCAGTAAAAAGAACTAACATATATTGTATTATTTGTAGAACAGTCTTGTGATTGAGTTATAGCTATGAACTACACATTAGACTGGAGTCCAGAGTGACAGCTGTTTTAAATTAACTTTATATCTGCTGAATAGTGCATGTGTACAGCATTATCAAATGTAAAACCAAAATATTGCAAAAAAACTAGATTTGCATTTTGTGTTTTCCTCCTCGAAGTACACTATGACAGTTTAGCACTTTTATATGGATAGATACATAAAGGATATACATTTAGGAAGTACATTAATATGAATTAATTAGTAGAGCTGCTCCACTCCTGACTGCATTATTACCAAAACTATCAAGCTGAACTTCTCTGACTTTCTCCCTGACGGCAAAAATCTGACTGACTTCCACATCCCTGGGCCGGGATGTTTCCCTCACTCACCAGACCCAAAGTGCACCTGCAGAGGAGTGTTTCCCTATCCTAAATCGCAACCATCAAACTCAATCCATCTCTTACTTCTGCTTGCATTCTCCTGCTGCAGAAGCAGTTTGAGTTGTGTTTTACACTGACAACACGATAATCTACTCTTGACCTATGAATTGCGTCACAACTGTAGACCTGTTGGTCAGACTCACGTTGCCTCCGTAGACTACTGGGTCCAATGTGCAGACCCAGCTCAGCCCCTTCGATACCTGTCTGCAGCCTTCATTTGTTATTGAGGTTGGAGGACTTGGAGTGACATTCTTTTAAATGTGAATAAAGACATACACGCTAGTGACTAGCAATAGAAAGCTATTCATCAATACTTATGCTACGTTCTATTTCAACTTTACTATACTGGTATGGTGGGATTTTTTAAATACTGTGAATAATACATCATTATAAAGCAGTTTGGGAAGTGTTTCTTTGACTGATCTCTGAAATGCTCTGACTCATGTTAACCCTGTTGTTCTATGTGTGTAATATGAGAATATCCAGACTTGTAATCCACTTTCATCATTAGCAATTTTTTATTTATAGGAAGATGAGTCTGAAATAACCAAGTAGACATCAACACATCTTTTCATTTCACTCAGTGATCTTTGTGTTTTCCCTCAGCTATCGTCTTTCCACTGATTTAGTCCCTGACTACTACAACATCACCCTGTGGCCACATCTAAGCCCTCAACCAAACACTGGACTCTACATTTTCACAGGTGATTAACAGGTTTCTTATGTACACCACATGTCTTGTCACTGCATTGATAAGGTTGCTGCTGGTGGAGAAACTAGATTGTTTATGTGCTGCGCTGGACATTACTGTAGCTCCATTCACACTGCCCTTAGAGTGCGGGGATCCTGCACCAATCCTCCGCATCCTCTGTGCGAGGGGTGAAATTTCACTCTGGCGCTGATAGGCCTCTGGAGGTAGTATCAGAGGCTAAGTATTGGCAAACCTGTTGATCTGATGGTGTTCACAGTCTGATAATTAAACAGATCATTCACTCATCAAAAAAAAGGAAAATTGTCACACAAAGCAACGTTACAGGACCCAACAAAAGTAACATACTAACTGTATCTGTTATAACCACAGTTATACATGAAGTGTCTGTCCTCCCGCCTGTCCTGCCAATTCTTTATCACATTTCTGCCCGAGTGTTTGTGTTGAAAATCACTGCAATCATCGGCTGAGTCTTCAGTGAACTTTCCTCCAGAAAACAGCCTCTCTCCCCGCGAGTGACAGAGTAAGACAGGGTTCAGTTTACTGATGGTGATTATAACTTTCAAGGATGTTTGGTGGGTCAGGATCTCAATCACTACACATTATAACAGCATCCATATGATTATAAACAGTCAGCGGGTACATGTTTAGATCAACAGGAGGACACCTTGAAAAAAACAAACACAGACATCATCATCATGACGTGTACCGTCACGCCTAGAATCCGCGGCACCCCGTGTGAATTACACAGCTGTTCGTCTTTACGCTGGAGCTGCTTGGCTCTGTGTGAACAAACAATGGAGAGAAATGGTGAACCACTGCCGCGGTGATAATCTGGCAACTCTGTGTGAAAAGGGCTAATGAGTGTGTGTGTGTGTGTGTGTGTGTGTGTGTGTGTGTGTGTGTGTGTGTGTGTGTGCTTCTGTGTATTGGTATGGCACTAAACTCGGTAGGCAAAGGCTTCAAAAGGTGGTGTTAGGGTTAAATTCCTCACTTCATTAACTTCTAATGCAACCTTACATTGTATAATGACCAATACATTACCTTGTTACTTGAGTAAAAAGCTGATTTAAGTTGAACTAATTCCAAAAACACAACTGAGAGGGGACATTAAAACATGGCTCATCATTGTGTCATACTGCTCCTTAGAGGATTTTTTGAGTATCGGCATACTTGGAGCATTCTCTGTCCTCTGTATGAGACATCCTGTCCTCTCTCCAAGAACAGTTGTAATCAAAATCTCTGTCGCCATTCAATAGGTTGCCTGTTGCTCAGAAGGTAGAGTTGGTTGTCCACTAATTGGAGAGTCATCATTCAGTCCCAACTCTGGCCCAAGACTCCTTGGGCAAGGCACTTAACCCTCTCCCGCAGCCCAATGTCTGTTCCACTGAATGTGTTAATGGCTGAGCAGATAAATATTATGGGGCACTTTGGGAGCACTGTATTTCTCCTGTTGAGCAGGTTGTCACCTTACATGGCAGCCTCCGCCATCAGTGTTTGAATGTGTGTGTGTGAATGCGTGAACAGGCAAGAGGTTTCTGTGTTCTGTGCAGTTGAATATGAACTGTATGCTCAAAAAGCAGCGTGTTTATTCTGAGTAAAATGTTATCATATTTTACAAAACCAATCAATATGATTTCCAACTTTTTCTTTTCAATGTTGTTGATGTCTATTCAATGTTATTTTTTTGGACGGGATCATTTAGGCCTATTTCTGGCTCAGGTCCTGCACCATGTGAAAGCATAAAGGGAATGATGTCTTCTGAGGCAGTAATTATAACACTTACTATTAACTGGATAAAAAATGGTTGCTATAAAAGTAACATAATGTACATGCTAGTGATGTCTGTTGAATTGGCATATGACAATGTCTAAAGTGAAACATTGTGATAGACAATGACATCGTTGTTTATGAATTTGAGGCAGCATGCCCCCTCAGTGTTGTCGTAAGGCAACACTGACGGGAAGAGAGACGCCACTTCATTGTGGTCTCTAGTGGGGAGCCTTTTAAATCACGGTGTTACGAGGGTCAGGGACTGACTAATCCCCGACCCCCCAAGTTATTCCGGTCATTATGATGCAAACCACCTACCCTCTCTGGCCAACCAACCACTGCTGGATGAACTGCGCTGCTTGAGATTTTTTCCAGGAAAGTCACCACCGCCACCAAGTGGGCCAAAGGCTCAATCATCAGTGTGTTACCTCATTCGGCAATAGAAAGTGACTTCACAGATATTAAGTAACATGAAAATGTTCAAGATTATAACTTTAATTAATCAAATTTTGCTTCATTTCTGCCTTTTTTAATGAAAACATCTCTGATACAAATAAATCAAATTGAGTTCAATCAATAAAGAAGGGGACACATAAATATTTTAATAAGTAATGCTATTAATGTGTACATGAATACTGATATAACTACAGAAATTCAGAAATTAAATGCATAATTGAAAATATGAATACATGTTGTTAATGAATCTGGACATAGATCAAGTGTGATTTTCTTCTACATTTCGATAAATCTACATTCATTTATGTCTGTACTTGTCTGTAGCTATTTCTGGATTTCTGCACAACTATATATCATGTATTGTTTATGTCAGCCTCTTTGTTCACCTTCTAGTTTTTGCATGTGCTCCAAAGATGCATCTAGAAATAATGTCTCTGTTGTTTCTGTGAATTCATTAGGCCAATCCACTGTTGAGTTTGAGTGTGTGAGAGAGACTGATCTGATCCTGATCCATTCCAACAAACTCAACTACACTACACTGGACAACACACACATTGTCAGGCTCAGCGCTCCAGGTACAGTACACAAATGGGGACACAAGTGTAAAACAATTTTTTCGATCATTTTCAACATTTATTTGCTCAGAGAAATAAATAGTTAATAATATCAAATCTACCTTGTATCTTTTCCCCTTATTTTTAAGTCATCACAACAATAATGACCTTTGAACAGAATTAGAGTTTTAAACATTAAAAAATTTAACCTTCTGTTGACATTCTGTCAAAGACATATATATGAATATTTTCTAAAGCAGAGCTCTCAAAAAACACCAGAGAAAGGTAAAAATTAGACTATCTCATTTAGCCTTTTTTCTTTCAAAATTTTCATGAAGAAAACAATGTATTGATCTATTTTTAAGGAGGGTTTTTTCCAATGAGGTTTTATGTCACACATTAAAAAAAGTTTATGGGGATCCTGCAATGAATCCAGAAACATGCTCCAGTACTGAGACCCACACAAATAAAGACAATTAAACAATAAGAAAAGGGTAAATAGGAATGGCATAAAATTTGTACATCACTTCCTTCCTCAGATGGTGGATCTGTTCCTAATATTAAGTCCACCTGGCTGCAACAAAAGACCCAATATCTGGCCATCCAGCTGAATGGTAAATTAACTCAAGGACAGAAGTACCTGCTTTACGCTGAGTTCACTGGTGAACTAGCTGATGACTTAGCAGGCTTCTACAGAAGTGAATATGAAGAAGATGGAGTCCGAAAGTAAGATCCTTTTTCAATGGCCCTCTATATCTATATCAACATTTCTATTGGTGAGTGAATATTGAATTCTAATCTAAAATCAATCTGTATGTTGTGCATTCTCAGGATTGTTGCCACTTCTCAGATGCATCCAACTCATGCCAGAAAGACCTTCCCTTGTTTTGATGAGCCAGCTATAAAAGCTGTTTTCTATATGACTCTTATCCATCCCCCAGGAACTGTAGCCTTGTCAAATGGCATAGAAACAGGTCAGTGTTGGCTGCATGTGTCAAAGAAAGAAAAAAAAGGTTCTATTAGCATAAATCCACAGTATTATCTTGCACGCAATCAGACCTGTGTAACCAGTAGGTTGAATTTATTCAGGGTTGTGAGAGCACTTTCCTATCAATCCAATATTTCCAAATTGCTGGGCTCAAGAACATCTAACATCATCACACTGCAGACAAACGTTGTGAACATTAAACAAAGGAAACTTACACTATAATCGAAATAAGGCCAAAGATCCTAACATGATGGCATGGAAATTCAAATGACCTTTAACCTTGGTCTGCTATTAGAACACAAAACATTTGTCTTACATGAAAAAAAAATCAAGTTCCTTGAAATGAACTACATGAATAGTTTGCTTTTGACAATCAACCTATTGTGTTAGAATAGTCCAGTTATGAATTTTACTCGATATGATTTACTTAATTCAGTGAGTCTCCTTTTCTCAGTCCATGAAAATAATCCAAGAAAAATTTCAAAGGTATCCTTTATATTTCTTTTACCAAAATGAAGTGCTGGCCAGCAAACAAAAATATTTAGAGCTCTATATATAAAATGTAAAGGGGAAGTTTCACCTGTGATACTCAGAGAGGACATTTTTTTGGGTACTTGTACTGTAGTTTTTCAAGACTTTGAATTAATAGCTAAACCTTTCATCTGTATTTTTGAGCCAAAAAGGCTTTCTGATCACAAATCCCAAAACCCTGTATGAAGCTGTGATGACAGGGAGGTGCTTCTGTGAACGTCATGACAACCAGATATTTTCCACAAAGAGCTGCATACTTTAGCAAGATAACTGACATTACCAAAGATTTTTGCGCATTTTAACCAACCAGCCATCGTTCGGTGGATCCATTTTTCTTCTGGTTGTCATTATATGAGACTAGTGCCGTATTATACAGCTCTCAGTACCCAGTCATCCCCCTTCTATTTGATTGGTCAACACCAGGAGACTACCACCAGAAGTTCAACACAGGGCTAGGCTTTGTAGTGGCCTTTTATTGTGGCCAGACCAAAACAAATTTGCTCTAAAAATTTAAGAGATATAATTTATTGCATTATAATAATTAGGGCGCATAAAAAAAGTATTACATCTTTAACCTCAACTTGTGTGAGCAATACAAGAAGTGTTGTATTCATACTTTTGTTGAACTGCCGGCAGGAGTCTCAAGTAGACTCACTTAGTAAGTGAGTATGGTGTTATGAAGCATTTGCTCTATTGTGAAACCCAGGTTGCTCACATAATTCCTTTGTGGTAATGAGACTTTTGTGAAAAAAAAAATAAAAAAATGAAAGAAAACCTTAAAAAAAAGTGTACTTTTGCAACTCTCTACCTCAAAAAGGGGAATTTCCCTTACAAACTTCACCTGACACCAAGTCAGCATGCTGCTACACTGGCAGCAATTCTGCTCAAACCACCACCCAGCAGCCTTTTTGAGACTGAGAGCTACCACAAGGAGTGAGAGTAATACTTATGCTAGCTAGCAAGCTAACAGCAAGCTACGCCAAATGCTGAATGAGCCACACACTGTAGGACAATATGTTGCAGCTACAACCCCAACCAACTATACATAAACTTCTGCCTAACACTATTAGTCAACGACATGTAACATGCTGATCCAACAGCGTGTCAGGCAGCACGGATCCATCCAGCCATTGTCATCCTGCTGCTCAATTCACCAAACAATCCAGCCTCTTCAGCTACTTCATCCTCTCAAGTAACACACCATGTACTTCTGTCCAGCATCATCTTAACCATTCTTGCCCCAGTCACTTAGCTGTCTTCTAACCCATTGTCATTCATTGAGAAAGCAAAAGTCTTTTTGCTTTAGGCTCCATCTTCTTATACCGTGTTCATTTACCAGGGACAAAACTGATTTGCCACATTCCTCTTCCTCTGCTGCCAACTCTACATGGTATCCAAGCTCTTTCTCGATTCTATTGCATGTGTGTTCAACGGTATTAAATTACCAACAAATTTGTAATGAAAGAACAGACAGTTGCTATAGTTAGAGTAAGATTGAAAAGTTTTACATGCAAATACCCCTGTTGTCAGTGTCACAATAAAAACAATTACATTAGGGTTTTATACACTAGCAGAGTCAGAGAAATGTGTGAAACTCTGTTTGTTTGTGTCTTTTCAGATACTGTGAACACCACGATTGATGGAGTAGCTGTGATACAGACCACGTTTGAGCCAACCAAGAAAATGTCAACCTATTTACTGGCCATTGTCATCTCTGACTACACACACATCAGTGCACAGGGAGACACTCTGGTAACTGACCATCACCTTAACAGAAATCCATTTTATCACTTTAATAAAGTGATTCCCAAATTGATAAAGGGCCACGATGATGCTAGAACGAGAGTTAAATAGCTCCCTTTCATAAAAGGAAGTGGGTGGCACAACCATATGTTTCTGCCTAACAGAGCTTTAATTGCTGGAGCAGAGCCGTCACTGTTGTAATTATAAAGAGCTACGCTAACCTCTGGATGAGCACAACGGCAAGTCAGAAAGCACAACCGTGTCTTCTTCTTTTGTATTATTTCTGGTCAGTGTGGACCTCCAAACATCCCCACTGTTATTGACACTGATCTGCCCAATCAGATTCAGCAAGTACAACTCCCGCCATTTCCATTTGACAAATTTCTTATGTGTTTTCTGGTTAATGTGGTTTTGTTTTTGGAGTTTGAGATAGTGTTTTTTGACTTGCCATTGTGTTTTCTGAATTGTTGTAGTGAGTTGCACCTGCTGGCCACTGTACTTTTCTCTATAAGCGGTATCACAACAAGTTACAAGAGGGGTCAAAGGACAATGCTGGAGGAATATTTTACACCCATAACTCTTACACTATTAAATAATATATCAATAGGTTATTAATACAAAATATTTGTTCTTTTTGAGTTGGTCAAGGTTGAACCAAGTTCAACTATTCAGTATCATAGGACTGCAATAATAATAGCTATTTTCATTCTGGATCAATCTGCTGATTAATTTATCTGTTTATCAACTGACTGTGTTGTTTGTAAAATCTCTGAAAATATAAAGAGATTAATTACTCAGAGCCCTGTGACACCTTCAGAGTGAATGTGTTGTTCAACCAGTAATACAAAAATCATACTTATTATATATAAATGCAAATGTTTTTGAAAGAACTAAAAGGAAAGCAGAAGAAAGCAAAATAAATCCTCACACTTTTGTATCTGCAACCATGTAATGTTCTTGCATGAAAACTAAAAAATAAGTAAAGTACTAAATAAGTAAGTAAAGCTGTCTGATGCAAGTGTACAAAAATATCTTTACTTCAGTCTTCAAACTTTTTTGCATAAACATAAGAGTTTGCTGTTGTGTGTTCAGATCCGTATCTGGGCTCGCAGGGCGGCCATTGATCAGGGACAAGGAGACTACGCCCTCAGTGTGACTGGACCCATACTCAACTTCTTCCAGTTGTACTATAACATCTCCTACCCCCTCAGCAAGTCGGGTGAGCCTGTCTCTATATTTGGAAAGGAAATGTTCAACTCAGAAGTGGCTGTTTTTTGTATTTTCATCATCATCTTCATTGTAGATATACATCACTGAGGTTACTGCTACCATTCCAGTACACCAGATGTTGTTGTAGTACTGTTGCTGTCCTTACACTTGGCTTGATAAAACAACAGGGGAGCATGGAAATGCTTTTGTAATTTTACTGTGGATGAGCTGCATTTCTCAAGTAATGGTTTACAGTATATCAGCGTGACTTCAAGGGGAGTTCCTTTCAGCTGCATTACACCTGCTCTCTGCCTCACAGATCAAATCGCTCTGCCAGACTTCTATTTTGGTGCAATGGAGAACTGGGGTTTGGTTACGTACAGAGAAACCAATCTCCTCTATGACCCTGTGACCTCCTCAAATGGAAACAAAGAGACTACTGCCACCATCATCGCTCATGAACTGGCACACATGGTGAACAGATGCATTGTACTTTGTTTACTGTATAATGTGTTTACTCATTATTCAACAACAAATTGAGTGATGTCATCCGTGATGCAGTGGTTTGGAAACCTGGTGACTCTGCAGTGGTGGAATGAGGTCTGGCTGAATGAGGGCTTTGCCACATATGTGTCTTACCTGGGAGCCAACTATGCTGAGCCTGACTGGAACGTGGTGAGCTGTTCCATGCATGTGGAATTGACACTTGCTGTTCTCCTATCAATACACTATATACATTTCTGTCACCACCTTTGCACATCATGTGAACTCTTCAGACATTTCTGTCTGTCTGTTTGCTCCAGAAAGACTTGATAGTGCTTGATGACATCCACCGGGTGTTTGCAGTCGATGCTTTGTCTTCCTCTCATCCCCTGTCCTCTAAAGAGGACAGTATCATCCTGCCTGACCAGATCACTGAGCAGTTTGATACCATTTCATACAGCAAGGTACACAGACACCAGCAATATCTTCTTTTATAAAACATTACTGCATAAACACATCTACATTGTCACAGGGTGTAGCCGAGGCCAGAAAATGTACTGAAAACCAGAAAATTCAGCATTCAGAGTGGTTGTTTAACTACTGTTCATTGTATTGTAAAAATTGTTCTAATATTGTGCTGTGCAACAGAAAATGTTCTTTTAAACAAATATATTTATCGATTGATCCTTGCCTCTGTGTGTGTGTCTGTGGCTCCTCAGGGCGCAGCAGTGTTGAGGATGCTGTCTGATTTCCTCTCAGAGCCCGTCTTTGTCCAGGGGCTCAATGTATGTCTGTTTACATAACATGTACATTCTGTAGTGCACTTAAAAATTGCTGTATGAATGAGTTACTCTATCACCATCATTCAGCCACAGGTAAAAAATCATTCTGACAGGATGTTTAAATCCTGTCTTTCTCTTGTCAGAGCTACCTCAATCACTTTGCCTACAGTAACACAGTGGGGAATGACTTGTGGCACCATCTACAAATGGTAAGAATTGACTTTTTTTTGTTTTTTTTCCCAAAAATGTCTCAGGTTAAGTTTTTTTTACATCTGTTCACAGCAACTTGACTTGTGTTGTTTTAGGAAAACATCTATGTTGTTTTTGACATATTCAAGTACATAATACACAACACATCCTCATACCTAAGAGACTGAACAGGCAATGGTCACTGTTCCCAAAACAACCTGACTATTGCAGTGTACCAGTGACTGACACACTGGCCCAAGGCCAACACTCACAGTTTGGTTAGGTTTAGGAAAACCCTGTGATTTGTCTTAAAATATTAGTTGTATAACTTCAGTTACCAATGTACTTGCGTCACATAAGTTCTGTTACATGATGTTCACGACTGCATTTTATGAAAAAGTTAAAATAACTCACCACTGACATGGTCAGCTGTCTGGTTCGTGCAAGTCCAACATTGTTCAACACGAACATGTCTCCACCTCCTTGCTATACAGAGTTTCCTGCTCATTGTACTTCTTGCTCTGACGTGAACTAAATTTAAAATCTTTGACTGCCAGTAATATTTAGATAGATGCTTTCTGTCGCGCTTTATCAACAGGCAGTGAAAGCCAACAATGTTTCACTTCCTCGTCCAGTTTGTGAAATCATGAACCGGTGGGTGCTCCAGATGGGCTTCCCTGTGGTTACCATTGATACTGCCACAGGAAAGGTGACCCAGAGGCATTTTCTTCTGGACTCAGAGTCCAATGTCACAGTTGAATCAACTTACAAGTATGCAACACAACAAGTATTTACCTTTTCTTCCTCTTTGCTTACTACCTTACCTCTACCTCTTCTTACCTGCTAAAGGGGAGATTTCCCTTACTTGAATAGACAATCCAAAGACAAGGATGTCATACACTGTACAGATGTGATGAGACAGCAGTGTGATTTGCGATGTTGGACTATATAGATAAAATTGACTTGACTTTGATTTAATTGTAACTTGCCTAAACAATTAATACAAGGTTGATGTATTTTCTCCTCAAGCTATGAGTGGCTGATTCCTGTTAGGTGGATGAAGTGCAGTGAGGTCCAAAGAGCTATGTGGTGGCTGATGGAACAGGAAGGTGATTAATAATATACTACTAATATGCCATATTTATTACCGGTACCTATTAACTAAGCAGTTTGCAAAATACTGTGAATGACTTTGATAAATGAATGGTTTGCATTGTTTTACATCACATCAGGTGTATCTTATTATTAAATTATTAATAAAAACCTTCTTAAAGCTCTTTATTTTGCCCTGACTTCTCTCTGTCAGCGGTAAACTTGGAGATGAGGAGTGGTGATTTGTGGGTTCTGGGTAACATCAATGCGACTGGATATTACCGAGTAAACTATGACCTTGGAAACTGGGAAAGGCTCCTGGCTCAGCTGAATTCAGAACATCAGGTACACAGTCAGTTTACTATTTCTTGGATGCAATTTTCATTTTCTCCTCTTTTTTTTCTTTCAGTGTTTGCAGATCATATAATAAAAGTGTGTGGTTCAATCTGCTGTGTAGGTGATACCAGTGATAAACAGAGCCCAGCTTGTGGATGACGCTTTTAATTTGGCCAGGTAAGTCAGTTAAGCTGCTTGGACTTTTTGATGCAGTTTTCATCAAGTTTCCGTGCTTGGAAGGTGAAAATGTGAAAAATGAAAAAAATGCACTTCATTAACACATCCACAAGTGATGTTGACATATGCTAAAGTACTTCCTCAGATTTATACACACAGAGACGCTGTCTTCACATACACATGCTTTGGCCATATCACTATCGGACCAGTGTGCTGACTTTTTTGCCATGCTTCAGCAATTAAACAAGACTCAAATTCAAAAGCAAGTAACACATTTAAAACTTAAAAAAAAAATACAAACTAGCAACATATGGCATATTTGTATCAGCATGCTAGATGAAAGGTCATTGGATCGGTAAATAACAAGAGTTGATCCCCTCAAAATGTACTCAGCAGGTTTCATGGTGGTCTCACTTTTAGATTATAAAATATAATTTGTTGAGATTGTTCTCTTCACAATACAACCATAACAGCAGAGTCGGAAACTCAAACATGTGTATCTCTTCTCTCTGCAGGGCTCAGCTGGTGTCCACTACTCTTGCTCTGAGGACGACCTCGTATCTTTCTCTGGAGACAGAATACATGCCCTGGCAGTCTACTCTGGATAACCTGCACTATTACTACCTCATGCTGGACCGGACTGAAGTCTATCAGCCTATGCAGGTACAAAACATTACCTGTGCGTGTCAGTGACAAAGATTTTTTGGTAGTTTTGCAGTTGTAAGATTGTAGTTCTTCACTTAAAGTATGTTCCTCTTTATGCCGCCTGGTGGCCATTAATCGGCAAAACATTGGTGACAGAAAACCAGCATCCTTTATTCACCTCTCTGTAATACCCCCAGGACTACATAAAGAAGCTGGTGACTCCCCTCTTCCTGCATTTCAAGAAAATGACATCAGACTGGGTCCGTGTTCCTGACAGACACACTGACCAGTGAGTGTACTTATGTGTCTTGGTTAATGTCAGGTTGTTATAACAAAGACCTCTCAAACAATGACAACTTTATGATGACATTATTGACCGAGTGACATTTAATGATGAGTCATTAACATTCATAAAGACCCTTTCAAATAAAGTATCAAGTCCCTGGCAAACCAAACAGACATCAAATAGCTAGCTGTACTGAAGGCTGACTGTTGTGTCTTTTGTGTCTTGGCCAATAGCTGCACTTGAACACACCACAAAGACTGCAGCTGGTAGCCAATCAGTTTGCACGTTCTGAGCCGGATGAGAGGAAATACCTCTCAGCCAATATATGAACCGTTGTTATAATTAAGCAGCATTTTTGACATCCCTCTTGTTAATATAGCTGCTTCTATTTGAAAACATGTCTGATAAAAAGTCACTGAAGAGGCAGAGGAGACAAATAAGGACAAATGGGTGAGATCATGGATAGTACAGCGACAGGCTCAGGAGTCTTTCATTTCCCTTACCTTTTCTCTTTTATGCACGGATCTGCTTACCTGAAGAGTCAATCAGAGTGATTTCTCTCAGTGATGAGCTGCCACCAATTCTACACGCTCAGTTGGCCAAAAAGCCTCAGACACGGGCTCTCTAGTGCCTATGATGTGGGAGACATCACACTGAGTAGAGCCACAAACACCCACTGTCAGGCCTGCCAGTGGGTGTTTGTGAATATGCCTTTTAAAATTGCTTTATTCTGTATATTTTGTGGTATATATTTCTTTTTACATTGTTGGCATTCTGTGGAAAGCAAAGGAAGATTTTCATTGTACAATGAAAATTTTTTTCTAATGGCATCAAACACTTTGAATCTTGATTCTTGAATCTTGAAATTGTTTGTTTCTCCCTGCAGGTATAACCAGGTGAACGCCATCCGTATGGCCTGCAGGACTGGAGTAACAGAATGTCAGAACCTGACCATCACATGGTTCAAACAGTGGATGGACAGACCTCAACACAATTTGTTGGTCTATTTCATATTCCATTCGATCACTTCCCCTTGTTTTGCTCCCTTGATTGTAAAAAGTTACAATGCTGTGTAAAGTGTCAATAAAAACAGAATGCAAAGCTTTGCCAATCCTTTTCGAGTTATATTCAATTAAATACAGGACAAAGACAAGATATTTGATGTTCAAATCAAACCTCTCACCATCCTTGCTTGTGATCCCCTGAGCCTTTCAAGGATACCCCTTTCATACCCAATCATGATACTATCACCTGTTAGCAATGAACCTGTTTAGACATGGAAGGTTCCAAACAGCATTGGAGCAGACTATCACAGTGTTTTGTTGCTCCTATCCCAACTTGTTGCTGCATGAAATCTAGAATGAGTGGATATTTTAAAAAAAAAACGAAATGTATTGGTCTGGACATTAAATGGCATGTTTTTGTACTTAAAAAGGATTTGCAAATGATTGCATTGTGTTTATAAGTTGTAAGTTAATCAGTGAGTTATCACCAACACTCTTCTCAGGATCGGGCCCAACCTGCGCTTAGCAGTGTACTGCAGTGCCATCGCAGCAGGTGGTGAGGCAGAGTGGGAGTTTGGCTGGTCACAGTTCAAGGATGCTACTCTAGCTAGTGAAGCTAGCAAACTCATGTCTGCACTGGCCTGCACCACCAAGGTACAGCTGTTGGAGAGGTATGC
Organism: Diplodus puntazzo; assembly: GCA_963678695.2. Taxonomy (NCBI): domain Eukaryota; kingdom Metazoa; phylum Chordata; class Actinopteri; order Spariformes; family Sparidae; genus Diplodus; species Diplodus puntazzo. The sequence goes on from OZ023161.1 coordinate 387,986, forward strand.
TTCCTTCTGTCCTTTACAAAGATAAGGCTTGCAAGTGCTGTCATTAACAGGTTACTGAATGTTTCATTGACTTTACCTACATCCAGTGGATGAAACGATTACATTTTGCTATGTAACTGTCATATAATGCCAACCCACATTTTGAAATAATCATTTTAAATGGAGTGGTCACTGTCAAATGCAGAAATGAAACCAAGTAGGACTGAAACAGAACAGTAACTAGAGTGACCATTGCAGTTAATCACTGTTCACTTTAGTTAATTGGGTTTCAGTTCTATGAGAAGTATGAAATGCGGGAGCAAATTTCCAAACATACCATGAAATACACTGATCATAGTTTTTAAATGATCTTAGATACATTACTTGTAATAATTCCAAAATTAAAACCGATGACCTGACTTGTCTGTGTTTAAAATGAGATGGGAGGATGCTACTGGAAACACATGTAGAACAGTTATTAATGGATAGTGAAGCAGACACACCTGTCTTCTCTGTTCTCACAGGTATCTGTCTTACACCTTAAACTCAACTCTGATCCGTAAGCAGGATGCCTCCACTGTCATCACAGCTGTTGCCAGCAACAGAGTGGGACAGAGTCTGGCATGGGACTTTGTCAGGGAACAGTGGGAATACATGTTCACACAGTGAGTACTACACTATCAATATAGACAGGTAGCATTAAGGACCAAATTAAGGAGGGAAGGAATTAAAAAAGACTTAAGGAAGGAAACAGTTAAGAAATGCGGAAAGGTGTTGTGTTCAAACTAAACCACAATCAGTGTTAGTTCTTGTTTGAGTTAAGTTGTGTGTTTTCTTTCAGATATGGTGTGGGTTCTTTCAATTTTGCCTCTCTTATCAGTGGAGTGACGGCAAGGTTCTCTACACCTGCTGAACTACAACAAGTATGTCCTCAGTAAACAATTCCCCATTCGGTTATTAGCATCAAACTGTTGTCTAAACTGTTCTGTCATGGTTTTCTGTGGCAGCTGGGGGAGTTTGTGGAGGAGCATGAAGCAGCAGGGTTTGGCACTGCCACCCTGGCTGTGGAGCAGGCCTTGGAGAGGACCACGGCTAACATCAAATGGCTGCAACAGAACAAGCAGGAGATCTGGGACTGGTTTGACAGTCAGACTGCACATCAGATTCACTAAGATCCTGGAAGCTATGACTCATCTCCCATATGACAATTGTTGCTTCTCTGAACAATAGACCAATACATACAACGGAAACCTGGAGCTACTGCCAGGAATCAAGTACATGCCATAAAAAAATACAAAGAGAACTATGCTACAATATATCAGGTAAAACCTTATAATTTTTGTAAATATGGTTGGACGGAACCTGAATTATAATCATTTGTAAGTAGTGGGTGTTGCGGATGCTCTCTCCTGATCGCCATTCACACTATTGTTTTAGGTTAAGTGGCAGCTGCAGTTGGCACTCAAGGATGTGATGCCACTTATGCTGTTTTTGGTATGCCACTTTTCTTCAACCTCCTGCAGTCCTGCAGAAGCTGGACAAAAGTGATGCATTAAAGTATTTTTTCTTCCAACAGAGATTTCATTAAAAGTGTAATTGAAACTGGAGCTTTGACACTAAGGCCTAATCTCAAAACACCTTTTCTCTCTTTAACAAACATCACACATCTAAACATAAAATCACTATTAGTTTGTGATTTGATGTGTGAGGGTTAGGGTTAGGGTTAACATAACATAGGTTATGATGTGAACATAAATCCATCTAATCCAGATGCACTTTCAAATTGAACTTAGAATTGTTTTATCCTGAGATTTATGATTATATATTATTGGATTTATTTTTTTTCAATGTGTTATGTCAAGATCAAGATCAGATTTTAAGCTCTTGTTTTTCTGTCTGAATGCAGCTGTACATGAATTTGATCAGAAAGACTGCGCATTGATGGACTCCTTTAATTAGTCTGATTTGTCACAGCCACAAATATACACACAAATGAATCTCAAACAATAATACATTTTGCACAGAACCAATGAAAAGAAGAACATGATCTAAGATACAAAATATTCAACCAAAGAACACATTATGGCTTTTTATCTCTGCATTACAGCAATGTCAGACACTCATCCAAATAAATAAAGACGTGAATTATAAGGGTTCAGAAGCCATTTCATTGATATTATTGGGCACAAAGTACTCCAACTCTGATTGGGAGGGTTGTTAGGCTCCACCAAGAGGACACAATCTGTCTTCAACCGTGGTAGAGAAGGAAAAGTTGTGCGGTGAAAAGTGCCAGACAATGTTATCACAGGGGCAACATCCGAGTTACAAAAACTATTTACCACAGCTTAAGTACAAGATTACAAGATTTGTAAATTAATTTTATGTAATAAATTATATTGACAATATTGCATGCATGAATTTCTATGTAAATTAAAGGAAACCTATATCATTATATTGTTACACTTTAGTTTTGTTTTACTTTATTTCAGAATTGCCGACATTTTGAATTTCCGCCTGCTTTGGCGACCTGATCTCACTCCCAGCGTGTCAACTACAGCAGCCTGGTTGGTCAGTGGCCCAACCCTTCTAAGTGTGACACTGTAGTTATTCCTCCTGCATCATTGCGAGATGCAACTCTCTTCTGCAGTTGTATGAAGAGCGAGAAAAGTTTGTGTCAGGGGGTTTGGATGGGTGTAACACATTGCATTCCTCTAGGAGACTGGTTGTGTTTTTATGGTATGTAAGTGAGGTAACTCGTATAAATTCTGTAATCAGTAATTAGTGTAAGTGTATGGGACGTAACTGAACTCATGAGTCATATAGTTATTGTGATCACTGCAGTCAGATTTGGTACAGACCTGCACCAAATTTCACAAATATCTACATATCGTTGCTTTAAGGCTTGTGACCAAGCTGTCATTTTTGACAAGTTGGGAGCAGAAACATGTTGGCTTTGACATGATGTAGAAAAGGTTTTCTTGCAAGTAGCATATCCATTGGTACCAAAAATATCTCACCCTTGTTATTCCAAGACATGCTTCCATGGGGGCCTTCGAGGAGAGACTCTGTGGCCAGACACAACAATTAACACTCCTCGTGATTGCATTGTTTTTTTACTTCTGTGAACCACCACACTAACCACAAGGAGGTTTTGTAATCAAAGATGTGATGAATGCCTATCTCATAAAAATAGTGATGATAATGTGAAAAAAGCAACAGTGGGCAAAAATGGAGTTTCTCATCTACTGACATTGAGACACAAGAAACACGAGAGATTACAGTCAAACTTTGATCAACGCAAAGCAGCCAACAGCAGAGGTTGACATTAAGATCTGCCTCGTCTGCTCAGCAACATCATCAGTTCAAGCAAAAAGCATTTTTGGAATACAGGCAGTAGCTTCCTATCACTGATAGAGGATCTGTAAATCGAACCAGTGATCATTTGTTATATAGTCTATCTGAGTGCTGCTGGTTCTTTCTTCATGTGATAAAAACTGGTCCAGACCCAGACCATGTTTCACTTACACATTAGGTCAGACACATTGAAACATACAATGAGAGAACATTAGACATACATGCAGTCATTTATACATCCAGTCGCAGCACAAAACCACTTGTAATAAATACATATTCAACATCAAAATATGCTAGAAAAACTAAATAACAAATCAATCACCTACACAGCAGAACTGGGCTGTAGCTGATGTACTGTAGTTTGCTTTGTAAGAGTGTTGATAAAGAGAAAGGGCAAAGCCTCAGTGGTGAATGTAAGAAACACATAAGAAGGCTGTGACTGTGAATGGATGGTGCCTACAATCATCACTTTTATGAAACTGCCTTTTATTATGTAGGGGAGAACGAGGTAAAAAGAAGCGAGTCCAGTGGGTAAAATGGGCCACCTCTGTCTCTAGGTAAGCATACAAGTCATGTGACCACAAATTAAGGAAGTAGACTTCACATTACTATAACCATTATCTGAAACAAGTACACTTTTTTGTAGTAAAATCAACAAATGTTAAAAGTAATGTCAACAGTCTGGTGCACAGACTAGAGTGGCACAGGGAACAATCTATTGCTCAATGTCAGCTGGCTGTTGATTTTAGAAATGGCAGACATTCGTACACACAAATTCTGAAACTGAACCTGCTGTTCACTAGGACACATGTCTGTATTTTGCTCAGCTTCAGTGTGTGTAGTTTGGAACAGAAGTAACAGGAGTGACATCTTACACAATATCACTGCATATCCAACATGAGCTCTATACGATCTTCTTTTATGCTTTTTGGACTTGACAAGCAGTTTCCTATGTCTTTATACCAAGCTATCCCTGTCATGTTCCCTACAGATCTTTTGTCCTCCACCTGCACCATTCATCAACAGACAGTATACCATCATTTTCAATTCACAAGCATTTTCATCCTCAGGTTTAGTGTCAGGAAGACAGTGTGTATGCAAAGAGTAAGACCAAACCAACTGTGATTTACAGATTCTTCCACGGGATGGTGCAATAATTCCATTAGTCAATTTAGGTCCAGAATGAGTGTGAGGAGGAAGATGAAAATAATTGTATGTTGATTAAAAAGGAAAGGGAGCAAAGTTTACACACTGAACAGACACAGTATTATCTAGAATCCATCTGTTTCTGAGAACATGCCAATCCAAAACTCCAGGTCAGACAGAGACAGAAGAAAACATGTGCACAGTTTTACTGGGGCAGTATTCATTGATATTAAGCCTCTCTATGGAATCATGGAATGGGATGTCAGAAGAAATGACTAGGCTATATGCTATTTGTATGTTTTTACTTATTTGGCAAAAATTGACCTAAAAGAAGACATTTCGATTTTGTTTATTTCAATAATGTTTGAGACACTGGCATCTAATGTCATTTTTATACCAACAGTGTGCATCCAGTGAGTCAGACTACTCAGAGGCGTAAAGCTTAAATGATGTTGCCACTAATATGTCCAGGGTAAGGTTTTATCCTCTTTTGTGAAATTAAAACTGTGCACATAGTCTCAAGTGAGAATTCAATTGTTGGCTGTTGTACATTTCCCAAAGAATTCAAGAGTCGATCCTGTATTAAAACCTTAGGTGAGGATTCTATGTTGGTTTTGTATACTGACAACATATAGAGATTGGCACAGTGTCCTGGCATGTGACTAAGATCAAGCCAGAACTCGCAGAAGTCGGTCAGAGCAAAAGACATTGAGATGATTATTGACAGCAGACAACTAGACAGTAAAACAAAAAGTAGAGGGAACTTTAAGTTCAGAGGATTCTAAACTTCCACAGCCTCTTTCATAATTTCAACAAACTGCGCTTATTAGCTATACTGCTGAAAAGCCTGAAAAGTGGCAGTCAAAGAAAACATTTTGCATTATGGCCCATCATGCATGGAAGTACTGGTAAAGACATGAAAATCAGCTAGATTAACATTATTCCTCACACCGTCATGTGGTTAGTAAATCCAGCGTGTAATAATAAATGCAATTAATTGTCAAGGATCAAACTTTCTTTCAAAAATAAACTTTCTATTTCAGCCTAATTTCTGAACACTTTTTGTGCACACCCAAACCGTCTGCTCCCACCAGCCCTCCTCTGAAACCTGTACAACATGAAAATGGTTCACATAAAAAGAGAGCTTGGCATTTTACATTTAATAGGTGTGTACGTGTAAAGTATTTCCATTCTTGCTCTCTTAACAATGCAGAGTGAAGTCTAAAACAATTCAAACAGCCTCCAACAATAAATGAACATGTTGTGCCTCTTCCCTTCCTTTATGACTCATGACCTCACTGAAGGATTTTCTCTCGTGTGTCAGGAAGTCTGAGGGCCACCAGACCGCCACACACCAGCGCAGCGAAGGACAGCAGGATGGGGATGGCTTTGGTAATGCCGACAAAGCTGGAGAAGATGGTGCTGCCTAGAACTGCTGCCAGCTTACAAAGAGCATTCAGGACGCCAAATGCTGTGGCCCTGAGAGACAGAGACATACACAAGACATGGGCTTTATAGGACCACTTTATTAAAACTGAAACTTCTTCAATTACCTGTATTTTTAAGTTCTTTGAAGGTCCATTTTGTCAGAAATTGTCAGAATTTGAAGGAAGCTCTAAAACTATAGGGGGCAAAACAGCCACTAACTGCTGCTCACTGTGATCTTTGCTGTAGCTATATTTGGCTTATAGCGGCTAGCTGCTGTTCATAAGCAAGTGGCTCAGTTCGCTGTGAAGCAAAGTGGCTCAATAAGGTAACAGGAGTCAGCCCACACTGTAACAGAAGTCACCAAAGTTAACAGGGCTCAGCACGAGGCTTAGTGACCTTCCAGTCAACTTCGCTGGACAGCAGACTGGGACTGAACACAAGCCTCTGAGAGTGGCAGAGGTCAGTTTGAAGACAGGGGATACAGTACAGATTTGATTTACAGCGGCTGTGATCAGGACTATGATTCCGGGGGTGTGAAGACACGGCAGAAGGGAATGAAAAGACATGAAGCGGCAGAGGAGAGAGAGTCGGTCATCAGCAGTGGGCGAGAACGGAGTGTAGAGCATGAATATTTTCAGATCTTACTCTGTTAACTGAGGATTCATTTGGACTGAACTAGGGGTGACTGTGTAGACAAAACCAAGACTCAATTGGTAAGTTTGATTTAACTTCTGTCCAGATTGAATGAAGTGTGTTTTGCAATGAGTTAACAAGGTGATTAAGCTCGTCTCGGTTCAGTTAACGAAAGAAACTTAAATTCAGATGGTGTATGGTGTATTTCCTTTCTTCAATTTTGTTGACTTATTCGATTAAGTAGCGGAGTTGCAGCTTTTACATCTCCCAACCGAAACTATCACACTATCACCTCTTGAGGTACAAAGTACTATTATGAGACAGGACTGGCTGTTTAGCACACTAACTTCAGTTGAAATCTTTTCTAGATGTCGACGATGTCAAGATGTCAATAAAAATAAGTCTTTGACATAACAAGACTGCTCTTACTTACTTGTTCAAACAACTTGTTTTTGAAGGTTTGGCCATATCTTTGAAACTGCTGCTTTGACAGTTTGTATAACAGTGCATTCAGACCAAATGTGAGGCGAATTATTTGCGCGTCTAGATTACGTACAAAGTCAATTTAAAACACTAATAATTAGTAATAGGTTTAACATATTGAACTTGAGTGACATTTTTGCATGATGGTGTGTCGTGAAAGCCCTCGGCGTTCAAATTCACACTGAAGTCATGACATTTTGCTGACGTCCAGACATTGACCATGAACAACAATGGAGTAGAGGATAATAATCAATAATTGAGACCGTTCACAGACACCCGTTGCTGTACGAAAACACATCTACTATCAAGTGAGTGAGGAAGTCAGACTACCTGGTAAGTTTTGGAAATATGGCAGCAGGTCTGCTCCAACTCTCACCTCTTTTAAATCCAGACTAAAGACTTTTCTGTTTGTCACTGCTTTTTACTGAAGTAATTTTAAGTCTTTGAACTGCACTGTGACTTTTATTCTTTTGTCTTGTCTCTTTTAAACCTTTTCTAATTCATCCTACTTGTTTTAATGTTTCTTATGGGTTAGGGTTAGGGTTAGGTTACATATTTGCATGCTCCTGTAAAGCACTTTGAGTTGCCTTGTGTCTGAATTTTGCTATACAAATAAACTTGCCTTGCCAAACTTGCCTAGCACTGAACAAGCATTTTAAAAGTTGCTTGCTTGTCGTCTGACAGTCCTGATGAAGCATGAATTCTGTCTTTTTACAAGGCAACATTATGATTTTATTTCAGTGTCCTTGTGTTCCAATTGTGCAGTCAGATCACAGATCATTTACTCACAGGAGTAAGGCTACACAAATACTCTCTATGCGTTTGGTCTGAACGCACCATTATACATTTAGACACTGACACAGAATAGGTCAGTATAGTTGTTTTAGTTTCTTCATTTGATAAGTACATCATACAAAAATAAGGTATATCAACACAGCTGTAACAATGAAATATGTCACCTTTTAGAAGCAGGGTACAGTTCCACAGTCACCACCTCGATGCCATTCCATGCAGCTACACTGACGCCACAGAACAGACACTGCAGTACAATGATCGCTGATTGGCTGAAGCTCAGGAACAGGAAGAAGGTACAGCCTGCTGAAAGGAGCATTGATCCACCTGAGGAGATCACAGAATTATTTTATTGAGTCCTGTAGATTCTCAATGTATGTGGCATGCTGTATTGATACAACTCTTTTTCTGTTCGTTCTTTTTTACAAATAGCTTTTGCTGAACAAGCAGCAAAAAACATTGTAAGTCAACAGACAGAGGAAAATGAACAAGTAGAAAACTACTACAACTGCTGCTAATAACTAAAAAGCCAACTGACACTGTGGCATTGTAATTTCATGCTTGGAATGTTGTCTATATTTCAAAATAAAAGATCAACAATCATAAGCAAAGGTTGAACACTTCTGAACATCACCTATGATCTTGATCCTGCCAATCTTCTCCATGTAGAGCGCTGAGATGATATTGCCTGGCAACACAGCCAGACTGCCCAGGAAGCTGACCAGGTAAATAAGTACGTCGTTTTCCTCAACAGTGTCTAGGTGGCACCCATGTTTGCTGTGCTCAAAGGAGGTGTTCTCCATCCTACAGTCGATGAATTTCTCCTCCCACAAGTCTACAGAGAAACAGGGAGAACATGAGACTGGATGATAAATTTTGATGGAAAATTTTAATTTCATAAAATGTTCTATGTTACTGATATTTAGTCCTGTATACGATCTTTGCCTCCTGTATTTGCCATTGGATCATGACTGGGATCATTTTAAATTCAAGGTGAAACACTTTTTAAAGGGAAAAGTAAGTAATTTAGTCATGAATGATCTGGTGCTTTTTAAGGTCCATCCAGGGAAGGGCATTGTAAATTTAGATCCAGGGTACGACAGTTCATACAGGGAGGAAATCAACAATGTTACAGAGTGGTGCACAGAGAACAATCTATTTCTTTGTATTTTTGTTTTATGGTCACACTCATTTTCAATGGGAGTGCTTGGGGCAAATTAGTGATAGCATCAAAATCGCTATTTTTAAAACACTAAGAAGACTTGACACAACATGAAACTTTGCTTGTAGTATCACCAGGGTCTCTATACTTTTTTGTGTACACAGAGTTTAAAAAGAGAGTTTTTGAACAACTCACCTTAGCAGTAGCTTGTTCCACTAGCCGTCGTCATGGCAGCTGAGAAGTATCGATCTCAGAATGCGACATAACCTGGAGGACAGTTAAGTCGGAACGCTACTGTCTTCCAGCAACAACTATCCACGCGACATCCCTTGTGACTTTTCTGGCTTTTGATTTTAGTATTGTTTCTTATATGAGGCTCCTTTTTCAACTTCAAGGTCAATATGGTTTTTTGTAACGACAAAACAACAAATTATCCTGCATTTATATGGAACTAAGCTTGAGGAAGCGGTCCACCTTAACTCACCTCCATGTTAAGTCGCATTCGGAAATCGATACTTCTCACTGGCAGGATGGTGGCGAGTGGAGGAAACATCTGCTAATGTGAGTTGTCCAAAAACTCTCTTTTTCGTAAACTCTGCGTACACAGTTTTTTAATAAAACATTCCCACAATGTTACACAATATCAACGGAAGAACATTGTCAAGGCAACATGCGGAAAATGTTTTTAGGATGTTATTAAAGCCTCAGATTTCAGCACATTTTTTATAAAACGTTCCCACTATGTTATGTTATAACAAACGAAAAACATTCTCAAAGCAACACATGGAAAATGCTTTGATACCTCAGATCACAGAAAAGAACATCCTAAAACGTTCCTGAAATATGATATGTTGACAAAGGAAGGATGTTTTAGGTGTAACATTCTTGGGATTTTTTGGGGATGTTACTAAGGCCTCATATTACAGAACTTTTTTTATAAAATGTATCTGTATTGTGATATGTTCACAAAGGAATAACATTCTCACTGCAACACTCTGAGGATGTTTGGGGGACATTGTTATATAAATAATTCCCACAATATTACATGATCACAAAGTAACAACATTCTCACTGCAACATTCAGAAAATCTTTTATGGATGTTATTAAGGCTTCAGATTACAGAATGTTTTTTTTTTATAAAACGCTTCTGTAATGTAACGTCCTTAACAAAGGGAGAACATTCTCAAAGCAACATTTGGAAAATGTTTTGTGGATATTTTTAAGGCCTTAGATAACAGATGACAGAGCTTTTTTTTTAATAAAATGTCATAAACCCATGCCAGCTCCAGGGAAGCAAGCCAAGTTACCTCAGAAAAGCCAATGCAAGCCAAGACACGACCAAACACACCACAACAGGCTTGGCACACATAAGGCCCAAGGGGTGCTTGAGGCCCTGCCCTTTTTGCCTCCTATTATAAAGTGCCCTTTTGTGTTTTTTTTTAAAATAATGAATAAATAAAATTCCTGTTAGGGTTATGTCAAAAAATATATAAAACCGCGTGTAAAAACGCCACAATTATCTACCGTACGCATTTCGTACGTAATATAGTGTCGTGTGTCTGTGTTGAGCCTAAAGCCGCTTTTCTGTCTGCTGCGGCTCCGCTCTGTCTCTCTCTACGAACGGTCGGTCTTTGAAATTAAAAGCCCCTCGCTAAGAACCCAGTTCTAAACTCCAATGGGGTGTAATGTAAAGCTCTTATTTTGAAGACAAAGAGAGAAAGAAGCCGCTGCCTCATCAGAACTCCACCACGCACATAGATGAGACGTGACAGTGGAGCGACTTGAACCTTTGTGAGTTATAAAGCAATTAACACAACTTCTTTGTGGGGGCTAACAAGTCGCCTTCCTCTTATACAATGTGCTTAAATATGAGTAGGCTAATATTTCAGAGTAGCCTCCATTGTGCTTGTTAAGCTAACTGCTTGTTAATGAGAGTTAATAATAATCTGACAGCTGTCTGTGTCCGCTGTTTATCTTGCCACAAATCTTAAACTTCTTCCAGATATTGAGTTCACTGTGACTTTGCTGTTGTAAACATTGTTGTTCCTATTTACAGTCATAGTCATTTCTTGGTTTTGTCACATTTTTAGATGTGTAGCATGTATTTCTAGTTTGCACTTGCCCCCCAATAAATAGCCTAATAATAAACCAGTGTTTTATTGAACCGCAGCTGAATTGCATGTCTTCCAAACCTCAGTAGTATGATGATGTGAATAAAACTCATGTTGACACAAATGAAATGGCAGTTGCATATCACTCACAGCTACACAGCTAAGTAGTTAGCTTTCTATAAGTACTTTGTTTATTAATTTTACATTAATCAATCTCCATATTGTGTAATTAAGGCGCAAAAATTTTTTCGTGCACACTATGCACACGCACATACTGCCCTTTTCTGACTTTGAGCCCCTGCCCCTCTATAATCATGTGCACGTCCCTGCTCCACAATGACATCGCTAATCCATCCATACTCGCAGCCGTCCCAGGGCTGATAAATTGGCTAAGTTGCCGTTTGCAAATGACTTTATCAGCTACAAATCAACTAATGCCAGATCCATGCTGTCTGGCCACTGGCTGCTAGCTCCTAATGGCCATCAGTGTCATTCTGATTCTTACACATAGGCCTAGCAGGCCTACCTTTAAATTAGTGAGAACATCCAAGTGTAATGGATGGATGAATGGATTCTAACTTGTGACAATCACAAGCAATCACAATCAGTGAGTCAAGGATATTCAGGTAAAATCAAACAAATCATTTTATAGCTCAAATTCACAAATCGCAAAATTACATCAAGGGGCTTTACAATATATATTTTACAACACAGGCTACATGGGACGGATTTCCTACAGAGTGAGCAATGGAGGAAACCTCAGGAAGAGCAACAGAGTTGGATCCCTCTCCTGGGATTGAAAGACATGTAATATTGCATGTAAAATGCCAGTATGGACAATCTGGGTGACAAAATTAGAGATAAATTCATGACAATGTCAGATCAACTCAAGTGTTTTACAGTATTTTTTACAAAAAGTTAAGTTTAAAGTTTAGGTTTAAAGTGCACATGTCTGAGGGCTTTGCCAGTTTTTGTTGATTTTTTTGTTTTTTTTGGTTCTAGCAGAATGTCTAATGGGGAAAGTGCAATTGAAAAAACGTAACCCTAACCCTTGGGTTATAGCTAAAAGAATATAAATAAATAATTCTGTTGAAAGACTTTTGATTATTGATGTTATGAAAGTTTTACATGTGTTAATAGTCCAATTCCAATAGTTAAGGAAATGATCAGTGATCCTAGTGAGGATATTTTTGTCTTAAGATGAAGTGGGAATGTTGTTATAGTGTTTTAATGTTTAAATATTTTAATGAAAAGTTACAGCAAAACATTTATAGATTTTTTTCAAAGCATGTTATCCAACTCTAAAATAGTATCATTCCAGGAACATTAAAAACTTTCATCTAAAAATGTTTTAAGAACATTTGGGCATAATGTTCTAACAGGGCTTTTAGTAAACATTTTAAGGAGGTTATCACTAAACATGTTTGTAATGTTTTTAGAGAACGTTAACTTCCCGCTGAGAATGTTTTCAAGAACGTTCGGGCATAACGTTCAAGCAATGTTTTCACTGAACATTTTAAGGAGGTTATCGCAAAACATTTTTAGAATGTTTTTAGAGAACGTTATCCTCAAACATTCTGGGAGCTTAGAACGAGATATTTGGGGCGGCTGTAGCTCAGCCAGCGAGTAGAGCAGGTCGTCTGGCTGCCGGTTCAAATCCCAGCTCCCCCGGGCAGGGTTGAGCTGTGTGTCGAAGTGTCCCTGAGCAAGATACTGAACCCCAAATTGCTCCTGATGTGCAGTTGGCACCTTGCATGGCAGCCTCCTCCATCAGTGTATGAATGTGTGTGTGAATGGGTGAATGTGGCAAATACTGTTAAGTGCTTTGAGTACTGGAAAAAGCGCTATATAAATGAAAGTCCATTTAAAGAAAACATCCCACTGAGAACGTTTTCAAGAACATTAGGGCATAGCATTCAAGCAATGTTGTCACTGAACATTTTAAGAAGGTTATCACAAAACATTTTTGGAATGTTTTTAGAGAACGTTATCCTCGAACATTCTGGGAACTTAAAAAAACTTCCGGCTGAGAATGTTTTCAAGAACAGTAGGGCATAACGTTCAAGCAATGTTTTCACTGAACATTTTAAGGAGGTTGTCAAAAAACATTTTTTAGAATGTTTTTAGTGAACGTTATCCTCTATGGAGGACCAAACCTGACATAAGTATAAATTAATAAATAAATACATAAATAAATAAATGCATAAATAAATACATAAATAAATAAATAAATACATACATAAATAAATAAATACATAAATAAATGCTGAAATAAATAAATAAATAAATGCATAAATAAATAAATGCATAAATAAATGAATAAATAAATAAATGCTGAAATAAATGTATAACTAAATAAATAAAAGTATAAATAAAAAGAATAAATGCTTTTTATTTATTTCTGTATTTCTGTTCACCTACATTTATTTATTTCTGTATTTCTGTTCACCTACATTTATTTATTTCTGTATTTCTGTCACCTACATTTATTTATTTCTGTATTTCTGTGTCCATATGTAAATGAGGAGGTAGGAGGTCCTAACCTCAGTCAAGAGCATGATTGGTCAAATCGGAGAGCCAGACAAAAGCAAACGATTCCTGATCCCAAGCCTCGCTCTCTGTAACGTTGTAAACCAGCTCCAGTTGGCTTAATGGCCTCGACCGGTGTGACAGGTTAACTGGCGTTTATTTTAACTTGCGAGGGTCCCAGATGTGCTGGCGGTGTGGTTTGAGAATCCTGTATTGAGAGAGAGGGGTCCTCAGCCATGTCCGCTAACCAGGAAAAAAATTCTGCTCATCGCTCCAAGTCATGTAAATGTGTATTCGTTTTGATGTGGCTTGAGCACTTCTATCCACTCGGAGATGCCGGAGCTGCAACCTGCAAACCACTGCTAGACGAGCGCTACAGAGCACATATCGTCCAGAAGTGCATGTTGTCGGATCTCATATCTTTGTCGTGAATCTCTGTACTCTCAAACAGCTCATGGGTGAACAGTATTAAGCATTTGTTCACGCCGAGCGGCGTGGATAGTGTGGATATCGCTGTTAGCTCTTATGTTAGCTGTGAGCTCTTATGTTAGCTGTTAGCTCTTGGCTGCTCGCTGTAGCGCTGAGAGCGTAGTGTCCAGGTTAACTGTTGACACATGTACCATCGAGAGTGAGATACATGTCTGGGCTTTCCTATGAACCATTGTCGCTACAGGTGTTTGTATCACAGGTTGATCTGGACGTCTCACGATTTGCCACAGCCGACTGACCGCATGCTGAGTTTGGGCTGGATGTCAACTTACTCTGCAGACTGTTTGACCAGCGGGCTATATGACAGTATACAGTTTTCACACTGGCTTCGCTTCAGCTTAATAACGGTGTATGCGGCTCGGAACGATGGCTTTAAGTAACCATTTGAACGCAGTGCAGAATGAAAAATACCCGATGGTAACCTGAACGCTGTGCTACAGCGAACAGCTAACAGCTAACATAAGAGCTAACAGCTAGCATAAGAGCTAACAGGGGTCTCCACGCCGCTCTCGAGCCGCTCGGCATGAACAAATGCCTCAGCCTGTTCCATGAGTTATATGAGAGTACAGAGATTCACGACTAAGATATAAGACCGACAACATGCACTTTTGGACGATTTGTGCTCTGTAGCGCTCGTCTAGAATACACATATACATGACTTGAAGCGACGAGCAGAATGTTTTTCCTGGTTAGCGGACATGGCTGAGGACCCCTCTCTCTCCAGACGGGATTCTCAAACCACACCACCAGCACACCTGGGACCCTCGCAAGTTAAAATGAAAGCCAGTCAAATTCATCACTAAACCAGAGCTACATGAACAAATGTCAACAACTGCAGCAAACAGTTAGCTGAGCGGGCTTGCTGGTAGCCAGCAACATTCCTGTACAGTGTACAGGAATCAGCGCCGCTAGTAAGGCAGAAGTAGTAGACCCTCATCGAGTACACTCCTGTAACCAATCATGCTCTTGACTGAGGTTAGGACCTCCTACCTCCTCATTTACATATGGACACAGAAATACAGAAATAAATAAATGTAGGTGACAGAAATAAATAAATGTAGGTGAACAGAAATACAGAAATAAATAAATGTAGGTGAACAGAAATACAGAAATAAATAAAAAGCATTTATTCTTTTATTTATACTTTTATTTATTTATTTATACATTTATTTCAGCATTTATTTATTCATTTATTTATGCATTTATTAATTTATGCATTTATTTATTTATACATGTATTTATGTGTTTATTTATTTATTTATACTTATGTCAGGTTTGGTCCTCCATAATCCTCGAACATTCAGGGACATTTAGAATTTAGCAGCTGTAGCTCAGCAGGTAGAGCAGGTTGTCTGGTCAGAAGGTCACTGGTTCGAATCCCAGCTCCCCCGGGCTAGGTTGAGCTGCATGTCGAAGTGGCCTTGAGGAAAATAGTGTACCCCAAATTGCTCCTGATGTGAAGTTGACACCTTGCATGGCAGCCTCTACCATCAGTGTGAGAATGGGTGAATGTGGCAAATATTGGAAAAAGGGCTATATAGATGCATTTTTTTTGATAACCCTAACCCGTTGGAACATTAGGGCCTAACATTCAAGCAATGTTGTCATTGAACATTTTAAGGAGATTATCACAAAACATTTTCGAAATGTTTTTAGAGAACGTTATCCTCGAATATTCTGGGAACTTAACGAAAACTTCCCGCTGAGAACGTTTTCAAGAACATTAGGGTGAAACGTTCAAGCAATGTTGTCACTGAGCATTTTAAGGAGGTTATCACATAACATTTTTAGAATGTTTTTTGAGAACATTATCCTCGAACGTTCTGGGAACAACTAAAACTTCCCGCTGAAAATATTACAAGAACATTCTCGGTAACTTCTCAGAACGTTTTTAGAACAATAAATTGCTAGCTGGGTAGCCACAGCCTGTGAACAAATTAAAAGGGTTTTGTTCTGACTCCTGAATACTCTCTGAGTAACAGGCACAATATTGGTGTCTGAGAATGATGGCTCCCATATGTTCCACTTGTTTCTCATCTCTGCCCAATTGGACCCACTTGGGTAAAAGTGGAGATGGAGCCAAGGACAATGTGTTTCAGTTAAAATCAACCCAGTCTCACAGCAAAGCCTGTAACAGACCCGCTGATTGTTATTGTGAGTGTGACCACTTGCCTCACCTAGGCACGAAAAGTACATGCGCACATGAAGGTGCAGTACCAGCAGCACAGGATGAACATAGTACAAAGAGCCAAGAAGTCCACAGCAGAAGCAAAACAGAGATGACTGGATGGTGAATTCATAGGACCTTCCCCTTGCAACCAAGGTTTGAGTGCCAAGAGAAGCAAGTAGTCAGTAGTGACTGTTTGATCCATCCATCCATCCATCCATTGTCATCCGCTTATCCGGGGCCGGGTCGCGGGGGCAGCTGCCTGAGCAGGGACACCCAGACTTCCCTCTCCCCGGACAATTCCTCCAGCTCTTCCGGGAGGATCCCAAGGCGTTCCCAGGCCAGCTGGGTGACATAGTCACTCCAGCGTGTCCTGGGTCTTCCTCGGGGTCTCCTCCTGGCGGGACATGCCAGGATCACCTCCCGAGGGAGGCATCCCGGGGGCATCCAAACAGATGCCCGAGCCACCTCAGCTGGCTCCTCTCGATGTGGAGGAGCAGCGGCTCTACTCCGAGCTCCTCCCGGGTGACAGAGCTCTTCACCCTATCTCTAAGGGAGCACCCTGCCACCCTGCGGAGGAAACTCATTTCGGCCGCTTGTATCCGGGATCTTATTCTTTCGGTCATGACCCAAAGTTCATGACCATAGGTGAGGGTAGGAACGTAGATTGACCGGTAAATCGAGAGCTTCGCCTTTCGACTCAGCTCTCTCTTCACCGCGACAGACCGATACAACGACTGCATTACTGCGGCCGCTGCACCGATCCGCCTGTCAATCTCACGCTCCATCCTTCCCTCACTCGTGAACAAGACCCCAAGATACTTGAACTCCTCCACTTGAGGCAGGAACTCTCCCCCAACCTGGAGGGGGCAAGCCACCTTTTTCCGGTTGAGAACCATGGCCTCGGACTTGGAGGTGCTGATTCTCATCCCAGCCGCTTCACACTCGGCTGCAAACCACCCCAGGACATGCTGGAGATCCTGGCTCGAAGGAGCCAACAAGACCACATCATCCGCGAAAAGTAGAGATGAAATCCAGTGGCTCCCGAACCAGACCCCCTCCGGCCCGTGGCTGCGCCTAGAAATTCTGTCCATAAAAATAATGAACAGAACCGGTCACAAAAATGGCAGCCCTGCCGGAGTCCAACATGCACTGGGAACAGGTCTGACTTACTGCCGGCAATGCGAACCAAGCTCCTGCTCCGGTCGTACAGGGACCGTACAGCCCTTAACAGAGGGCCTCCGACCCCGTCCTCCCGGAGCACCTCCCACAGAATGCCACGAGGGACACGGTCGAATGCTTTCTCCAAGTCCACAAAACACATGTGGACTGGTTGGGCAAACTCCCATGAACCCTCGAGCACCCTGCGGACGATATAAAGCTGGTCCAGTGTTCCGCGGCCAGGAGGAAAACCGCATTCAGCTTGGTGCTGAATCCGAGGTTCGACTATCGGCCGAATTCTCCTCTCCAGTACCCTGGAATAGACTTTCCCAGGGAGGCTGAGGGGTGTGATCCCCCGATAGTTGGAACACACCCTCCGGTCCCCCTTTTTCAATAGGGGGACCAGCACCCCAGTCTGCCAGTCCAAAGGCACTGTCCCCGACTGCCACGCGATGCTGCAGAGACGTGCCAACCAAGACAGCCCCACAATATCCAGAGACTTGAGGTACTCAGTGCGGATCTCATCCACACCCGGTGCTTTGCCACTGAGGAGCTTCCCAACTACCTCAGTGACTTTGGCTTGGGTGATGAATGGGTCCACCTCTGAGTCCCCAGCCTCTGCTTCCTCTATGGAAGGCGTGTCAGTGGGATTGAGGAGATCCTCAAAGTATTCCTTCCACCGCCCGACGTTATCCCCAGTCGAGGTCAATAGCTCCCCACCTCCACTGTAAACAGTGTTGGTGGAGGACTGCTTCCCCCTCCTGAGGCGCCGGATGGTTTGCAAGAATTTCTTCGAGGCCGACCGATAGTCCTCCTCCATGGCCTCTCCGAACTTTTCCCAGACCCGAGTTTTTGCTTCCGCGACTGCCCGTGCTGCCGCACGCTTGGCCTGCCGGTACCCGTCAGCTGCCTCAGGAGTCCCCCGGGCCAACCAGGCCCAATAGGACTCCTTCTTCAGCTTGACAGCATCCCTTACTTCCGGAGTCCACCACCGGGTTCGGGGATTGCCGCCACGACAGGCACTGGAGACCTTACGGCCACATGGTCCATTCAGACTCAATGTCCCCAGCCTCCTTCGGGATTTGGTCAAAGCTCTCCCGGAGGTGGGAGTTAAAGACCTCTCTGAGAGAGGGTTCCGCCAGACGTTCCCAGCAGACCCTCACAATACGTTTGGGTCTGCCAGGTCTGTCCAGCTTCCTCCCCTGCCAGCGGATCCTACTCACCACCAGGTGGTGATCAGTTGACAGCTCAGCCCCTCTCTTCAGCCGAGTGTCCAAGACATACGGCCGGAGGTCAGATGACACGACCACAAAGTCGATCATTGACCTCCATTCTAGGGTGTCCTGGTGCCACATGCACATTTGGACACCCTTATGCTTGGTGGAACATGGTGTTCGTTATGGACAAGCTGTGACTAGCACAGAAGTCCAGTAACAAAACACCACTCGGGTTCACATCGGGGAGGCCATTCCTCCCAATCACACCCCTCCAGGTAACACTGTCGCTGCCCACGTGAGCGTTGAAGTCCCCCAGTAGAACGACGGACTCCCCGGTTGGAGCACTCTCCAGTACCCCTCCCAGGGACTCCAAGAAGGCCGGGTACTCTGCACTGCTGTTCGGCCCATAAGCCGAGACAACAGTGAGAGACCTATCCCCGGCCCGAAGGCGCAGGCAAGCGACCCTCTCGTTCACTGGGGTAAACTCCAACACATGGCGGCTGAGCTGAGGAGCTATAAGCAAGCCCACACCAGCTCGCCGCCTCTCACCGCAGGCAACTCCAGAGTAGAAGAGAGTCCAGCCTCTCTCAAGGAGTTGGGTTCCAGAGCCCAGACTGTGCGTGGAGGTGAGCCCGACTATCTCTAGCCGGTACCGCTCAACCTCCCGCACCAGCTCAGGCTCTTTCCCCCCCCAGTGAGGTGACATTCCATGTCCCCATGGCTAGAGTCACCGTCCGGGGATTGGGTCACCGGGGTCCCCGCCCACGACTGCCACCCAAATCACACCGCACCGGCCCCTTCTGAACCCTCCTGCGAGTGGTGAACTCACTGGAGGGCGGGCCCACGTCGCTCTTTCGGGCTGGGCCCTGCCGGGTCCCGTGGGCAAAGTCCCGGCCACCAGGCGCTTGCCTGCGAGCCCCAACCCCAGGGTGACTGTTTGAAGAAAGCTACTATTATGTGTCTAAATGGATGTTGCATGTTTAATATTGCTATTTTGGCCACAAAATGAGGCCGTGATATTTTGACGGGTAGGTGAGGCCAAACATGTTAGTTACACAGTGGACTGGCGGCATTGTTGGATATCAGAGGGGATTCAGGTGTTCATTTGCTCTGTTCCACAAATTAATATTTGACCTCAAACCTGCATTTACTGATTCTTCCAAACCCATGGTCCAGCTGAACCTACCTGTGTTATGGAAGACAGTGGACCGAATGGTGCAGTTCTCAAAGACTGTGTCTGTGGACCTGATGTCCTCAAAGTGACAGTCTTCAAACAGTGAGTCCTCAAACTTCACTGACTTCATCTCTATACTGATAAACCTATGGGGATGGGATGGGAAACACACACACGCACACACACACACACACACACACACACACACACACACAGACAAAGAAAACATGGAGTCTGACTTCTATTGTAGCAGCACAGAATCAGAATGGACAGCATGGGCTCAACTGTGGTCCAAGATGGCAACCATTGATAATAATGATGACTCATTAAAAAAAGAGTCCATTCTGTCTATTTTAATACTGCAAAGATCATAGAAGTTAAATAATATACAGTAGTGTCACATACTGTATATCTGCCCTGAAAACGAATTCATGCGGAGGTGAAGAATCCATGTACCCTTCGTTCTTTGGTTTTCCGTTTCAAAACCAAATTAAAATAACAGAAAAACAACTTTGTTTTTCTGTTATTTCATTTTAAAACCAGAACGGAAAAACGGAAAAACAGAATAACACAAAATCACACATTTTGTAGCTGTTATTCTGTTTTAAAACAAAAAAGGGGACAGGGAAAACAGAAAAACAACGGCATCAATTTTGTTTTTTTCCCTCAACACAAATAAGGAAGTAGAACTGCCAAGATCACCAACACTTCACTACAAGTAATGGCCGCCCTTCAGCCTTATGCAAATCTAATCTGCGAACTTTTTGAGAGTGGGAAGACAAATTCAGAGAAAAGAGATGTCCTGCAGCGTGAAGGTGCCTCGCAATGCTCCATAATGAGCATTAGGAGGTTTTGCATGGAGCCAACGGCGCCGGATTCATTTTAGAGGTGGGGGGGCCGTGGAGGTTCTTGTGCGGCCCTAAACTTTAATGACTGTGTTGGGTCTCGTGCCTCCATAACACATGTCTCAATAAAAGAGAAAGGCCTGTAGTTGAAGCCAGAAGCCTAAACTACTAATTCTCCAGCCACGAGGGACTAAGGCCCCGTCCAGACGACAACGCCGTTTTGTGAAAACGCACACGTATTGCATCGTTTTGGCCGACTGTCCATACGGCTCCTGAAAACGCAGCGCCTGAAAACGCACTTTTTTGAAAACGGGTCTCAAGGTGGAGAAATCCGAAAACGTAGCCCTCCCGTTTTCTTGTGGATGGCGAATCCGCATACTTTCCAAAACGATGATGCCATCGCCCCACCCCGCGACGTCTTCGCCCGTGTGGACGGGGCCTAATAGAAAAAAGAACCAGGCAAAAGGGCCCACAAGGTGTGAAAACCACGTCACCAGCTGACCTACCCCCAAGACGTCACCTGGTCCCTATTGGCTGTGAGCCAGGAAGTTCCGCCAGGATCACAGTGACGTCACTCCCACGATAAAAGGTCACGGACCACAAAGGACCGGTGTATTTCCCGACAGCTACGTGGCGGATAGACGTCTGCAGCCGTTGTCTTAAGGATACAACCTGAGAAACGATTTCCCCCCCCTTTTTGTTTTGAGCTAAAGTTCAGTTCCCTCCTCGGTGGACGAGATAGAGACTGTTTTGGCTTCCCTTTCGTTTTTGTTCGGACATACAGTATCGTTTGGATCCAGGAGCGCTGCATAACCCAGCCGTTCCCTCATTACCTGCAGAAGGAAGAAGAGAATCTTCAGAAGGAACGAGACCGTCCCTTTCATTGAGTCGACCGATCGCTGTGTAACAGCCTGCCATCAGCTGTGAGGAAGCTCCAGTCTGATCCCACTCTCGCCTCCTGACCGAGTTGGAGCTCCGAGTTGGGCCCCCAACGCGGCATCTAAAGTAAGAGGTCTTTTGTGTGGGCAGAAACAGATGGTATATAGCATGTTGTTTTTCTTTGTTGTGCTTTTGTTTTGCTGTGAAAGGACCGCTGAGTCCGATTTATGGTTACCTGTACTGTGTGCTAACTGTGTTTGCTGAGCTCGCTAGGAGCTCGTTCAGGCTAATCCAGCCTGTATAGTCTTGCCGCCGTGTGTAACCACAATACGTCGTATTCCGGCTCGATCAGTGGACGATAAACAAACCTTAATTCGCTTGTCGGCCATTGTCTGAGGGAGAGACGACCGCTGTGCACCACATGGTCGTTTGTTTATTCCGTTGTTGCCTGCTAAGCCCCGCTTAGCTTCTTCTCTCTTTTACTAACACACACAAACACACACACACACACACAAACACACACACACAACCCCGCTATAACATAAGACGTGTGTCCAGCATATTCCCTTTATTGACTGTAAAGACGGACTTCCCCAGTAGCACGACAGCTACCCCTTTTGGCTATCATCGCACACGAGATCAAAGACGGCGCAACCGCCACCTTTGTTCAAACCTTGCGCGCACGTGTAGTGACCACTTTCGGTCATACAGCCACTGCTGCCATTTTTGAATTCCAGGTACATGAATCAGTGAATCTGAATTCATCATCTCGGAATTCGCACTCTCGCGTGACACTATGTCACGTCCGGTGTTTCCTGTAGTCTCTCCGACGAGACTTCCCAAGTCACGCCCACCAATTTGTAGTCCGGCGAACGTGACTTCCCAAGCCACGTTTCGCCATCTTTGTAGTCTTTATTGGGGACTTTCTGCCACACACACGCACACACACGCACGCACACACACACACACACACACCCACACACACACACGCGTGTTTGGCTTGCTTATGTTTTGAAACAGTTGTTGGTTAAAGAAGGTGATTTGTTTGGTGGAAGAAAGCTTTAATAAACACTTGATTTTAATTGAACAGCCTCTGTGATTATTTTGCACAATCCAATATTGCAACAACTGCTGGTTGAGTCAGTGCTCGGATTCACGCCTTCCCTCTTATCTAATTATTGATATTTTCATAATATTGACAATTTGACTAACTTTCAGGCTTTGAGACGCAAGGTAAATCATTTGATTGTTGATCCCTGATTTCAGGGTGGTGCCCCGTGTTCATTAATGACTCATAGTTACCAAGGTTTCATTAATCAACTATAATAATTTTTGATTAATTAATAATAATATTAATTAATAATCAATAATCAATAACGATTCCCAACAACTGTCGGTCAGTGTGCGAACTATACCGCGGCTTTCGGGGGCCTCACTTATTAAGCCTGGTTTATGCTTCTGCATCGCAGCGACGACGTAGCTACGTCGTCGACCCTACGCCGTCATTGAGCATTCGAAGTTCTGCGTCGAGGGAACGCGTTGTTCTGCAATTCACCGCCAAGCCACTAGGGGGGTGTGGCTGTGTCTTTGTTTGGTTTCGGGGGGTTCATATCGGATTCCTTGGTTTTCTTCCAGTCAGACAGTAAACAATGGCAACTGAGAAGGAGCGGGTGTTTTTGGAGATGGAGATGGAGCTCTCTCTCTCTCTCTCTTGTCCGCCTGGTCCATTTTTTCCGTGCCGCTCGCACCACAAAAACTTTAAAAATGGCGGTGTTGTTATACTGTTGACCGGAAAAGCAACTGCCGGAAATGACGTTCTGAGCGTCGACGACGTAGCTACGCCGTCGCCGCGACGGAGAAGCATAAATCAGGCTTTAGGGGGGACGGACGGACGACGACTACAATGCTTGCGCGTGCCTCAGAGCGAGGACTTACTCAAAACACAACCATTATTACAAGCCTGTACGTCTAAATGCCTTATGTCAGCACATATAAGCACATATCACATTCAACCTCCACACACTCATCAAATCTAAATCAAAACCACAACATGCCAGTCTGGCTACAAGGAACCAAGTCCGCATGAACACCTCTGAAATACTATAACACGCATCAACAGTGCCGGTCAGAAGGAGCTGCAAACAGAATAAAACGTGTTGTTTTAATATATTTTATTAATTGTTAATATAAAATGTTTCCTAATCCAAGTTGTTTTTAATCATTAATGTTCGTGTTCTGGGTTTTTCTATTAAAATCTTGTGTAAATGCAATAATTACGTTTACTATGTGCGATGATATGACTATTGATAAATGTATAATTAAACTTGTTAAAATGTACATTTATAAACTTTATAAAATAAAGTAATTCTATTCTATTTCAGCGTTATTTCGTTTTTTGAAAAAATATGACACGATGAATGCATTCATCACTCAACTTGGTATTTACATGAGAGATCATAGTTTAAAATCTAGCGGTCAGAATGACCGTTTACGGCTGTTCTAGTAGTGTTGAATTTCGGCGCTTCTAGTGTTAAACAGATTTATTTCTTTGCATAAGCAAAATACTTTTTGTCAATGAGGATCATCTCTCTCACTGCTGTCCGTGGTACTGAACTACCAACACAGTCTCACTCCCGACGCGTCATAAACTGACGCTTGGTCAGGGCCCTTCACGTTGTGCACTGATGCCAAAGGTGCCCCTCAGTGCTTATTACGACGCCTTGATCTTGGTGCAAGTTTGAATGTTTATAATTCAGCAAAAAAAGGGGCTACAGACATAAGAGAAACTGTTCTAGAGAACTCTTGATCTCAGCTATCATGTGAGTATAGTCACCAATTGGGGGCGCTCTCAAATATGGTTAAAATTAATTTTCACCCATTTAACAATTACATATTTAAAATGTGATTTCACATATGTGTTTACCACCCCCTTAAACTGCTTAACATACTATCAGATCAGTATTTTCAACTTCCAATTATTGGGAAAACACTAATATTGAAAAAAAAACTACAATTCCATAGAGGCACGCCATTTAGTTTGATACAAATCAGCATCATAGTTGTAGTACTTCCGGTTTCTGAAGTAGGGTTGTACATAGGGTCGTATAATGACATATCTACTGAATATACGAAATAGCTAGTACAGCCGAACTAGTAATTACACTGCATTTAGATGATACATGTTAACAAAAATTGTATATGTTGTTTTATTTTAGATATTTAAGCCAAAACAGTAGTCGAACGCGGGCGGGGGCGGGAGATCCGGGCAAACGGCCGAGTGACCACTGTCGGCTGTCGTCTCGTGTGCAGCCTTCTACATGCGTGCGTGTGTGTGTGTGTGTGTGTGTGAAGGGGGCGACTTCATGAACACACACAAAATCTTGATTAGTTTGAAATAAATTACGGATAACAGTTGACGCACTATTTTATACAGTCTATGGTAACGTTAGCGCATAGCGGAGTCGCGGAACGCGTTCGTCTCCATAGCAACAGTGGCTGAGGCTCATGGGTAATTTAGCCTTCCCTGTCCAAGGAAGTGAAAGAGAAGTGAAAATTTCATTCATATTCTGCATATAGATTTTGATTATTGGCCATAATGTCGTAACCATCCGAAGTAGACTGACCACGAGTTATCAGATTGTCAAACGATGATATATGACCCTTTATGGAGAGAATTTTGTTCCTTTATTATGCAATCAAACAGAATAGGTTTGAAACCAAAAACGAGATTTGAGAGCAAAAAAGACTAAGTAACAATCAAAATTTTTATTTTTGAGAGAAAATATTTCTTCAACTTCAATCAAAACTGATGTTTGTAAGTAAAAACATACGACAATTTTGCTTATAAATCAGTCCTCTTTGCTTTCAAGTTAAAAACCTTTGCTTGCAAATCAGTCCTCTTTGCTTGCGAGTTACAAAGTTTTGGTTGCAAATCAGTCCTCTTTGCTTGCAAATTCAAAAGTTTTGCTTGCAAATCCAACTGCACTTGATGGGCGGGGCCTACGCTGGTGGATGAGAGAAGAGTTTCTATTGGTTGGTTTGACCTGGCTCCAGCGTCAGCTACGTCTTCCGCATTTTTCTGTGCTGTGCTGCTTGGAGGCAAGCCTGTCGCTCTTGAAAAGATTCCCATAAGTAATGAATTGCGCTATATAGCGTTGGCTACAGCCTGCCGCACATTCACAACAACAACAACACAAGTAATGGATTATAATGCCCTGCTGCTGCAAGCACACTGATTAGCAGCAACATGGTTGTCTCTGCTAGTCACGGACTGAGCGGAATAGCTCAATGAGTGAGTCGATTACAGGGAGGCGTTAACAACGTGAGGCTGTGATTTAAGCATTTAGTGTTGCATGGAACTCGCGGTGCCAAAACGTCACAGTTCCTACACAACAGTGCTGTCAGCCGGGGGACGGACGGACGAAGAAGACCGCGGCAGCCCACAAACACCCGCTATAAAGCAGCTAACACTGAAAATGAGTATAGCGGCGCTGAGCTAGCAGTATAGCGGCGCAGCACCGTTGTTCAGCCGTCTGGGAGAACCCTGACCGTGGATTACTAAACTACCGCTGAATGTCTCCACTGTGTAGCGGGCTGCTGCTACTCCTCCCGGCTCCCGTTGTCACTACAGCTGTGCTAATGTCAACAAACACACATGGCGAATAAGTTAACAAATGCACGCACATTAGCAAACTCAGATTTATGTGTCTGTTATATTATGGAATGGATCGACAGATTCATTGGGAACACTACATTGATCTTCATTCGCTGTTGCTTTTTTTTGACCATGACTTGTATTGTTGTGCAATGTTACATAAATACTGTCAAAACAATACGTCCGTTTTTCTTTTAATGCCAGAATGAAAAAAACAACAGCAGTCACAAGCAAAGTCATTGCTTAATTTGTTTCTGTACAGCCTTTGCACCCATGTAAACTGACCACCTAATGTGTCATGTAAATGCACATTTTCACGTTGCATGTATTTTATCAAGATCAGTCTCTTCTTTTCATGTGGAGAGAACACGACCAAGTGAGACTTTTAACACTGTACATTTTTACTACTTTTTCTACATTGTTTCTACTGAAGACATTATGCTGTACCTGCAATTTCACCATCAATGGTATGGGATTATTCAGGTAAAATAAATTACATTACTCTGGCTTTGCCATGATGGTAGCGCAATGATTATTTATTTTCTCTGTTACTTGGATGTGGTGCATGTGGCTTGACAGTCGGCTTACTTTAAGTTGGAACTAATAACATTATTTTTCTAGCAAGTACATTGCCTAATTGCCTGTGTCATCAAGGGTTCTGTGCAATGCCTCTCATATACTGAAATTTCTCCCTCAAAAAATATTTCATTTTATTGTAGTTATCCAGTTTACTGGTGAAGACATTGCACAGGATGACACAGCTCCTAACTTGGTCATGTTCTCTCCACATGAAGAGAAGAGACTGATCTTGATAAAATACATGCAACGTGAAAATGTGCATTTACATGACACATTAGGTCGTCAGTTTACATGGGTTCAAAACATCAGTACATTACAGTACAATGCATTACTGTCACTTAGGCTGTACAGAAACAAATTAAGAATGTGCGGCAGGCTGTAGCCAACGCTATATAGCGCAATTCATTACTTATGGGAATCTTTTCAAGAGCGACAGGCTTGCCTCCAAGCAGCACAGCACAGAAAAATGCGGAAGACGTAGCTGACGCTGGAGCCAGGTCAAACCAACCAATAGAAACTCTTCTCTCATCCACCAGCGTAGGCCCCGCCCATCAAGTGCAGTTGGATTTGCAAGCAAAACTTTTGAATTTGCAAGCAAAGAGGACTGATTTGCAACCAAAACTTTGTAACTCGCAAGCAAAGAGGACTGATTTTTTAAGCAAAGGTTTTTAACTTGAAAGCAAAGAGGACTGATTTATAAGCAAAATTGTCGTATGTTTTTACTTACAAACATCAGTTTTGATTGAAGTTGAAGAAATATTTTCTCTCAAAATTAAAAATTTTGATTGTTACTTAGTCTTTTTTGCTCTCAAATCTCGTTTTTGGTTTCAAATCTATTCTGTTTGATTGCATAATAAAGGAACAAAATTCTCTCCATAACCCTTTAGAAGTCACAAGTCCATATGATATCAATCTTGTTTTGAGAAAAACACGTTCTATTCGCGATGTCATGGAGAAGTACTACACTACCCACAATCCCATAGTGTAACAGCGACGTCTGTGATTGGTGGAGCTCGCTGTTACCATGGAAATGTTTACCAAACCCGCGAATTTCATGTTAGCTAGTTACTGCTATCACTACGATCGTTTACCACAGAGCGACCATGATTTCACTTTCTGACCTACTGCGTTTATTTAGTGATGAGGAGAAGAGTTTATTATGGGTTCACTCGAACATGAAATTTGCTTGTTCGGTAAATATTTACCTGGTAACAGCGTCCATCTTTAGATGCCGCGGTGATCACTTGCTCTGAGCGTCACATATCGCCGCGGAGGGGATTGCATTGGAATCAATTGAGATCCCCCTGCGTCGTAATAAGGCGCTGAGGGGCACCTTTGGCGTCAGTGCACAACGTGAAGGGCCCTGACCAAGCGTCAGTTTATGACGCGTCGGGAGTGAGACTGTGTTGGAACTAGAGTCCTACAGAGAGAGAGTGGCGTCACCTTTGTTTACTGCAATGGTTCAGTTTTTTCACAGCAATGGCGGAGCATGGAGCCCCGCAAAAGTTCACAGAAGTTAGCTTTCGCTAACTTCCGCCCAATGTAATTCTTATATAGCACACGGTCGGAGCGACACTTGTTCAAGGTAAAATGTTTAAAGAATTACATTTTCACATCAGTAGTGCATCGGAATTAAACTGACATGAGTAATTAAGTGTGTTGGCGGATTGTCCCCGTCTAGATTAGAAGATTCAGAGAATATTAACAGATAAAAGTTTAAGTTAACACACTGGATAACGATTGCAACAGGCTAAATTGTAAATTCGGTTCTGTAAATACAACTCAATCCAACGCTGTCAATTTATACTAGCAGCGAGGTTAATGTGTAGGGAGTGTGATTGTAGTTAAACATCAATTTAATATCATTGAGGCTGCGGAATGACGGGTGAAGCTTATGATATGATGACATTAATTATGAACTGAACTCATAATGTCTCTCACCACCGCATTGCACTGACTCAATACCATCGTCAGTATGTTTCTAGCTTAAGAGAGCTATTTTGTCAAATATTGCAGCCCATACACTTATACAATAGCCTACTATATTAGGGCTGTCAGTTTTTATTTGATATTCGAATATAGGCGCAGTGATGCCACTTCACAACTTTTTGCATGCTGCAGCCCAGGAGTGCTGAGTAGACAATAGGGAGACTGAAAAAATAATGAATGTGATGCTTTACAAGCAGTCATACTAAATACATGTCCCTAACAGGTGATATCATCTTGTGTATCTTTGGGAACCTACAGTAGGAGTACTTTGCTGTGGAGCGTAAGTGATGCTGCAGGCCAGGAGTACTAAGTGGACTAATACTGGAATAATACTACACATAACCATTGCTATAAGTCATATTATTTGATACACCTGTGCAACATCATGCAGTGCAGTACAGCAGCTGTGCCATAAATTCTGCTTATGTTCAGTTTTTGTTGACATTACCAGAAAGGTGTTCATTCTACTTTATGTTATTTGTTGAGGTCAGAGTGGTTGGTGGTGCTGTGCTGGACTGCATTAGCTCAACAACTGTTGCTTATATTTTGCCTTCAAGTATTTTAATGGCAAAGTATCATGAACACTGATGAATATAATGCACCCAGCACAGCAGACACCTGATAGCTGGGTTTTGGTAGTTGGTGGAAAAGTGATGTTCGCCGGATACAGGTAGGTGGAGGGTTAGTGATGCTGGCTTTATCCTGAAACACTGTCAGCTGTTCTGGGGTTGCTTGATGTTGAACCTAGGCCACTGTTCTTTTTCAACTTCTTGGTTTGACTCTTGCTTCCTAAGTGTTGTTTTTTCCTGTCATTTTTTTTTTTTTTTTTTTTCAATCCACAACTTCAACCTAATAAATCTCCTGATGATCTTTTCTTTTACGCCACAGCATGATGGAAACCTACTGGAGGGTGCCAGAGCTTCCTTCTCCAACACACCCTCAGCTTTTGGAAGCTCCATGAGGGAGAAACCAGTCTTTGCCCTTCCCATCCCTTGGTTTTTGCATTGTTTTTCCTGTTCTGTGTTCTCTGTTTTTTAATTAAAAAAATCTGAAACTTCCCAGTGGTGTGGTATTTGAAAGTGTGCAGAAGTGCAAATGCATTGTTTGAATATGATTAGCCCACATATTTTTTTGTTGTTTAAATCTTTGAAGGTGGTTAA
This sequence comes from Diplodus puntazzo, assembly GCA_963678695.2. Lineage (NCBI taxonomy): Eukaryota > Metazoa > Chordata > Actinopteri > Spariformes > Sparidae > Diplodus > Diplodus puntazzo. Next base: position 417,918 of record OZ023161.1, read on the forward strand.
ATTGCTACTTCTGACTTTAGCCACCCATGCTACATTAATTTCTTCGAGCGACTGGAGCATCCCCATGCAGCACAGTATACCACGGTGAAGACTGTATTCAAGGACAACATACCAGAAAGAACACAAACAGCTTGACGTGCTGATCTGTTTGACTTTTTTAGATACTGTTTTTAAGAAAGTCATTGTGGTAAGTGCACTGGGAAAAACAAGACTGTGATTTATTATGCATCAATGAATAAGTTTGGGATAAGTAAGAATAGTTAACAAATAGTGATAGAATTCCATTTATTTGCAAAGAATTCAAATCAGAATTTATTTGCCATGGATTTCCTTTTAGAACACAGTTATCATCATCATGATGTTGTTGTGAGTCCAGACTTATTCTGCAGTCAATTGGCAAATCATTGTTAGTCACCTGTTAGTCTGCCTCATTCAAGTTTGAAAGTTTAAAAAAAAAAAGAAAAGAAAAAATTACGATTTTATTGCTATCAACGAGTGTACACGTTTAGTAAAGTTAACAGAGTTCAAAGCAATTAACACAAGAGCATATATATTGATAAGAATAGTTAACAAATAGTGATAGAATTCCATTTATTTGCAATGAATTCAAATCAAAATTTAATTCATTTGCCATGGATTTCCGACTAGAACAGTTATTATCATAATGCTGCTGAGTCTAGACTTGTCTGTTAGACTATTATTCTGCCTCACTCAAGTCATATAGTAAATAAAAAACAAAATATTACGAATGTATTGCTTTACAGGCTTAGTAAACATAACGGAGTTCGAATCAATTAACACAAGCTTACAAAAGTTGCAAAGCAAAGCCTTTATTGACCATTATTTACCGATTCTTGTGGTTTTCCTAGTGTTTTCTATTGCCCGCTAAGCACTTCCGGGAACTTTTGGAGGCTACATGGACCACGTGATCCGCCAGCGTTTTGAACTTCCGTTGTCGCCACTCTCTCTCTTTAGGACTCTAGTTGGAACTACAGAAGCCCTGACGCGTCACTACCTGCCAAGTCTAACGTAATAGTTACTACATTTGTGGGAAATCGCATGTTACGTTTGTAGAAGGCAGCGGCTATTACATTTGTGGGTTTATTACATTAAATGCTGCAGATTTTTATTACCTTTGTGGTTTATTACGTTTGAGGACAATATTACATTGGCGAGCATTACATGCTGCCTACAGAGATCCGATCCTCAGCAACATCATATAGCCTACAACACAGTGCTAACAATGAATAATAAAGTTATACAGATTAGCCCTTACCGCTTGGCACAAACTCTGTCTCAAACTGGTGTAAATGGATTCCGGATCTGTGCCTTGTGTCAGTTCTGTGATGTCTAAAAATACATTGTCCACATCTCCTTTCCCACTCACATCACACATAATGAGGTATCATCTCCACAGCTGGACGGTCCAGGTAGCCGGGAGAGAGAGGCAGGTGGATTCACCGTCATCAGCGGCCTCTGAGCTGTCTTTAACTCCATCTCCAGCCTCTGTCGGCTCGTCCTGTATCATGGTCACCCCGGGCCCGGCTGTTGGTTGGCTTTCATCGGCAGCAGTCCCCGCAGGTGCAGCGGTGGTGTCAGTCCTCAAGCTAGCATCTGCCGAAGAACTCGCCTCTTGCTGCTCCTCAGAGTCATTCGTCTTCGATTTCTTTTGAAATCCGAAATTTGCGAGTAGATTTCCCTGTTGTCTTTTAGACATGATGACTGCAAAACATCGCGTGCTCCAGCGCGGTCTCTTTTTTTCGTTTGGTGAGGACGAGAATTGCATGCAGGCCGGCATTATTAAAATGAAATAGTGATGCGCAAATCATACATTAAAAATAGCCTAATTTTATTTAATATTGATATAATATTTGTGAAACAGTACTTCTACAGCGAAGGTTGTGCTCCATGCCAAACCTCCTAATGCTCATTATGGAGCATTGCGAGGCACCTTCGCGCTGCAGGACATCTCTTTTCTCTGAATGTGTCTTTCCACTCTCAAAAAGTTCGCAAATTAGATCTGCATAAGGCTGAAGTGCGGCCATTACTTGTAGTGAAGTGTTGGTGATCTTGGCAGTTCTACTTCCTTATTTGTGTTGAGGGAAAAAAACAAAATTGATGCCGATTTAAATCCGTTGTTTTTCTGTTTTCCCTTTCCCCTTTTTTGTTTTAAAACAGAATAACAGCTAAAAAAATGTGTGATTTTGTGTTAGAAAAACAAAGTTGTTTTTCTGTTATTTTAATTTGGTTTTGAAACGGAAAAACCAAAGAATTGAAGGGTACACGGATTGTGAAGCATCCTTGAAACACTATCATTTTTTCAGAGAAGCTTATAGTAACCCCAAGTCTCTAAGTTTTCCCCAGCTGAACAATTCTTGGGGTTTTTAGGCATTCTAATGCAGAAATGTTACAAAACATCTTGGCACACCCAAGGTAGCATTGTTGTGAGCCATCTTCACCCTCTCCACAGGTAAACAGTTGATCATACAACACTCAGCCTTCTGTCCTACCACTGCTACATACACTTTAATGCACAATGAAGTTCTAACATTGAGCAAGAGTGCAAGAGAAACTTATGTGATATGGGGGGTTGAAACAAAATCAGGGGCTATATCTTTCCTAACTTCACCTACATGGATAGTAAGCCTCGGGCTCAATGTTATTCAGTGTGTCTTTGTTCTGACCATTAGTATATGTAACAAAGTGAATACCTGTAGACATATAGCTAATGTTTCATGGGTTTCAGGGCATCACATAAAACACATACAACAAAACACAGCATGCAAACAATTTGTAATAACAAAATAACTGAGAATGAAATGATTGAAATATCTAATGATAGCAATTCTGTAAAGCACAGCAGTCTAAAAAGTAAGGCTGTGACTGTGTCTAACTGTTCTCACACTGACTGCTTCCAAATAGCTAATAATGTTAGTGCTGTTGTGTATAACAATTGAAACCTGAGCATCAGCACACAGCAGTATGTAAAAGGGTAGAGAAAATGCAGTAGCTTATTGGATAAAGTGATACAAGTGATATATTTCTGTCAAGAAAAGGTTCTTGAAATAAGTCAATATTCTTTTCTAAGCATGAAGTAGATACCTAGCTTTTATAGAAATAAATTACATACTTTAATAGGTTATAAGTTGTACATATTGTAAAAATGTTTTTTTTTTTTTTTTTTTTTACTGTGCCAGCCTGTAAAGACAGGATAAAAAGAACATATTTTGTTTTACTGTTTCCATGTTTGCTATGTCAGGGATTCCCAACCACTGGACCATGGAACAATACCGGGTATTGGGTTCTGGACCACAAAAATCCAGTAGCAAGCAAGAAGGCAGGAAGGATGTAATTGCCATATAAATACTCCATTGTATTTTGTTATTTAATTTCCTTGAAGTGCAGACATTTTTTTTTATTATATTTGACATATTATTAAACATGAAACGTTCAAAAACAGCTGCTCAGGTCAAACAGTTTTCCAGCAGCCTTCAGCCTTTACATGCAAAACAATAGTTATCATTATTGATCTGTCAGATATTTATACCGTCTGGGCTTCACATCTGAATTTTAATTAGGCTGAATTTAATTAGTGTTATATTAACTATGTTAATATAGCAACAATTATTTATTGTGTGCTGTTTCTTATTTCTTAAGGATTGTCCAGCATGTATTCTTTTAACAAAATAGCCTAAACTTTAAAAATCAGATCAATAAGGTCAAAATCTCTCCAATACAGCAAAAATAAAAAGTTTCTATAAGACGTCACATAGTTGAGTCAGTATCTAAACCAATCAGCTGTTAGATCAGGCGACAGCCAGGCATCTGCAGTCCGTGGAAAGCAACTGCAGTCTCCTCAATCTCACATTGATAGTGAGTTTTGGTTTTCCTCTGTTTTGTTCAGTTGATTGTGCTGCATTATGCTTTTATAGTACTTCATATATTCTGACATGACATTAGCAGTTGATTGCCAACAGTTGTCCATGTTGTCATGAAGGTTGGAAACCCCTGCGCTATGTAATCTGAATTCAGTCAATAGAGAGTTATTTCAATTACTATTTATCTCATGTTTTTATAAAAGATTAAAGCACAGAATAAGTATATATACCTCAAACCTGAAAGTAAATATGTCTGTTTGCTTTGAAAGGTGAAACAGTGAGACTTACTTGTCATGGATGTATTCCCCTTCTTTATGGATCTGGTTCTCTAAAGAAAAGTTAAAATGGAAGTTCTCCACTCGTTCTCTGTGGAACACCTAAACAGAGACAAAAATACATCAGCTTTCTGTGCTGGTATTTACAAACCCAGCAATGTCAATTCAAAGCATGAATATGCTTATTAGTTTAGATCAAAATCTCACCAAAGCAAAATGATCTGAGTTACTGTACATGGATTACCTTGACTTTGGACTTGTACTCCTCATGCTGAAGGTGTTTGATCATGTCAGGGAACCAAACAGACAGACCATAGTAACTGTGTCAAAAAGTAGATTGAGAGAAAACTGAATCAATAGAAGGTGCATGAAACTGTCAACTGCAACCCAAACAGAAAAAATGCAGCCTCTTTACCACATTGGATTCTTGTTTCTTTGCTTTATAAACATGTTTATGTTTACCTGACTGTGCTCTTTGGGATAACCTTTATGGACCAGCAGTCTGAGTTGCCTGTCATCTACTTGCAACATACCTGCTTTAAATTGGGCTGTGTTGTCAGTTGCAACATTCTTCTCTGTTTCTTCATGATCTCCATCACTCGAATGTTTCCTTTTAGCTCAGATGATGGTGTGACACATGACTTTGTAAACTAACCTGAAAGCCATGCAGAACCAGATGATGGCCATGAAGAGTGTAGCAAACCTCAGCTCTGCAGACAGGAGAGAAGCCACGTTCCTCAACACCTGGAAAAAATATGCATATACCAAAGTGAATCAAAAAACAATATGCTCTCTGTTTACAATAAACCCATCAGACATATTGCTACAATGCAATGTTCTGTTGGCAAACCCTTGGTCCTGCAATTCATGTGGATGCTACATGGCGCACACCATCCAACATACTAGAGCACTCCCCAATGCAAGTGTCTGACCAAGGACAATGCACCCTGACACATTAAAAATTGATCAGGAATGGTCAGAGGAACGTTACAAAGAGCCAAAGGCACCAACCTAGCCTCTAAATTTCATGGTTTCCAAATTTATCAAGTATCTGTGGGACGTTCCTGAACAAGTCTGATCCTTGGAGTCCCCCCCACATGAAGACCTCGGTGGGTTTCCTGTGGTGTCTAGCACAAGGGCGTTGGCAGTGAATGCCCTGAGTCCTGTGGGCAGTGGGGTGGGGCCTCCATGGATTGGATTTGTTCTGGCATGCCACAAGGATGCTTGGTCATGTTGGAATCAGGGGGCATCACTATTCCAACAGAATGCTTACACGGTGTTGTCTTTTAAAGAATATCGTGCTATCATGCATATCAATACAAATTAAATCAAATGATAAATAGCTGACTTTTTTACAGTGACAGTTAACAATTTTCTATGATCTAACTTATTGAATGAGATCATTTATTCAGATCAAATAACATCAAACAAAACAGTAGAGAGAAACTCTGGGAGCTATTCGGACCTGTGGTCCTCTGGTCTTTGGGGCTCTGGAGAGAAAAAGGCAAACAAGGGAAGAGTACAAAAACAAACCTACATCCACCCTCCTCTCAGGGCTCAACAAGTGAGCAAACATGTAGCTATTTACTACATACCAGTTTACAGAGTGTTAGTGAGCGTACAGCCCATCGCTGTACAGCTGTTCCTGTAGCAGCTTGAATTTCAATAAACTCATCCTCTGCTGTCTTAGGAGCCTTGATGTGAGTCACCTGAAAAAACAAAATACAGTTTAAAATAATATCTGATCTGTGTGCTTGTGGATACTCCTAATCATAACTGAAATGATTAAAACATCAGTGTGAGCTTTTTTCTAGAGGTTTTTTAAAGCTTTGCACACACTTAGAACCCACAGTGTGCCCATGCTTCTCAGCATGAGCAAAATCGATTCTGAGCAACAGACACAACTTCATCTCCAGTTTGCATTGCGAAGATTGTGTTACAGTTAAGAAATAGTTCAGGCTTTTATTCCACGTAACAGATTGTTGTTTGTACACCTTTATATCTTTCTAGACTATAGTTTATAGTCAATTTTATGCTAAGATAAGTTAACACTTGGTGGTTGAACATTGTATGGACAGATAAGAATGGTATCGATCCTTTCATTTAGTGTTTAGCAATAAAGCTAACAATTATCCCTTTACTGCAATCTTCCTGAAAAGATGATACAGACCTTATAAAATCTTAAGTGGGCTGACTTCTGATCCTGTGTGAAGCTAGTATCTGTGCAGATAAATGGTCTGTCTATGCCACAGACAGGGACATAACATATCTACCCTCACATTTAGCCTACATGAATACTGTAAAAACGTTTACACTGAACCTTACATTTTTAGGTTGTGGGATGTACAGCACAGTGCAAACTGTGCAATGACTACATGGGGAGACAATTTGGATGCCGCTGATATCTAATCACTGCTCATCTGTTCATATGTGAACAACATAGTTGTACTCTGTTTCATGCAAATTGTTTAGCTACATGTACTCACAGTAAAGACTTTTTCTGGCTGTCCTTTGGCTCTCCAGTTAGTGTCATGGACCTGCTTCAGGATCATCCACGCCTCATCATGCTTGGCATTCTGATCAGCATACACACAAACATAAACACATGCAACCAAGCGTACAGACAGTTATGGAAAAATCCATTTTGAAATTTGTTTCCTTGCATTTTCTCCTATGAGCCTTGCACATGATGCAGCCCAGCCCTGTACATGCACAAATTTGACACTGCTCTCTAACACCATAAGTTAGAGGTAGTGAGCACTGAACCTGAGTGCAAGTATGAAAGCCCAAATCAACGGAGATTATAGCAGTACTCGATTAGTATAAATGTGTGATCCATTATTGATTTGTTTATTATCACAGAGGGTCTGTCTTCCTGGCAGGAATCATGTGTATAGGGGTTATTTTTTACATTACTTAGTTAAGGTGGTTCAGGCTTAATGAAACGTTTGATCTGCAAACTGCTATTCCTTCATCTTGTATGTCTCAGTCTTACCTCCAGGAGGAAGCGGGGGCTCTCAGGCATGAAGGTAAGTCCAACCAGAGAAGCAATAGCAGGAAGAGCTGCCACTAGGACAAACACCCGCCAGCTGTGGAACTGGAACTCCGTACCCATACTGAACCCCCAGCCTGCATACACACAGACACACAGACACAGTTTATCATTACACAACTGACACCATTCATTTCAAGATTTTTGAAAAATTCAGTAAGATCCATTCTTTCCATTCTTTTTGATCACTGGTATCAGTGTGCTGGTCACTACATAGCCTTTAGTTGTCCATTTGTCCAGTTGATCATAAAAGCTGGGATGTTTTGAGTTGTTCTGGCTGATCAAACCACCCTTCAGGTTAATGTCAATCAACAGTCAGTCAATTGAATCAAAATTTATTTGCGTAGCACAAATTCACAACATCTCATGACACTTTCCAGACTGAGCAGGTCCAGACCTTCTAAGTTGCCCCAAGCACAACAGGATATCTGGCATGAGAAAAGATTTTCAAGTTCTCTATCGTCTTGAGACTATCTCTCCACTCCGTTACATATTCCATATGTACGGGGATATGACCCCCGCTGCTTGTCAGGGTACTTGGATATTTCTTTAAGACACACCGGCTTGCCCGGCCACGCCCATTTGCGTAGCTATAAAGCACCTGCGCCGGCGTGTAATCACTGATTGTTTGATCTCCACTTGTGCGTCAGGGTGCAGTGTCACACAATCTACGACAAACAAAAAACAAAGAAAGGAAAAAAATAAGGGAAGAGAGGAAACTGTACAGCTGTGTATCCACTTACCTGAGTAAGTTGGGGCTTCTGTCTCTGGCAGCCTCCCTGGATTGCTGTACAGAACTCCTTATGTCCTGTCTCAGCAGAGCCGTCATCCTGCCTGGTCGAGCCGGAGGTTCTCTGGCTCCTGGCCGCGTTGGCTCTGGGTTCTTCCTGGCGTATTGCTCGCGGCTCGCGAGCTAACGCGCTCGGTGGATACGTGCTGAGTATTGACAGTGTCTGCAGTGTCCTCTCCCCGGCGTATTGCTCGCGGCTAGTGAGCTGACGCGCTCGGTGGGGTACACATTGCGCACCTGGTCTGGGTGAGCCTGAGATCTCTGGCTCCCGGCCTTGGTGGCGTCCTCTCCCCAGCGTATTGCCCGCGGCTCGCGGGCTGACGCGCTCGGCGGTGAACGTCTCTCCCAGTTCAAGCACTCTCCCGCCACGGCCCTCACAGCGGCCGGCATGCAGAGTACACTTAAAAACAAATATAAATAAGAGAGCTGAGGTGCTACCGGCTAGCAGATAAACAGGAAGTGGCAGAAGTACTTCTGGGCTCCGCCCCCTGGCAGTATGGCAGATCAGGGGGGACATTGCTGTGTGGGTTGTGGGGTGGCCATGCCCCTAGAGGATGGGCATGATAACTGCGTGCTATGTTTGGGACATGAGCATGCTCTGGTCTCTATGGAAAATCCTCAGTCGTGCATGGATTGCTTTATTTTGCCTGCACGTATTAGGGAGGCTCGCTGTCGCTTTTTTGCTGCAAAGCGTGCGGGCTCCCATGTTTCTGAGGGGCCTAGGTAGAAAATCGGGAGAATGGCGGCAGCCTTGGAGGGGAGGAGGGAGTATTTAGGAGCCTGGCAGGCTCCACTGCCTCCTCTTCAGCCTATGGTGGTCCGGCCTCCGCTTAGCTCTTTCCCGCCCCCGGCTTTAGGGTTAGGCAGGGAGGAAGAAGAAGCCGAGGAGGAGGACGTGGACGTGGAAATCTTTCTTTCCTCTGATGACAATGACCTCTCTCATGCACAGCACCCAGTGGGCGAAGTAACAAGAGGGGAGTTGGCCCACCGGTTTGAGGAGGTGATTAACAGGGCTTCCAGGGTCCTGGGCATTGCCCTCCCTGAGAACCCTGGGGCCACATCTTCTAGGTTTGAGGAGGGTATGGAGGTGCGCCCTGCATCAACCCAGGTGCCCCTCCTACCTGACTTTAAAGAGCTGCTGTGTCAGCAGTTCCAGTCTCCAGCTGCTGTCCACAGGTGGTCTGCGGCATGTCGCCGTTTTTCCAACGTGCATGACAGGGATCAGATTGCTTGTGGGCCACTTCCCGCAGTGGACCGAACCCTCAGTCCACTAGTTTCTCCCTCCAGCTCCATCCTTGGTAATGCTACCTGCTCTAGCAAGAACTGCAGGGTTATGGATAGTCTGTTCGCTAAGCTACATAAGGCTATGGCGGTGCAGACTCGGTTGGCCAACACCGGGGCTATTTTGTCACTTTACCTCCGCGGCTTGTCTCATCAAGTTCAGGTGGACACCAGTGTAGGCGAGGAGCTGCAGATGGCCTCCTCATGCCTCTCCTCAGTGGTGAAGGAGCAGGCTGAGGCAGCAGGCTGTGCCTTAGCTTCCTTCTGGGTGGTCAGGCGCCACTTGTGGCTGTCTCAGTCCCAGCTTCAACAGGGGGATAGAGACTGCCTGCTTAAGGTGCCGGTGGAACCCACAGCGATCTTTGGGCCCCACGCTACTGCCTTGATACAGCAGGCTCAGGAGAGCCGCCGCTGTGCGAAGGAGGTCTCAGGTGGCCTGGCCAGGCGCGTCACGGGCTCTGGGAGGCCAAGACCATCTTGGTCTCAGCCAGCACCAGAAGCCTCGACATGGGGTCAAGTGGACCTTAGACTCCAGTTAGAGGCTTCCCGGCAGCGCAGGTACCACCGACAGGGCAGAGGGAGAGGACCACCTGCTAAGGCTCAGAGTTCCTCCAGGCGCCCCCCGCCCTGCTGACAACCAACGGGCCCCAGCTGGGGGCCTGGTGGTTGTCTGGAGGGCGGCCTGGTTGGCCCTGCGGGTGGACCCGTGGGTGGCCTCAACCATGACCCGCGAATACCGTATCCAGTTTTTGCGCCGGCCACCGGTAACAAGGACACCCACCTTTACAACGGTGGGCGATCCTCAAGAGAGGGCAGTTTTGCAGGCGGAGCTGTCCACTCTCCTGGAGAAGGGAGCAATAAGGGAGGTGGCCTCTGGAGATCACCAGGCCGGGTTTTTCTCCTGCTATTTTTTGGCCCCGAAGAGAGATGGGGGGCTTCGCCCAATTCTGGACCTCAGGGGGCTCAACAGGTATCTCCGGCCCCTGCGATGCCGGCTCCTGACAGTCCCCAGGGTGAGACAGGCAGTCACTGCAGGAGACTGGTTTGCCACCATAGACCTCAAAGATGCGTATTTCCAGATACCCATCTGGAGGGGTCACTGGCGGTTCCTGCGGTTTGGGTTTGCAGGCAGGGTGTACGAGTTTCAGGTGCTGCCATTCGGCATTTCTCTGGCACCATGAACCTTCACTCGCTGTATGGATGCGGCCCTCTCCCCCCTGAGGCAGGGAGGGATCAGGATCCTGAACCACCTTGACGACTGGCTGGTCTGTGCAGTCTCGGAGGAGCAGTGCCGCCACGACGTAGCACGGCTGTTGACTCACGTTCAGGGCTTAGGTCTGCGCCTGAACTACACAAAGAGCAGGCTCGAGCCTTCTCAGGTGACCACCTTCCTGGGTATGGTCCTGGACTCGAGGAGGGTGACAGGTGCTTTGACCCTGGAGAGGCAGCAGGCTTTCAGGACTTGCCTCGCCCTTTTCCAGCTGCATGCTCTGGTCAACTGGGGACCCTGCCTTCGCCTCCTGGGCTTAATGGCAGCCATGGTGCAGGTGGTCCCCCTCGCCCTCTTACACATGCGGCCTGTGCAGAGATGTCTCCTGGGCTTGGGTTTGTGCCCTCAGAGGTCCCACAAGACCAAAGTGGTGGTCTCTCGGAGGCTTCACAGGGCCCTCCAGTGGTGGAGGGTCCCAGCAAACATCAAGCTGGGCCGAGCCCTGGGTCCAGTGATCTATCGCCAGCTAGTGTACACAGACGCATCCTCTTTGGGGTGGGGCGCTGTACACGAAGGCTGTGGTGTCAACGGTGTCTGGATCGGCCGGTGGCTGTGTCAGCACATGAATGTCCTAGAGCTGAGGGCGGTTCTCCTTGCTCTACGTCATTTCCTGCCAAGGCTAAGGGGTCACCACGTCATTGTCCGCACCGACAGCACAGTGGCGGCCGCTTACATCAACAGACAGGGGGGTCTTGGCTCCCCTGCCCTGTGCAAGCTCGCAACCATCCTGTGGCAGTGGGCTCACCCACACTTCCTCTAGCTCAGAGCCGTGCACGTGCCAGGGGCACTGAACTTTGCGGCAGACATCATGTCGAGGGGAGAGCCCCAGCCGGGGGAGTGGAGACTCCACCCTCAGGTGGTCTCCGAGATATGGCGCCGCTTAGGCAGGGCAGAGATCGACCTGTTTGCGTCCAGGGAGTTGACGAATTGCCTGCTCTTCTTCTCCCTGGGGAATGACGATCCCCCCATGGGTTGGGATGCTCTGGCGCATCCTTGGCCCCGGGTTCTGCTATACGCCTTTCCTCCCTTCACTCTTCTCCAGCCTCTTCTCCGAAGAGTTCTGGTGGAGCGTGTGCGGCTTATACTGGTGGCCCCTCTGTGGCCCCACATGCTGTGGTTCTCAGCGATTCCACCCCTGCTGGACGGGTTGCCATGGGAGCTCCCGCACCGGAGGGACCTGCTCTCCCAGACGGACGGAGCCCAGTTCCACCCCTTTCCAGAGGGGCTCAGGCTGGTGGCTTGGCCCCTGACAGGGACAGGCTCCGGGCCCTAGGGTTGCCGGAGTCTGTGGTGGCGACAATCCAGCATGCCGGGCTCCATCCATGAGGGCTGCCTATTCATACCGTTGTCAGGTGTTTACCACCTGGTGTGTCTCTCACCAGGTGGACCCCTATTTGGCCTCGGCTCAGGAGATCCTGCGGTTCTTGCAGTCCCAGCTTGAGGCATGGAAGGCCGCTGCAACACTGCGAGGATTGGTGGCAGCAATCAAGGCAGTGCGCATTGGGGAAATTGCACTGAGTACGGAGGACTGTGTGCTCATTTCCCGGTTTCTTCGAGGGGCCCAGCGACTTATAGTGCATACCGCCGGTCCCGCAGTTCCCCCCTGGGACTTGGATGTCGTCCTTGGGGCCCTTCAGCGTTCCCCCTTTGAACCTCTTGGGGGTGCTGACCTCAAATGGCTTTCCATGAAATCCGCCCTTCTGCTCGCCGTCACTTCGGCTAGAAGGGTGAGTGAACTCCATGCCTTGTCAGTGCATGGTGACTGCTGTCGGTTTTCCCCAGATGGCTTGAGTGTGGTTCTCCGCCCCAACCCAGCCTTCCTGCTTAAGGTTCTGACTTCCCCCTGGCTCAGTCAGTCGAGCTTCGGTCTCTCTCCTTGCCTAGAGCTTGCGAGGAGGTTGAGCAGAGCCAGTCCGCACTATGCCCGGTCAGGGCCCTGACGGCGTACATTCGGCGTACTCAGGCGGTCCGGAAGTCCGACCAGCTTTTTGTGTGTTACGACCATGGGCATTTGGGCAAGCCTCTGTCAAAATCCAGGCTGTCGCACTGGGTTGTGGACACGATCCGACAGGCTTATGTGCTGTCAGGTGTGCCTGTTCCACCAGGGGTCCGGGCACACTCCACTCGGGGTGTGGCTGCCTCGTGGGCCTTGTGGCGGGGGCTTCCCTCGCTTCCATATGCTCCGCTGCCACGTGGTCGTCTCAGTCAACTTTTACTAGGTTCTACCAGTTGAATGTGGCAGCCAGCCCCTCCTTTGGGGAGTGTGTGCTGGGCGTGGCCCGACGGTAGGCATTTTTGTCTCCCCCTCAGCCTTGCGTCTTGCGGACTGATTGAGCAGCTGCTCCGGGAACAGGCTGGCCTTTGTGTCTTGCAGGGCCCTTGCCTGTCCCCCTTGGGTCACTCTTGCGTCTTGCGGGCTTCCCCGGCAGCCCTTCACTCCCACGGCCGGCCTTGGGCCTTGCAGGGCCTACTCCGGGGAGTTCCATATAGCGTACATTTGTAAATAGTTTGTTTGTTGCACATGGGATTGTGGGTTGCACCGTCTCCTCACGGGGTGTCTTAAAGATCTACGCCGTACATATGGAATATGTAACGGAGTGGAGAGATAGTCTCGAGACGATAGAGAACGTATGGTTACATTGTAACCCTGGTTCTCTGAGTAAAGAGACTATCTCTCCAGTCCTTAGGCCGCTCGGAGACACGTTTCGCTCAAACTATCAGTGATTACACGCCGGCGCAGGTGCTTTATAGCTACGCAATGGGGCGTGGCCGGGCAAGCTGGTGTGTCTTAAAGAAAGATCCAAGTACCCTGACAAGCAGCGGGGGTTATATCCCCGTACATATGGAATATGTAACGGAGTGGAGAGATAGTCTCTTCACTCAGAGAACCAAGGTTACAATGTAACCATACGATGTAGAATATAAGCGCTGGCCAGTAGTTCGCTTTATGCTAACAATCTTTTATTGTATGTTTCAGAGCCCCACACCTCTATCCCTCTTATGGGGCGCTCAGACCGAACGCGATAGACGCGAATACAATCGCTTCAGACGCTTCATTCGCGTCGCTTGATCATTTTGGACTATTCGCGTCGTTCGCTTCATTTGCGTCATTCGCGCTTGAGAAAAAAAGACGACGAGCTTGCCCGCTCATTTTTGAACCGGTCTTTCTCAACCCGCTCTCTTTCCACGTCGATCATGGCTGATATCACCACCGTTGCTGCACTGTACCTACTGTACAAGTCCCAGAAACGCCGGAATACCACCCGCCGTCGTGTCTGGGTTCATGAAGTCCTCCAGAGACGCACGGAGCTGGGGGAATTTCACTGTCTCCTCCAGGAGCTCCGTCTGGATGACGACCAGTTCCAGTGGTACCTCAGGCTGATCAGAGTCCAATTCGAGGACCTGTTAGCTCGGGTCGGTCCCAGGATCTCCCGCCTGGACACCAACTACAGGCGCTCCATCTCAGCTGCGGAGCGCCTGTCCATCTGTCTGAGGTGAGCTGCGGTTACAATTAGCTTGTCCTCCATGTTGGTCTGAGTGTAAACAACTGTACAGGGAAGTGACGTCGTCGGACGCCAGACGCTTCAAACGCTCCAGACGCGCCGCGCCAGATGCTCCATTCGCGCCGCCGGCGCCTGAATCGCGTGTCATCGCGCCATTTACATTGATTTTCAATGTAGAATTGCCGCTCCATTCGCGTCTATCGCGTGCGTTATTATAAAAACAGTACCCCTCAGAGATATAAAAAACTTGCCCCTCTTGTATGAAGGTAGATTTGTGTCTTTATTATTCAATCAAAAAAAAAGTTGCTTCAATCAAAATAAATATTTTCAATTAAAAAAACCTTCACTTCAACCAAAAAACCCTTTTCAATCAAAGAAAAAAAGTGTTTGAATGCAAAAATATAGTTGAGACTCAAAAAAATGCATTTGAACACTGTTTTTCTTTGATTGAAAATGTTTTCTTTGGTAGAAGTGAAGGTTTTTTTTGTTTGAAGCAACTTTTTTGATTGAAGTAATGTTGTTTTGTGTTTGGGACATATTATGGGTAGGACATTTGTGTAACACAAAACACAAAACAACATTACTTCAATCAAAAAAGTTGCTTCAAACAAAAAAACCTTCACCTATATCAAAGAAAACATTTTCAATCAAAGAAAAACAGTGTTCAAATGCATTTTTTTGAGTCTCAACTATATTTTTGCGTTCAAACAATTTTTTTCTTTGATTGAAAAGGGTTTTTTTGATTGAAGTGAAGGTTTTTTTAATTGAAAATATATATTTTGATTGAAGCAACTTTTTTTTTGATTGAATAATAAAGACACAAATCTACCTTCATACTCTTGCCCCTCCAAATGTAATTTATCAGTGGATTGTAATATCCAGAACATTCTGCACCGGATCCAACATTAAATTGTGCTTAGATCAAGTCAAGATCTGGTTGCAATTCTAAAATCATTTTGATTTAAATACAGTCTATCCATAAGTTAAAGTTCTTACCATATCTAGGTATTATTCCCCAAGCAGTGAATGAAGCGTAGATCCCACCGATCATCCAAAACATACACAACCAAGACAGGTGCTCTCCTCTCTTGTCCATCTGAAGGAACTCAGAGAAGTACGAGTACACAATTGGCACTGTGCCACCAATACTGAAAGTAGAGAGAGTCATAAAGAGAAAATAAGGAAACAAGGAAAGTCGCAATTAACTAATAATTTCAAAATACAACCTCAGTGACATAAACCTTCACACAAAGAAAGAGATAGAATTAGATGCACATATGATATATATATATTTAATCTTTTTGCCATGACAGAAGGACACTTCCTAAATCAAACACCAGAGGAACCAGAAGTCATGTCTTAACGAACAAAAACACAAAAATAAAAACAGCAGAGTCAAAGGGACCATTTTCCCCTGAATAAAAAAAAAAATATGCGAGATATCAGCCGTAGAGATGTTTGCCTTTATATATGTATATATACATATACATATATATGAGAACCTGTTACTGTTTATGAAAACAGAAAACCCGTTGTTATGAGTACTTTCATGTAGAACCTATTTTCTTTACATATGACCTCTTAGTTTTTACACTAAGCCTACTGAGTTAGCTACCATCACAGCTCAGCCGAGGAGGAGGCCATTCATGTTTCCATCTCAGGCTGTGATGAACACCAGCCTCTTGTCTGTGACTCGATGCACATTTCCTTCACACACAGTCAGCAGGCATAGTTTGAAAGAGACATTGCTGTTAACTTAAGTTTCTTTTTTTTTTTGCTTTTGCGCCATTAGAGCAGTGCCAACTAGTTCCATTATACTGGAGAGAAGGCAGACATCGCTACAGTTGATATCACCAAAACTCCTCAGCTCACGCCAAAAATATCTAGATGGATAAATAGCACTACAGGTGAGGATACATTTTGGAGTGAACTGTCTCTTTAAGATAACAAAGGCTCTGCTTCTTCTGCAAAAAATGTTCAAATTACAGGCACACAAACACACTTAAAAGATGTGCTAATATGTTATATCAGCAGAGGTTTGTATGGCAAGTGTAAGCATACCTATGAGGCAGACAGTGTTGTGGTGCAACATTTGCCTTCTTCTTAATCTGCTAGTGGTTGTATATCACTTTCTCTGTGCTTTGCTCAGTATGTGACCTCATTTCTGAGTCAGCGAGGCTCCCTGTGGACTACAGTTATTCTGAGATACTCTGCTGTGTCACTAGGATAAAATACTAAGCAGACTCTGCATATGGATCGTGTTGTATGATCTTCATATTGAAACGGTGCATTAATGGCTGAAAATATTCTGTGACACTTATGAAGCTGTGAGTCTCTTTTGCTGTCACTCAGAGTCACCAGTATGTAACATATCGAATCACAGCATTATTTCTCAGAGTACCCAGAAACCCTGTAACTGTCATGGTTCGGGATTCTGTGTCTTCTTGTTGTCTTTTCAGTGCCTCTTCTATGTTGTCTCCCTTCGTTACCTCACCTGTCCTCTTCCCTCCTCACTCTCCTCACCTGTTCCTGATCCCCTTGTTAGTGTCTGTGTATTTAGGCCCCGTTTACACGAGGACACTTGCGGGTAAAAACGACAAAGTATTTTATCGGAAGTGCCTTTCGTTTAAACGGTGAGGGCGTTTTTGGGGCTTAAAAACGCAAAAATCTGAAACCACCCTCCAGAGTGGAAAAGTTAAATACGCTCCACCGCAGCGTTTCCGTGTACACTGGCAAAACGCAAAACTCTGCTCAGATCTGCTCACGTCGCGTACACGTTTACTTCACAAACATGCACCAGTACAGGGAAATAAACAAACATGTCGGATTATTTCCATGCATCGGACCATCAAGCTGCTCTGGCAGCTCTAATAAACGTACAGGAGTCTTTGCACGAAATGTACAGGATATGTACAGATAGTATTACTGAACAGAGAAGGATCTGTAATTAACAACAACAACAATTAATAACAACGTGGCAGTGTTGTGTGATAGTGTATCACAGCACCACCTAGCCGCCTGGCATGCATACCCAATCGAATTCCACACACTTTTGCGTCACCGTATACACGCAGATTTCCTCCCGAAAACGCTTGTCTAAACGCGGAATAAAAAGTGAAGACGCGATGCCACTTTTCCGTCTTCTGTTCAGACCGTCATCGTGTAAACGTAGCCTTAGTCTTTGTTCTCCCTGCACTCCTTGTCAGTTCGTTGTGTGATGTCCCCCGTGTCTCCTCTAAGGAACGCTACTGCAGGTCATTCATTCCAACTGCTGTCAGGCTGTTCAACACCAATAACCCTTAATGTGGCACCATAAGCACCTACTTATTTTGCACTACTTACACTTCTACCTCCGCCATCTTGTGCAATTATGCTGTGCAGCTTAATCATAGGATTGATAGACGCAATATAACATTTACATCTCTGTCACAATCTGACAGTGAACTGGGCAGAGGCAGACAGTATTAGGCACAGCTTTTTCAATGAAAACGATACGACATGGCTCTTATAGCCAGCATACGATGTTTAAAGTGCAACTAATGAGTCTGTAAACTGTGAGGGCTTACATTGAAATGATAAAAGCACAAATAGATGAAAGTACATGGGCTTTTTTTTCAAAACATATTCCTATGTACAAACTATAATGCATAAAAAGAGCCGTAGGGCCATATTAAAAAAAAATCGGAGATTTGTGCACTGACATAACTGTAGGTTTACCTTTGGCTGGCATGCAGCCAACTGCTGAGCAGCAGGACAGAAAAAAAGGAGCAAATGCTTCAGCAATTGTATTTTATTTTTCTGGTGAAAAAAGGAAAAGACTGCAATTTTTTCCAGTAATGGATTATTTTTGCAGAAGTAACACATTACGTAACTTGTTACAACGAAAAAGTATACTGAGTACTCTTACAGATTACTTTGTGACAAGTTACCCCCAACACTGCTTACGATTCATGGTAACGTGTTTTTTATAGTGCTTAAGTGGAAACAATAAATCACGCAACTAAAAGGAGAGTGTGTGTGTTCGTAAATGTTACCCAATGCCAGACAGCAGCCTGAAGAAGAGGAAGAAGCCGTAGCCCTGGGCGAACGAAGACAGGAAGGCAAAGATACAGTTTATAGCCAACGCCACAATGAGACAGCGCCGACGGCCAACTTTGTCTGCCAGACCCCCCCACAAGAACGCCCCCACCATCATGCTGAGAAACACCATCAGACCTGCACAGACAGACAGACAGACAGACACATAAAGGGTGTTCAGACCTGGTATCAACACGAGTTCTGAATGATCTGGGTGGACAGCTCGGTACACATACAGGTGTGAACACCTCCAAGATGCAGTGAGGACGCATTGAGATCTGATCACTGATCACACTGACCACATTTAAAGGTAGTCTGGCCCACATGTGACCACATTCATTTAGCAGTGTGTATGCACATGTGTGGAGAAGAAGAAGAAGAAGAAGAAGAAGAAGAAGTAGAAGTAGAAGTAGAAGTAGAAAAAGAAGAAGAAGAAGAAGAAGAAGAAGAGGCCACAGCAACAGGCAGAATGGATAATAGTAACCAGGCTCCCTTAACAAATGTTCTGATTTAAAGAGTTGAGGAGAAACTTAACTAACATTGTGAAATGGCTAAGACAAATTCTAATTTATTGGTGCCTTCTCATAAATTCAGCATTTAATCAAAACATGACGTTGTTTCCAGTTACTGTTAAAGCCTTTCTGTTTTCATATGTGAAGTACATCCTGTCTGTTTCCGTGTCTGAAGTGCATCGTACCTCCTAAAAGCTGTTTTGAACACACAATTTCATCTGATTTAACCAGATGTATTAAAGAATATGACACATTGACAGTAAACATGTCTTGATTTACAATTATAGTAAAGAGTATTTAATAAATAAAACTTTTTGTCACTCGAAAACACTCAATTTTGAGAGTTGTTGTGTCAAGAGAAACTTAATAAACTATGAAAAGCTGTAGCACATTCCTAAATATTTGGGCCCAGTTGTTAAACATGATATTAAGATATCTTTTTCATTTCTGTTTGTTCCAGTGATATAGGTGTATATTTGCATATAGACAGGGGAAGGGAGATCTGATCACAAGAGGTCAGACGCATGTTGAGACATATTTTCATGTGTGATTTGACAGACTTAAAGCAGTCACTCTTAATAGAGATTAAGTGCCGACCACGATTCAAAACCATTTACCGTTTGAGGATTTACTTCCTCAGTTTGTTTTGCTCTTTTTCAGTTTCATCCTGCCTCACACTTGAATCTAAACATGGTCCAGTATAAAAATAGTCTCCTAATGTTGGCCACTGCGCTACCTGCTATAACTATGTTCTGCCATTGTTTGCATTTGCCTTTTCAAATGTTTTTTTTTTTTTATCTTCAGAATTTTCCTCAAAATTAACTTTACAACAATACATTTGCAGCAGCTCATCCAAATAACCTTCATGTTATCAGGAAGTGTTATGTTGGTTCAACTGTCCAACACCTCGATGAGCAGTGTGTTTTAGTATAACTCTACAGTAAGTGATGCCAGAGAGTGACACACTGGAACCTCAGTATGCAGATGGCTATGCAAAAGGAGAGTGATGACTTTGTGATGAAACATTAGGTCATTAAATTAAATTAAACATTAAATTATAACACTCTGTCCAAAAACGCCGGACAACGCACACACATCACTTTAAATAAATATACCTGAAAACTTACACTGTGACAATATTCAGTTCCTTTCTTGAGCCCTCATAAGAAAAAGCTATAATGCATATCTATTTTCAAACTGTGTCCCTGTAATACTGGGCATCGCTGAAATGCTGTACAGCTCTTTCCAAGGTCAGGATAGAGTATTGATCACTCTGGCTGTGCCTGCTGACACACAAAGCAAACACACACACACACACTATCTTGTTGAAAGCGCTGCTCCGGACCAAACCAGGGTAAGGTGGGAGAATGTGGGGAGTGTGAGACAGGAGAAGAACAAAATCTGGAGAGGGAGATAGTGTAGGAGGAGAGCACAGTAAGGAGCGGAGTGGAAGTGGAGTGGATAAACAGTTGTTCAGTTTCTCAGTTTCTTAAACTCATTCGCAAAATAACAAACAGTTAGCCAAGTTGGTAGGAACTTGGAGTAGGGAGTGTTAAGTTTGCATGAGCTACAACAAAACAAAACAATTTTCAGAATGTATTAACAAAAACCCAGATATTGTTTTGGGTCTGTTGTGTGTGTGATAAATGCCAGCCACACAAGCTCTGGATCCAAGTGATCATATTGACTTAACCCTAAAGCACTGATCCATCCCTTACCAATTCTCAAAATGTATGTACAATTATCCTCAATGAAAAAGGCCTATAATATTAAATAATAAATAATAATAAAAGGCCTATCCCAGTCTAGGGATAAGTGTTCTAATGCATATATCAGCCTTCAGGCGACCTGCAACTGCCTCTATTGGCATAATCAGCCCACATCATACACGGCCAACATTCTAATTTAATAACAATATCACTGAGAAAAAACATTTAACATTTTGTGACCTCAATATGCCCTGTCTGATAGTAACAGGGACACAAACTCCCTATAGTTCTTTATTTCCTTATTTACACTAACTCTGTGCATATAAAATAGTCAAAAGGGGCTATGGTGGAAAAACACCCTATACAAAAGGGAAAATTGCAACAAAAAAAAAAATCATAAACTTGCACAATTTCCAAGTTTAGAGTTTTAAAAACTGATATATATATATATATATATATATATATATATATATATATATATATATATATATATATATATATATATATATATTACTGCATTACTGGCTGGTAAATGCTTGTTTTTTCAGCTAGCTTGTTTGTTGATTGTGCCTCTCTGATGTGGTTTTATCTTAAAATCGTTGCATGAGTAGAATGGAACTAATCTAAGCTATCTAACTGTAGATGACATGACTATACACTTGAACTGAGGCAGCAGCCTATTCACCTAGCTGTGTTTGTATTGTTTGGCAAACCAGCCGATGTGATCACTCAGCTAATGAAGAATTATTTAAGTTCCTTTACAAAGAGAAACTGTGGCAAATGCATTAAGACTTGTGTTTCTCTGTCAACCCCTCAGAGGAATATGGAGGCAGCTTTCTATTTCTGTTCAGGGAAGCACATACCAACCAATCACTACATCACTAATGGACAAACACAAATTCTTCTGACAGCAGCACAAGGAAACACTTCCCACAATGAATCCACGTAAGTAAGCAACATTAAATCATTAAAACCCTTACCCAGCATTCCTTTCTCTGCATTGGACAAACAGAGATCTTTTTCTGCAGACGGTAGAACAAACGCAACCACAAAACACTCGACCCCATCAGCCATCAGAGCCAGGCCCAGCACTGTGAAGAGTGTCCACTGGAACCTCCCGTGACCGCAGTCCTCCATGATGTCTTCATATTGTTCAGACAACTCCTCTAGTTCAGAGACTGCGTTGCCAGCTGCTTGAGATTTAGCTCTGGAACACGGATAGAGAAAAAAAAAATTAACATGAATCTGTATAATACTGTTCAAAACAAAACAACTATTCCTTCTATGATATCATGAACATCTGTAACTGGCTCTGGTGTTGTTTGTCAGATTAAGGGATTACAAGTCCTTAAACAGGAATGTAATTATATTGTGTTTGATCATAAGAATTAAGGAATTCATATTGCTGAAATCTGATCCAACCAAAAATCTTTGTGTAAAGCCAACTTTGTTTGTTCTCACAGAACCAAGCAGCTCCGGTGTAATGCTGCACCAGTGTGTCAATTCATACAGCAGTCCGGCGCCTCAGATCCAAAAGAGGCGTGACAGCACACGTCATGATGTTGACGCCTGTGCCCTCCTGTTAATCTAAACATGTACCCACTGACTCTTTATAATCGTATGAATATCGTTAGAATGTGTTGTGATTGAGATACTAACCAACCAATGCGTCCTGGAAAGTGACAAAGTTATGTTTTTTGCAGTTACGTCCTGTTTACTGATGGCCATTACATAATCACCATCAGCAAACATTTCTCTATATTGTGTTGAGTGTAGTTAGTTAAGAAATGCTGTGTTTTCATTACCTTAGACTGAGCCTTTTCTATCTACAACAGTGTTGCACTGCCACCATGTTGCACCTCCATGTTTCTACAGTAGCCCAGAAAGGACAAACCAAACACTTTGCATGTTTAGCAACAAATTTAGGGTTTGGGGTTTCAAGGGGTGTTCAGTCGGTTGCAAGCTGCAACCTCACCTAACCTATATTTCACTAAATCCTACACAGAGGACCTTTAATGTAATTAAAGTGCAGATTGATTGAAAATGTCTGCACTGCATTAACTATAAGTAAATGCAACTTTGATTAAAATGAATGCAGACTTGGTGTTCACTGTGATGGATTGCACGACTCAAGAAAGTTTTAACAGTCTGCATTATACACACATCATGGAAACCAAGGCTGCCAGGAAAGGAACATTCACATTTCTATAACCAAGCCAGTTTTGAGGGACATATTCACATTTACTTGAATAAAACTACCAACATAACAATCTAATAAAATACTTTATGACAAGTACAGTGTTACAGCTGTATCTGTTCTGAACTATTTGTCCCTTCTCTCCTCCTGTCCTCTCTAGATCTGCCCTGATTACTTAATGAAGGGCACCTGGCATGGGAGGAAGTGCTTATAAGCTCCCGTGCCAGCCCAACAAGGGAGACTCTTCTGGACTAAGGCCTGCAGGGGATTTTTCTCAGCCTAAGATTTTGTTCTGTTATATTTTAGTTTATGGTCAGTTTTTTTTAATGGTGTTGTTTTGTGGCTAATTAAGCTCAGGGGTGGAGGGCTGTTCTTTTCAAAGGACTGCCTAAGGATGGGGTGTAACCACAGTAAAATTCCTAAAGTGGAAATGCTACTTCAAGGTTAACTATCAGTTTTCCACATTACTATGTGTTCACAGGTGTTAGTACTGACTCAATGGCTCCAGAGGAAGCTACATGAACATTGATAAACTGCCCTCCAGTGATGTCATTGAATGGTTTAGTTGCATTATGGGTAATGTAGGTGTAGATTTTGAAGGGTAGTCCACCGGCTTGCATTCCTGTAACACCGTTGGACTCATAATGGACTGTTTAAAAACAAATGATCAGAATGGAGAGAGCAGAATCAGAGATATCACCGTTTTATTCCACACATTCTTCTTCCTTTTCAAAACCTGGTGCCTGCATTACCCACAGGGCTGTTTTGCCACTAGGTGACATCACTGGAGGTAATTTAGTCTTAAATACATTTACCTCAAAATTTAACCTAGCTACAGTGCTGCTTTATGTATTGCTAAATGTATATGGGCTAAAAAATACAAAACCTCTGGCTTTAAAGCAGGTACATAAATAAGTTTGGATCCGTGCAGCTAGGAGTTTGGAAAATGTTTGTCAAAACAGCCACAGCAAGAACACTGAACTAATGTATGAGAACTGCACACAGATGAAAAACCAGAGATGGCACATGGATGCAGGGGGTCGAGATGCAACCTATGACTGTTGGGGGACTAAAGCCTGATTTATGCTTCTGTGTTGCGGCGATGGTGTAGCTACGTCGTCGACGCAGACCCCTACGCGGACCCTACGTCGTAGCCTGACGTGCACCTCCAAAAAATCCTGACTACGCGTCACGTCGACGCGTCGAGAAGCGAACGGCAAGGACTGTGATTGGTCCGCTCAGAACGTCATTTCCAGCAGTTGCTTTTCCGGTCAACAGTATAACAACACCGCCAATTTTAAAGTTTTTGTGGTACGAGCGGCAACCACATGAAAACCTGTCGTGTGCTCAAATTCTGTCCATTCAAACTTAATCTCTCAAACAGCACTGTTTGACAGATTAGCGACACACAACGTCAACACGCAAGAGTCAGAGACACACAAACAGACACACAAGGCTGCGGACTGGTTCGCACGGACAGTTAAAGACAGCGTGAATGTCATTTAATTCAACTAACAGCGAAGTAAAGGGAGAAACTTCTCGGTCAGACTGACAGACAGCTGTTAGCTCCGTTCGCACCACCGCCTGATCACCGACGTTGATGACGTCCACCGACACCATGTCAGAACAACGCGTTCCCTCGACGCAGAACTTCGAATGCTCAATGACGGCGTAGGGTCGACGACGTAGCTACGTCGTCGCCGTGACGCAGAAGCATAAACCAGGCTTAATAAGGTGAGAGTGCAGTCTGTAGCCATACTAGCACATTGTTCTCTGGTTTTTGGTACATTCGGAAGAACAAAAAGAAGTAATCTGCTGTAGCTTACCGTGCGGCTCGCTGTGCAGCCTTCACTTCGTCAGGATGTGGAATCCCTTGATATTCTCCTTCGTACATTTGATCCTCTTCATCGTGTCCTTCTGTCGCATCACTTGCTGCGTCCTCTTCATGAGGAGGGTAGTTAGCCTGGTAACCATATCCATCTTGGCCACCACCTTCTCCGTAAGTCCCATAGCTGTCATCCCCTCCTTGGTGGTATACATTGTTTTGATAGGGGTCAGCCATCTTGGCTCAGTGGGCCTGCTGGGCTAAGAGCTAATTTTACAGCAGATAGAGGGCTTTTGTGTGCCGTGTCAGGTATGTCTCGTCTGATGACAAATTTCAGGAAAAAACGATTATGATAAACTATCTTTCAGACAAACATGACGAGTTAATTAGCCTAAAAGTGCAAATAACCTAAACTACTTGTGTCACAGTCATTAGTTACAGTGACTGTTCCTGTCACTGGCATTTAAAGAAAGTAGTGAGTAATGGTGTTAACTATCATCACAAATTCCCTAGACAATTTGTTAGATAAGAGTAAATATTCTGAACATATATGAACACAAGATGGAACTTGTTTGTGTAATAATGTGTGTCCGTCTCAGCTCCTGGTTTGAGTTGAGGCGACGCTGGTGGGGACTCTGAGGACCTCAGATCTCTTCAATTTTCACTCCTGACAAGAGAAAGACTCAGGTAAGTTTATCCTCAAAAGAAAAACAAGTCTCTGCATAATCACTGTACATGTAACTTTACAACCTATTCTCTCATGTCTCAATTTGCTGAACCAGTTCAACTTGAACTTTGCTCAGTCACACAGCAGTGCATTTTATTTGTGTCTATGCTCATCCACAAGAGAAACGATGAGATAGTTGTTTCCTCACAGCAATTTCATAATTTGTGGATGTGGGGAAACAATAACTCCATTTTAAATTTAAAGTGGTTCTTTCCTTTCTTCTTCCTGGGTGACAAACAAATGAGTATAACACACACTCAATCTTGTTCAACCCAAGCAGTGTAAGCTTGAAATGCTGCAAACTTTGTATCACTAACAATATCCTCTAACAAAGGGTTTTTCATCCACTTAACATGATAAATTATTTCAGTGTAATGTTTGAAGATTTATAGTTTGATAAAACCTGTTGCATGCTGCTGACACACGTTATTCACAGTCATCACAGTAAGTTAGCAAGTCATTTGACCTACCCAAGGCGGGCACATGGTGTTTAAGATGCTTTTCCACTTAAATCCCTGTCATTCACAGTGAATCCTATAAATTTACTGGGTCACATACCATATATTGTAATAAGCCACTGTGCCTGGCTGTCTAGTTTGGCTCAATAAAGGTAATAGCTTTATCAACATACCAAACAAGCAGACAAAAGCCTCTAATTCCCCTAAATGCTAACATGCTCATTTTAACAAGCTGATACTAAGCAGGTGCATTGTTTACAATGAAAAGCATGAAATATAATGACAGTAGGAATGACAGAATGTCATAGTTTTTTTTTTTTTTTTTTGGCCTTTAATTAGCACGACATAGCAATAAAAACTAGTTTTAGAAACATCCGTAAGGGGAGATTGGAGAAAAGTAAAATAAAATATAATAACTCCAAATTGCGAAAATAATAATAAATAAATAAAAGAAAAGTTTGATATTTTAGCTCTCTCTTGAGGAGCAGTCATCATCAATACTATACTTCAGTAGTCATAAAACAAAGAACATTTTAAAAAAAAAAGATAAATAAAACGTATTTTAATACTAATTTTCTTATTACAATTAGTTCACAGCTAGATAAATAAAGCTTATAAGAAAAACCCTTATTTTTTCCCCATTGCACATAAACACTTAACGTGCTCATGTGCTAATACCACATGTCAAATGGTGGATTGCTGTTATTATAAGACTACTTAGTAGGAAGATATCACAGAACCATGTCTGCTTTATTTAGGCTTGAACATAGATAAATTAAACTTATTTTAGAAAAACCCATATTATTTTCCCCTAACACCCCACATAAATAGTTAATGTGCTATGCTGTGGCAGCAGCTCAAGGTCTAAAGGCAGAGGATGAGCTTTGGTTGGCATTTGGTACTGGAAAGAGTTTACGATACCTAGCAGCCCATGAAATCTCAGCTGCACTTGGGCCTGAGAAGGCATGTGCTCTTTCAGTGTTTCATGCTTTGACTGGCTGTGACACAGTATCAAGTTTTGCCGGGCATGGAAAAAAAAACTGCATGGGCTATGTGGGCTGTCTTTCCGGAGCTTACAAATGCCCTATTAGAATTGAAAGGTTTTTAATCTTGTTCTATGATCGAACCAGCACATCCACAGATATAGACCAAGCTAGGAGGAAGTGCTTTGCAAAGAGGCACAATGATCAGTCAGTCCCTCCAACAAAGGCTGCCCTAAAGGAGCATGTTAAGAGGGCAGTCTATCAAGGACGCCATATATGGGGTCAGATGCTGGTGTCAACACCAGAGCTTCCTTCTCCTTGTAGATGGGGCTGGTCAAAGGCATCTGAGGGTCATTAAGAACCATTTTGGACATGCCTGCCTGATGCAGGCCAGCCCAGCTATGAACTTATCTCCTGCAAATGTAAGAAGGAAATGGTAGTCAATGGTGGCCATTTTGAAAAATGGCTGCCACGGCCACCATATTGAAAATTTGCGATGGCCCGATATCTAATTTTTTTTGGACTGTCTTTGGCTGTAAGTGTATCAAATTTCACGCTTTTATCACAAAGTGCAAGATTCTTTGGAATTATGCTGCTAAGCCGCCCCACTATGAATAAATCTGCCAGTTTCTGGAAAGCAAAGGGAAAGACACCACAGAGATCCCGGAGGAAAAGTGGAGATGTGATCTGGCGTTTTTTGTAAGGAAACATATCATTGTGCTAAACCTCCAGCTTCAGGGATGAGGACATATGATCACAGACATGTATGATGCAGTGAGAGCCTTCCAAGCAAAGCTGCGCCAGTGGGAGACTCAGATGCAGCAAGGAAACTTTAGTCACTTTCCAGGTTGTCAAACAATGACAAGACATTTTTCCACTGCTCTCCCGACAGCACAATTTGCTGATAAACTGGGTGCACTTTGGCACAGAGTTCACAAGGCGACTTTTCCAACCAAATGGAGCTGAGAGAGCTCCAATGTAATAATACACTCAAGGCAAAGTATGACTCTGTGGGTGCTGCACAGTTTCCAAGCTTCATCCCTGCAATGATGCCTCAACTCCATCTACATGCTGCTCAAATGCTCTGCATGTTTGGAAGCACAAACCTATGTGAGCAGCTTTTCTCTGTGACAAAGATGAACAAAAACCCACAATGGAGCTGTCTCACTGATTCACCTTCACTCCATCTCGAGGGTTTCCACAGCACAAAACTCCAAACACTGATGAAATGGCAGCTAAGAAAATGCGCTAAGCATCTGGCTCTAGCACATAAATGTTTTCCTTCTGCACTTGCATCCAATAGCCTGTTTATTCTTTTAAATAAATGTCGACTCTGTTCGGCCCTCGAGATAGTCCTGCTTTTTTAATTTTGGCCCTCTCTGTGTTTGAGTTTGACACCCCTGATGTAAAGTGATTACAGTCCCTGGACGTGGGTGTCAGCCTAACACTATCACATCATGTATCTCATCTCAGCTACCTGTAATTACAAATATCCTCAGTGCTCTCCAAGGAAATGCCAGTTTGCTGCTGTGACTCTGTGACATGTACTGGCAGGAAAATAGAGCCCTCAGTCTTCCTTCCTGTTCATGTTGTCTCAGAGGTGAATGTGTCGTGTCCACCATATGGACACTTTCTTAGCCAGGAGGCCAGTCACTGCCACTGCCAAGCTACAATCACAGCTCAGCTCTTCTCCGCAGGACACATATTCTCCATTTGTATGAAAAAATAACCCTGCATTTTGACTTAACATAGCACACGAGCAACATGATTAAACGCATCATAGGACCACATGTTGAGTAATGGTGAATTAAGCTGAGAGTAAATGTGGTATTAGATGTGCAATTATTTGGTGCTGCAGAACTAGTTATCTAATGCCAATTAAAATGCGTTATCAATATTCATTTATTTGATTCAATTGTATAAGGCATGAAGTGAGGCGTATGCTGAGGTCAGTTAACCCAAGGAAGGCTGCTGGACCTGATGGAGTACCAAGCAAAGTACTCCAGGCATGTGCTGATCAGCTCGCCGGGATCTTCCCCAAGATCTTCAACATCTCCCTGTCACAAGCCATCATACCCTCATGCCTAAAATCACCTGGGTAACTACAGGCCAAGAGCATTCACACCGGTGATCATGACGTGCTTTGAGAAATTGGTCCTGCATCACATCAAAGCAAGCCTGCCTCCGTCACACGATCCACACCAGTTTGCTAACAGGGCAAACAGGTCCATGGAGGATGCAATCGTCATCGCAACTCACACAGCGCTGTCCCACCTGGAACATCCAGACAGCTACGTGCGGATGCTCTTCATAGGCTTCCGCTCTGCATTTAACATGATCATCCCGGACGTCCTGATCCACAAACTTCTGGACTTGGACCTCTCCTCCTCCATCTGTGCCTGGGTCAAGGACTTTCTCACTAATCGACCTCAATGCGTCAGACTTGGCCCCCACATCTCCTCCCCCATCACCCTAAGCACCGACACGCCTCAAGGCTGCGTGCTGAGCCCAATGCTCTACTCCCTGTAAAACCTATGACTGCACGCCAGCCCATCTGTCAAACATCTTCATCAAATTCGCTGATGACACAACAGTCGTGGGGCTCATCTCAAGAGGAGACGAAACGGCATACAGAGATGAGATAAAGCTCCTGGCAGCGTGATGTTCAGTGAACAACCTCTCACTGAACACCACAAAAACCAAAGAGAAGACTTCAGGAGGCAGTGCGACGTTGTCCCTGCCCCGCTCTGTATAAATGAGGTCAGTGTGGAGAGGGTAGAGTCTTTCAAATTTCTGGGAGTCCAAATCTCTGAGGACCTCTCCTGGTCTGCTAACACCTCTGTCACCATCAAGAGAGCACCACAGAGACTCTACATCCTCAGAGTGCTCAGGAAGAATGACACAGAGAGGAAGTTGATGGTATCCTTCGACCGGGCGACCAGTGTGGTACGAAAGCTGCTCTGCTGCAGATAAAAAAGCTCTGCAGAGGGTGGTCAAAACAGCAGACAGGCCAAAACAAACACCAGCGACTCCACACACCCTGGCCATCACGTTTTTGAACTGTTGCCCACTGGCAGACGTCTAAGGTC
Source organism: Diplodus puntazzo (assembly GCA_963678695.2). Classification (NCBI taxonomy): domain Eukaryota; kingdom Metazoa; phylum Chordata; class Actinopteri; order Spariformes; family Sparidae; genus Diplodus; species Diplodus puntazzo. The sequence goes on from OZ023161.1 coordinate 447,544, forward strand.
CATCAAAACACGTACCAACAGGTACAGAGACAGTTATTTTCCAACACCACTACATATTTTGCGCACTATGAGTACAATACATATTTTATTCATTTATTTAGATATATATTTATTCTTAATATAACTCCAGATTCTCACTAAGCCCTAGATTTACACATACATATATATACATATGCTTGCATTATGAAAATGTTTATTCAACACTTCAAATCATGCAGGAAAATAAATCCAGGGTTGTCTGCTTTTGGCGAGGGGGGGCGACGGGCTCTCTGCATCTGCCGTCTGTTTGGCTTGCAAGTGGTGTCCACTGACACTGCACGTTTTTCTTCTTCGCCTTTTTCACGCAGTGTGCTACTTTCTGTCAGTCAGTGTCACACTGATGATCGCCATGGCTCCGGTGCAGCAAAACAATAAAAAGTACGACTTGAAATTCAAACCTTCTGTCGTGATATATTCAGAGGAAAACTCGGGAGAAGCAGCCGCTAGCCGTTTCTCTGTCGACCCCAAGAGAGTGAGAGAAACGGAGCTAGCGTCTGTCCGAGGAGGACAGCAACAGGACCAGGCTGCCTGCTGGAGGGAGGAAGAAGGCTAGCGAGGAGCCTGAGATAAACATGCGGGGATGAGTTATCAGCAAACGGGCACGCCACAAGAGAGTGTCCCGCAAAATGATCAGGGCGATGGAGAAACAAATGTCTGCCACCGTGAGTGACAGCAGAGATGAGGAGATTGCAGCGAGTGCTGCTTTTCAGTCTGCCGTGTTTTTAATGAATCGCGCGTTAAAAAAATTAACGGCGTTAAGAGGACGTTGCGTTAACTTTGACAGCCCTAATTAATTAATTAATTAATTAAATATATATATATATATATATATATATATATATATATATATATATATATATATATATATATCTATATCGTGACACAACTTCCAGTCCAGATCAGCCCTATATATCGTTCACACAGAGCGGAACATCGCTGTAAAAACGAACCGCTGTGTAATTCACACAGAAAGCCGGCGCTGCGGCTCCCAAAGAGACGCAACGGTACATGTCATGATGATGACGTGTGTGTTTAAGGGGTTTCCCCGGTGTCTCCCCTGTCAAAACCCGGCTATCTTCCGGGGTAAAGCTCACTGAAGTCTCGGTCAGGAGGGCTGACTGTCGCGGAGATTTTTTTTCATCAGAAACACTCAGTGAGGTAAAGTTTTTTTTGCCGGTGACAGACGCATGGCAGAAATGTGACGAGGAGTCTGTAGGACGGGCGGGAGGAATTACGCTTCTCCACGTACAGCTGTGGTATTTTTAACTTGTTGCCAAAAACAGTTACAGTTACTACGTTACCTTAGTTTGGTTCTGTAACGTTGTTTTGTGGGACATTTCTCTGTATTAAGTTGAGTGAGGGATCTGTGCAGTTAACAGACCATCAGATAGACACGCCCTCCACAATACTGCACCTCTGATACTGTCAGACAAGTATCATATACATAACTTATTGAAATGTTACATAAATAAAATGTTTAATTTATAAAGAAAAAAAAATCAAGGTTTTTATCGAACCATGGGTCAAAAATCGTGATACAAACCGAATCGTGAGTTTGGTTATCGCTACAGCCCTAGTCGCTAGGCGAGCACATCGTTGCTAGGGCCTTTGAACGGCAAGTTCTTCTCTTCTTAGTATATTCAATTGATTAGTCATGCAATACAATTTTGTAATGTCCTAGAATTCGAGTTCTTTATTTGGGTACCTTTAGCAGATATGAGATTAAAATGCGATTAATTAGATTAATTAATTACAAATCCTGTAATTAATTAGATTAATTTTTTTAATCGCCTGACAGCCCTAATATGTGTGTGTGTGTGTGTGTGTGTGTGTGTGTGTGTGTGTATGTATGTATGTATGTATGTATGTATGTATTTATGTATGCATGTATATATATATATATATATATATATATATATATATGTACATATATATATATATATATATGTACATATATATATATATATATGTATACATATATATATGTATATATATATATATATGTATATATATATGTGTATATATGTATGTATGTATGTATATATATATATATATATATATATATATATATATATATATATATATATATATATATATCCCTCTGGACTCTATGCTGGCCATTTGTGTCCACCTCACTTCCTTTTTGTTGATCATTTTAGCTGTGTTAATGCAAATGGAATGATATTTCCCAAGGGTGTGCATTTTTGCCTGATCTTTTAATTTTCAAAACCTGCTCTTTAAATATGTCAGTTTTATACTGTTTATCTACAATTGTTCCTTATAGCTCTATCGTGGACACTTTTGGCCAATTGAAACCCATGAAAACTACATTATTTAATTCCTTGTGATTTACAGTATAAAATCATATAATTTAGGTAAAATGGCTTTCATTCTAGACTCAACACTTGAAAATTTTAGTTTTTAATGTTTTCTACCAGATTATGTCATTTGTCCATTTTTGGGCATGGGAGCAATTTCAGGTAACATTCTTAGTTTCCACTAGTGGCGCAGGATGACTTCCTGCACTCCAATGGAGCAAATGAATGACACAATTTTGACATAGGTGTGATCCTAAGGATGTCAGGTAATGATGTGTGTTTGTGCATGAAAAAAAAAATGTGCGTGCAAATATGTATTGGCAAGATAAAGTGGCAAGTGAATTATAGTGTATCATACCTCCAAGTTTCAGTGAATTTCTCGTGGTACAGGTTATTGAGCTTTGAGTTTCCAAGGCAAACCTGGCTGTGATGCACAGGTTGAAAATACCTGTAGCTTTGGTCTTTTCATAAAAAAATGCCACACACAACTACACAATAGCCCCTACACACTCAAATAGCTGCTCTCATAAAAAAAAAAAGATCACAGGTCATCTTGACCCCCGGCCTCTGGGGAAACAAAAACAAAGTCTGACACTGTTTATAAATCTGTCCTGGAGTTTATGCAGGTGCAGTCAGTACTAATGCTATAAGTGAGCCTATCAGCTCCCAGGTCCTTCTTTATCTGGGGAGAAGGTCATATTGCCTGACTGAAGCACTTGAGTATTGGATGGGCTCAGAGAGTGAAGATTGGGAGAAATCCTCTGCAGTTGAGGAGGAGAAGTCTTCTACCCAAGATGAGGACATGTCCTCTCCTGAAGATGATGGGACACCTTCCTCAGAGGATGACAGCAACACCACTGATGACGACTTCCAGCCAGTGCCTGATTCCTCTTCCTCAGGGGAAGAAGACGGTACAGACACTGCGATGGAGGCCGATCAGCTGATGGCAGAGACAGAGGAGCTGGCGGGTGAGCGGATGTCTCGTCATGGGAAAATGATGTGGTTTCCCACTGCTGAAGAGACCCTGCACCACAATCCAGTATCCACTGGTTTCACCCCAGGGCCCACCCTGTATACAGTTGCCCACATCATCAACATGAGGTCTGCCTTTGACCTATTCATAACAGAGGAGATCATTCAGCTGCTGTGCACCAACACAAACCTGCATGGGAGGTGAAGGTGTGAGGATTGGAGGGATGTGGATGAAGTGGGGGTAAGATTCTACATTGGAATTCTTATTCTGGCCGGCGTCTACCATTCAAGACATGAAGCAACACGAGGCATGTGGGATGCCAAGACAGGACGGGCCATGTTTCGCGCTACAATGCTCCTCTACAGCTTCACTCAGATCAGCGCTAACATCTGCTTTGATGACAGGCTCTCCCATCCAGGAGGCTTCAGGAATGATAAACTCGCTGCATTTCGCATCCTGTGGGAAAAGTGGGTGGCTTGCCTCCCCCTCTTATTCAATCCAGGGGTTGATGTGTGTGTTGATGAGCAGCTTGTTGCATCCATAGGTCATTGTGGATTTTCAACCAGTGGCGTGCACAGACCTTTTGAAAGTCAGGGGCGAAGAGCAGAAAAAGGTCTCGCGACTGAAGAGGGCACATTAGCACACGTTTTGGCTCCCAAGAGGGCATTTCAGCGCCTGATTTTGTCACCCAAGTGGGCATTTTATCATGTTTTAACCAGCCAAGGGGGCAGTTTGTTGTGTTTTGCCAACCAAGAGGGCACTTTAACGCACTTTTTGGCCCCCAAGTGGGCGGTTCAGTGCACGTTTTGGCTCCCAAGAGTGTGCTTCAACATGCGTTTTGGCTCCCAAGAGGGCACTTTAGAACTCATTTTGGCACCCAAGAGGGCACTTTAGTGTGCATTTTTCAACAATTGGGCCACTGCCCCCCCGCCCCATGCACACCACTGACATCTACAATATATCCCCAACAAACCTGCAAAGCATGACATTAAAATCTGGTTCACCTGTAATGTGGCAACCTCCTATGCCTGGAGGATGGAGATTTACATGAGAAAACCACCCAGTTAAAATTCTGGAATTGATTAAAATTTTGGATTTCATGATCAGGACTGATGTCAAATTTTAAAAAAGAAGCAAATATTTTCAGTATATAGTGTTTGTATAGCATTTTGTAAGCAAACAGGAGGTGGCTACGTTTGGCCACGAACAAGCTAAGAGGGATTTTTTATGTTTTTCTGTCACTGCACAAAAAACTAATGAAGCATAAAAATCATTGATACTGCTTATCATTGACACACATTAAGCTGCAATGATGATTAAAGAATAATTTAGATAGCATGTATTATTTTGTAAAAACATGGTGATTTAATGCTATTTTCCCTTATAAATAATCAGCATTATGTGATCTAATAGGCATTTAAAGGGTTAAAATTCAGAATTTTAATGAAATTTTAGTCTTCATGACCAGGACTGATGCAAATTAAAAAAAATGGAGAAAAAAAGTGGAATTTTTTATATACATATATTAGTTTTATAGCATTTTAGGAATGTAAACGAGAGGTGGACACTTTTGGCCACGAACAAGCTGAGAGGAAGTTTTTATGTTTTTCTGTCACTGCACAAAAAACTAATGAAGCATAAAAATCACTGATACTGTTTATTATTGACACACAGTAAGCTGCAATAATGGTTAAAGAATAATTCAGGTTGCATGTATTATTTTGTAAAAACATGGTGATTTAGTGCTATTCTCCCTCATAAATTTTCAGCATTATGTGATCTAATAGGCATTTAAAGGGTTAAAATTCAGAATTTGAATGAAATTTTAGTTTTCATGACCAGGACTGATGCAAATTTAAAAATTTGGAGTAAAAAAAGTGGAATTTTTTATATACATGTATTAGTTTTATAGCATTTTAGAAATGTTAACAGGAGGTGGACACTTTTGGCCACGAACAAGCTAAGAGGAAGTTTTTATGTTTTTCTGTCACTGCACAAAAAACTAATGACGCATAAAAATCATTGATACTGCTTATTATTGACACACATTAAGCTGCAATGATGGTTGAAGAAAAATTCAGGTAGCATGTATTATTTTGTAAAAACATGGTGATTTGGTGCTATTCTCCCTTATAAATCATCAGCATTTTGTGATCTAATAGGCATTTAAAGGGTTAAAATTCAGAATTTTAATGAAATTTAAATTTTCATGACCAGGACTGATGCAAATGAAAAAATTTAGAAAAAAAAAATGTCATTTTTTTAATATATATCTTAGTTTTATAGCATTTTGGAAATGTAAACAGCAGGTGGACACTTTTGGCCACGAACAAGCTAAGAGGGAGTTTTTTCTACTTTGCCTTCCCTGCTCAAAAATAACAATGCATAATAATCAATGTTGTTGTTAATCAGTTACATATCTCAGACTGTGTTATTGATAATACAAGAAAAACCGGTAGCACTGAGAAGATAGGCAGTGGTCATTTTTGTGGTAGTTTCCAACAAGCGCATCGTGCAAACAAATTGGCATTTGAGGGGTTAAAAAATTTAAAATGAATTAATTTTTTGTACCTATGACAAGAACTCATATTAATTAAACATTGTATGCAGTAAAAGCAGCAAAAAACATACAAAATCCCAAAAATTACAGACTCAATCTGTTGGTGGCCATTTTTGGCCACGAACAAGCTGAGAGGGTAGTGAAAACGAACAAGGCCAGAGGGATGTATATATATATATATATATATATATATATATATATATATATATTTATATATATATGTGTGTGTATGTATATGTATATATATGTATATATGTATATGTATATATATGTATATATGTATATTTTTTTATTATTGTGACAGTCTCGTATGTTTTTATGTTATGTCTTATTGCATTGCACTGAACTGAGATGCATCTGTGATTTCAATGACAAATAAAAAGAATTCTGTTCTATTCTATAAAATTCAAAAATAGCACAAAGATTCATCCGTGCCTAAAACTCAATAGCAACATGTCTATGCTTTGTCTTTCCAAGCCAATGAGAAGGATTGTTCAGCGCACTGGGTTTGACAAAAGTGCAGAGGAGACACCATCAACATCACAAGGCATGTGATTCCGTCAGCCTCTGTCCGTCTCGCCGCAATGTTCTCTAGTGTCTCTTCTTGTGTCTTCCCCTTTGGTATGTTTGGATTTTGATTTCTTATCTTTTCATTTGATTTGAATTTTGCTTTTCTGTTGCACTTTGTTTAGCTGTTTTATTTGCTATTTTGTTTTTGGTCCTTTTTTGTTTTTTCTTGTTCTCCTGGTTTTTGCATATTTCAGCTTTTGTAAATTAATGCTCGCCTTTTGTTTCCCCCATTTCCTGCCTCCTGTGTATGGTCTGCATTTAGGTCCTAGATTATACACCTCACCCTAACACATGCATCTTCATGTCAATCGCCGATACCGATACCGATGTTTAACATAAGAACTTGGCCGATGGCCGATGCCGATGCCGATGTTCTTTCTTTTTGTTATTTATTCCTTTTTTTTGTGCCACAGAAACATACAAGTCTTTCAGCTCTTCATAACACTATCCTTGAATGAGCACAAATCCAATGAGACCAATTCATGAAACAAAAACAACCTTTAATGTCACTTTCTGGTTGACATTTAAGATAACCTTAGTTCACATGACAAGATTTCGGGGAGTCTTCCTTGTCATCGTTTTAAGAATATTTGCGTCCACATGGACCCACTGAAAATGAGCGAAAACGCTGTAGTTCATATTCCAGGCCTCTAGGTGGCGCTTGACATTCACAAAACACGGAGAAGAAGACACGGAGCATGCACAGTAAACTTGCGCGCTGTAAACAAACAGACAGTAGACGGAGAAACCGAACACAACAGGAAGAAGAAGATGAAAATGGCGAGTGCAAGGAAACCGGAATAGTTTGTGTGGACCGTTAATGAGGTCGAACTGCTGCTGAGACTCACACTCAACTACAAGGCGGGTAAGTTGCGAGAAAGGCTCAATATCTTCTGCGGCACGAACACGAGCATGCGGTCCGCCATTGTTGTTGTTATGGGACGTTGTGAGATGCGGCGATGGCGTCATTGTTTTGGAAAGTATGCGGATTCGCTGTCCACATGAAAACGGGAGGGCTGCGTTTCCGGATTTCTCCAAAAAAAAAGAGGGAAAAAAGAGTTTTTCCATGAACACAGCGTTCATGCCGCAAATCAAGATATAATCATCGGCCACGGCCATCGGCGAATGTCATTTTTATTTGCCGATGGCCGATGGCAGTTAACGAGGCAAACATCGGCCGATACCGATGTTCAGCCGATGCATCGGTGCATCCCTACATTTTACACCTGAAACACTTTATATTTTGTATACTTCGCACTCTGCACCCGGACGAGCAGGTTCAGGGGAAGCTGCGTCTGTCACCCTTCTGAACTCCACACCCCAATGACAACCACCCAAACCCCAAATTCAGTAATGAATAATTTGATAAGTAAGACACTATACTGAAGGATTTCGCACTGAACCCTCATAGCTTCTCAAACAGATTACTGTGCTACATAATGAAGTGCCCTACTTGTCCGGTTGTGTGGCTTCTTCTACATTTGAGGCTCTTGATGAAGGCAGATCCATTCCTCAATTTGGTTAATAGAAGTACACCATTAGTGGTTGGGATGATGGCCGCTGGATTTATTACTTCACTTTGTTGTACACGATTCCATTTATGTGTCACTGCTTTGTTCAACTGTTTGTTAAGCTCTACTATGTTCTGCTCTATTTGCTCAGGTGGCTTTAGCCCCCTTTTCAGCTCTTTCTGTCCATCAATCTCTGTCTTTCTTACTGCATTACTGTGTCGCTGTTGATTACAGTCATTACAATTTTCTGATTTACAGTACATAATGGGACATTAACTGTATTATAATGTAAATGATCATTGCACTATTGGAATAAAGTACATTTACTGTTAGGAGAGGACCAAGGCCTAGAATGCTTTCTGTCAGTACTCTCCCAAAAGCAAAAGCAAAAGGGGGGCCATGCCTAGACCTTTGTTCTGCCCTCTGATGAGTGCATGTAAATCTGTTCTTCAGAGTTTTGAGTGCAACAGTACCACTTCCTGTTTATTTAACAGTGGTATTGTTAAAGCAGGAGACTTTCCTCAGAGTAAACAAAGCCTGGTGGAACAGTATGACTGTCTCTTCTGCTACAATTTACCTTCCCACATTGTTGCCCTGGACACTGTTTGTTTATAAGTATACTGTTGATCACTTTTTGGAAGCAGAAGATAGGTGGTTAGTACTGATTGGCCAAGAAGGACCCCTGTGAGCAGGAAGGGCCAAACATACAAAGAGAAAAAGTGACACAGGCAAGGGCCCCAATCACAATCATTAGGGACAAAGTGGCCTAGAGAGGGCGTTAAAGGACAGCCACCAATAAAATCTAGACAGTCTGCATCCCCAAAGCTATAAGGCATCTCCTGTGTAAAAAAAAAGACAAAAAAGAAAAAGAAAATTAAAAATGCTACATACACCTTTTACCATACAGGAGCACTAATCAAACCAAACCTCAAATTAAAAGTTTGCCTTAAAACTCTTTTTTTCCCCTTAAATTTAAGTCTAAAAAAAGAAACAAAGTAGAGTGGAATCCAAAAGACACAGTCGTTTTCAGCTAGCCCATGACGACCTTTAGATAAGGGAGGTCAGAATCAACAGAATCCTCTGGAATAGGTAATGTCAAAAGTCATCCTGCCCATGAGAGATCTCCCTATCCTCCACCACAACAAAGTCATAAGGGATAGACACCTCACCAAAAACCCACTGGTAGGACCACTCCACCAGGTCACCTTAACCCCGACAACCCTGTGCATAGGAGGAAAGGCAATATGTAACTATACTGCTGATTGTTAAGCTGCCAATAACGCAGTCCCAATAATTAAACGCTGGGTGCGTAAGAAAGCCAAACCTGTACCTGTTGGACCCTAGAACTGAAAACAAAAGACAAGTTCAGGCTGGCTTCACAAATAAAAAAGAAATCAAGAAACATCATAGTCATACCACCCTTTTGCTATTCTCCACAGGACAAGAAAGAGAGGGAGTAATGGAACCTCTCTCAGATCTAATCAATTCTCACAGAGCACAAGCTCACAAGCACAAGATGAAATGCGACACAATTTTGTTTGCTACTGTCGCAACCAAATGCCACCCTGGAAACTCAAGATTTAAGGGTGGTGCTCCAGCAAGTCTAGGCTACAGGGATGACACAGGTGCGCATATTTCTGTGAATGGGACAACTGGAGATCGGTGGAAGTCGGCTGCCATACCGCACGATGTTCGACTTACTCGGCTGTCTTCGCCAACTCTCATCACCTGTGGCTTGGTCCAAGAGGCTTTCCAGGGAGGTCGGCGTCCCGCTTCAGAGGCGTTGGGCCGGCTACCTGCTCCAGCGTCCTGGTTAATCGACCTCTATCCGACGGTTCCCGGTCGCGGTTTCTCAGTTCATTGGTTTATTTAGACGAGACAAAACATAACTCATAATTCCATCTGAAGGTTGAATGGGTTTCTTCCTATATTCGAATCACTTTCCTTTTCCCCGGGCGTCTGCCTCCTTCTTGCACGAGGCTCCCTGTTGGCTTTTTCCCACACTGCCTCGCTCCTTCCGCTCACGTCAGATTTAAGCGGCAGCGTAACCAGGCAACCAATCAAACATCACACAGTATGGCAGCACCCCCCTCAAATCTCAGAAAGTGACCACAACACTACATCCTTCTGTTTTGAGCCACATATTGTGGAGTAGCACAGCGGCATAATCTAAAAACAGGCAATACCTGGGGAATAGCCACCTGGGAAGTAAACAAACCCCAACCCTAGGATGAATAAACATGTTGGACAAAGAGTTACCATGCTTCTATGATCTGATGGCCAACCTCACACAAAGTTGTCACCATCACTCTCCATGAGAAAAGGGATTCATATTCCCCCTTCTCGAGAAAAGCCTTTGACTCTCTGAATCTACAATTCAACTGGACTGGACCTTATTCACAAAAACTGTTGGTGTCCAACCTTGATCAACAACTATGTTTTAATGCTCCCACCAGCACTGACCAAAACAAGGAATGCAAGGGTTGTTACAACAACATTAATGCCCTTGGTTTAAGGTCTTTGAGTGTGGAGTTTATATGTTCACCCCTTGTCTTCCCAAGGTGCTAAGGCTTGCAATTTACCAACACAAAACCAAGTCTCTACACAGGACTACTGAGATAATGATATAAATGAAGCTTTGTTGAGGTTTGGTGGTTGTGGCACATCAGTCTATCGTGTAGCTGTCCACTGTAAGTCTATTGTCTAGTTAAATGCAGAGATGCCAGATCCATACAAAGACTTCATAACACCCCCCTTCTATCTCCCTTGTGAATTCCCCACTGTGGTCATCTGCTATGTTAACATAGGCTTTACATTTAGTGGAATGGCACAACTTTCTGTGAGCTGGAGCCTTTCTGACTCAGTCTAGTTCAGAAAGTCTGAGGCTCTGGGGCGCCACTTAGCTCAATTGGTAGAGCGGGCGTCCTATGTTTAGAGGCTCTGTCCTCGCTGCAGCGGACCCGGGTTCGAATCCCGACCTGGGTCCCTTTGCTGCGTGTCACTCCCCGTCTCTCTCACCCTGTTTCCTGTCACCCTCTTCAGCTGTACTATCAATAAAGCCATAAAAAGGCCAAAAAAATAATTTAAAAAAAAAGAAAGTCCGAGGCTCTGTCCTTTGGTTTAAGGGGTCTATCATGGGTAGTGGTTTGCAAGCCACTGGCCTCGCTGTTTGTCGTGATTTTATATGTCAACTATGCCATATGAGAATTTGCTAAGTCACTATAGCATGCATGTCGGGGTCAGTATTAACAATGTAAATGCAATGCAGTACCATGTGCCAATACAATACTTAGACAAGTAGCAACAATGAAAACTGTTTCCTGGGGTCACTGTCAAGTGATGACCATGCCTGTGTGCATTTGATGCTCAGATTGAATGAAGTGAGTGTAATTTCAGTGTGGCTTGATTTTTTAGTATTTTGTTTGTTTGTTTGTTTGTTTTTGTTTTACTTCATTTACATCGTTATTACAGATTTTCCCAAACTAGGCATGTGTCCTCCCACTAAGCTCATTACTCTGCAGTATGACTTCACGGTGGGGTAGAATCACTAGACCCAAAGAACCATTTTCTATACTGCACTATGTAAAATATCTCCAGTTACTTCTTTTGAATACTTTTTAAGAATATTTTCCAGTTAAATCCTTCCTGATTGAATTATCTCTGCATCTCTTTTGGTTTGTTATTCATTCATTTATCTGTCTTACTAAAAACATGTACTAGTGGTACACTGTTTGATTGACAGCTGAACATTGATAAGTGACAAGCTGGCCATATGTTGTTTTGCTGTTCATAGCTAGCCAGCAGGAAATTCAAATCTGAACAGAAAGTCGAAAAACTGAAAGTCAGTTATGTGAAAACTAGGGCCTTTCAAACGATGAAATGATTTAATCTCAATTAATGACATGATTGTCCATAGTTAACTCATGATTAATCGCAAATTAGTCCCACATTTTTTATCTGTTCTAAATGTACCTTAAAGGGATATTTTTCAACATTTTAATACTCTTATCAACATGGAAGTCAAATATTCCTGCTTTATGCAAATGTATGTTTATGATTATTGCAACAATCCAAAACAATGACAGGTACTGTCCAGAATATTCTCCAGAATAGCCTCAAAGGTACCGTTTGTTAAAAAGAAAATGCTGAATGCATATCATGGCAAACTCAAGCCCAACAAGCAACACCAGAAGGGCATATTGACTTGAATGAAACATTCCTTAGTAATATTAACACAATGTAGTGTCCAACTGTACACTTATAAACGTTAACTAGAAAATGTTAATCAGCCTGCAAGCTGTAGCCACACATTTAGATGTTGCAGTTGACAGTTTGTCTCATGTAGCAATGTCCAGGTGTCTCCATTGCAATATTACGATTGAATTACAGTTTGGAATTATTGCTGAAAATCACCCAATACGCCTGGCCACCTTACACAAGCAAAGATAATACATCACTTGCATTTAATGCTTCATGTATACTTTCACAGGTTAAACCACCAGCAGACAGACCTTGAGGCCATTTTCTATACAACCCTTAGCAAAAAGTAGTATACTTGAAGTTCATTTTATTAAGTATGCTTGAGTATAAGTATAAGTATAGCAAGTATGCTATGGACCAAATACTTGTAGCATACTAGAAAGTATACTAATTTAATACTTCTTCGGACTAAATTGGAACATTTTAAGTTTATAAAAGTATACTTTAAGTATACTTTGTAAGGTCATTTTAAGTTTACAGAAGTACACTTTCAAGTATACAACAAGTATACTCATCTATATTCTACTAGTGTACTAAGTATATACTTCTAGTACACATTTTAGTTTATTAACATGTAAGTTTATAACAGGGGTAATACCTCAATGTAAAGGTGTGTAGTGAAAAACATTTTTATTCTTCTAAATAAAATGTAAGTACAAGTCAATGACTTGATCTTATTCTGTACTTACATCAAGATATTGTAAGTATTAGCACTTGTAATGTGGTAAGTTCTAGCAAGAGATTCACCAGTTAATACCACACGTGCCCACAGCTTAACAGACGGGAAGTCTCTCCCGGAAAACACCCCTTCACTCACGGTGCCAACATTTTTATCATCTTTGTTAATTCGACACAATTTAACCACATAACAAGGATGTGAATTAACCTTCAACCGTTTTACACATCATCTTATTCACAAACACATTCACGAACCATAATTACACCAACAACAACAGAATACCCAAGAGCCTTTGCGCCACAGTCCACAGTATACTAAAGAACAAGTATAAGCTTTAGTATTAAAGTGTAAGTCTAAGTATTAATGTACTTTGTCTTAGACTATACTTTATACTTTTCAGTACAAACCAAGTATACTTCACTATACTTTTCTTAAGTATACAAAATGTAGTATATAAAAAGTACACTTCAAGTATACTGCCTCAATTTTAGTATAAGATTAGTATACTAGTAATACACTTGAATACACTAGTTTTTGCTAAGGGAATGTTATCAACTGACTTACTAACAGATCAATCTGGCAAGTATGTGATCATACTGTGCTTAAAGGCTACTTGAAACTCACCCTGCCCTCAGCATGCTCTGAGGGTTGCTGTCATCAGCAGTAGATCTCTAAACCCAGTCTTATCATGCATCTATTCAATGGAGTGGACACAATATTAGCTTATAGTTTATCAGAACATACAAGCTTTACAGTATTTGTAACTGTATTGCGACAATACATGCAGGAAGTTTCTTGGTTTCAGTGCACAAATAAACCTTGCTGACTGCACATACTAATCAGTCCTTTCATCTGGGTTCTTTGTTTTTTCATCCAACAACTTTTACTGCTTGGACCACGCCATTCCAGTGTCTTGTCTCCCATGTGTAATCTTGTAATCACCCAGTGGCAAATCAGTCATGTAGTGTGCAAACCACAACAACTGCAAGACTCCAGATCTCAGGGCAGAAAGTCTTTCAGTGTGGCCAAGACATCTTTTGCTTTAGTGTGTGAGACAGATAATTAGTGGTCCAAGTGAGGAGGGATGCCTGAAACAGATGTTGGATCAGATTGGGATCTTATGGTTGACTGATTTCAGAGTTCGTTAGTGATTACATACAAGCACATGCACAGACTAACAAAGGAATATGGCTGCTAATATCCCCAGCAGGGATTATGCCACCTGAGCTTCACAGGCTGAGGTGCACATAAAAATTCAGAAGACCATGATGAAAGTAAAAAACTCTGCTATCACACATTACAGCCACACCCAAGGTATAGGAGTTGTGCAAACTTCCCCGCTTTGCCGTGTACGGAGAGAGCCGAGAGTCACCGGAAGGACCCGAGTTAACTGTTGAGTGCTGCGCACATCCTATTAGGTCGTAACAGCGCTGAGCAGAGCCGGACCGTGGCTGTCCACGTTGTCGCATTGTGTTTGGTGTGCAGGAGTACAAAGTGAGTTTGTATCAGTTATTTGTTGTATATTCAGTTCAGTTCTAACGTACTTTGTGTGGATCCGGACTGGCCGCCATGTTGCGATGCGTGCTCTCGCACACAGAATTGTTTATATAAGATATGTTGCCACGAGCTGGTAAGTATGTTTGTCTTCCTGCATACACATGTTCTAAACGCATAATGCTGTTCGGATTGAGTGTTTGGTACAGCGGATGGGTTTTATATCTGACTGTATTTATATTTGTTACAATTGTGTGTTATATTGTAATGACGTGGTCTGAGGCGCCCCTGTGCGGTGATTAGAGAGTATTATTTGGCCTCAGTTGTTATATCACTGCAGTCTTTGGATATGTGTCTGTTTAATTTACAGTCATATTACTTTATCTTTATTTGTATATCTCATCAAAATATTTATTGTTGTTTGTTTGTACATTTCAAGGAAACCACAACTCAACACATTGTGTACATTGTCCATGTGGAATTAATAAAGAAGGATAAAGGAACTCTCTGGAGTAGCTGCAGTTTTTCTAACTAAGAACTAAGGCCAGACTGTGTACACCAGCCTCTAACATACAATGTAATCTACAAGTTGTCCTTCGAGCCGGATGTACACAAGCTGCGCCATGACTACAAGCTGAGGATAACATGATGGACAGCCGCCACTGAGTCCCCGTCCAAGCAGGGTGCGACGCATTTCCGGACATCTGGAGGACTATGAGCTCAGCTACCCATTTCAACCCCTTCATCCCACCATAACAAGGACAGTGTCACCGACGACATCAACATATGTAGCACCACCCAACATGGGAGGATTCCTTCCCCATCCAGTGCCCACATATCAGTCCTACAAGAGCCCTGATGATAGACTTCAGCGCCTAGAGGCATGCTGGCAGACTATGACACAAATGAGAGAGCTAAAGGCTGAAATGGACAATGTAAGACTAACTCCTCATCCTCAGGGTGGCTATATTCACCCCACATATCGCTCACAGCAATATGCTGCACATATGCCCCAATACGGGAGCCTTATCTAGAGAGGATCCAAATGAATCCTAGTCCCAGTAGGATGGCCGAGGATGCATCTGTATCACACATTCCAGCTCAGATGGTCCCCCTCTTTCAGGATCAGGTCACAGCTGCTGCTTCATCAACACACCCAGCACCCTCTGCTACACAGACAGAGGCTGTGGACCAAGCTTCTTATGTATCGCTGGCTGATGATGTGGATCAAGCTTCAGACGCTGAATCGACACAATCTGCTCCCATTTCACAGATGAGACGTGTGGATTCTGCAGCCCCAATTCTATCAGCCACTACAGATCAGGTAGCCCCTGTATCATCAGCTCCGCCTGCACAATCTGTGCCACCAGTCAACATGATACAATCAACTCCCACTACCTCACTGGTGCCGCCCGCAGTCTCAACAGTTCCTGCTCCGCCGATCCAGACTGCACATGCCCCATCACGACCAGCATACAGTGCACCCAGGTGTTGGCAGACTCCTCCTCAACCTTATCCTGCTCCTCCTGTCCAACACTACTATCCTCAGCAGCCCTTTGCACCTGTGCGGCCACCAGATGACCACAATGCTGCAGGTGTTTTAGAGATGGCTATTGCTTCATCGTTTGGCATTCCCAAACCCAAACTGACTGTTTTTACATCAGGGAGGGAAAGTGACTTACTGCTGCTTAAAAAGGGCCTGGACAGCGTCCTAGGGCCCCACAGGCACTGAAGTGAAGACTACAAGTACCAAGTCCTTCTCGACCACCTCAGATTCCCTGCTGCACTTCAGATAGCCAAGCGGTTCATCAACAGTGCAACGCCATACACTAATGCTATGCAAGCCCTCATGCAAAGATAAGGTCAGCCTAGACAGCTCTTAGGTCTCAGCAACCTAATCCACCTCCTGCATCAAGCACCCCATTACAGTCTAAGAAGCATGACAGGTTTAAACCCTAGTGCCCTTACTGTAATAACCAAGAGCACTACCTCAACGTCTGCAGTGACTTTGCTAAGCTCACAAACAATGCAAGGGCTGACTGGATAAAGGAGAAGAAAAGATGCTGGAGGTGTGGGAGTGGACACACATCTGATAACTGCACTTTAAAGAAGCCGTGTTCAACTTGTGGAGAACAACACCTATCTGTGCTCCATGATGTGGCACAAACAGAGACTGTCCTGACTGTGAGTACATCCCCCAGCATGATTTACATGGACCAAATTAGCCATTCAGGTAGAGTGATGCTGAAGGTTGTCCCAGTACGAAGAAATCTTGTCCCTGAGGACAATTCGACAGGACAAGGTGCAATTAAAGGGAGCTGCAGTCTCACTCAAAGTGTCAACCCAGATGAAGAAAGGGATGAAACATGACATTCACCATGCCTTCACAGCAGCAGAGCTGAATCTGGCTGAACAGTCATGTGCAGCTGGAAACTTGAAACAAAGCTACCAACATTTAAGAGACATTCCATTGCACTCCTACAATAGAGTTAAGCCTATGCTACTCATCGGTTCTGACAACCTGCACCTGATAACACCAGTATCCCCAGTCCGGTCTGGCCCAATCGGCAGACTTGTAGCTGTATGCACGGCTCTTGGATGGGCTGTGCAGGGACCTGCCACCTTCCTACAGCATTCATCAGGTGAGAACAGCTGTCTTCATTCTTCATTCCTCTCCCCATTGGAAGAGCTACATCAAAATGTTGAAAGACTCTGGAAGCTAGACACATTGCCATTCAGAAACAGTAAGGAGGTGACCCGCTCTGGTGAGGATAAAGCAGCTATGGAACAACTGGAGCAGAAGACCATCAGAGTCACAGTTGACGGTGTGTCCCGCTATGCTACACCATTGTTGCGTATACCAAGAGCACCCACGTTCCATGCTCCACCCACAGCCGTGTTGGCTCTCCTCAGAGCAACAGAGCGCTGCCTTGCTACCAACCCTGAACAATTTGCAGTGTATGATGATGAGATACACAAATTAGAGAAAGCTGGATATGCTGTTAAGATCAACGCTGATGAGGTGAGCAGGTCAACGGAATCATGGTTCCACCCACAAGCCTACTACTCTCTCCTCTAAATTAAGAACTGATTCTGACTCATTGACTCAAATAATAGATTAACAGACATACCTCTGAAATCAAATGTAAGAATAAGCCAAATAAAGGACAACCCTGAAGATGCAAGAAGATAAAAAGCAGAAGGCAGCTTGCATCTTCATCAAAAGCATACACACACACACACACACACACACACACACACACACACACACACACACACACACACACTAATGTGCCTGGTTATAAATGTTGCAGGTGCAGCTTGCTCCAACATGAATATTAGATGAAACTTCTCCTTCAGGCTAGCAGCTAGCTGCTGTTCAACCATTGCTGTCTAGAGTCTGTTCTCACATCAGTCTCAGGTGCTGAGATTTACAAAACAATTGGAAATAGGTCATATAATCTACTAACGTGTATGCTTGATCATTCAGGTCAGGTTTATCTCAACTTCGTTCGATCTAGTAGGTGTGACTACATGTCCTGGATCTGTTAGTAGATGTCTACAACAGTGAAATACGTAATTATAGATTTCAGTCAAAACTAATTTTTTACATATTTTGTTCCGGAAAAATACACTGCTCCACTGTTAAATACTCTTTCACTGTGTTTATAACAGAAATATGCTGTAATTTACATAACAGTCAATACTGTAATTTTTGCATAAATTTTTTGTAAAAAGTACAATTTGTTACTGTTAAATTTACTAACCTTGTATTAAAAACCTATCAGCACATTGCACTCAGCTCTGCCTCATTGAGCACCACGACAATTGTGTGTGCCAGTTCCACTCTACTCAGTACATATGGTAAGGTCGAATCAAGTTGTACAAGGTAAACATTTTTATAACCAAGATTATTTGGATCATGGGGTCGTGGGTCGGATCATTATCAGTGTTAGGTATTTTATGGCTGGTTTTGGACAATATTTTTTTCCTCTGCATTCGGTGGGCAAAGTTGCTACTGCGGTTCGAAGTCAATGTTTCATGGTAGCATTTGCAGACTCCACAGCAGCACACAAAAGGCCCAAGGGGTGCTTGAGCCCCTGCCCTTTTTGCCTCCTATTATAAAGTGCCCTTTTTGTGTTTTGTTTTTTTTTTATGAATAAATAAATTCCTGTTGTGTAAAGGGATGTCAAAAAACGGCGGTATAAAAACACCACGGTTATCTACCGTACGCATTTCGTACGTAATATGGTGTTGTGTGTGTGTGTGTGTGTGTGTGTGTGTGTGTGTTGAGCCTAAAGCCCATAGGCGGCGGGTGGGCCTGACGTCTGGGAAGGCTGCCTGATCACACAGCGCAAGGATGAAACTGCTGATCATTAAATATATAATTAACTATATGCAATAGTCTCAGTCAGTAGCGTAACATCATGGTGATGGGCCCCGGTGCAAATATTTTTTTTGTGCCCCTAAACACAAGCGCATGCTCGTGCGCACTGCACTGCACGGCACACACACACACACACACACACACAGCCACTCAAGAGAACTGCTATTGCAGGGGTAGACTGGTCATCGAGAGTACCGGGATTTTTCCCGGTGGGCCGATCAATAATGGGCCGATGGACGGCCGTTTTTTATTTTATTTTACTTTGTTTATTTATTTATTTATTCTGCTGCGCCTTGCCTTGGTAACTACCGTATATTACCAAATAACCGCAGGGTTCCCTTAAAAAGCTGGGTGTATATTCTGATACATAACCGCCGGTTCCAAATAAATGTCGAGTCTAATTTATATTTTTCTTCATATAAAGGAAGGAGACGCGACCTCTGACACTGCACGTTTATCTTCTTCGCCTTTTTCACGTATTGTGCTGCATTCTGTCAGTCAATATCACACTGATGATCGCCATAGCTCCGGTGCAGCAAAACAATAAAAAGTACGACTTGAAATTCAAACTTTCTGTCGTAAAATATGCAGAGGAAAACTCGGGAGAAGCAGCCGCTAGACGTTTCTCTAAGAGTGAGAGATTGGCGAAAAAATCAAGCTGAGCTTCAGCGTCTGTCCGAGGAGGACAGCAGCAGGGCCAGGCTGCCTGGTGGAGGGAGGAAGAAGGTTAGCGAGGAGCCTGAGATAAACATGCGGGGATGAGTTATCAGCAAACGGGCACGCCACGAGAGAGTGTCCCGCAAAATGATCAGGGCGATGGCGAAACAAATGTCCGCCACTGTGTGAGTGACAGCAGAGATGAGGAGTTTGCAGCGAGTGCTGGTCGGCTGAATCGTTTCCTCCGCCGCAACAACTTCACCTGCAGAAGGATGCCAGAGAATTCACCGAGAAGCTGGCGAATTAATCCCGGATTTTTGAGAGGAAGGAATTAAACATTATTTTTAATAATAAAAATAAACAGGTGCCTGCATATCGACGCCCAGCAGCAGTCAGTCCATCACCCGCTGCAGCTGCACCGGTGGATTCCGGTCAGTGTTGCTGGCCGCTTCTGAAATATTTTCATTAGGTTTTTCCTTCTGTTTAAAAAAGGATCGGATAGTTATCCATGTTGGATTTCAAAAATCCCGCGCCAAAGCGACAGCAGGTGTTGACTGGCTCTTTTTGACTGTCACCATGGCAACGCGTTCTCATATTTGTCAACATTGTGACAGCTGTAGCGACAACCTCACACACACTGAGGTTGTACTGCAGCAGCTGCGGCTCGTTCATAATAGGAAATCATGATTTTCACAATTTTCCAGCATAAAATTTGGGAAGGCTCAGCCTTCCCTCGCCTCCATTATCCGCCGCCCATGCTAAAGCCGCTTCTCTGTCCGCTGCGGCTCCGCTC
Organism: Diplodus puntazzo; assembly: GCA_963678695.2. Lineage (NCBI taxonomy): Eukaryota > Metazoa > Chordata > Actinopteri > Spariformes > Sparidae > Diplodus > Diplodus puntazzo. Next base: position 467,785 of record OZ023161.1, read on the forward strand.
TGTCGCTCTCTACGAACGGTCGCTCCTTTCAAATTAAAAGCCCCTCGCTAAGAACCCAGTTCTAAACTCCAATTGGGTGCAATGTAGAGCTCTTATTTTGAAGACAAAGAGAGAAAGAAGCCGCTGCCTCATCAGAACTCCACCACGCACATAGATGAGACGTGACAGTGGAGCGACTTGAACCTTTGTGAGTTATAAACCCATTAACATAACTTCCTTGTGGGGGCTAACAAGTCGCCTTCCACTTATTCAACGTGCTTAAATATGAGTAGGCTAATATTTCAGAGGAGCGTCCATTTGTGCTTGTTAAACTAACTGCTTGTCAATGAGAGTTAATAATAATCTGACAGCTGTCTGTGTCGGCTGTTTATCTTGTCACAAATCTTAAACCTCTTCCAGATATTGCTGTTGTAAACATTGTTGTTCCTATAAACAGTCACAGTAGTCATTTCTTGGGTTTTGTCACATTTTTAGATGTGTAGCATGTATTTCTAGTTTGCACTTGCCCTCCAATAAATAGCCTAATAATAAACCAGTGTTTTATTGAACCGCTGCTGAATTGCATGTCTTCTAAACCTCAGTATTATGATGATGTGAATAAACTCATGTTGACAATTATTTGTTGACACAAATGAAATGGCAGTTGCATATCACTCACAGCTACACAGGATACACAGCTAAGTAGTTAGCTTTCTATAAGTACTCCGTTTATTAATTTTACATTAATCAATCTACATATTGTGAAATAAAGGCGTGAAAATGTTTTCACGCACGCTATGCACACGCACATACTGCCCTTTTCTGACTTTGAGCCCCTGCCCCTCTATAATCATGTGCACGTCCCTGCTCCACAGTAACATCGCCTGTATAGTGGCTCTTGAATGTTAAAATGCAGTGCCTGATTTTCCATGTCAAAATATATTTCAGGCCAAAGTCTTATTTACATTTGTGAAGTTATACAGTTTGTCTTTTGAAGTTTATAACGTTATGTCTGTTTGACCAGAGTTAAAAGATGTACTATTGTAGCATTTATGGAAAATCTGTTCAGTTAGTTAAGTAATATTTTGTGCATTGCAATGAACCCTGTTGTATTTTCAAGTGTGTTGGAACTGGTTGTAAGCAGGCTTTTTCTGGATATTCTGCACTAAAGTCTCATTTCTATTGCCACCATCATGGCACGTCATCAGTTGCTCAGGATATCACATTAGCAACATTAAAATGCACACTTTCACTTTGTGAACACCAATGTAACGGAGCCCAAGAGTTAGTTGCTTACCTCAAAGACAAATAGCAGAGGGGCGTCCTTTAAACTGCCCAGTGAGATGATGCAAAACTGTGTTCACTGTAAAATCTTCCTTTAATTTCCATATGTCCAGAAAACATAGAGATTGCTCTGTAAATGTGGTTTGTGGCTTATTCAAAGATTCCAATTTTGAGGGTTCCTAAGTGAATATAACTTGACTTCCATTCAAGAAACTGCCAGTGTGTCAAATGCTGAAGACACTATATGGAATGAGTGTGATTTTGGTGACTTGTATCTCAGAAATGTGTGTATGTTTTATAAAAAAGTTACAGGGACAACATTTAATTCCAGCATCTGCAATTCGAAAATTGTTGAAGAGATTCAGAATATGAATGAATAAACATGAGACAAGACATATACTTTGAACAGATTAAGAAATACTACTGAAAGATTTGTCTGTATCGGATGAAGAAATTGTAAAATATGCAATACAGTGACAGAATCTGATTTGTTCTCAGCTTGCCACAAAGGGCCCATGAGGCCTTTAAAGAAAAGTTGAAATATGTTGAGTGGGGTTGCACAATACCATTTTTACAAGTACGAGTATTTTCACTTGTGTACTTGCCGATACCGAGTACTGATACCGTTATTTCTACCACAAAAATAACTAGTAGGTTACAGTTGCACTGAATTGGAAGACAGATATATGTTCTTCTCTGCTTGTTACAACAAATAATAATAAATTGAATAAAAATAATTATAAATAATCATAGTTTCCTGTCAACAAAAAGCCTCCACATTGGCACTGTCATCACATTTGACAAAATGAAACTTGACAAAATACCAATGAAATTTGACAAATTAAACAATGAAACGTATTACACAGTTAACACAGTCAACTTAATATCTCAATTATACTATTGCACAGTCTCCACATTTAAATCAGTGTGATATATATTGAAGTGGCCTAGTAGTTGTATGCTATGTAGTTGTCTGCATGTTATCAAGAACTGACTGTCAAATCAAATAAAGAAAAAACATTTCAAAACATTTTGACAATATTTATTGTCACTTAGCATTTAATTATGCAGACATACAATACTGTAGGTATATATTATTGTCTTCTCTCTTTAAGGAAAAGAAGGGCTGCCATTAAAAATGAAATAGTGAAAATAAATAAAATAGCTTTTTAAAAATTAAGCATCTTAAACCCTTCTCAAGGAAGGTTTCAGCTACGGCACTCATGCGCTCCTTGACAGCCTCTCCATCAGTAAAAGGCTTTTTGTACTGACCAAAAATCCAAGCGGCTATGGGGGAACATTAGCTCTTAGAGACGACATGTGGAGTTATTTTTCTCTGTCCTCAGGTCACTCGTCCCTTTGTTTTTTCTCCCTGTATCGCTCACTCGTGTTTTGGTCTGTCACTCGCTTTTCACCTGTTTCATCTGTCTGTATTCAGAGTAGCAATGTTTGTCACCTGGAATGCACAGATTCGATTGGCTGAGTAGCATCACGTGGGGTGGATTAACTCGCATGCAATTGGTCAGTGTATTTCCTGATCCTCTAAACCAGTAAAGCACCCCGTCAAAATTTAAAATACTTCAGAAATTTACCCCCCTGTGATCACGGTCTTCAATTTGATGCAATGTAAGGCCTAATGCAATAAAGTGGTATCGGTGTGTGGCATCTGTGAATTTTTGCGACTACGAGTATGTGAGTGCAGTATTGGCCCGATACCCGATGCCATATGGGTATCCTATGGAGAGAATTTTGTTCCTTTATTATTCAATAAAATAGAATAGATTTGAAACCAAAAAAGAGATTTGAGAGCAAAAAAGAGTAAGTGGCAATCAAAATTTTTATTTTTGCGATCAAAACAGGACAGGTTGCAATTAAAAAAAAAAATTTTGAGAGAACATATTTCTTTAACTTCAATCAAAGCTAATGTTAACCCTAACCCTAAGTAAAAACATATGACCATCTTGCTTATAAATCAGTCCTCTTTGCTTGCGAGTTATAAAGTTTTGGTTGCAAATCAGTCCTCTTTGCTTTCAAGTTAAAAACCTTTGCTTGCAAATCAGTCCTCTTTGCTTGCAAATTCTGAAGTTTTGCTTGCGAATTCAACTGCACTTGATGGGCGGGGCCTACGCTGGTGGATGAGAGAACAGTTTCTATTGGTTGGTTTGACCTGGCTCCAGCGTCAGCTACGTCCTCCGCATTCCCCTGTGCTGTGCTGCTTAGAGGCAAGCCTGTCGCTCTTAAAACGTTTCCCATAAGTAATGAATTGCGCTATATAGCGTTGGCTACAGCCTGCCGTACATTCACAACAACAACAACAACAACAACAGCACAAGTAATGAATTATAATGCCCTGCTGCTGCAAGCACACTGATTAGCAGCAACATGGTTGTCTCTGCTAGTCACAGCCTGAGCAGAGTAGCCTAATAAGTGAGTGGATTACAGGGAGGCGTAGACAACGTGGGGCTGTGATTTAAACTTTTAGTGTTGCATGATTACAGTGATTGGCCAGTCACTGCCCGCACTGATTACAGTGATTGGCCAGTTACTGCCCGTAAGACAATCGTGATTCACTAGAATGCATGCGGGAAATGCTTAGAGTGACGGCGGGAAAGTGATTTGGAAAAATGTCGGCGAAGGAGTGCTGCGAGTCCGAGATATCTGGCTGAATCACCGCGACGGCGTAATGTATTGTGAAGTGTGTTGGCAGTTTCCGGCGAAGGCCGACCGCGGTCAGGGGCGTCGCACCCGTGGGGTAAAACACCCACACTTTTCCCGGTGAGAGGGTTCAACAACCACACTTTTTCTGCCGTTTATCCGCAGTTTTGTATGAAATGTTGTAATTTCAATTTTGGAATTTCATACTTGTTATTACGCAAACCCCTATTACTTTTTGCCATCATTGCCAGATCATACTGATTTTGCAGGGACAGACTCTCTAAACAATTAAATGGGAACAATTTCAATAAATAAGTCATTTCATTTTTTCGTGGCTGGGCCACTAAAATTACACATGGGGCCAGTAAAACTCGAATCTACTGGCCAAGCGAGCCAGTAAGAAAAAAATGTTATGTTGGACACTGCGCTTTGAAAGCAAACACAGTTACTTTAAAAATATGTACAAGGCATTCGAAGAAGTCTCTACTCTGTCAGAGAGACATTAGATGTTTCAGACCTATCTATAGGCTGGGTCAGTGAGCCATTCTGCTTCAAAGAGCAGTCTTACAATTTGGTTTCACTGAAACAAATACAAGGTTGACTGTAGATGTGCAGTACAACGGGATAACATACAAGAAAGGCAGAAAAATCTGTTGCCACTAGGAATGATAACTCAGTGGAGTTTGGTGAACTCATGCTCACTGTAGTGAAAGACGATTACGGTATTACGTAATTATGGTATTTATAACAGTAAAATTCTGGCAACCACAGCTGCCAGTTGTTACTGTAAAATTAAAAGAGTTTTTTCTTATAGTGCGATCAGCCTAAGGACTCTTCAAATCCTTTTTGCCCACAACATCATCAAAATGAGGCCTCTAGGGTATCCCCTCCGACTGATGCAGAGAAGCAGAAGCTGCATAATAAGATCATTGCAGAATCCCTCACTCTATCACATCATTAAGTCAGCTTCGAACTCAGTTGTTCATATCTTAAAACAGCAAAGGTTGCTGTGACATCAGCCTGAAAATTAGACCAAAGTTTTTTATCTTACACTTGTACTTTCTCTACACCACAGTCCTCAACTTCGACCTTGAAATCTGAGGTGAAGCGACACAATGTGAACATTGAAATTGTCTGCGCATATTAGAAATGCCAAACTGTCTCACTTTGTTAGACTCAGTCTATTTTCAACGATCCTTTGCCTTTTTTAAATATAAAATATTCAGTTTTGATCAACAGTTTCTGCTTAAAAAGGATTTACTACATTGCTTACCATCAATCACAAAAATCCAAAATCTATGAATGTGTGAGTGCACTGGACACAAGACGTTTCCCGCATTTGTCTCAAGTAAGTGGTAGCGTGGGATCATGTCAGTTGTAGTCCTAATAGTTACACAAGTTGGATATGTGGACGGCAGTGGTAAGTGTATTGGATCATTTCCTGTTGCTGTGTGTGTGTGTGTGTGTGTGTGTGTGTGTGTGTGTGTGTGTGTGTGTGTGTGTGAATGATAAACTACCTTGCTGCTTGTGTCATCCCACACTAAATTTCTTGCTTTCTGCATCACAGAGAGTAGTGACCGTGATACATTTAAAGTGCATCCTGCGTCTTACTTGTGCTTCCTAGAGTCTCCAAAAGTCTGCCATGGTTTGGAATCATTGGGTTGGGGTTAGCTCCTGCTTTTTATGTTTTTATAGATATTATACATCATCAGTTCGACAGATATCGTGATGTATCGTACAGTAGATGATAAACCATCTCTGGGCCACGTTCATTGCTGTTTAATCAATGAAGTGTTCACCAAAGTTGTAAGATAGCATCCAGGATGTCATGACAGACTTCATATATCAACCTTCTTTATTGGGATGTCGCCAGAGAGCAAGCAAAGTACGTGTACATCCCCAGACAGAACCCCTCTGGTTGAAGTCTCAAAAAAACCTAGTAGGGAAACCTTAAGTTTAAAATATTTTATCATAGATTTGGATTTTCAAAGACACCTGTACTCTCAAGTACACTTGAACTGTTTCCTAAAATGACCGAGACACTTTTTTTCGGAACGGATGGCTGTATCAAGTCAGGAGACACCATTGCTTTATAACAAAAATAATGCAACACTTCAGCATTCAGTCCATGACAGTGATGGGGCTGCTTTATTTGAATGTGTCTGTTGGAGCTGAATCTGCACTAGTCTGATTAACTGAAGATCTTTAACTCATTTAACTCAAGAACTTCTTTGCTTGGTACATTTTCATGTATCATGCTGCTACTGTGCCTCTTTGCTGACATGTGCATGCTGTTGGAGGCAACAGCTAGAGGCAATAGAGCCAACACATTCCTGGAGCACATCAGTCCTAAGCCTGAATTCTATCATAGGACTGTGTTAGAGTCCTGCCTAGACTTCTGCTGCTGAGTTTCAGAGTGGTTGTATATTATTTAAGAAGTGATCTGTGACACACACACACACACACACACACACACACACACACACACACACACACACACACAATATTTCTTCCAAGCATCTTGCCACTTAACAACATCTCTAACCTACTTTCTCACAAGTCCAGCCTTGTGTTTTTGGAGACTCTTCATTTGTCTTCTTGAAAGGCATTTGGTATTTAAACCTACAATACACCTCCGACAATGCTTTGATTTGACAATTACAGTATGTTATTTGTAGACATGTTGACAGGCAATCATGCTAAATGGCTGAGGGCCATTTTATGCACAAAAGGTTGTAATGATTGGCAGAATTTTGTTTCAGTCATTTTAAAAAATGAGTCATTTGTAAAAGAGATTAAAAATGGCAGACAAGGTCAGAGAACACTAAGGTTAAGACTAGCACTAAATTCTTTTCTTTTTTTACAATCCAAAAAGTTATTTGTTAACTTAAATTTACATTTACAGTTACATTTAGGGCATTTAGCAGAGGCTGTTGTCCAAAGTTACTGACAACATGTACATTTGTCACAAGAAAGAAACCACAACATATCACCATCGATAGACTAAAAAAGAAAAAATAGAAACAATTTTCAAGCCCTCATCTGAGCATCGTAGCTGCTTTTTATCAAGGATACCTAATACCATGCTGCAACTCTTGCGCATTGTGTGGCCCATAGAGCATGCGCACTAAAGTCTTCTGCCCACTGAGCTGCTAACTTCCTGTTAAGCGCCCAGCAAACTTGAACGTGGATAAATAATTTTATCATGCAGCTCTTCTAGACTTTCCAAATGTTATTGGAGCAAATGACTCAAATTATGACAGTGAAACGAGTCATTTCGCAGGCTTTGTGTTGCTAAAACAAATGTATCCACCATTTAACAGCTGCTTCTTTCACAACGTTAGCTTATGGGAAAAAGTATTTTTGGGCCGCATCACTTGACACCGTAGTTACACGGTTCGACCACAACGAAAATTGGCTTCAACCCAGACCCACTTCCTGGGAGCTTGACTGAGCAAAGCAGAAGGTCAGACACATGAATGGCAAAGAGCATACTGTCAATTTTAAAAATGAAACACCCTGTGCTGACTCAGGATCTTGTTTCACTTCACTTCATCAGCATCAACTAGAAAGTCTACTCACTCTTGGTACACAAAAAAAAAATGGTACACAAAAATCTAAAACAAAAACATAATCTGAGCAAGTCCAAAATATCAGCCCAGCACAACACTCAAGCCTGGTTGACTATGAAGCTGCGGGGAGGATGGAAAAAAATTGCATCACACATGCAAAGTCATTGAGATATTGCTCGTGAACTGACAGATGGCAGAGATGCTCCTCTCCTAAAAGGAGTGGAAAAGCTCATTATATTTTAACAGAAAAGCTACACCTCTTATTTGGCAGGCAGTCTATTTTCACGACCATCTTTTGACACTACTGATTTTGGTATGAAACTGATATGATAAACTGTGTAAATGAAAAGATGAAAACAGCCCTGCTAAATATGAGGAGAGGAATCTAGAGAGAATGCTACATCCCAGTCATTTAGAAAAAATTAATAATTCATCACGTTACTATCTAGCACAGGAAGAGACCTTACACGCACACACACACACACACACACACACACACACACACTCACACACACACACATACACACACACCTTTGGTACAGTGCAGTCTGCTGTATCAAAAGCAAGCTGTGCTCTGGTACAGCACCATATATATACATACATATATATATAAATATATATATATATATATATATATATATATATATATATATATATATATATATATATATATATATATAAAGGCCTGTGCTGTATTAAATGAAACGATATTGTAACTTTGACAAAAGAAAATGCAGACATGCATGTTTAAGGTGTCCCGATTTTTGTAGGGATACAGGGGTAGGGTGAAGTGTTCGGGATACATGGCTGTCCAAACAGGTTTTCAGAGGCACATTTCAAACAGTGTCAAGAGAACTCTCTGTCATTTCATTGTATTATGATCGTTTTTTTTATAACAAGCTGAAAACAATCCCAACTAGTTTTCTGATGTATCGGTGGCTAACTAGCCAGGTAGGTAGGAGCAGGGGTGGTTAATGATAGTCTGTCAATGGATGGGTCAGCAAAGTTTTTTTTAAACCTATCCACAATCTTTCTAATCCTGACTAGACAGTTTTGCCTGTGTCTGACCTTAACAAAACTTTTACTTAAGTGGTGGCAGTAATTTGGTTTTGGGAGGTACTGACATTGCTCTACTGCTGGCACCAGATCAAACAGGACTAAGAGTCTGCAGCCATGCTAGCAGCTAACAATATTAACAGGCTGTTGTTTAAACTGATTATCATGATGACAACTCCTCCTGAGGGAACATAAAAGTAAAGTTTATCCATTTAACAGATGTCAACACATTTCAACCTCAACCAACAATTTCATTTTGGGGATTGCCAAAGTTACTGGGATACACATCATGTGGGGATCATGACTGTTTGTGGCAGAATTTGTGCCAATTCATTTAGAGGATGTGAAGATATTCCATTCTTGACCAAAATGGTGAACCAATTGCTGACAAACATTGCAAATCCTAGAGACCAATATGGGGTTGTTTTGGAAGGTGACGAACTCTCTGCAACATTTTGAATCTTTCCCTTTTACATATCAGAACAATAAACACTTTCTCCAAGGGTTCTTGGGTTGTATCTACTTCACTGACAGATGTAGCCACTTCCATGGCTACACTCATTGCCATAGAAGAGGCTGTGCTATTGCTTAGAAAGGGACAACAATAAAGACCCAAAGACCAAAGTAAAGCTTGTTCTTTTGCCAGCAGACAAGTCACTAGAATAAAGAGTTAGCTAATGTGTCTGTAAACTACTGATATGATCACATTTGTACCTGTCATAGACTACGTACTATATTGACATTTCTACAAAAAAGTTATATAACATTAGCTATGTCTATTAGGTAAGTTACAGAAATAACATTGTGATCTTAACCCAAACCACGTTTTTGCAAAAACACACATTGAAAACATTTAATCTGGCCACTGCTAACTCTTCATCTTTTGATGTAGGCTAAACTCCATGTTATGCAGCAGAAGAGTCAACAACGACAAACAATAATCCTTAATCATTGTACAAATTCTCATGAGGATTAAAAGGAGGGAAAGTATAGCAAGAAAAAGATAATATGAAGTCTGTGTATGTGTGCGTGGATTACATAATGATGTTGGCAAGCAATCCCTGCTATATAGGAGCTTTCATGCTTCCTCCTTGTTAGAAATAGGTTCATGGCATCATTTATCTTGTACCTTGTAAAGGACTGTAAACACCCTGTTATCACAATCTTTAACAACTCGAGTGATTTTCTCCGTACAATCTGTGTAGATACAGCGGTGACCTACAATTGAAGCAAATGTTCTGAGATGCTTGTTCTCCAAACAACAGATTATTTACTCAACTCAGTCTGGAGCTATAAAACAAGACTAATATATACATTGCACATGATACAACTGTATGTGATATGTTAACTTATTTAAGCCATAAAACAAAAGAAAAGCTCCATAATTATTGTGAGTAACTGATTGTGCTCCACAATCTTATGATGAATCGCATCCCAAAGCACATTTTGACTGAATTAGTAAAGATGTGTCCATTGCATTCAGAGCACATCACAGCTTTTGCGATCTGAACCAAATTAAGTATAACAAAGCAACTCAGATGAAAATCCAAAATCCTTACCAAAGCAGGGTCAAGCTGAAGTTTGAAGTCAATCGCAGTCTGAAGTTTTTGTATACTATACATAAAGAGCATCAGCACAAAGAGACAGGACTGAGGGATTAGAACAGGAAAGGATAGTGACAGCCTCTCACTCCCTCTCCCTCTTCATCCCTCCCTCTCTGCAGCACTCCTCCCTAATGCCACCCACCCATCATGCGCACAATGGTGCAGTCCGTCTCTATTCCGCAGTACGTGCAAGAACATGCCATTTGGCTGACTGGTGGGAAGAGAAAGGGTCATGTTGGGGGTGGGGGTGGAGGGGGATTGGAAGAGACATATGGGTGGCAGGTGGGAGGGGGATAGATGGATGGAAGGAGTCGGGGAGAGAGGGATGGATAGATGAGGAGGTGGAGTAACGGAGTGACAGATGTGTTGACTTAGAGAGCAGAGATCCCAGATGATATTCTTTCTCTTTTCTGGAAAAATCCTGCAGCGTTACTCAGATACTGTAAAATAGCCAATGTACTATACAACTTTCTCCACCTTTCTTTCTTTCTTTCTTTCTTTCTTTCTTTCTTTCAACTACCTCATCAGTGCTATCTTTATCCATTTGAGCATCACCATGAACTGATGGGGAAGAAAAAGAGAAGCGAGGAAAGACAGAGCTCATACACCCTTTAGCTGCCTTATGCTCATGAACAGCTCCTAAATATAATCAGTTTTCTGCAGACTGTTGTGTCACACCCCAAAAACCAAGATATTAACATTAGGGCTCACATTTAGAACTGTGTAACAAGCTGATAGTATTAAGTAATAAGTACATGTAAAAGTAATATGTGTAGTCATATCTATTATTTACATAGTAATTTATTAAACAGATGACCAACAAAGCAATATAATGTGGACATGTTCCCAACCTTGACAAATGTTGGCTGTATATGAATTGATCAGGATCAAGACTTTTGACTTTTGCTTAGTTTAGGCAGCAACAGAAATCTGAAGTTAAAGATATAATATGTAAGACTGGTTGTTGATATGTCCTGTCCCGCTCTGGCAAATGGATATCACACTACATCCATTTATACATCCATAAACATTCATAACTGCCCAACCACAATATAAGCTTCTTGTAACTGTTCTCACTCATAGATACCAGCCAAATAACTAAACAAGGACATGTTTTCTCAATTTTAAGAAATGTATAGCAGGCTATGTGATTGACTGCTCAATGTCAGCAAAACCAAGGAGCTGATTGTTGATTTAGAAAAAAGGAGACACATACTCATACCCTTCTACATCAGTGGAGCTGAGGTGTAACAGGTGAACAGTTTTAGGTTCCTTGGAATTATCATCACATATAACCATCCTGGTTAAAAAAGGCATAGAAAAGGTTCTACTTCCTACAGAAGCTTAGGAAAGCTAAATTCCAGAGCCAAATTCTGGTCAACTTTTACAGAGAAGCAATAGAACACAACCTAACTGGAAACACGTTCGTCACGGCCCAGGACAGGAAGGCTCCATAGTCGGTGATTAAAACCACCAGAACATCACTGGTACCATCTACAGAGCATGCTGAGAGCATGTCGATTCAAATTTGAAACTTTAGTGGACACAAAAACCATTTTGCTTTGTGTTGTTTTACTCAACATGTTATTAATGATGTGTCATGGTTTAGATACTACAGATGTCCATCTTGTCTGTCCTGAGCCACCAGGACACCATCACAACTAGGGCTGGGTACCGAACTTCGGTTCTTTTATGGCACCGACCAAATTGCTTAGGTAGCACTGAATATCAAAATATGCCTCTTCTTTCGGTGCCAAGTTTCGGTCCTCAGAGGTTAATCACGTGATCAAGATCTGATAATGCTGCCGGTGATTGGCTGTAAAGTTACAAGTGATTGCGGCATGCAGGACGTGGTTACCAGAGACGCTTTTATTTGTGGTTACGCCCACAGATGGGGTTCATGTGTATCTGTGTTGTGAACTGTAGTTGTGTGTGTCGTCGAACTGGTTAAAAAATGCCACGAGGTCAAAAGCATGGCTCCATTTTAGCAAGACTGATGCCAATCTTCCGCTATGCAACATATGCAAAAAGTCCACAGTCCGCCTGTGGACGTTACAGAGCCCGAGCGGCCTGATTGAAAATCTCCACCACTGGACTCCGGTGTTTAATGCTAACTTAACGTATTAGTGTGTAGCTTTATTTCATGGCTATGTAGCTAGCTAAATCAAACGCTAACTAGAGATTGACAGTAAACGATAAAGCTTATCTTGTAAAGATGTGCTCATCAGTTGGGTCGCTGGTTAAACAGCTCACCTAACGTTGACTGTTATGTTTATTTTCTCCTCACAGTAGACACCATCAGCCAGGAGCAGGCTTGTCTGTGTCCTGAGAAAGCAGATATGTTGATTTTTCTGAAGAAAAACTGCTACGTGAAAAGGTCCTCAGTATGTAGCAGTGAGCATTATATATTGACTTGTCACTTGTTTGCAAGTGTTCTTTTGCACTGGAAATTATTTTTGTTTATTTTTTCTATAAGAAAACTGCTTGGAGTGGAAAAATATCAAAGCTGAAAAGTAAAACTCAAGATTTGTACTGTAATGTGTTATGTCATTTTCTTACTGTTAGAATTGATATTATAAAAATTGGTATCGAAAAAATCGTTCAGGAACCGGTATCGAAGTGAAGGTATCGGTATCGGTACCAGTATCGAAAATTTTTGATTGATACCCAGCCCTACTCACAACCCATGTTTTACATCATGACTCTGGGCTCTAGAATGGAAAAAACTGGGATGAAAAGGGGCCATCGTTCCATGTTTGGTCACAGCATCCCACCGACCACGACCCCAACCCTCCAGACACAGACACAGACACATGGTTTTAACCATCTGGCCTTAATACCCTTCACTCCCATCAGTGACTCCAATAGTTCTGGTAGGTAGGTTTGGTTTGATCTGTGGTCAGTAGATCAGAAGTAGTAGCAATAGATGTTCATGAACACACGCACGCTTTCAGAGGACGGGAAGATCCTTAATCCCTGTGGCATACTTTGGCAGTGCAGTATAAAACTGACGGTAAAGGATTACATTAGACATAATCAGTCAGCCAGTCAATCAGGCTGTCAGCTTGTGAAACAGCAGATACACCTCACAACACATAACACAACTACAGATGCAACAACAGAAATATGAGCACAGTGTTCCTGACTTTCAGTCAGTTTTGCATTCACTGTAGTGGGCAATGGATCTGCACTGATGCAATACTTGCATCAGGATCAGGTTGGGTCCCACACCAGTCTGCTTTATGAAACCACTGCAACACGTCTCACACACAGATAACAAATAGGGAGCTTGCCATAGTTTGAGAAAAATGGTATTAAATGATCTAGATTGATAATGTTCAGTGTCTCCAGAGGCTGCTATGAATTTGGTAAAACTGCTGTAACATTTTGATTCTCGTTTGAATGTACTCAGCTTGAGTACATTGATTTTAATTGTTTGTGGTTGCCCAGAGGAGCTAAAACGTTCAAACGTATTATATGATATATTATATCATCACTATTATAGAAAAAATGTTTCTGATTTCAACAAGATTCTGGATGGATGACATTGCTAAACATGGATCAAGCAGGTTAGCATTTTTCAGATTGATCTGCCTGGTCTAGCACAAAAGAACAAATTAGAGTGGATTAGATTGGAGTGGCCTGCCAAACTGCAGTGCCTGCCCATTCTGAAGTCTGACTAGACTAAAGCAAATACTAATCACTGAAAAGGATTCTGATTAATATATGACCCCCATTCTGCAGCAGAGTTCCTTCAGCTTTCCTGCATCTCATTAAAACATAAACAGCCTTCTGAGCCAGCTGGTTTCTGTTTAAACAAATTTTGCTTTCATATTGTCTTTGATAAATTCATAGTGTTTCCATTCAGGTACATTTCTTCACAGTTTGATTGCTTCATGAAGTCTATTTCAACCTTACTCTAATAGGAGGGAATTTAAAAAAAAAAAAAGAAGCTGTAAAATAATTTTATATCATCAGTGCAATATAAAGTAGAGTACAGCCGTCAAAAAAGGCAGTTAAGTGCCACCTAACTAAGCTCACCTGGTTCATAGCATCAAACTGCCCACAACAATATCAACTACATTCCACTAGAGTTCAACCACAAGGACGGAACTAGACTGTGTGATACATTCAGGGCCAATTGGGTTTGGGTGAACTGAGAGTTTTGACTTAGCCAGAAAGTTTGAATGATGCCGCTCCCAGGTCCCTCCCTCTTCCTCTCTGCTGCTGCAGTCTTGCCTTCAAAGCCCCTCCCACAGAGGAGCCTGCTGTGCACAGCGGCTTGTAACCACGGTAACAGAGGACACCAGATAACCAAGACAGCGCATTCAAAATAAATAAGCCCTGATTGTTCTATTTCTGATAAATACATCTAAATTACAATGACGAGTGCCTAATGCCGAGTCACTGTAGTAACCCGAGTAACAAACAATATTCCTTACATGGTGGTAGACAGGCAATCATTACCTGGTGCAACGCCATGCTGCCTTTCTGAAGCATGAGTAACATTATTTCTCTAAACTAATTCAACCACTTCAGAGCGTATTGAACACAAACTAACATTATAACTGCCTGGTCACTTGAAAGACATTTTTGCTAACCAGTAGCCATAAAGACAAAGCTAGGATTTTGAGCCAGGATTACTTGAAAAGTACACAGTAAAAGTACTTGATGTTATTCATGCAAGTAGTCTAGGAAGTACTTACTTAAGCAGTATATGAATCTTGAAATGGAAACTTTATATATTTATATCTATATATATATATATGCATATATATATATATATATATATATATATATATATATATATATATATATATATATATATACATATATATATATATATGCATATATATATACTGCAGTCTGACCCAAATTCATTACCAGCAGCTCTGTAAATGTTGGAAAAAAGGGGCGGCTGATTTGACCATGCAAACACAAACCATGGCTGGCTTGACCGCAGTGGCGACATGCGCTATTACGAGTATTACTGTAACCGCCACCATAGCCTTGTGGTTAAAACATAGAATGAAACATATATCAAGCAGGGGTCCTTACTTGTCCAGCAGAAAAGCAGCTAACTCTGCGAGTACTTGAGTACTTACAAATCCTGCAGCTCCCTCCACCATTAAAAATGACGATATTAGGATATTTATCCGAGTTTTCTCTCCTGCTTGGTCCAATTCTTTCTATTTGCACTGCTTTTTCATCAGTCTTCTTATTCCTTCTCTTTGTTGTAGGCAATGGAGGGGCATTTTCGGCTCTTTTGCTTGTCTGCCACTGTTTACAGATCAGGCTTGAGCTTAAACGTATCTGACAAGGTAAGAGTAGGCAATGCGCCTGCGTGGGGGAGAGGGGCTGCCAGCAGCACTTTTCAGACACTCCCCTTGGCTCTGATTGGTTGTGTTGATCCTGGAGCGGTGGATTCTTGCAAATCAAATTAGGGCGCGAGATACAGTAAGTCGCACGTGCGTGATAGTAACTGGCGTGTGCGAGATAGCAAGTCGCTCTCGCGAGATAAAAAAAAAAACCCATCCATGTCACCTCCAGGGCTCCGTATATTCTACTTTCAGATCATAATGACAATTTTAGCAAATATGACAAAAAATAGTTACAGACTACAACTTTACAGATTTTTTTTTTTCTTTCTCTCATTGACTCTACCAATCACCTGCATGTCTTGCAGGTAGATGTGAAATTCTCAGTGAGAAGACAAAAAAGACAGTTAGTCAATGTGCAGTAGCTCAGCAAGTTAATGAGTCGGATCTTACATTGTGCAGCACCAGTTGGGTTCAGTCGGGCCATGGCTTCAACACACACGGGTCAGTTGGCCTTGGAGAATTCTACAAACCAATCAACTTTTACAGATGTTTACTTTCACCGAAAACTGGTGCCAGCAGTTAAATGGGAAAATTAACAGAGATGACAAAGAAGGATGCCCAAATTAAACATTTCATACATTACATAAAGATATAATGTAGGCAATTTGTCAATATTTAACCAAACAGACTGTGATTTTGAGGTATAACAGTAAGACATTACAACCGTTTGCTACTCAACATCTGTGAGTAACAGTGCCATCCTCCAAGTTTAATAACTAGTTTATAAGGTTGTCTGTAGGGAGCGAGGAGAGCAGAGAAGCAGCCAGCCCTCCTTCCCTCCTCACTGCTCCTCTGTTGATACAGATATAGATGGGATACATGCCAAACAGAGAATCCTTCTGTAATCAGATGGTGGTGTGTCAGACACAGTGATGGTCATTCAGATGGTTTTTAAACACTCTGCCATCAACACTTAATCTCTCTTAGTTGAACCATCATCAGTCACACACACTAAAGCCCATGCTCATGCAGTGTGTACATGCATGCATTAAGTTCCCCCCACCCTAACCCTGAAATAAAACATAAACCTGACAGGTTTTTTCCTTCCATCATGCTTTTACATCTCCTCGCTCCTCCCTCCACCCTCTCTATCTTAGTCTCAATTACACTCTGCTGGCTTTTCTTGCCTGCATTATAAATCAGGCTGAACACAAATAGCACTCTCTCACTCCCCTATACCACATCTTCTCTGCTGCAGTCCATCATCGTGTCAGCTTGTTGAACTCATAATATGTGGATTCATTGAGAAGCTCTGTGAATCTACTCTAACTAGTGGATAATAGTAATTCATGCATCCATTGTAGAAATTAGTTTTGAGCATTCCTCAAAGTAATCTTTGACTTTGGGCCTGACCTCTTTTTCTATGGACATTCGCATGCTTCCAGAGTTATAAGCTTTGAATCAGATACACAAGATACAAGGTAAAGGTTATTAGTGCTTGAATGCTTGAAATGTTGAGAGTCCTTGGGTCCTGCAACATCTATTTTATGAAGAGTTGACTATTATTGTTGAGGAGGAGTTTAGGAGTCTCACAGCCTGAGGAGTGAAGCTACTCTGTAGTCTGGTGGTATGGCAGCAGATACTTCTGTGTTTTTTGTCAGATGGCAGAAGGGTGAACAGACTGTGGCTTGTGGGTGTTTTCTTCTAATATCCTTTGGGCTCTGTGCAGACATCTCACCAATGCCACTGATTCTCTAAAAATGGTATCAGTGATGTTCTGGGTGGTTTTAATAGCCCACTGTGGAGCCTTCCTGTCCTGGGCTGTGATCAACCATGCCAGTTTGTGATGTTTCCAGTTAGGGTGCTTTCTATTGCTCCTCTGCTGAAGTTAGTTCTAGGCATCTGCCCCACCTCAGTTTATTGCACTTCACTGGTGTGAAAATCTTTAGAGAATGAGGGGTGAAGGGGAGGGGCAGAGGGGGGATTGTGCTTTTCACTGCCTGTGGGAAGAAACTGTTCTTCAATCTGTTTGTTTTAGATCTGATAGATCTATAGCCGTTTTCAGTCAGAGCACCAAGCCGCCAATTTGCCCGTCCTTTTGGTGGCTCGGTCCGCGGTTTTAGACAGAGGCCGGCAAATTGGGGGTCTGTTCTTGTCCGCCCCACGGGCCGGAAATGTGCCGGCCCGTGGGTGAGATGGGCGGAGGTGTCAATGACCTGCACTGTAGTGCGACCCACAACCGAGGAGTTTTCAAACCAGGAAACAGCTGATCACAGCAGTCAGTCCATCAATTCATCCGCAGACATTAAGATGAACAACTGGACAGCGGCTGAGATCCAGAAGATGCTAGCGTCTCCTCGGTTTCTGCAGCTGTTTAGTTCTGTTAGCTTGTTGTTGTGTCAGCATGCAAGAACGGTCGCTACTTTTAAATTAAAAGCCCCCCGATAAGAACCCAGTTCTAAACTCCAATGGGGTGCAATGTAAAGCTCTTATGTCACTGTTCGCAGCCCAACTTCGAGCTTCACGTCACGTCACATGTTTACACCTACCTCAGAGGCAGCTTTTGGAAAAGGAGGAATATTACGCCTCGGTTTTAGAAAGACAGGCCGGCACATTGCCGCCCTTACCTTGGAGCAAAACTCAAAACTGTCCTGTATCTTCATCTATCCACATAGTCCACAGTTTTAATTAACCATCTTTATCAACTGAGAGTATGTAGGCAGAAGAAGCTGAGTAATATGACCTGACAGGCCAAAGTGAGGATGTTGGAGTTCTTTGAAGCTGTCGGGAATAATTGCATATGGTTGATGGTTGAAATCTCTTCTTCTGGTGGGGATCGGAACATGCTGGCAGAATTTAGGTTAACCAGTTCTGAGTTTTTTTTGATTGAAAATCACCAGCCACAATTCAAATCCTATCTGGTTGTTTGGTGCTGCTGATGACTGCAGTAAATTTTTTAAGTTTGCATCTAGGTTAATGAGCACAGCAACAATGAAAACATTTTCCTGGGCAGATAATATGGTCCACATCCAAGCATCAGATATTTGACATCTTGAGAACACTGTCCATCCACTTTTACTGCATTTTAACACCAAGCATTAGGTGTGTAGACACAGAGCCCTCCTGCTCTCCTCTTACTGGAGCCATGAGGACGATGCCGTCAAAGAGAGTTTAACATAGTCAGGAGATGAAAATGGACAGCATAATAGAGTGATAGGTGAACCCAGCCCAAATGTTTAGTATTCTGCCCTAGTACACCAGGAGGCATATTGTGTAACTGCTGGGGAGATCTGTGACCAAGGGTCGGATGGACAAGCCCACGCTGAAATACACATTTTTTTTTATCATGCAATCAAATATTTACACATAATTATCCAGCCTGTATAAATACCTTGTAAAGAAAGGTGTTATATAAAGATTATTGATATGTTGTCACCTAGTTCAATTCTGTACCCTTATGCTTGAAAGTGCTCTTATTTATTTCAATCACCATCTTTCCAAAGCAGCAATGATATGCTCCCTGTAAAGTAGGATAAATCAATTTATTGGCAACTGAAATGCATATTTGAATGATAATGATAGTTAAAGTAGTGGTTAAGGAAATAGTAAAGCAGAAGTATAATAGATAGCAAGATTATTTACTTGCCTTATCTCCTTTTGGACCGGAGGAAGGTGCCCAGGATTTCCCTCTGCTCTCTCTCTTTCCCTTTATGGATGCTAGAGCATTGATGCAGCGAGGGAGAGAGAGAGCGAGTGAGAGGGCGAGGGGGGGGGGGGTCTTGATGCAGTCTAGACAAGGTCTGAATACTTATCAGCTCTGTGTTTTTTGAGTCTGTGTACGTGTGTGTGTGTCTGTGTGTGTGTGTGTGTGTGTGTGTGTGTGAGGGAGTGCGTGCGTGTGTGCAAGTAAGCTGTATTTCACTGAAAATAGGTTTTTCAAATAAGTTTCCTACCGTGGAACGTTGTTCTTTAATTCGTTTGGGTCACTGATGGAAATTTTGAGCGTTTCACTCTGAGAGAAGCGTCTTTTGCACGGTGAAATGGATTAAGCTGTATTTCACTGAAAAAAGGTTTTTGTAGTGAGTTTCCTACAGTAGAATGTTTGAAGTTGGATGAACATTATGGCAAACATGGTTTCAGTTGCTCTTCAAAGGGACTTAGGGCAGGATTTGTGAAAAAATAAACATTAACTCTAAGTATTTAATGCTAATAGGTGATGAAGCGTTCAAAACCAAAAAGAATGAGCCCACCCATGTATCTCTCCATTGCCTTGAACAGGCTGTGTGCTGCATAATGTACTGCAATTCGGGGTCCGAATTTCCCGCGAAGTCCTGCGGAGGCGAAATCAAATGACGCTGAATGCGCGCCCTAGACGGCTTGGAGACCGGAAGAAGACAAGCGCGGTGGATCCAAACTAGTGTTTGGGTAGCAATGGATTCTGCTATGGCCAAAAAATGACCCAGCACCACACAAAGTCCAATAAAAAGTTATACTAAGGGGAAAACGAAGGTTTTATAAGCGGCAAGTCGTGAGTCGAAACGAAATTAGGACCAAAGCCAGGCTGGTACCCGAATAAACATTGGATACACGATCGACTCATGGAGGCAGCTTCAACTTGAAGTGGGACTGAAAATAGATGCTGACATGGCTCATTTCCTAGTAACCAGGTAAGAAAACATTACAGGTCATGTTTAGAGCTTGATTTGAAAATCTTATGAGATCACCGAGGACTCGGAGTGAGCAAACGTGCAAAGTAGCGTTAGCTGCTAACATGTACCTTAGTCCAGTCCTGTGTAGTTACAGACTGCACATTTTCCACGGTCCTTTAGTCTGAAAACGAATAGTTAGAAATATGTCCCTTTATATATAGGACCGAAAGCCCAACTGTTATTCCGGAGGTGATGTTAGCAGCTGGCTGTAGCAACAGGCTAACGGTTTCTGTGTCTGTGTAGTCAGATTAGCCACTAGCTACACACAGCGAGCCGGCTTCCTGGCTGCTTCATGCGTGTAACGTTAGGGGATAAGGCTATATCACACACACAGCGAGATGGCTCCTGTTTTGTTCCCGTCCCCGGGAAATACGCTATTTAGGGGTTACACTAACGGTATTTACAGGCTATGTGTTAGGTGTGTATGTGTGAACATTTATATTTTTAAACTGTCTTTTAGCTACAAGAGACTGCAGCGTTGCATCCTAAGGAAGCATATAGATGGAGAGGCGCTCCCAGGAAAAGCAAAACACTGGCCTAGTGACCCATCTTGCAGGAGTTGTGCTTCCCCCCACCCCTCAACAGCAGAACTGGTCCAGACACACATTCGCAGAGGACAGGTAATATCATTCACCTACATCCCACATTCACGTCTGATCAGTTTCAGATAATGTTGGTTATTGTTTTGCAGGTCAAGTCAAAACATACCTCTTTGAAATAAAAAACAATTTAGAAGTTAGTCACAAGTCATTCTCTGTAAGTGCCAGCTGTACTGTACTGAGGTCCAATACTGCAGAAAAATGTAGATCTTCTGCTCACTATCACCAAGTTTAATACACTGCTAATTCATTTGAAAGTCTGGCAGTTCTATTTGTAATGCTCAAACAATCAGCATCAAGCCATTAGTTGTATCTGTTCTGTCAGGGTAGAGTTGAAAATAATAATTACTAGATTTGATTATGGAGCATAGTGAGCATGTGTTCTAACGCTACTTTTCTCTTCTCTCCATAAAGGCCTCAGCTACATGATCCAGAGTTGTGAGCAAGAAAAGAGAGAAGACAAGACCGTCTTGTCTACCACACATGAGGTATTGTGATAACAGATACACAAAACGGTTGAAAATTTTAGTCTGGCACCCTAAATTAATAATAATAAATAATAAACCCTAAAAAATTGAAATGCTATGGCGCCGTACTAGGTGGCAGCCTGTTGCAGCAGCTCCCGTGGGCTTCCAAGTTTTTCGTAGTTTTTTTGTATTTCTGTTTTGATTTTCGATGTGATTTTTGGCAACTCTTCTCCAGAGACCGTGAGAAGATGGACACTTTCCTTTTTTAAACTTTTGTGGCACTTTGTATGATGTTTATGCTAACCCTAGCAATGGAGGGTCAGGAGCGCATCATTGAGCGCATTGTTTACACACGTGACCAGCTGATTGTGCTGTGTAAACCTGCACTGCTGTGTGAACCTGCACTGCTGCCCGGAACCAGGCCTGAGGTCCCGAAGAGGCTGCAGAGGAGACGCCGGGGGTGCAGAGCCGGAGCGAAACCGAGGGTGAAGAAGAGGAGACACAGACCGGCTGTACCGGCGATCGTCATGGGGAACGTGAGGTCTCTGGGGAACAAGACTGACGAACTTGCCGCGCTGATAAAGTCTCAGAGGGAATATCGTGAGTGCAGTGTGTTGTGTTTCATGGAGACATGGCTCCACTCACACATCTCGGACCACAGCGTGGCGGTACCCGGCTTCAGCACTGTTCAGGCGGACAGGGACGTGACAAGCAGCGGAAAGAAGAAAGGAGGAGGGATTGCACTGTATGTGAGTGAGAGATGGTGTAATCCCGGACATGTTCACGTCAAGGAACGTCTCTGTACCCCGGACATTGAACTGCTGACTGTGGGGATGCAGCCTTATTATTTGCCCCGTGAATTCACGTCCGCCATCATCATCAGTGTGTACGTTCCTCCTTCAGCTGATGCAGCGGTGGCCTGTGACGTCATCCACTCCACTGTTGCCCAGATACAGACGCAGCATCCTAGCGCATTTATTGTCATCACTGGGGATTTTAATCATGTCTCACTGGACAAAACCCTCCCAACATTTCATCAGTATGTTGACTGCCCCACCAGAGACTATAACACACTGGATCTTTTATATGCAAATGCTAAGGATGCATACAGTCCCACAGCCCTCCCCTGCTTGGAAGATCTGACCACAACCTGGTCCTGCTGACCCCTAAGTATGTCCCTCTTGTTCAGCGGCAGCCTGTCCACACTAGGAGTGTGAGGAGGTGGACTCAGGAGGCTGCTGACGCACTACAGGACTGCTTTGAGTCGACTGACTGGGATGCACTCATTGAGCCACATGGGGAGGATCTCGACAGCATGACCAACTGCATCACAGAATACATCAGGTTCTGTGAACACACCACCATGCCAACCCGGACTGTACGCTGCTTTCCTAATAATAAGCCGTGGATCACCAATGACCTGAAAGCCCTTCTTAACAATAAGAAAAAGGCGTTCAGGTCTGGAGACAGGGAAGAACTGAGGAGAGTGCAGCATGAACTCAGGGATATGCTGAGGGCCTGTAAAGACACCTACAGGAGGAAGCTGGAGGCCAAACTTCAGCAGAACAATGTGAGGGATGTGTGGACTGGTATGAAGCAGATCACTGGGTGTAAGGTGAGCAGCAGACAGTCATCAGGCAGCCTGGAGAGGGCAAATGAGCTGAACAGATTCTTCAATAGGTTCAGCTCACAGCCTTCTGTCGTCTCCCTGACACCTCCAGACCCCCACACACCCTCACTGCCCCGAATGCTTCCTCCCCTCCCCCCTCACTCCCCTGATGTGAGCTCTCCTGTGCAACACCTCTCCTCCTCCTCCTCCTCTTCCTCCTCCACCTCCTCCTCCTCCTCTTCCACCTTCACCTCCTCCTCCACCTCCTCCTCCTCCTCTTCCACCTTTACCTCCACCTCCACCTCCTCGTCCTCCACTGAAGACATCAGCAGCTTCCCCTGCATGACTGTGACTGCAGGTCAGGTTAGGAGACAGCTGGAGAGTATCCACCAGCAGAAGGCTGAAGGCCCTGATGGTATCAGCCCCAGGATCCTGAAGACATGTGCCAGCCAGCTGTCTCCTGTCCTACAACACCTCTACAACCTGAGCCTGGGTCAGGAGAGAATACCAGTGCTTTGGAAGACGTCCTGCCTGGTTCCTGTTCCAAAGAAGTCAACACCATCAGACCTCAATGACTACCGACCAGTGGCCCTCACATCTTACGTCATGAAGGTGCTGGAGAGACTGGTCTTGGCCAACCTGAGGCCGCAGGTGAGAGCCCTTCGAGACCCTCTGCAATTTGCCTACCAGCCCCACTTGGGAGTTGATGATGCTGTCATCTACCTGCTGCAACGAGCCCATTCGCACCTGGATGGTGGAGGAAGCACTGTGAGAATCACATTCTTTGATTTCTCTAGTGCTTTTAACACCATTCAGCCACTGCTACTGGGGGAGAAGCTGTGGGTGATGGGTGTAGACGACACAATGTCGCGTGTTCCGTGATACGTGTTTACTCCCGTGTGCTGAGTGTGTAAACCTTGGATTTATCTGATTTTAAGTTTTAAGTTTCTCTGACAAACAGCGACACACAGAAGTCTAAGTCGGGATAAGAATACTCCTGACTCCCGACATCATTTTCACTAATGTTAGCAACCTAGCTAACCAGTTAGATACAGATAGCTGCTTACCGGACGCTGAATCTCCTCGCCGGTTGCAGGTATGCTGGCGGAATGCGAATCGTGCCTCCCCACCCTCTCAAAACTGAGGGACAGCGTCTCGGGTCTGAAGGCTGACGTCTCTGGTCCGTAGGCTGACCTAAAACAGAAGGACAAAATCCTCATGGATTTCTCCACGGTCGCCACGACCCAGGCGAAGCTAATCTCCCACCTGAGGACATCCGGCGCTGGTGACCGGAGCATGACGACCATGGACCGGCTCGATCACCACCGAAACTCCGGCACCAGCACTAGCCGAGTCCCGTTGGCACTGCCAGGGAGCCAAGCCCAAGTCATCGGCACCCTCCACCTCCTGCCTACGCACCGCGGACCCGCTGTGCTTCATACGGGAGGATGAAACCGAACCTCAGGCTCCATCCATCCAGGGCGAAAGGAGCGTCGCCCCATCCCGCCTCCACCGCACCTCCAGGCAGCCAGTGGAGCGGTGCACCCCCTCTGTGCTGGTTGTCGGGACTTCCATGGTCAGGCACGTGGCAGCACACAGTGGCCGGACCTTCTGCCACCCTGGAGCCAGCGCAAATGAGGTCGCATCCTCTGCCCTCAAGCTGAGTGAACAGCACAGCGCGGCCTCCACGCTGGTCCTGGAAGCTGGCATCAATGACCTCAAAAAACAGAAGTCGGAGGTACTCAAACGGGATTACGTCTCCCTCGTGGATCGCCTGCTGGACACGGGGAAGCGGTTAATTATCGCCGGCCACCTTCCCCCACCTCGGTTTGGTGACGTCACCACCAGCCGCCTTCGTCAGCTGCACCTGTGGCTGAAGGGGTACTGCCTGACAAAAAGTATCCCGTACGTTGACAATTTTGCAGCGTTTTTAAACAGGCCTAGCCTTTTTAAATGGAATGCCTGCACCCAAACCAGGAGGGATCAAAGCTTTTATCTGTCAACATTGACCTGACTGTCCGTTCATGCACCACACCCACCTCCTGACTCACGGTACATACATATGCACACGTACCGTCTGCCACTCACTCACCTGCCCCTACCTACTCTATACACGCCCCCCCGTTCAGTCGCCCCGGAGCCACAGGACAATATCCACACAATTGAAACCAGACTCTCACGCAGACAAATCAGACCCAGGACTGTTTTTAGACCAAACTGTGTTTTTAACATTCCTTTGAAAAGACATGATGAGCGCACGTTCGGCACAGACATTAAAATGGCTGTGCTGAACGTGCGTTCTCTTTTAAACAAATCTTTTATCATAAATGATGTAATTTTAGACCACAGCTTAGACAGCATTCTCCTTACAGAGACATGGCTTGGCACTGATGCACCTGTTGTTCTCACTGAGGCTTCCCCACCAAATTTTAACTTTTTATTCTCTACAAGAGGGGGACAAAAAGGAGGTGGAACTGCATCTATCACTAAAGACACCATGTTGTCAAATGAAGTCTTTTTTAACAAATATTTATCATTTCAGTATCATGCCTTTGTTTTTAGCAGCCCACCCATCCTCTGTATGACAGTCTACAGACCACCCCGCTATTCCACCTCTTTTAACAGTGAATTCTCAGAGCTACTGTCAATAACCCATACCAATTATAACAGAATATTAATAACCGGTGATTTTAATTTACACATAGATAATTCCTCAGATTCTATGTCGAGAGAATTTTTAAACATTTTACATTGCCTTGATTTTAATCAACATGTCACACAGTCGCCCCACAGCAGGGGGCGCACCCTGGACCTGGTCATAACCTATGGCCTGTCCATTGGTGCGCCCTCTGTTGTGGACCTGGCTGTGTCTGACCACTTTTGTGTGTTTTTTACAATCACCAGTTTTAACCAGCGGGAGGCCCCAGTAAGAACAGTGAGGAAACGCTACCTAACTTCTGAAGTGGCTGCAAATTTTATCCAGATTTTGCAGAGCACTCCTGCAGAAATCTTACCAGCACCGTGTGATTTTATTGTTGACAATTTTAATTATAACATAAAATCAGCACTGGACTCAGTGGCTCCACTTTTAATAAAAAACATTAATAAAAGACCTACACCCCCCGTGGAGGAATACAGAAATCAAAAAACTAAAGAGAAACTGCAGGAGTGCTGAGAGGAGATGGAGAAAAACAAAATTAACAGTTCACTATGAAATTTTACGTGGACACCTCAAAACCTACAAAAACGCAGTCAAACAGTCAAGAATCTCCCATTTCCAAAAAATCATCAACGAACATAGAAACAGCCAAAAATTCCTCTTCTCCACAATTGAACTTTTAACAAACACAAATTTTAATAGATCCTCTAAAACACCAAGTGACACCCTCTGCGAGGACTTTGTAGACCACTTCAGAAGTAAAATCAATGACATCAGATCGAGTCTTTTACCTCAACAGATTTTAAATTTTGACACACCTGGATCATTGATTTTACCCGAGGAAACACTGGAGAGTTTTGCCCTGGTTGATGCGAGGACACTTGGTCGAGTTTTCTCCCAAGTAAAGCCCACAACCTGCCTATTAGACCCAATTCCCACACCGTTTTTTAAAACAATTTGTGGATTCTTTGAGGATCAGCTGTTATACATGGTGAATTGCTCTCTTCAGACGGGTGTCTTCCCTGCCTCCTTTAAAACGGCGGTGGTGAAGCCCCTTCCGAAGAAGAGCAACTTAGATCCCAACATCTTTAATAATTATCGGCCTGCATCCAACTTACCGTTTTTAAGTAAAATTTTAGAAAAACTTGTTTTCAATCAAGTAAATGATTTTTTAATCGCAAACAGCATTTTAGAGAAGTATCAGTCTGGTTTTAGGACGAACCACAGTACCGAGACAGCCCTTTTAAAGATTTTAAATGACATCAGGTGCAACTTAGATAACCATAAACTCACTGTCTTGGTACTACTGGATCTAACCGCCGCCTTCGATACAATAGACCATCACATTTTATTAAATAGACTGAAGAACCTGGTCGGCCTCTCTGGTACTGTTCTTAACTGGTTCGTCTCTTACCTCACAGATCGACACTTCTTTGTAAGTATGGTTACATGTTCCTCAAAAACCCACAAAATAAAGTGTGGGGTTCCCCAAGGGTCAATTTTTAGGTCCAACTCTTTTTAATTTGTACATGCTTCCCCTAGGGGAGGTCATCAGGAGGCACAGCATCAGCTTTCATAGTTATGCTGATGATACGCAACTGTACATCGCCGTGTCTCCTGATGACACGGGGCCTATTGATGTCCTTTTAAACTGTATTTTAGATATAAAGTCATGGATGGCAGCAAATTTCCTACAGCTCAACCAGGACAAAACAGAGGTTTTACTCATTGGTCCTGAAGGCCAGAAAGAGAAACTTTTGCCAAAGTTAAAGGATTTTAAACCATCACAATCTGTAAAAAATCTGGGTGTGATTTTTGACTCTGAGCTCAGTTTTATTCCACACATCAAAAATATAAAAACCATCTTAAGAATATAGCCAGAGTCCGCCTGTTTCTCTCTCAGGCCAGCACCGAGGTACTGATGCATGCTTGTATCTCTTGTCGCTGGGACGATTGTAATGCCCTGCTCTCTGGCCGACCCAAAAAGAGCATCTCAAATTTACAATTATTACAAAACTCAGCTGCACGAGTTCTGACAAGGACCAGAGGGCGGGAGCACATTACACCGGTTTTAAAGTCACTGCATTGGCTCCCCGTGCGTTTCAGGATTGATTTTAAGGTTCTTTTACTAGTTTTTAAGTGTCTTAACAGTCTTGGGCCTTCTTACCTATCTGACCTGTTTTTACTCTATCAGCCCCCGCGGACCCTGAGGTCCTCCGGCACCGGCCTTTTGACCATACCGCAGGTTAGTTCAAAAAAACACTGGGCCCCGACTGTGGAACAGCCTCCCGGAGAGCCTCAGGGTCACGGAGACTGTTGAGGTTTTTAAAAAGAGGCTCAAGACCCACCTTTTTAACCAGGCTTTTACTTTCTTTTGAAATTTTTTAAATTCCTTTTTACTGTTTTAATCTCTCATGTTTTTAGCCTCTTTGATTTTATGTTTTAGTCTCTTGTGTTTTTAGCCATTATGCTTTTATGTTTTAGTCTCTTGTGTTTTTGGCCGCTATGTTTTTAGGTTTTTAGTCCTCAGTATTTTGAGCCTTTATGCTTCTTGCTTTATTTTACTGTTTTTAGACTGTCAGTTTTTAATCTCCTGTGTTTCCTCACGGGGGCCTGCCAGACTGGGAGTTGTCTCTGGTCTGGCCGTTGGGGGTGCTGTCTCTTGGGCCGTTTGGACCCGGGGGGCTAGAGGGCTCCGCACCGTGGTGTGGGGCCTCCTGTCTGCCCGGGTTGGGGTGGTCCCTGTGGCGGCGCTCCCTGCGGCCTTGGACCAGGATCGCTCTCAGTGTGGTTGGCCCCCCCCAAAGGTAGCTTCCTCCAAGCCTCAGGTCTCGCTGCCCAGCCATGTCTCTGCAGTGACAGCCAGTGTATGTGTGAGTGTGAGTGTGAGTGTGTGTGTGCAGTGTGTCTGTGTGTCTGCGTGCGTATGTGTGAGTGTGTGTTTGTGTGTGTATGTATTTGTGTATCTCTCTGTACATGTCTGTGGGGGTGGGAGGGTTGGGTTCTTTTAATTTTCTTCTCTTGATTTTATTTGCTGGTTCTCTTTTCTGTTGTTGTTTTTAATTTCTGTAAGGCACTTTGAGTTACTCCTCTGTATGAAAAGCACCATACAAATAAAGATTGATTGATTGATTGAATGATCTCCTGGATTACTGACTACCTGACAGGCAGGCCACAGTTTGTCCGTATGGGCAGTGTTCTGTCTGATGCGGTGGTCAGTGATACAGGACCTCCACAGGAGACTGTACTGTCTCCTTTCCCGTTCACCTTGTACACCACTGACTTTTAGTACAACACCGGGTCGTGTCACCTGCAGAAGTTTTCTGACGACTCAGCTGTTGTTGGGTGTATAAGTGAGGGACAGGAGGAGGAGTACAGGGCACTGGTGGACAACTTTGTGGAGTGGACTGGACAGAATCACCTGTGGCTGAACATCAGTAAGACCAGAGAGATGGTGATAGATTTCAGGAAGAAAAGGAAGACGGCTTTTCAACCACTGCACATTCTGGGAAGGGATGTGGAGGCGGTGGAGGATTACAAGTACCTGGGTGTTACCATCAACCACAGACTGGACTGGAGATCTAACACTGAAGCTGTCTACAAGAAGGGGATGAGCAGACTTTACTTCCTGAGGAAGCTGAGATCCTTCAACGTGTGCAGCAAGATGTTGGAGATCTTTTAGCAGTCTGTGGTGGCCAGTGTACTTTTCTTTGCTGTAGTTTGTTGGGGAAGCAGCATCGGAGCCAGCGACACCCACAGACTCAACAAACTGATCAGGAAGGCTGGATCTGTGATTAGCTGCCAACAGGACACTCTGGAGGCTGTAGTGGAGAGGAGGACAAAAAACTGTTATCCATCATGGATAATCCTCTCCACCCTCTCCAACTCACACTGGTCAGACAGTGGAGCACCTTCTCCGGAAGGCTGCTTCAGCTTCGCTGTCGTAGCAATAGATACAGGAAATCTTTCCTGCCACAAGCCATCACTTTATACAACAACTCTCTCACCTCTGCCTGACAGAGAACTCTGGTCTCTCTACTGTTTGTATATATTATTATTGTATATAATATATTTTGCATATTTTGTTTTGTTGTATATATTGTTATTGTTTATTGTTTATAGCACGCTGTGCATTGTATATATACACTATGTATATATTGCCTTCTATTTATGTTATGTGTTTTATTTGCGGACCCACTACTGCTGTAACAAAATAATTTCCCTGTCTGGGATCATTAAAGTAATTCTATCTATCTATCTATCTATCTATCTATCTATCTATCTATCTATCTATCTATCTATCTATCTATCTATCTAAATGGAGCTTCTTTGTAACGTGTAGTTCGCAAAGGGGTTAGGGAGTTTTGGCTCGGATGCGAAGAACACAGCAGCTCCAGGCAGTACATCTCCAGGTGGGCACTCCTGCTCAGACACTGGTCCGGAGCCTGCCGACACATACTCCTCCTCTGAAGTTTCCTCCATGTGTGCCACTCCTTCCACAGTCAATTCCAAATCCTGAAACAAAAACAATGAGAATAAGAATAACTTTATTAATCCTCAAAGGGATGTTGTGATTTTACTTGATGCTATTTTTATTCTGAGTCAACTTAGTATAATACCAGCTATGATTTCTGTTTTTCTTGTATTTACTCTGTTATGGCGCAGTGCTATTCATATTGTCTTATAATGGGAATGGTTTCACACATTATCTCAGTGGCACTGGCACATAACACTTGGCTTGAGATATTGAATCATACTACTGCTGTTACATGATAATGACTGCACACTTATGTCAGCGTGTTAGCAAGCTTTATCCAATGTTATAAATATTAGCTATGTTGGTAATTACTAGGGGTGCACCGATCCGATATTAAGATCGGATATCGGCTCCGATATCGACAAAACGGCTTGATCGGGGATCGGTAAAATGAAACAGATCCACCGGCCGATCCAGTTTTTTTTTTTTCCGCCGTCGCAGCACATCCTACGTCATTCGTCAGCGTCAGTGTGTTGCATGCTGGAAGAGCGCAAGTTGTTGTTTGACCAACTCTTTATTAGTTTATTCTCAGGTTCAGCTGCTATGTTTTATTTTGTATTCCTGTTTGCAGGACATTACACGTACTCACGTCACATTTCTCCACTGATTAGCTATTAGCCCCGCCATCAGTTGTTAGCCTCACCGATCAGCTGATGTACTCAATACTATGTGGGCTGCCCATCGTTGCTCCGTTGGTCCTCCCTCCACCGCAACCTCAGGGTTATTTACCGCCGGGCTGCTTTGTCTCCTCCTCTGCTGCTGCAGTCTCCCCGGCTCACAGCGATGCTGGATGGTCGCCCCCGCTGTGTGCACGGAGCCTCCAGATGCTAGTTTGTTTACGGACGGTGCTACTGACGTCGGTGCTAGTGTTCCCTCCATGCTGACTGACAGGCGCAATATTCATTCATTCTTTGTTTTGTTTGTTCCACTTTGTTACGTGTGTCCTTGGGTACCCTGACAGGCGCTATATAAATTAAATGTATTATTATTATTATTATTATTATTATTATTATTATTAATGTTACACATGTTCACAATGTTCGGTAACTGTTTGATTATTTTGTCTTAGTTAGGAAAGTCTGGTGCCTTTGGTCCCTTTCACATGGTGGAAGGTATACAGTTTATTATTAATTCAACAATGGCATCGGATCGGTATACGCTCAGTCCAGGTATCGGTATCGGGATTGGATCGGAAAAAACTGGATCGGTGCATCTCTAGTAATTACCACAGTCAGAAACTAGAACAATTGCATTTCCTGCGAAAATACAGTGTGAATGCTAAAGGCTGAAGCGAAATCTGCTGAATGTACTGCCGAAAAGCTGAAAAGGCTGAAAAAGCTGAAAAGGCTGAAAAAGCTGAAAAGCTGAAAAGGTTGAAAAGGCTGAAAAGCTGAAAAGTTAACGGCTGAAAGAGTTGAAAAAGTTGAACATTTTAATAGCTGAACATGAAGCTGAATGTATAAAGAAGATGAAAAGGCAGAAAGTTTAATTTATGAAAAGGCTGAAACTGTAGAGTAAGAGGGCTGAAAGAGCTTAAAAAGGTGAAAAAAGGCTGAAAAGGTGGAAAGTTAAAGGCAGAAAGAGCTTAAAATGGCTGCACACATGCTGGAGCAGGAGTAGAGCCAAAGATGAAAATGTCCCCATAAGAATGAAGGATTTTTGAAAAAACTTACGGTTATTGGCAAAATATTTATATATTATAAAGTTGGAATGGTGTCTCTCGCTCAAAAGAGAGATTAATATTTCAACAAGCTGTAAATGCAGAAAAGCTTAGGAGGGCTAAAAGAGTTTAAAAAGTTTAACATTTTCATAGCTGAACATGAAGCTGAATGTTAAAAGGAGTTGAAAAGGCAGAAAGATGAATATTTTAAAAAGCTGAAAGGACAGAAAAGCTGAAGGGGGCTGAAAGAGTTGAAAAAGTTAAACATTTTAATTGCTCAAAATGAAGTTGAATGTTTGAAGGAGCTGAAAAGGCAGAAAGATGAATATCTGAAAAGGCTAAAAAGCTGTAGAGTAAGAGGGCTGAAAGAGCTTAAAAAGGTGAAAAAAGACTGAAAGGGCCGAAAAGTTGTAGAGTAGGGTGAAAAGTTAAAGGCAGAAAGAGTTTAAAATGGCTGCATTGTCTATGTAAAGTAAAAGATGGGGGATCCAAATCCAGCTGAAGAGAATTCTTTCTCCAGTGTTCCAGCTGCTCTCCAATCAAGTGATGATGTCACACACTGTAGCTCACGCAATACACACGCATTCTTCAGATACACACGCTGGAGAAGTAGTAGAGACAAAGATGTAAATGTCCCCATAAGAATGAATGGGAAAACGCTTCCCAAACCCCTGTGATTTTTGAAAAAACTGTAATGGTTATGGCCAAAATACGTATATGTTGAGTGAGAGGAGACATGGCTGAACTCGGTCACGTCGTTTTTATTCTGGAAAGTGAGAAATGAGGGCAGAAATGCGAGAGACATATCAGGTACCGTCTGCTCTCCTCCAGAAATTTAGGCTCAAAATTAACATTGCGGCTTATGGGGCAGTTTCTGCAGTTCTTGTCGCTCCAGGGCTTCCACTCCACTCCACTCCAGGGCTTTATTTCAAAACCGTACAAGATTTTTAAAAACTGAATACAGGGTCAATAGTTCAAGATCTGCTGACTCAATGTCGGTGCATGCCTCTTCCATGGCTTGTAGAAGATGTGGTTGATGGTCATTAACTTTCCAGCGCCATGCTGAACAGAACTCCTCAATTGGATTCAAAAATGGGGTGTATGGTGGCAAGTTCAGTGCAATAAATCTATTATGGTTGGTGAACCAGTCCCGGACCAGAGCAGCCCAATGGAAACTGACATTATCCCAGATGACAACAAACTGGGGCTGCTCTGGCCCGTCCTTGACTGCTGTGTCATGAAGTGTGTCCAGAAAGCGAATAATGAAGGCTGTGTTGTAGGGACAGAGGATGGAGTGATGATGCAGTGTCACTGTTGCCTGCTTCCCTTCTTCGTCCTCTTCCTCGTCCTGCCGCTGCTCTTACTCTCCCTCTTCATCTTTCTGCGTCCATGTTTCCAAAGTTGGCACAAAGGAGCTGAGCTCACATCAGGTGTATTTGTAGTGCTATGGCTTAGAATAATTGGTCTACAATTAGATTTTAAATGTTTCGTGTGTGTGAGTCTGTGTGCTTTTCCAATTTTAGTTGTGTTTTGTATTTTAAATAGATGTGTTTTCCCAATGATTGCATGAGCTTTCCTTTTTGAACAATGTGTCTTATGTAAAAAACAGTGTGTAGTGTTTTGCAAGAAGTGTGTTGGAGAATTTCAAACACAGTGCAAAGCATATATTGTGTTTGCAGGGTTGGTACTTTTGTTTAGGGCATGGTCACCAAAGTTAGAGGTTGTGATGCTTTGGGCATAGCAACCACTTTTAGTGTTTAAGCATTAGGCAAAAACTGTAATAAGTATTGCAACAGTGGTGATATAAACATGACAACCACTAATCATAATAATAATAATAATCAAACTAAAATAAAAAGGAGAAATTAGATAAAATAAGTACTCCATGTCCCAGCTAACCTTGCCTTGCCTGTCAAAAATCACTTATGGCAATTTGAACCGTTCACAGCGAGTGGAGCATCTTTTTCCACCGTTAAACTGTATTTCACTGAAAAACGTTTTTTTAAATTTGGATAAATATTATGCTAAACGTGATTTTAGACCAAGAAATTGTTTGGGAAAGGTATAGTCCACTTCCCCCTGTCCCCACCCTAACCCACCTCACTGTACAGGAAGCTTCACTTTGCCCTTGTATTTTAAATGGCTTTCAGAGTGGAAGGCAAAGGACGAATTTCATTGTGCAGGGAAACTTGTTTTCAACTGTGCATATGACAATGAACACTGTTGTGTTTTGCACTTGGACTTGGACTTGGACTTCTTTTTGGACTTCTTGTCTTTGGATGATTCTGTATCGGCTTCAGAATCAGATGATGTTTACCTTACAGGTGGGATCTTAACTGCTACCTTGCTTCCCTTGTCATTTTTGAATGCACAAGCTGTACAGAACAAATAACAAAGCAATTATTTCATAATAACAGAAATGTTTCATCACAATCAGCCTACATGTACATTTATGAACTTGTAGTCTCCTTAACACGGAATATTATTGATCCAAATCTAGCAGAACTAAGTCATGCATTCGCAAAATCCGCACAACTGATTAACACTTCCAGACACTCTATAGAGAAGGTACCTGACCTATGGTGCTTTGCCAAACAGCTGCACGTTCTTCTCATCAGTTAACCTACCCAGGGGTACAGCACAGAAAACATTTCCTACTGTAGGACCCAAACAAATAGGACAAACAGCACCCAGGTTAGAGAAAATCAATGCCGCTGTTGAATTAATGTTAGACTGTTGGGCACAAGAAAGAAATCTAAGTAACTATTGGATCTGTCAAAATATGCCTATTTTCACCCCAGTCCCTTTTTCTAAAGCTGATTATTGTTTTTTTAATTGGAATAGTTCAGCTGCCAGAACGGAGGAGGAAGCTGATGATTGTTATTCACCTGCTTATCCTCTCGATAGATTAAAACATTCCTGGTATCTAGAAATGGCAGAGGAGACGGTGGAAGAAGAAAACAGACACTACCTGCCACCAGAGGTAAAAGACACAATGTTACTAAGAATAAATCATATACAATCATATGTTCCAGTGGGATTACAATACAGGCTGTATTTAACGTTGGTACAGGCTAATTGTACAAAACAATCAGAGAATTCAAATTAAGACTGTGTGTCACAGCCTAACACTCCTTTCGTGTTGACAGAAGCACTAATTGTTACTAAAACTCCTAACCACCTTTGTAGTCAGTCTGATTGCGATCCGAATCTTGGGATCTTGCCTGATAGCCATTATGAAACTATTTCTCCGGTGTAGCTCCAAAACAGTGATCCAAGCCCCTCATTTAGCAGTAAATAATGATTCACTTATGATGGAAGTGAGATGTTCCCTGAGGTATGGATTCCCCTAGGTCAGGGGTTCTCAACCTTTTGCAAGCTGGGCCCCCCCAAAGCTGGTTCATTGCAGTTGGGCCCCCCCTCCTCCTCAACATGAGGACAATTTTCATGATTTTTTTAATTTTTTTCAGATTTTTTTTTCCCTCCCATCCTGAAGCCTACTCGCGCCCCCCGGGAGAGTGTCCACGCCCCGCCAGGGGGGCGGGCCCCACCGGTTGAGAACCACTGCCCTAGGGTATCCAACTGATGATGAAGACGTGTCAGGTGTGGTTAGTGGAAATGCCACACAGACTAATAAATTTACTGTTTGATATCATTCTCCATTTCTTCTCAAGTTTATATTACTATGATGATTTCTATTTTATGGTTAAAATGTATTTAATCCAATTTCATTAAAAATGTTTTGATATTTAGTAATCAGTGCACTAATCATTATTTGAAATGTTTACAGCTATACATTTATGAATGTTGTTTATTTGTTTATTAAGTTCTAGTCATAAAATATTAAGGCAACATGTGATGAATAAGATCAAATCAGAGAAATGCAGCAGAAGATGACATCCTGCTACCTTGCGATTGTTCTACATTTACATTTAGGGCCTTTAGCAGACGCTTTTGTCCAAAGTGACTTACAAGAAGTGCATTTGTCACAAGAGAGAAACCACGACATATCACCGTCGATGGAGTAAAATTACATATAGAAGCAACTGTTAAGCCCTCATCTGAGGATAGTAACTGCTATTTGTCAAAGATTCTTTAAGTGCTTTGATTGAAGTGCTAGCGATACGAACATACAAGTGCATACATTTCTTTTTTTTTGGGGGGGGGAGTCATGCTATGCGAGGTCAAGGTGAAGTCTGAACAAATGAGTCTTGAGTCTTTTGTGGAAGATGGAGAGTCATTAAGCTGGAGTTTGTTCCATCACTGATGTGTCGCGACTTTGCTGAGCAGGCTTTGGGAGAATTTGGGAAGATTGTAAACGAGGTGCGCTGCAGCGTTCTGGATAAGCTTAGTTGAGGA
Source organism: Diplodus puntazzo (assembly GCA_963678695.2). NCBI lineage: Eukaryota > Metazoa > Chordata > Actinopteri > Spariformes > Sparidae > Diplodus > Diplodus puntazzo. Next base: position 503,855 of record OZ023161.1, read on the forward strand.
GGCTGGGAGTCCAGCCGAGAGGGAGTTGCTGTAGTCCAAGATGACCAGCGCTTAGACCAGGAGTTGCATTGCGTCTTTTGATAGGAAAGACCGGATCCTGTGGGATCAGGCCACAGCAGTGATGTTGGGGGTGCAGGACAGTCCGTCGTCGGGGATTGCGCCCAGATTCCGCACCGTCGACGAAGGCAATACCATGACATCCTCAATAGTGACTGACAGGTCCATGTGAGAGCAGTCTTTCCCCGGGATGAAGAGGAGTTTAATTTTACTAAGATTGAGTTTGAGGTGATGCGCAGCTGTCCAGGCGAAGATGTCTGCCAAAGATTCCAAGATGCGCGTTGCAACATGGGTGTTGGAGAAGGATGGGGGAAAAGAGAGGAACAGTTGGGTGTCATCAGCATAACAGTGGTAGGAGAATCCATGTAATGTGATTGCAGAGCCTAGTGATCTAGTGTATAGTGAAAACAGAAGCGATCCTAATACTGAGCCTTGAGGGACATCAATTTCCAGAAAGCAGGGTTTGGACAAAGAACTCTGACCAGAATGGTGCGATTTGTCAGGTATAATGTGAACCAGGTTAGAGCAGAGTCAGCAATGCCAAGTTCAGTCAGAGTGGAGAGGAGGATTTGGTGGTTTATCGTGTCAAACGCGGAGGATAAGTCGAGGAGAGTGAGGACTGACGAGTTGGACGAGGCTCTGGGGGCACAGAGCAACTCAGTCACCGTGAGGAGGGCCATCTCAGTGGAGTGACCAGTCCTGAAGCCTGACTGATTTGGGTCAAGGCGGTCATTCTGAAAGATAGGAGGACAGTTGGTTGTAGACTGCATGTTCCAGGGTTTTAGAGAGGAATGAAAGAAGAGATAAAGACAGAGGTGTGAGGCGAGAGACCCTGCCCTGAGGAACCCCCGGGCCCATGTCCGGAGCCAGGCTTGGATGAAGGGCCCGTGAGCGAGCCCCTGGTGGCCGGGTGTGCCACGGGGCCCGGCTGGGCACAGCCTGAACGAGCAACGTGGCACTTCTCCCTCCCCCATCCCGTGGACCCACCATCCGAAGGAGAAACCGCTGGGGTCGGGTGCGCTGCCACGTGTGTGGCAGTGGTGGTGACGGGCCTCGGCGACCCAGACCTGGGCGGCAGAGGCTGATTCTAGGGACGTGGAACGTCACCTCTCTTGGAGGAAGGGAGCCGGAGCTGGTGCGGGAGGTTGAGCGTTGATCTGGTGGGGCTTGCCTCCATGCACAGCATTGGCTCTGGATCCAAACTCCTGAATAGGGGCTGAGGCCCTGGTGGACGAGAGGGTCGCCTCCCTACGCTGGGCTGGGGGTAAAACCCTGACTGTTGTCTGTGCATATTCACCGAACAGCAGTTCGGAGTATGCAGCCTTCTTGGAGGTTCTGGCTGGGGCCCTGCATGGGGCTCCAGTGGGGGACTCTGTGGTCTTACTGGGAGACTTCAACGTGCACATCGGCAATGACGGAGTTACCTGGAGGGGCGTGATTGGGAGGAACAGCCTCCCCAATCTGAACCTGAGTGGTGTTCTATTATTAGACTTCTGTGCTAGCCACGGTCTTTCTACAATGAACACCATGTTCGAACACAAGGATGCTCATAAGTGTGCGTGGTACCAGAGCACCCTAGGCCGAAGGTCAATGATCGATTTTGTGACCGTAGTCATCTGATCTGAGGCCGTGTGTTTTGGACACTCGGGTGAAGAGAGGAGCAGAGTCGTCAACTGATTACCACCTGGTGGTGAGTTGGGTTCGGTGGAAGGGAAACCCCTGGACAGACCTGGTAAGCCCAAACGTGTAGTGTGGGTAAGCTGGGAACATCTGGGGGAGGCTCCTGTCCGAGAAGTCTTCAACTCCCACCTCCGAAGGAACTTCTCTAGCATCCCTGTGGAGGCTGGGGATATTGAACCTGAATGGACGATGTTCAAAGCTTCCGTTGTTGAAGCTGCAGCTGTGTCCTATGGCCATAGGGTCTTAGGTGCCTCAAGGGGCGGCAGCCCTCAGACACCGTGGTGGACACCGGTGGTCAGGGCAGCCGTCCGACTGAAGAAGGAGTCCCTTAGGGACATGTTGTCCTGGGGGACTCCTGTGGCAGCTTTGGGGTACCGACGGGCCCGAAGGGCAGCAGCCGCAGCTGTGGCAGAGGCAAAGCAGCGGGTGTGGGAGGAGTTTGGCGAGGCCATGGAGAAGGACTTTTGGGCGGCGCCAAAGCTCTTTTGGAAAACCGTCCGGCACCTCAGGAGGGGGAAACGGGGAACAATCCAAGCTGTGTACAGTAAAGATAGGACCTTGTTGACCTCAACTGAGGAGGCCACAGGGCGGTGGAAGGAGTACTTTGGTGATCTCCTGAATCCCACTCAACCACCCTCTGTAACGGAGACAGAGCTGGAGGATAAGGGGGTTTCATCGCCGATTTCGCTGGGTGAAGTCACTGTGGTAGTCCAACAACTCCACAGTGGCAAAGCCCCAGGGATCGATGAGATGACACCGGAAATGCTGAAGGCTCTGGGTGTTGAGGGGCTGTCTCGGTTGACACGCCTCTTCAATATTGCGTGGGGGTCGGGGTCGGTGCCGAAGGAGTGGAAAACAGGTGTGGTGGTACCTCTTTTAAAGAAGGGGGACCAGAGGGTGTGTGCCAGTTACAGAGGTATCAAACTACTCAGCCTGCTTGGGAAAGTCTACTCCAAGGTGCTGGAAAGGAGGGTCCGGCCGATTGTCGAACCTCAGATTGAAGAGGAACAATGCAGATTCCATCCTGATCGCGCAACAACAGACCGGCTCTTTACTCTGGCAGGGATCCTGGAGGGGGCCTGGGAGTACAATCTCCCACTCCACATGTGTTTTGTGGATCTGGAGAAGGCATACAACCGTTCTGTGGGAGGTGCTGCGGGAGTATGGGGTGAGGGGGTCCACCCAATCCCTTTATTCTCAAAGCGAGAGCTGCGTGTGTGTACTCGGAAGTAAGTCAGACTTGTTCCAAGTGGGTGTTGGCCTCCGCCTGGGCTGTGCCTTGTCCCCAATCCTGTTTGTGATTTACATGGACAGGATTTCAAGTCGTAGTCATGGTGTGGAGGGGTTACAGGTCGGTGACCTGAAGATCTCATCACTGCTTTTTGCAGATGATGTGGTCCTGATGGCACCATCGGCCCTAGATCTACAACTCTCACTGGATCGGTTTGCGGCTGAGTTCAAGTTCCTCGGGGTTTTGTTTACGAGTGAGGGGATGATGGGGCATGGCAGAAAGAATGAGATCGTGGGTACAAGCGTCCGAAATGGGTTTTCTCCGCAGGGTGGCTGGGGTCTCCCTCAGAGGTAGAGTGAGAAGCTCAGCCATCAGGGAGATACTTGGAGTAGAGCCGCTGCTTCTCTGCGTGGAGAGGAGCCAGTTGAGGTGGTTCGGGCATCTGATGAGGATGCCACCAGGGCGCCTTCCTAGGGAAGTGTTCCTGGCACGTCCGACTGGGAGGAGACCTAGGGGTAGACCCAGGACCAGGTGGAGGGATTATATCTCTTCTGTGGCCTGGGAGTGCCTGGGGATTCCCCAGTCAGAGTTAGCAGACGTGGCCGGGGAAAGGGAAGTCTGGGGCTCACTGCTGAAGTTGCTGCCCCCGCGACCCCATTTTGAATAAGCGGTTGACAATGGATGGATGGATGGATAAAAGAAGAGATACAGGTCTGTAGTTTCGAATGTCAGCGGAGTCTAGGGTGGGCTTCTTTAGGAGTGGCTTTACTGTGGCTGTCTTGAAAGGAGCTGGAATAATGCCTGAGGTGAGGGAGGAGTTGATCAGGGTGGTGAGGAATGGCAGAATGTCATGTGAGATGTCTCAGAGAAGGTAGGAGGGAATCGGTCCAGGGAGCAGGTGGTGGCGCGTTTAGACGTCTCCAGCGTGAGAACATCTTCAGACGAGAGAGGGCTGAAGCAGGTGAGCCATCGAATGTGACGGTCAGCGGAGGTGCTTTCTGGATGGGCATTGGAGTAAATGAGGAGATGATGTCTTTTACTTTCTTGTATGTTCATGTGTTTCTCTGCAAGTAAGTTGCAAAGTCATCAGCACTGAGGGACGAAGGAGGGGTGAGTAGAGAAAAGAACAAGGAGAATAGTTTCCTGGGGTTGGAGGCAGAGGAGTTGATCTTTGATAGGTAGAAGGCAGATTTCGCTGCTGATACCGTTGAGGTGAAGTCAGAGAGGAAATTAGGCAAGGTCACCAGGATGGCGTTATTTTCTTAATTTTCTCTTTGTTGCTTGTAGCACCGATCTATTTGTTAGCAGAGATTCAGACAGCCAGGGAGGGGGGTGGGAAGATCGTGCTGGTTGGGAGGTGAGGGGACAGAGAGTGTTTAAAGAGGAGAGGGAGGATAGCAGAGCGGAGGAGGCTTCCTCAGTAGACATTATAGCAAATTGGTCTGAGGATGGTAGTGACAAAAGAACAGTAGAGAAGAGAGCAGAGGGAGAGAGGGATTTCAGATTGTGGGGGTGGTGACCATGTGAGGTCTGGGGATAAGGGAGGTGGTGAATTTTAAGGGGAGAGAGAAGTGACAGCGTGGTGGTCACAGTGAACGGAGTAACAGAGAGTGCCGAGGTACTACCAGACCTTGTGAAGACAAGATCGAGTTGGTTCCCGGCCCAGTGGGTCGGTGGAGATGGGGAGAGTGGATGAATTCAGGTGAGAGCAGCTTTTGGGAATCAGAATCAGAATTAGAAACTTATTTATTACCAAGAAGGATTGTACACCAACAAGGAATTTGTCTTGGTGAATAAGGTGCATGCATTGAAGACAATAAACAACAAACAGTGACTATTATATATACCGCGGGATGCACGGGGCAACGGAGATCTACATGGTTACCTCTGCAGTTAACGTTGATGAGGAAGACACGGAAGACGTTACCACACTGACAGCATCTCCTTCGGTAGAAGACAACAGTCACCCACCATGGTCATACCTTCAAACAATGTTTGGCTACCTTGGGATGGGGAAAATCCTAAAACATACAGAATGAAGTGCCTCTTTTGCCTGCCAAAGTGCCACGAGATAAAGGCGTTTAAGAATTCTCCATCCAACTTTAAGAAACACATTGAGATAAGTGAATTAAGTAACGTTAATCGCTGCCAATGTCATTTCATGTGCCAGGAGTATAAATATGTAAGTACTGATAAAACATAGTTTTAGCCAACATTTTTGCCTGCATATTTTGTTAGCCAACATTACGTGCAAGTTAACGTTGCTAGTAATGTTAGTATCACATGTGGTGGCGTGGACAAGTATGGATACAAGATCTGTAACTTGAAGTTAAGCAATATTGAAATGTTTTGTTCAGCTGTAGTGAAATAGCATGCTGTTTTCTATGAAATAGTTTTGTTTTTGTTTTTTTAATTGTATTTGTTGAAATGCACAGCTATTGCCCGTCTGGGTCTAGAGCAGAAAAAAGTGCATATATGTGCATGTAATAATTACCAGATACAGAGCACATCTGCAAAAGTTGGATCCAAAACTGCATTTATGTTAACCACAAAGAAAAAAGGGGAGAAAGCAGATGTCCAAGCTCGTGTGCTGCATGATGTTTTAGCTTGTAGATCTGCTATTTTTTAAACAATTTTTGAAAGATAAAATGTAGTTGACAGCTGACCAACATTTATATCAATGTTGGACATGCCCACAATTGGGACACCAGGGTGAAAGTGGTTAGAACAATCCAGACCTGTCATTGTGGTAACTGTTGAATGATGTCTTGTGTATCATTTAAACTAGTAATATTATTTCTTTTATTCATGTATTTTTCATGTAGAGAGCACATCCACACCATCTAAAAAAAATATGAGCAGCTGACTTCACAGAAAAGAAAGTGGGCTTCGGAAGCTGGGACCTCCACCCTCAAACAGACCACCTTGCTGGATACCTGATCCATGTCTCAGAGTGCAGCTGACAGGGCCATTGTTAAGTATGTTGTCAACAGGCTCCAGCCATTGTCAACTGTTGACAATGAAGGCTTCAGAGAGCTTCTCGCAGATCTCCTTCCTACTGTCAAAGTCATCACACGTGTTGGGCCTTGCATTACACGAGGCCCAGTTAAGGAGTGTTTATGCAATAATAAAAGGGAGATTTAGGTTTAATTTGGCTATCAATAATGATTAATGATTATTTGGAATAATTATTAATTATGATAAATAATATGATCCAATTTGCATTAGATCACCTCTGGCCACCACCCTGGAAGAAGGGAAAAGATAGCAATTTTACTAAATCAGTCTCATAAAAATGTACTGAACTGTTTATAACTCTGGTTAATAGTTAACTTAATAACTACAACCAAGTTTACCATAACAGCTGCAATGGTTGAAGGATTTTGGAGTTCTTGACAGTGTAGAGGTTGGCAACATTCACTCTTGTATGATATTAAATAGACAGCAAGAAAGTTCAAAGTCTTTTATTTAACACAAAGATGGAAACATACAATCTAACTAACATGTACTATATACAAGTGTGTGTGTGTGTGTGTGTGTGTGTGTGTGTGTGTGTGTGTGTGTGTGAGAGTGTGTGTATGCCTGGCAGAACAAAGAAACAATGGCGGTCAATACTATCACATGTGGGTGTGATATGCTCTAGCCTCAAGGAATGTGACTAAGGTTGAATTAGCCGTTTAGGAAAGCAAACTACCAATACCCTGACCTGAGATCACAATAACACCAAAAACAGTGAACAAACACATAAATTGAACACATGTACATTACATCAACCAGGGTTTAAAGTCTTGTGCTTAGCCGTGCTATGCTATGCTATCTAAGCTCAGTTCAGCATTACCAGTCTTTGAAGAAAAGCTGCTGGTGGTTGCGGGAGAAGGTTGGGGTTCCAATGTTGAATGCAATGAAGTTGAAGGGGAAGAGGGCATCGAGTGAGAGAGAGAGAACAAGGAAAGCGCTGGGGTTTTGACTACCTGATCAAGTCACCCTGACCAATAGTAGCTCAAGCCTGAATTTTGCACCTAGGTGTGAAGAATGGGGAATTCTGGGACACTGAGTTCAGTTTAGAGTCCATTTTGAAATCCACAATGAATGACTTCATCTGTGGGTCCCAACACACGGGTAACCCTGCGATCAAGGATTGAAGATTTCAATCAATCAATCAATCAATCTTTATTTGTATGGCGCTTTTCATACAGAGGAGTAACTCAAAGTGCCTTACAGAAATTTAAAACAACAACAGAAAAGAGAACCAGCAAATAAAATCAAGAGAAGAAAATTAAAAGAACCCAACCCTCCCACCCCCACAGACATGTACAGAGAGATACCCAAATACATACACACACAAACACACACTCACACATACGCACACAGACACACAGACACACACTCACACACTCACACTCACACTCACACATACACTGGCTGTCACTGGAGAGACATGGCTGGGCAGCGAGACCTGAGGCGTGGAGGAAGCTACCTTTGGGGGGGGCCAACCACACTGAGAGAGATCCTGGTCCAAGGCCGCAGGGAGCGCCGCCACAGGGACCACCCCAACCCGGGCAGACAGGAGGCCCCACACCACGGTGCGGAGCCCTCTAGCCCCCCGGGTCCAAACGGCCCAAGAGACAGCACCCCCAACGGCCAGACCAGAGACAACTCCCAGTCTGGCAGGCCCCCGTGAGGAAACACAGGAGATTAAAAACTGACAGTCTAAAAACAGTAAAATAAAGCAAGAAGCATAAAGGCTCAAAATACTGAGGACTAAAAACCTAAAAACATAGCAGCTAAAAACACAAGAGACTAAAACATAAAAGCATAATGGCTAAAAACACAAGAGACTAAAACATAAAAGCAAAGAGGCTAAAAACATGAGAGATTAAAACAGTAAAAAGGAATTTAAAAGAATTTAAAAAGAAAAAATTGAAAATTAATTAAAAGCCTGGTTAAAAAGGTGGGTCTTGAGCCTCTTTTTAAAAACCTCAACAGTCTCCGCGACCCTGAGGTTCTCCGGCAGGCTGTTCCACAGTCGGGGCCCAGAAAAACTGGAAGCCGCCTCCCCGTGTTTTTTTTTAACTAACCTGCGGTATGGTCAAAAGGCCGGTGCCGGAGGACCTCAGGGTCCACGGGGGCTGATAGAGTAAAAACAGGTCAGATAGGTAAGAAGGCCCAAGACCGTTAAGACACTTAAAAACTAGTAAAAGAACATTAAAATCAATCCTGAAACGCACGGGGAGCCAATGCAGCGACTTTAAAACCGGTGTAATGTGCTCCCGCCCTCTGGTCCTTGTCAGCACTCGTGTGGCTGAGTTTTGTAATAATTGTAAATTTGAGATGCTCTTTTTGGGGAGGCCAGAGAGCAGGGCATTACAGTAGTCTAAGCGACGAGATAAAGACCTCCGTGTTGGCCTGAGAGAGAAACGGGCGGACTCTGGCTATATTCTTAAGATGGTAAAAACCTATCTTTGTTATATTTTTGATGTGTGGAATAAAACTGAGCTCAGAGTCAAAATCACATCCAGATTTTTTACAGATTGTGATGGTTTAAAATCCTTTAACTTTGGCAAAAGTTTCTCTTTCTGGCCTTCAGGACCAATGAGTAAAACCTCTGTTTTGTCCTGGTTGAGCTGTAGGAAATTTGCTGCCATTCCATGACTTTATATCTAAAATACAGTTTAAAAGGGAATCAATAGGCCCTGTGTCATCAGGAGACACGGCGATGTACAGTTGCGTATCATCAGCATAACTATGAAAGCTGATGCCGTGCCTCCTGATGACGTCCCCAAGGGGAAGCATGTACAGATTAAAAAGAGTTGGACCTAAAATTGACCCTTTGGGAACCCCACACTTTATTTTGTGGGTTTCTGAGGAACATGTATCCATACTTACAAAGAAGTGTCGATCTGTGAGGTAAGAGATGAACCAGTTAAGAACAGTACCAGAGAGGCCGACCAGGTTCTTCAGTCTATTTAATAAAATGTGATGGTCTACTGTATCGAAGGCGGCGGTTAGATCCAGTAGTACCAAGACAGTGAGTTTATGGTTATCTAAATTCTACATTATTTTCAACCCAGGAACTCTGTTTAAATTTATTTAAATATTTCCAATCATCGACACATCGAGATTTATTCCATTTCTCAGTCTGATTCAGAGTCTTTGACTCATTCTCACTGTAACATCTCTTTAACCTCTATGTATTTTAATGCTTCATTCTCACCCAACTACAACAAAGCTTCATTCTCTTCAGACGAGACTTCAGATGACTTAAAGCTACCAATTCAATTTGGCTTTAGTTTTTGAACAAGTTCTACATTATTTCACAGTTTTTTAGATATTGTGGACATTATTCAAAGTTTTCACAGCCAGCAGTCCGCATTTGGCTTCAGCTGGTCATGAGGAGCATTCACAACCGCAAGTTCTTCAGAACTTGCCTATGTTCTTCGTTTTCACGGAATTCTTTAATTTTCTTATTATTGGTTGTGAATGCAGAAGGCATTCACAACATATGTTCTTCGTTTTCACGGAATTCTTTAATTTTCTTCTTATTATTATTATTATTATATCTTCCGGGTCAGAAATTTCAAAACTTAACTCCTTCCACATTTTTCAACGGATTCACTCCATTCAAACACAGAATATTCATCTCAATTGGGAATCAATCGCGTCTATTTTTCTAGTTGATATCATTCATAATTTCCGAAATATTAGACATTTTTCGGCCTTTTTTTCCCATTCAAGCAGATGACGGAATCTTCAAAAATCTTCGATTTTCACACTTTTTCATGCATTTTCAAAGCTAATCTAATAATTCATACGTCCACATTAAAACTCCATTCAAACTGTGAGACGTTCACAAAGATTAGGACTTTCTTCCCTGAATTCAGCTTTTTCACAGCATTCATACTTTTTGCACAGTCGCACTTCAAACATTGGAAACTTTTCAGCCACTTTGAGATTTTTGCATTGGTGTGTATGGGGTGGAATGTTGACAGCCAGAGTGCAGAGGCCAACTGACAGAGTGGAAAGGAGCTGCCCGATATTCAGAAAATCTCGTCTTCAACTCGCCACCATTTCCACAATGTTCACTCCAGCAGAAAAATAAAAACACCAGCTTGTAGGTACACTCGTGCTCGTGCTTACAGCGGATCTCTGGAGGCAATCGGACAAAAACTTTTGGCTCGGTGGGCATTTTACTGACAGGAACACCGACCAACTGACGCATAGAGTCCCATTAAAATGAGAGGAAAAATATCTAGAGGCAGAAAAAAACCATTCACTTTTCTATACTGCTCAACAAGACACATTTCTGACCACAGACACACAAAAACTTCACAGGATGCTCAAAAGACTCTCATAGTTTTGACCATACCATAATTTTAGTGATAGCAGTTACTGTTTTGCAAAGAGAAGTATGATAATGTGAGGTGAGCCTCAGCTGAAATCACTGTTACAACAGCTCTCACTGTTGGTTACCAGGACCAGCGTAGTTACCATCACCGTGGCAACCGAGATCAACTGAGCCAACACAGAGAGACAGATTTATCAATGAGTCAGTTTGACACACACACACGCACATTCAGATATGCATGTGTGAGCATGCACACATGACCACACATGTACAGACACACACACACACACGCACACACTCACATGCACACAAATGCGCACACACATATAAAGCCATGTTAAGCACACACTCACATGCAAAAAAACGCACACGCGCACACACATAAAGCAATGCTTAAGTACACACTCACATGCACATAAACACACACACACGCGCACACACACACACAAAGCCATGCTGAAGCACACACTCACGTGTGCGCACACACACGCACGCACACACACACACACACACACACACACACACAGTATATTTCTTAACATTGAAACTATATTTAATGATTATCTTTTTTCTGTCATTCAAGTCGGGAACTCCATTCAAATAAGTAAATGTTTTAATCATCGATATGTTGAGATTTATTGAATTTCTCAGTCAGATTCAGAGTATTTGATTCATTCTCACTGTAACATCTCTTCTTACTCCATCAGCTGCTTTTCAACACAAATTTAAGCTAGCATTGCAGTTTGGCTCAAACCTTATATTCCATTTTTTAATGCTTCATTCTCACCAAACTATTAGGAAGCTTTATTCTCTTCAGATGAGACTTCAAATAAATTAAAGCAACCAATTCAGTTTGGCCTCAGTTTTTCAACCAATTCTACATTATTTTCAACCCAGGAACTGTGTTTGAATTTATTTAAATATTTCCAATCATCGACACATCGAGATTTATTGAATTTCTCAGTCTGATTCAGAGTCTTTGACTCATTCTCACTGTAACATCTCTTCAAACTCTATATATTTTAATGCTTCATTCTCACCCAACTATAACAAAGCTTCATTTTCTTCAGACGAGGCTTTAGATGAATTAAAGCTACCAATTCAGTTTGGCTTTAGTTTTTGAACAAATTCTACATTATTTCACTGTTTTCTAGATATTGTGGACATTATTCAAAGTTTTCACAGCCAGCAGTCCGCATTTGGCTTCAGCTGCTCACGAGGAGCATTCACAACCGCAAGTTCTTCAGAACTTGCCTTTTCTAGTTGGTTGTGAATGCAGAAGGCATTCACAACATATGTTCTTCGTTTTCACGGAATTCTTTAATTTTCTTCTTCTTATTATTATTATTATTATATCTTCCTCGTCAGAAATTTCAAAACTTAACTCCTTCCACATTTTTCAACGGATTCACTCCATTCAAACACAGAATATTCATCTCAATTGGGAATCAATCGCGTCTATTTTTCTAGTTGATATCATTCATAATTTCAGAAATATTAGACATTTTTCGGCCTTTTTTTCCCATTCAAGCAGATGACGGAATCTTCAAAAATCTTCAATTTTCACACTTTTTTATGCATTTTCAAAGCTAATCTAATAATTCATACGTCCACATTAAAACTCCATTCAAACTGTGAGACGTTCACAAAGATTAGGACTTTCTTCCCTGAATTCAGCTTTTTCACAGCATTCATACTTTTTGCACAGTCGCACTTCAAACATTGGAAACTTTTCAGCCACTTTGAGATTTTTGCATTGGTGTGTATGGGGTGGAATGTTGACAGCCAGAGTGCAGAGGCCAACTGACAGAGTGGAAAGGAGCTGCCCGATATTCAGAAAATCTCGTCTTCAACTCGCCACCATTTCCACAATGTTCACTCCAGCAGAAAAATAAAAACACCAGCTTGTAGGTACACTCGTGCTCGTGCTTACAGCGGATCTCTGGAGGCAATCGGACAAAAACTTTTGGCTCGGTGGGCATTTTACTGACAGGAACACCGACCAACTGACGCATAGAGTCCCATTAAAATGAGAGGAAAAATATCTAGAGGCAGAAAAAAAACATTCACTTTTCTAAACTGCTCAACAAGACACATTTCTGACCACAGACACACAAGAACTTCACAGGATGCTCAAAACACTCTCATAGTTCTGACTTCACCATAATTTTAGTGATAGCAGTTACTGTTTTGCAAAGAGAAGAATGATAATGTGAGGTGAGCCTCAGCGGAAATCACTGTTAAAACAGCTCTCCCAACAGCTCTCGCTGTTGGTTACCACGACCAGCGTAGTTACCATCACCGTGGCAACCGAGATCAACTGAGCCAACACAGAGAGACAGATTTATCAATGAATCAGTTTGACACACACACACACACACACACACACACTCACATATAAAGCCATGCTTAAGCACACACTCACATGCACAGAAACGCACACACACATATATAGCAATGCTTACGCACATACTCACATGCACACAAACACACACACACACACACACACACACACACACAGTATATTTCCCAACATTGAAACTATATTTAATGATTTTCTATTTTCTTTCATTCAAGCCGGGAACTCCATTCAAATAATTAAATGTTTTAATCATCGATATATTGAGATTTATTGAATTTCTCAGTCAGATTCAGAGTATTTGATTCATTCTCACTGTAACATCTCTTCTTACTCCATCAGCTGCTTTTCAACACAAATTTAAGCTAGCATTGCAGTTTGGCTAAAACCTTATATTCCATTTTTTAATGCTTCATTCTCACCAAACTATTAGGAAGCTTTATTCTCTTCAGATGAGACTTCAAATAAATTAAAGCAACCAATTCAGTTTGGCGAAAAACTGTGAAAAATTTCCCATAAGGAATGAATGGGGTCAAAAAAGTCGCAAATCTGCGATGTTTTTCAAACATCTCCTGCTCTGGCATACGTTCACCTAGAAACACCATTCAAACTTTAAAATGTAGGTATAGGTCCTGTGTATTTAAGTTGTATTTGAACTTTTTTCCTACGATGTGTAGTTTTTGAACTCTGACCCCTTAATGATGGTGAGTGATTTTGGAAAAATTCAGGGTTTTCAATGATTGTGTATGGCGGAATGTTCGTGCAGCAGAGTGGCAGGGGCCAACTGACACAGTGGCAGAATTAAAAAATTATCTCAGAAATTTTCTCTTTCCGTGATGATCCGGCCACAAATGTCACTCAAAAACAGTGATATTTTCCAAAGTTGTAGCCACATCTGTCTTCTTTCTCCCAATGTGTCTACTTTATCAGTAGGATTTACGGTTTTTGAAATATTGGCCTCCAACCGACAAGAGTAGCTCTCAACAGTCCCATTCACTCCAATGTAAATCGGGAGGAGGATTTTCAAAACTGCACCTTTTTTAAACTCGCTCTTATTTCCACATTTCTTAAACTAGGACCATGAAACTTCATGAGTGTCTTCTTTAAGGCCTTTTTGGCACGATCGTGAAAAAAAATTGCCAATATCATGTATGATTTTGACTAAATAGCATTAGTTTGACGTCCTAGATTTGAGGCAGAAATCAGTCTCAAATCAGCCTGGGACAGCCGTTGCTATGGGCCCTCACCAACCGTCACCTAGCAACCGAGATCAGCTGGGCCAGCAGAGAGAGTGACAGACAGACAGACATACATGCACACACACACACACACTCACATGCAGACACACACACATAGACAGACAGACAGAGAACATTCACATATTCGCGACGTAAGTCGCGAAAACCTTCATGAACTTTCCCATGAGGAACGAATGGGACGTGGTCAAAGAAGTCGCAGACACACAAATACACACACACACACACACACACACACACACACACACACACACAGACGGACACACACAGATTATTAATCAGTTTTCCAGAACGTTCATGTTTTCGCGAAAACCTGCGTAAGCTTTCCCATAAGGAATGAATGGGACGAGGTCAAAAAAGTCGCAGACACACAAATACACACACACACACATACACACACACACACAGACGGACACACACAGATTATTAATCAGTTTTCTAGAACGTTCATGTTTTCGCGAAGTAAGTCGCGAAAACGTGCATAAACTTTCCCATAAGGAATGAATGGGATGAGGTCAAAAAGTCGCAGACACACAGACACAGAGAGACAGAGAGACACACACACACACACACTCACATGCACACAAACACACACACACACACACTCACATGCACACAAACACACACACACACAAAATGAATGAGACCAGGTGAAAAGATCGAAAGGAAGAGTTCAAACATCGACATCTCTGGCATACTTTGACCGAGACACACCATTCGAACTTTAAAATGTAGATAAAAGTCCAAATTATCAACGTGGGATTCAACTTTTGCTTTAGCTTTTGTAGCTTTTGTCCCTCACGGGGCAAAGCGCACAGCCCACTCTCGCGATTCCCCGGCGGGGAATTGTCTAGTTAGTGTGAATGCTTGCAGCATTCACACTATTGTTCTTCTGGAGTTTATTATTATTATTATTATTATTATTATTATTATTATTATTATCATTATTATTAGTGTGAATGCTGACACAGCATTCACACTATTGTTCTTCTGGAGTTTATTATTATTATTATTAGTGTGAATGCTGCAAGCATTCACACTATTGTTCTTCTGGAGTTTATTATTATTATTATTATTATTAGTGTGAATGCTGACACAGCATTCACACTATTGTTCTTCTGGAGTTTATTATTATTATTATTGTTATTATTATTCTTCCGTACGTTTTTTGTCCGCTATCTTCTCCTACAAATCTTGACCGATTCAAACCATTCAAATATCAAAATGTTCAGCTTTTTAAGGACATTACTGCTTGTATTTTTCTCGTTTCTAACTATTATACTTTTGGAAATATTCAGCTTTTTCTGCAAAATTTTCCCCATTCATCCTTATGGGGATTTTTTCAAATTTCATTCTGCTATAACTTCAGCATACGTTCAGCTATTCAAATCGTTCAAATATTAAAATGTTCAGCTCGTTCAGCTCTTTCAACCTTCAGCTTTTCAACTTTTCAACTTTTCAACTTTTTCAATAATTCATCTTTTTCCAAAAAAAATCTAACATTGATTCAAATGGGAAAATCTTCAAATCCTCTTCAAAACTCATCGCCTTTCAACCTCATCTTGTTCCTCATACGTTGAGCGAGAGACGCCATTCAAACGTTAAACGAGTCAGCGAAACTTGAACTATTGACACTGTATTCAGTTTTTAAAAATGTAGTACGGTTTTGAAAATATCGCAGTTTTAGTTTTAGGAACTTTTAGCTCCTCTTCTGATTTTATAATGGGTGTGTGTTGCGTTGGCTAGAGTGGGTGACATCATCGCCAGAGTGGGGAGCGGCTTTCGGAGATAGGAATGAAAAGTCTCTTCAGCTTGATTTTGGTCCCAAATCTTTTACTTGACATAGACAATATATGCATAGAAATGTAGGAAATCTTGTCGGCTTTCAGCTGATGGTCTCGTTTCAGATGTACGACTTACGGTTTTGGATTTAGAAGTCCAAGAGCGACATGAAGTTCAAGTATCGTCCCATAAGCCGCAATGTTAATTTTGAGCCTAAATTTCTGTCCGAGAGCAGACGGTACCTGATTTGTCTCTCGCTCCTGTGCCCTCATTTCTCACTCGACAGACATAAAAACGACATGAGCGCGTTCAGCCATGTCTCCTCTCACTCAGCATATAAATATTTTGGCCATAACCATTACAGTTTTTTTAAAAATCACAAGAGTTTGGGAGGTGTTTTCTCATTCATTCTAATAGGGATCTCTTAATTTCTGGCTGTCCTACTTCTCCCTGCGTGTGTATCTCAAGAGTGCGTGTGTAGTGCCTGAGCTGGAGTGGATGACATCATCTTTCGAGTGGGGAGCAGCTGGAAAATCTGGAGAAAGACTTTTCTTCCGCTGGATTTGGATCCCACATCTTTTACTTTACATAGACGATGCAGCCATTTTAAGCTCTTTCTGCCTTTAACTTTCCACCTTTTCAGTCTTTTTTCACCTTTTTAAGCTCTTTCAACTCTGTTACTCCACAACTTTTCGGCCTTTTCAGTCTTTTTTCACCTTTTTAAGCTCTGTCTGCCTTTAACTTTCTACCTCTTCAGTCTTTTTTCACATTTTTAAGCTCTTTCTGCCTTTAACTTTCTACCTCTTCAGTCTTTTTTCACATTTTTAAGCTCTTTCTGTCTTCTTACTCTACAACTTTTCTGCCTTTTCAGCCTTTGTTCACCTTTTGAAGCTCTTTCTGCCTTTCACTTTCCATCTTTTCAGTCTTTTTTCACCTTTTTAAGCTCTGTCTGCCTTTAACTTTCCACCTTTTCAGTCTTTTCTTGCCTTTTTAAGCTCTTTCTGCCTTTAACTTTCCACCTCTTCAGTCTCTTTTCACATTTTTATGCTCTTTCTGTCCTCTTACTCTTCAACTTTTCAGCCTTTTTTCACTTTTTTAAGCTCTTTCAACCCTGTTATTCCACAACTGTTTGGCCTTTTCAGTCTTTTTTCAAATTTTTATGCTCTTTCTGCCTTTAACTTTCCACCTTTTCAGTCTTTTTTCACCTTTTTAAGCCTTTTCAACTCTGTAACTGTACAACTTTTCAGCCTTTTCAGTCTTTTTTCACCTTATTAAGCTTTCTGCCTTTCACTTTCCACCTCTTCAGTCTTTTTTCGCTTTTTTAAGCTCTTTCTGCCTTTAACTTTCCACCTCTTCAGTCGTTTTTCACATTGTTATGCTCTTTCTGTCCCCTTACTCTCCAACTTTTCTGCCTTTTCAGTCTTTTTTCACATTTTTATGCTCTTTCTGTCCTCTTACTCTCCAACTTTTCTGCCTTTTCAACCTTTTTTCACCTTTTTAAGCTCTGTCAACCCTGTTATTCCACAACTGTTGGGCCTTTTCAGTTTTTTTTCACCTTTTTAACCTCTTTCAGCCCTCTTAGTCTCCAACTTTTTAGCCTTTTCAGATATTCATCTTTCTGCCTTTTCAACTCCTTCAAACATTCAACTTGATGTTCAGCAATTAAAATGTTCAATTTTTTCAAGTCTTTCAGCCCGCTTCAGCTTTTCTGTCGTTTCATCTTTTAAAAACATTCATCTTTCTGCCTTTTGAGCTTCTTTATACATTCAGCTTCATGTTCAGCTACAGAAACTGTTTAGCTATCAACATGTTCAACTTTTTAAACTCTTTCGGCCTTGAATTTTTCAACTTTTTCACCTTTTCGGCAGTACATTCAGCAGATTTCGCTTCATCCTTCAGCATTCACACTGTATTTTCGCAGGAAATACAATTTTTCTAGTTATTATTATTATTCTTCCGTACGTTTTTTGTCCGCTATCTTCTCCTACAAATCTTGACCGATTCAAGCCATTCAAATATCAAAATGTTCAGCTTTTTAAGGACATTACTGCTTGTATTTTTCTCGTTTCTAACCATTATACTTTTGGAAATATTCAGCTTTTTCTGCAAAATTTTCCCCATTCATCCTTATGGGGATTTTTTCAAATTTCATTCTGCTATAACTTCAGCATACGTTCAGCTATTCAAATCATTCAAATATTAAAATGTTCTGCTCGTTCAGCTCTTTCAACCTTCAGCTTTCCAACTTTTCAACTTTTCAACTTTTTCAATAATTCAGCTTTTTCCAAAAAATTTTTAACATTGATTCAAATGGGAGTATTCAGTTTTTAAAAATGTAGTACGGTTTTGAAAATATCGCAGTTTTAGTTTTAAGAACTTTTAGCTCCTCTTCTGATTTTATAATGGATGTGTATTGCGTCGGCTAGAGTGGGTGACATCATCGCCAGAGTGGAGAGCGGCTTTCGAAGATAGGAGCGAAAAGTCTCTTCAGCTTGATTTTGGTCCCAAATCTTTTACTTGACATAGACAATATATGCATAGAAATGTAGGAAATCTTGTCGGCTTTCAGCTGATGGTCTCGTTTCAGATGTACGACTTACGGTTTTGGATTTAGAAGTCCAAGAGCGACATGAAGTTGCAGTATCGTCCCATAAGCCGCAATGTTAATTTTGAGCCTAAATTTCTGTCCGAGAGCAGACGGTACCTGATTTGTCTCTCGCTCCTGTGCCCTCATTTCTCACTCGACAGAAATAAAAACGACATGAGCGAGTTCAGCCATGTCTCCTCTCACTCATCATGTAAATATTTTTGCCATAACCATTACAGTTTTTTTTAAAATCGCAGGGGTTTGGGAGGTGTTTTCCCATTCATTCTAATAGGGATCTCTTCATCTCTGGCTCTCCTACTTCTCCCGCGTGTGTATCTCAAGAGTGCGTGTGTAGTGCCTGAGCTGGAGTGGATGACATCATCTTTCGAGTGGGGAGCAGCTGGAAAATCTGGAGAAAGACTTTTCTTCAGCTGGATTTGGATCCCACATCTTTTACTTTACATAGACGATGCAGCCATTTTAAGCTCTTTCTGCCTTTAACTTTCCACATTTTCAGTCTTTTTTCACCTTTTTAAGCTCTTTCAACTCTGTTGCTCCACAACTTTTCGGCCTTTTCAGTCTTTTTTCACCTTTTTAAGCTCTTTCTGTCTTCTTACTCTACAACTTTTCTGCCTTTTCAGTCTTTTTTCACCTTTTTAAGCTCTTTCTGCCTTTCACTTTCCATCTTTTCAGTCTTTTTTCACCTTTTTAAGCTCTGTCTGCCTTTAACTTTCCACCTTTTCAGTCTTTTTTCGCCTTTTTAAGCTCTTTCTGCCTTTAACTTTCCACCTCTTCAGTCTTTTTTCACATTTTTATGCTCTCTCTGTCCTCTTAATCTCCAACTTTTCTGCCTTTTCAGTCTTTTTTCACCTTTTTAAACTCTTTCTGCCTTTAACTTTCCACCTCTTCAGTCTTTTTTCACATTTTTATGCTCTTTCTGTCCTCTTACTCTCCAACTTTGCTGGCTTTTCAATCTTTTTTCACCTTTTTAAGCTCTTTCAACCCTGTTATTCCACAACTGTTGGGCCTTTTCAGTCTTTTTTTACCTTTTTAGCCTCTTTCAGCCCTCTTAGTCTCCAGCTTTTTAGCCTTTTCAGATATTCATCTTTCTGTCTTTTCAACTCCTTCAAACATTCAACTTAATTCAGCAATTAAAATGTTCAACTTTTTCAAGTCTTTCAGCCCACTTCAGCTTTTCTGACGTTTCATGTCTTAAAAATATTCATCTTTCTGCCTTTTGAGCTTCTTTATACATTCAGCTTCATGTTCAGCTACAGAATCTTTTCAGCTATCAACATGTCAAACTTTTTAAACTCTTTCGGCCTTGAACTTTTCAACTTTTTCAGCTTTTTGGCAGTACATTCATCAGATTTTGCTTCATCCTTCAGCATTCACACTGTATTTTCGCAGGAAATACAATTTTTCTTGTTATTATTCTTCTTCCGTAAGTTTTTTGTCCGCTATCTTCTCCTACAAATCTTGACCGATTCAAACCATTCAAATATCAAAATGTTCAGCTTTTTAAGGACATTACTGCTTGTATTTTTCTCGTTTCTAACCATTATACTTTTGGAAATATTCAGCTTTTTCTGCCAAATTTTCCCTATTCATCCTTCTGGGGATTTTTTCAAATTTCATTTTGCTATAACTTCAGCATACCTTCAGCTATTCAAACCATTCAAATGTTCAGCTCGTTCAGCTCTTTCAACCTTCAACTTTTCAACTTTTCAACTTTTCAACTCTTTCAATAATTCAGCTTTTTCCAAAAAAAATTAACATTGAATCAAATGGGAAGAGCTTCAAATCCTCTTCAAAACTCATCGCCTTTCAACCTCATCTTGTTCCTCATACGTTGAGCGAGAGACACCATTCAAACTTTAAACCAGTGTCAAGACCTTGAACTAGTGCCGATGTATTCAGTTTTTAAAAATCTTGTACGGTTTTGAAATGGTCGCAGTTTTAGTTTTAAGAACTTTTAGCTCCTCTTCTGATTTTATAATGGGTGTGTATTGCATCAGCTAGAGTGGGTGACATCATCGCCAGAGTGTGGAGCGGCTTTCGGAGATAGGAATGAAAATTCTCTTCAGCTTGATACTGAATCCACATCTTTTACTTGACATAGACAAAAAATGCATAGAAATGTAGGAAATCTTGTTGGCTTTCAGCTGATGGTCTCATTTCACATGTACGACTTACGGTTTTGGATTTAGAAGCCCAAGAGCGACATGAAGTTCAAATATCGTCCCATAAGCCGCAATGTTAATTTTTAGCCTAAATTTCTGTCCGAGGGCAGACGGTACCTGATTTGTCTCTCGCTCCTGTGCCCTCATTTCTCACTCGACAGAAATAAAAACAACATGAGCGCGTTCAGCCATGTCTCCTCTCACTCAGCATATAAATATTTTGGCCATAACCATTACAGTTTTTTTAAAAATCGCAAGAGTTTGGGAGGTGTTTTCCCATTCATTCTAATAGGGATCTCTTAATTTCTGGCTGTCCTACTTCTCCCCGCGTGTGTATCTCAAGAGTGCGTGTGTAGTGCCTGAGCTCCAGTGGATGACATCATCTTTCGAGTGGGGAGCAGCTGGAAAATCAGAAGAAAGACTTTTCTTACGCTGGATTTGGATCCCACATCTTTTACTTTACATAGACGATGCAGCCATTTTAAGCTCTTTCTGCCTTTAACTTTCCACCTTTTCAGTCTTTTTTCACCTTTTTAAGTTCTTTCAACTCTATTACTCCGCAACTTTTCGGCCTTTTCAGTCTTTTTTCACCTTTTTAAGCTCCTTCTGCCTTACACTTTCCACCTTTTCAGTCTTTTTTCGCTTTTTTAAGCTCTTTCTGCCTTTAACTTTCCACCTTTGCAGTCTTTTTTCACCTTTTTAAGCTCTTTCTGCCTTTAACTTTCCACCTCTTCAGTCTTTTTTCACATTTTTATGCTCTTTCTGTCCTCTTACTCTTCAACTTTTCTGCCTTTTTTCACTTTTCTTAAGCTCTTTCAACCCTGTTATTCCACAACTGTTTGGCCTTTTCAGTCTTTTTTCACCTTTTTAACCTTTTTCAGCCCTCTTAGTCTACAGCTTTTTAGCCTTTTCAGATATTCATCTTTCTGCCTTTTCAACTCCTTCAAACATTCAACATGATGTTCAGCAATTAAAATGTTCAACTTTTTCAAGTCTTTCAGCCCGCTTCAGCTTTTCTGTCGTTTCATCTTTTAAAAATATTCATCTTTCTGCCTTTTGAGCTTCTTTATACATTCAACTTCATGTTCAGCTACAGAAACTGTTCAGCTATCAACATGTTCAACTTTTTAAACTCTTTCGGCCTTGAACTTTTCAACTTTTTAAGTTTTACGGCAGTACATTCAGCAGATTTCGCTTCATCCTTCAGCATTCACACTGTATTTTCGCAGGAAATGCAATTTTTCTAGTTAGTGTGAATGCTGAAGGCATTCACACTATTGTTCTTCTCGTTTATTATTATTCCTGCTTCCGTACGTTTTTCAGCACTCTTCTCCTCCTTCAAATCTTAAGCTGTTTAAACCATTCAAATATCAAAATGTTCAGCTTTTTAAGGACATGATGGCGTGTATTTTTCTCGTTTCTATCTTTTATACTTTTGGAAATATTAAGCTTTTTCTGCAAAATTTTTCCCATTCATCCTTATGGGGAATTTTTCAAATTTCATTCTGCTATAACTTCAGCATACCTTCAGCTATTCAAACCATTCAAATGTTAAAATGTTCAGCATGTTCAGCTCTTTCAACCCTCTGCTGTTCAGCTTTTCAACATTTCAACTTTTTCAGAAATTCAGCTTTTTCCGAACAAAATTTAACATTGCTGCAAATGGGAAAAGCTTCAAATCGTCTTCAAAACTCATCGCCTTTCAACCTTTTTCTGCTCCTCATACATTGAGCGAGGGACACCATTCAAACTTTAAAGCAGTCAGCAGATCTTGAACTATTGGACCTGTATTCAGTTTTTAAAAATCTTGTACGGTCTTGAAATAATCGCAGTTTTAGTTTGAGCGACTTTTAGCCCGTCTTCTGCGTTTATAATGGGTGTGTATTGCGTCGGCTAGAGTGAGTGACATCACCAACTGCCGCACGCCAGAGTGTAGAGCTGCCAGGAAAAAAATGGACAAACTTGTTTTCAGCTTGAGTTTGATCCCTCACCTTTTACTTGACATAGACAATATATACATAGAAATGTAGGAAATCTTGTGGGCTTTCAGCTGATGGTCTCATTTCAGATGTGGGACTTATGGTTTTGGATCTAGAAGCCCGAGAGCGACAGCAACTCTCAGTGCTGTCGCATAAGCCGCAATGTTAATTTTGAGCCGAATTTTTCGGAAAATAGCAGACGGTACCTGATTTGTCTATCGCTCTCCCGCCTTCATTTTACACTCTTCAGAAATAAAAACGACATGACCGCGTTCAGCAACTCCTCCCGTCACTCACCATACAATTATTTTGACGATAACCCTCACAGTTTTTTCAGAAATCGCAGGAGTTTGGGAGGCGTTCTCCCATTCGTTCCTTATGGTGGACATTTTCGTCTCTGTCCCTGGTCCTGATACAGCATGTCTGCAGCCATTTCAAGCTGTTCCTGCCTTTAACTTTTCAACTTTCAGTCTTTTTTCACCTCTTTGAGCTCTTTCTGCCTTTAACTGTCCTCCTTTTCAGTCTTTTTTCAACTTTTTAATCTCTTTCAGCCCCCATACTCTGCAACTTTTCGGCCTTTTTCAGTCGTTTTTCACCTTTTTAAGCTCTTTCTGCCTTTAACTTTCCACCTTTTCAGTCTTTTTTCACCTTTTTGATCTCTTTCTGCCCCCTTACTCTGCAACTTTTCGGCCTTTTTCAGTCGTTTTTCACCTTTTTAAGCTCTTTCTGCCTTTCACTTTCCACCTTTTCAGTCTTTTTTCACCTGTTTAAGCTCTTTCTGCCCCCATACTCTGCAAGTTTTTGGCCTTTTTCAGTCGTTTTTCACCTATTTGATCTCTTTCTGCCCCTTACTCTGCAACTTTTCTGCCTTTTTCAGTCGTTTTTCACCTTTTTAAGCTCTTTCTGACCTCTTGGTTGAGCCTTTTCTGACATTCGTTTCTCTGCATTTTCAGCTCCTTCCAAACATTCAACTTCATGTTCAGCAATTAAAATGTTCAAGTTTTTCGACTCTTTCACCCCCTTAACCTGTTCGCACCACCTATTTTCGGTAATTTTCGCCTATTTAGCATACCCAAATGGAAAAGCTTATAACACAATAACTGCAAGTCCTAGATGGATGTATGATACTTCCTTTGAAAGCTGACACCCTCTAGTTTCTGAAAATGGGCTTATTTAGCATGTACAATACCCACAACCTAAATGACATCAGTTCAAACATGGCTCTAAAAAAATTTTTTTGTCTTCGAAAATAATAGGTCATATTTGAATAACAATAAATATGATGTGCTTTATGTAAGGCATATGGCAATATACCACATACCTTATACATCTTGTCAACTACACCTGGATGAAATTTTAGACTTCTAGGCCTAACCTTATGGGAGTTATGGAGTTTTTAGTCAGCAGTGCCACTGGCGTCCACAAACCTCTCCAAAATGTCTCCAAATGGCCAAATTGTGCCAAATGCTTTTACTCACTTTTGTGACACTGGAAACATTACTGAAGCATTTTGGTGACTATAAAACCTTTCTTCATGATTCAAAACATAATTTTTTCACACATTCATTTGATGGGTGGTTGGAGGGGTTTCCACACGCTTCTAGGTTGCCATATTGAGATATTGTCATGTGACAAGACACTACAGAATAGTAACCATTATACAAAAATGACAGACTATACTGAACTGAATTTCAAACAAGGATTTTATTATCTTTCAATATACTATTACTGTATGTACAACTGTGCCAATATCAACAAAATATGAACAATGAATGAACTATATACAAAACAAAATAGAATATGAACTAAATATGAACAATATACAACAACTCTAACATGTGTATAAAAGTAATAAGTAGTGGAAATGTCTAAGAAAACTTGTCTCCAAAAATGATGTACATACAACTGTACTGTAAATATAAACATAAAAAGTGCGCTGTGATGCGCAGTGGACATTTTGGGCCATTCTACATTCCATTTTGTGTGTGCCACTCATTGAAACAGTCCCTTGTGGCAACAAAACACAAGGGAACATCACACGTTGAACAGCCAACTGGTGTCTTTTTGGGGCAGAGTGTGCAGAGCCGTCTGCCGACACTGACTGCATCCCGCTTAGCCACTTTTTGTCCCTCTGTGAAATAATGCAGCTTGTGGGATGCTGCTGGGTTTGGGGGTGCAGTGATACCTGAGGTGGATGGCTGGGATGTTGATGCGGGTCCTTGGTCCACAAGCTCCTCAATAAGGGCCTGACTAAACTCTTTCTGCGTCACTGACCCCCTCTGACACTGCTGGTACAGGTACTGGTTGGATGCAGAAGAGGATCGTTGGCACTTCTGACGACTGCCTTCAGCAGGAGAGAGGGCTTACTCTCTCCTGCTGAAGGCCTACTTTGAGGCTCCCAAACCACGTCACTGCCTTTAGACTGACCTACAAAACACAATGCAATGCAAAAATGTCACCAAATATAATGAAAAAATATATAAATGCAATTCAATGGAGTGTTATTTACATAGGAAACAAATAAACACATATATATGATATTACATGTTACACAAAATCGTCAGGAAAATAGCTGTACATAAACAGAATAATTGAATTGGGGGAATATTTCCAGTGTCTGGTCAGTGAAGATCTAGTTCAATTTGCTTACAAGCTTGATAAAAAATCTAAATAAAAGGGAATTAGAGGCTCAAAATAAATTACATTATAGAATAGAATTACAAGGATTACATAACTTTAGTTGAGTAACTAGCTAGCTAGCTAGCAAGCTAGGCTTAGCTAGGCTAATTAGGCCCTGGGGCGCTAACCATTTAGCATCATTTATGAAATTCATATGTATACTGTACTGTTCACTGTAAGCATAAAAACCCTCCACCCACTAACTTTCAATCAAATTTCACTCATGGCTAAATAAATAAATCAAACATCATCAAAGATAGCGTTACTCACCGATCTAAGATGGAGTCCAGGCCCTGAGCAAACATCTCCTCTCTCTGAGTCGTACACACTATCGTCACTTTCATCAGTTGATGCCATGATCAATTCCAGGGCTTCTTCCCGGACATATGTAGCTTTCTTTGTGGCTTTCGCCATTGTAAACTGTGAAAATGGCCGTACAATAAAAGTTTAAATGTCCGCTGCGTCCCTTTACCGTGCGCCCCCTGCGTAAACTGAGCTCGTAAGCTCGGAGACGCAGCTAAATATCTCGGCTGCTACGTAACTGACCAGGGCATGCCTACCCTCGTTGGAAAGGTAAAATGATTGGCTAGAAGCCTGAATGATTGACATGTCGATAGCCAATACGCTGTCCCTATACTAAGGCAGCGAAAAACAGTAAACAAAGCCTATTGGTCCTTCAAACAGGGAGCGCTCGATGTACTTCACGGGCTGTGCTGGGGTGAAAACTGAACAGAACAAGATGGGGACACTTTTATTTTGTAGCCAGCAAAGTGATGAAAACAAGCATACCCAACAACACCATACAGGAACTAGAGTAATTCCGATAGCGGCCGGGAAAGTATGGATTGTATTCGACGATCAAAGTTGGTAGACGGTAAACAAACAGACTTTACAGGACGACATTCACAAGCTGGAGTAATTTTATGAAAAAACATTTTGATGCTTTTGATCAGTGGATTCTTACGGACAACTGGAATATACATAATTGAGGAATGGACACATATTACGGCTGTAGGGCTGCGACAAAGGTAGGGAGACGTCGTGTGTTTATTGCATCTCACGTTTACCATGCTGGTAAATATCAATGATTTATGGTTTGGTGCTCATGATTTTTGCAAAATCAACTGGATGAATGAATTGCGGAGATTCTACCCTTTCTAACGACGTATAGTATGTCCGTATTGATGAAAGTTGAAGCGGGATACGTCACTGCGTAGTGTAGACATACAGTCACTTTTCTGCAATCGCCCGCCGGCGGGCGGGTGGGTGCGGAGAGGTTAAGCTTTTCTGCCCCTTCAGCTTTTTAAAAATATTCACCTTTCTGCCTTTTCAACTCCTTCAAACATTCAGCTTCATGTTCAGCAATTAAAATGTTCAACCTTTTCAACTCTTTCAGCCCTTCTAAGCTTTTCTGCCTTTTCAGCTTTTAAAAATATTCATCTTTCTTTTGAGCTACAGACAGTAAATGGGAAAATGTTCAAATCCACTTCAAAACTTCCCACAATAGTAATAATAATACAGTGAATAATGGTCGCTGTGGTTGTTGTTTTTTTGTTTGCCTATACACCTACTAATACTGGCCGTGGCTGCAAAATCCAGCTGCTGACTCTCCACTCCACTACCACACAGCGGATCCCCCTCACCTTGTTTTAGCTGTTTTGGGGCATGTGTGTGGTCTCTCTCTTTCTCACCGCTGTCCACGTGCTGAACCAAAGAAGCCCTGACTGCGCATTACTACCTGCCATGTATATTGGTCTTTCCCCTCCACTCAAAAATGTGAATATCATTTGTTACATGACTTTTCTTAAAAGTGTCTGTATTTTAATTTATAAGTTTTTTTATATAAACTACACAAAAATAATAAAAAACATAATGTGTTTGACCTATTTCGACCATAAGCGGTCATATTGACCACACATCATTTCGCGGAGTTTCATTGTTTCATTTTCTGTACTTCTTTGAGTATTTAGGCTACTTTGTAAGTTAATTATTATATAATTGTATTATATAGCCTGGTTGGCACCATGGGCAAACACAAACTGGAGTTCCCCCTCCGTAAAACTGCTGTTTTGCTGTTCAACACCAAGGTCCTGAAATGATGCGACTCTGTGTACCAGGGAAAGCCGAGGAAGAATGTCTGTATCCTGAGCACCGTGCACGTAGGCACCTTTCGTGGGGCGAAGGCAAAACCAGAGTCTGTAGCCCCATTCACAGTAGGTTCACAAGGTGGGCAGCAGCGGAAGCAACAGACACGGACACGGAGGTAGTGCTGCAAAAGCTGCAAACAGAACCAAACGTCGGACACTTGAAATACCACAAGCCCGTGTGTGGTAACTGTGCGAGGAGTATAAATGTAGTAAGTAAATAGTTGTTTTTTTTTTGTTTTTTTGTTTTTTTTTTAAATATCATGACACAATGAATGCATTCATCACTCAATTGAGTATTTATATAAGAGATTATATAAGAGATTATAGAGTTTAAAATCTAGCGGTCAAATTGACCGCTTACGGCCATTGTAGTATGTTTTTGATGTTGAAATATTGAATTCCTGACACTTTGGTCAAATCAGAAACATATCACTTGACCAGATCCGAGTCTAGTGTTGTGGAAAGCGTACTCTTGTGCCTTAACCAAGATATCGATCATTAAGATTAATTGGATCAGATCTGACTGGAATAATGCCGCCATAGTGGCTGGTAAACTGATTAAATTCACCCGCCAGCACACAAATTCACCTGCGGGTTGCGGGTGCTAATTTCCATCTCTGGTGTGTGTGTGTGTGTGTGTGTGTGTGTGTGTGTGATGACTGTCACTACGGCAAAGCCCAGACCACCTTACAAATCGAGTAATTTTAAGGTTTGTTGCATCGCGAGGAGAAACTTAATAAAAATGTTGAAACGACACATTTTAACTCATTTGTGCTTTTCTTTGGAATTCGGCATTAAGTAGCATGCATTACGATTTTTGTTTCATTGTGAAAGTGTCAGTTAGTGCAACAAGGCTGTTGTTACAAAACACTCCATTTTGAAACTTGTTTCTTTAGTAGAAACTGTATAAACGTTGTGAAATGCAGTGTACAGCACATCCTTTACTATTTGGATACAGTTGTTCATTCGGCAAACGTTTTACCACTTGCTCTATTAGATATTGCAGGGTTTCGGGATCGCTTTCCGAGGTTCAACACCAAAATTTCCGAGTGGCCCCTGAACGCCACACTCAAACTTTGTAGGAGCAGCCTGACCGGATGTTACTTTAGTCGCTGTATGCTGTCTGTCAGGTAAGCACGGCCGTGATGGCCAGCAAGTATGAACGGTCGAAATACAGGTTTATTGTTTTAGCAGTACATTCAAAGTTGTGTTAATTCATACGAGAGTAAACATGAGTTAATGGGTGCAGAGTTTTTCTTGTTAGGCAAAGCCTTCATTGTTGGCTACACGATGGTAACGTTGCTAGCTTAACCGCAAACGCTAACTGAAAACTGACTAGCGCGTGAAGGAGTTATGAAAAGACAGCCAACGTCCGTTAGCTGCAGTTAATAGCAGTTTTCAGTTCAGATAGACATTGCTGATTTTCTTACTGTTGCCTGGGACTGAAAATTGCTGTTGGTGCGTTGGCTGTTGGTTGTCTTGATTAAAAACATGGAGCCTCTGCTATAAACTGCCGCCAACGTCTGTTAGCTGCAGTTAATAGCAGCTATTTGACTAGCACGTGAAGGATGAAAGGAGAGCCAACGTCATTTAGCTGTTGTCAATAGCAGCTAACTGAGAGTAGGGTTATCGAGATGTACCGCGTCCCCAGCCAGCACACTCATGTGGGGCCCAGATGGGCTCCACCAGGGCTGATATGTGGGGCCCAGCTTGGCTGCCCAACTGGGGCCCAGCTAAATTTGTCCGCAGTTTCCATGGAGGCCCCTCATGTGTCAGCCCTGATGGGCTGATGATGGGCCCTTGCTGGGCTTCATACGGGTCCCTCATGGGCATAACCAGGTTTTCCCCATGTGGGTCCCACAGATTTTCCCTTACATGGGCTGATGATGGGCCCTTATTGGGCTTCATATAGGTCCCATGTGGGCAAAAACAGCAGATGCATATGAATGAAATGCATACAAAATATATATATATATAGTTTGGTAAAGAAAGGTGTGTAAAAGTAAAACTAAAATGTTTACAGTACAGTAGCATTGATAATGACATTGGTATTGAATAGGGGTCATGATACATTAGGAAGTCTAACTGAAGAGTAAAACAATGATTAGAAGACTAAAAAGCTAGTACAGTGGAAAGAAAGAGAGGCCAAACAAATTTCTCAGGAAAACAGTTTATTCAACGTGTGTATGTGTGCGATAGTCTTCTAGTCCTGAGTCCTCCCTCCGTCCAACGGCCCTTTGAAAATAAAACAAAAGATGAAGACAGACCTTACCTCATTTAATAGTGCTTTGAGATAGCTGATATGATCTATGAAGTATCTAGTATATGAGGTATAACTTTTATATTTTTAAACCTTTAATTGTCGTATTTTGATGCCAAAATTCACTGCGATTTTGAACACAGCAAACACTATAAAAAAAGAGTGTAGAAAAAGCACTGACCACTGACTCTGTCATTTATATCTTGCATATTTTGTGACTTACAAGTTTTGTTCTCCTCCACATGCCCTCATGGCACGGTTTCCTCCTCGGTCCCTGGCACCAATCAGCCAGTTAGACACGGCTTTTTCCGCATCCTTTCGTGTAATTTCTTTTGTGAGGGAATTTCTTTTAAAACTCCCTATAAGTTACATCCAGAAAAAGCAGAGAGGGAGAGGTGGAGCATTAATCACAAAGTGTATTATTTAATATAAGGATCAGCTTAACATTTTGTATAATTAACTAAAATAGAAGATTGGATTAAAAAGTTAGGTTTTTTGCTCATCTTACACATCAAAGTGCCTGTGGAACTTGGTGAGGAGTGTATTCCCCCATTACACAATAGCTGGACAATTAGTCAAAAGAGCTGGCTCTGTGAATGGAGCCAGGTTGGACACGCTGGAGGAGGTGGTGGAGAGATGCACACTGAAGATGTTTGAGGCCATCATGAACAACATGCATCATCCACTCCACAACACCTTGATGGACCAAAAAAACAGCGATGGACAGCTCCTCTCTCTTTGATGCAGGATGGAGAGATACAGAAGATCCCACATAACTACAGCCATCAGGCTTATTAGTTTTTTGCAAATAGTTGACGAGCTGAGAGACAATTGAATTTCCCCTTGGGGATGAATGAAGTTATTCTTATTAGATCTACAAAATATAACTACACCAGCTGAGCTGTGCTTTAGACTGGGTCCAGATGTGTGTTTAACATATGTAAACAATGACAAATAAGTGTTGGTTGGAGCCCTGATCATGAAAAGTAAACATACCGTACACAACTTCAAATAACTTCAGTCCCCTGAATTCACGTTTCCCATGCCGGCCAACAAAATTGTACTGTCTTGCCAGCTCATTTCCCATGAGGAAGGCCATCATCCTCCTCGTTGCCTCATCAATAGTGGTCCCCCCAATTTCAGCCACCACAGCAACCTAAGGGAACACAATGTATCAATGAATCTGGAGACATCCCTGAAAATCACAACAGAAGCTGAAAAAAACTTATACAACAAAAAGAGGTTTTCATTGTGAAGAATATATAGATTATCAAATGTTTTTCAATTGCTTAATAGTGCTCATCAGTGGTAGCTGCTGGTATTTTAATCAGGGGAAGCTCTCTTTACGTCTTCACCATAAAACTTGTCATATCGAAGTGAGGCAGTTACAGATAAAAGGAGTGTTTAATTGAGGCTGTTGTATGCTTCATCTATGCCACAGAACCACAGCAA
Organism: Diplodus puntazzo; assembly: GCA_963678695.2. Lineage (NCBI taxonomy): Eukaryota > Metazoa > Chordata > Actinopteri > Spariformes > Sparidae > Diplodus > Diplodus puntazzo. The sequence continues at coordinate 534,852 of OZ023161.1, forward strand.
CACACACCTGAAAAAGATTTTCAAAACTAGCTACTAGCCTGCCCAATGAATGAATGAACAAACTAATGAAACTAATGATTGTGTTTTTTATTTACAGTGTGATATGTACAAACATGAAGGTGAACGTGCAGGGGCTAATTATAAGGAAATCATGTCGGAAAATAGCAGCGTCGGCAATAAATAGCTGGTTACAGGATGACATAGTTGTAAAATCAAACGCATTCAAGTGCAAATTTGTTTTCTCTCATACTTACCACTTCTTTGAGGAAGGTGGGGTCTGCCAGTTTTTGCTCCATGTTTTGGATGTCTAACACAGTCTTCAGAGGGAACACTGTTCCCTCTGGTAGAACTGAAACAGCAGGTGCATCACGTTGCAGGAGTGTTTGTATCAGTCGTCCATGGATCCTCTGTGTCTCCTTGATTTCCTCCAGGAGTGTCAGGAGGCGTGCAAATATGCCATCTCTAAATCCAGAGTTGTCAACTTGCAGTCTACGGGGGTTGAGTGGTATGGTAGCTGCTGCTGAAGGTGTTGACAGCATAGGTGGCTGGACAAAGGAACGGGTGTTGACTGAAGGTGCAGATTGCCTGTTCCCTGAAACAGGAGGATGTGAAGATCCGCTGGAAGATGGCTCATCTTGTGTGGCATTGTCGGATTCGTCCTCAGAACTGGACAGAAGTTTGTGCCTTGAAATGCACAAAATGTGGTGCATTATTATGTGAAATATTTGATTTAGTGATTAATTGTGTAAACCTGTGTTTCTAACTGAAACAAATATAATATTCAATTATGCTAAAATATAAACTATTCCCACCTACTGGCCATGTGGTTAGTTAATTATCTAATGTAAAGAAAGTAGTTTAAATGGTTCAGCACTATTATGTCAAAAACTCTGAGGAAAAAAAGAGAGAAAAAATATAGTTCCTCTGTACTAAGCATGTGACATAATCAAATTGTAAACACCAACATCTAAATTTGACATGAAAATATATTACTTGTGCCATGTGCCATGTTTTTATTCTAAATCAATGCCAAGAATTGAGACACATTTTACAAACTTATCTGGCACTATATTCACTGCCTCACTTACCACCTTCTACGTTTTCCTCTTCCCTTTCCTGAATCTGATTCGTTCTGCAAATCTGAGTTCACCTCCGCTTTTGAAAGCTTTTGCCTCTCATCAGCATAGTTTGCTGCAAAATACATACACAAAATATTACTAGTCTTTAAAAAAGTATAATTTGTTGGTACATAAATATCATCACTATTGTCACTCAAAAAACACTGGTACATTACCTGCTTTCCCCAAAACTCGCACTCTGAACTGTGGCCAGTCTATGCTTGGAACAAGCCGATCCCTCACTGATTTGGTGATGTTGACTCGTCCTGGTGGCCAGTGGCAGCAGTCTTCTTCTGGTCCTGTAAACCACGTGCAGGGTACAACGGCTGCACCTCCACCATCCACAAAGTCCACCACTGCAAATGGAAGCATGCTGGAAAATACAAAACATGCAGGCTAATGCAGCTGTGGCAATACCACATGGCCAGATTTGAATGGCAAGAGGACCATTTTTCTCTGCAATTCCTCCATGGATACAACATGTAAATCTTCAGATAACTTTGAGACAAAGTGAATTCCGAGGCACGCCGAGTCAATTGGGTAGTTGAAAAAAGAACGACAGTCTTCAAAGAAGTGACATAGTACTTTGACAGGCTCACAACGAGGAACAATAATATTTCTCACAATGAGAATTCTTCCTCCTACAGTAAAACAGTTATCCCCCTTAGAGCAAGAAATGAATCTCTGTCCATCATTGTACTGCCTATACTGTTGGCATGTTGCAAGTTCCTCAGTCACAGGTCCAGAGAGGTGAGGCTGTTTGAGGGGAGAGGAAGCAGACACTGTCCTCCGTTTTCCTGCCCTCTGCTTCTCATGGATGTGCCTAACAATTTGCTGCACAGGGTTTTGGGGCCTCCTTACCATCTTTTTAAGTTTGCTTAAAAATGTTTCAAATGGGAAACATGAAATGCTATCTAAAGGACCAAAATTCCGTGCATCTTGAACAAGGTGTAGCAAAGAATGTACATTATATCCAACAAATTCCATTCCATAAATATGGCCAAAATTTTTCACAAAAAGGTTCATAATATCTTCAGCATAATCACAGTTTTCAGTACACAGATCTGGGCTAAGAAGAATTCGTACAGATACAGAAAGAAGCATAAAGTGTTTATACATTTTGTTAGAAATATTATTAACTAATACAACGGGACCTGTGTAGAGCAAAAATTGTCTCAACTCAGTTGCTTTCCACATGCTAATTTCTAGCAGAGACCTTGGTTTCCTTGCAAAATCCCTGGGCAAATATTCCCTGAGAGACACCATATACGCTGAAATCACAGTCAAAAATTTAACAGACTGTCTGCATCTCAGAGGGCCCTTTAACCAAAGATAGATGAGCTTGCGCATCACCCCCAAGCACACAAGGTGCATATAGTCAAGCACAAAGCCTGAAACTAACCCCACACCTAACTCATTGAGAGGTGAAACGCCTAGTTGGTGCCCTTCATACACCATATTCCTAAATGCCTCATCAGTCCTATGTTCAGCAGACATCTCAGGAAAAGTCATCCTTCTATTGACATGTGTACCTTTTTGAGTGCAACGTTCACATGAATAATAGCCTGTGTGACCCTTGACACATTTCAGGAATGCACGTGCAGGTGCATCACAAATGAATGCATCTGGAATAGCAACTTTGAAATGCACACCATTATACTGAATTCCCTCTTTTACAACAGATTTCAAATCTTGTATGAATTCATTTAAATAATCTTGCAGGTTAGTAGGTTTAGTTGCCCCTGAGTACAAACCAATCACAAACACATTTGAATTTGGGATCTCCTTAATCTTGCCGAGAATGGGCCACACACTCACACCTGTGCTCCGAAATAGAGGCAGACCATCAACATTGACTCTGAGTGTAAGCACATCTGTCAGTTCTTGCATATCAAAATTGGTCAACTCTGCCACAACTGAATTTTTAATACCAAAATGGTAGTATGTCCCCCCTGCCACATTTTTAACATCACAGTTGCGGTCAGTGGACATCAGAGTTCTCGCGTCCAAAGGCACATTCAGTCCTTTTTGCTTCAGAAGCTTCAGAAGGGCTGTAAGTGCAGTCTGTGAAATATTGTATTCTGCAGCCCACTCTGCAAGTCCACTGGTGTCATGTGGTCTCTCCAAATCTTCATCTGAATCTGCACATTCATCTGAGTCAGATAATTCATGCATTCCAGTTTCTAAGTCATTGAATATGTCAGTGTCCATAGCATCATAAAAAATGTCTATGGGTTCCTCCAACACATTGTGAGCACAGTCATCATCTACACATTCCCCATCCTGTGTAGAGTCTTCATGGGCAAATCCAAATTGAAATTCCAATGACGGATCAATTTCACTTTCTAGTGAAACCTGTTGAAAATGTTCAGCCACTTTAGCAGCTATCCGCCTTCTTTTCGTTCTTTCAGAACACTCCATTTCTTTCTAAAATGACAATATAATCAAAATTTTGATAAGATAAACTAAAATAAATAAATAATAAACAATATACACAAATAACATAAATAAATACAGTAAAACTGCAACATAATCCATGTATGGTTAATTCTTTTATTATTCCGTTTAAAAAACAAAATCTGTAAAACATGCAAGTGGGTTCATTTCTCCATCTTGAAACCATAATGGAAAACCGAAAATGAAAAAATGAGAGACAGCAAGGTCCGTGCATGTTAGGGTCATTCGACTTTCCTTTCAGAAACAGGTATTAAAAAAAAACAAAAAACTAGTGGTTATTTGATTTTCGTTTTAAAATACAAAAATTCAAATTGAAATACAAGGTGTTTTCCTTTTTCAAGGTCAAAAGGGGATGAGTGACATTAAAAAAATTATTCGATTTTCATTTTCTACTTCATTTAACAAAAAATAAAACAACTAGAAAACAGAAACGAATAAAAGGCCTGTGTTTTCATATTCTTACATATTCTATACTCGTATATATTAGCCTTGTATTTCCATTTTAATTTTTGTATTTTAAAACAAAAATCAAATAACCACTAGTTTTTTGTTTTTTAATACCCGTTTCTGAAAGGAAAATCGAATGACCAAAAGTTATACGGACCCAGCAACCAATTAATTTTGCTGTCTCTCATTTTTTTCCTTTTTGGTTTTTCTGTCCTTGTTTCAAGACGCAGAAACAGACTGCCAACTTGCGAGCCTAAACGGAAACACCGTTCGTGGGTAACAAAGAGTTTAGCCAATCACAGACCCCGCTGGTAGACATTGGGATTGTGGGTAATGTAGTACTTCTTCGTGACTACGTGAAAATGAATGTAACGGTCAAAGCTATATTTGGATCAAAAACCTCCTGGAAAAACAACGATACAAGCGTCGAATGTCTGACAGTTGCATAGTTCTAACATAAGTGAGTCTACGTTGGCAAATTAGGAGATTACATGTTAAACTCATTTAGCATGCTAGCTAACAGACGTTAGCCACCAAGACAAGAACATTGCTAAAGGGAAAAAATAGTTGAACAAACTTTTAGGTTTACACAGTGCTTTTTTCAGTTCTATGGTGTTGTTTGTTAGACAGGACTTACCTTCGACACTGGCTCAAATCAATTTTTTTCCTCAAGCTACCAGATCCTGATACCTACTGATCCTGACTGAGGCATCTCCAGAATGGATGAGGTTACGTTAGTAGCAAGAGATCGCGTCTCATTTCCATGACAACCCCCGCCACATTTTCGTCAGTATATGCGGCACTGTAGATTGTCGTGAGAGTCAGGTTTACAACTGCACAGGGCAGTTTGCAGGCAACATCGAAATCTGCCGTGAATTGTCGGAAATTGAAGTGGGCCTTGCTTGGCCGTTGTCCCTATGGTTGTCCCCCCCATGATCCCCCTCCCCCTGATTCTAAAATGCTGTGAGCTATACAAATGCAAATCAGGATAGCAGGGGGAGTTTTACCTCAGGTGACATTTTTCTAAAAGGTATTAAATTCATTTAAAGAAAATCTCTATGTATATGTATATATATGTATATATACATATATATATACGTATATGTGTGTGTGTGTGTATATGCATGTGTATGTATGTGTATGTGTATATATATATATATATATATATATTGGTTTTTCAGCCACATACACACACACTTGAGCTCCTGGCTGTTATCAACTCTGAATATTCAGATAAAGACATGACACTGAAATCGGCCTACGGATCAGATCAACTGTTTTCGCGGCATAACACGGCGCCTCGCCTTCCGGGTCATTAAAAAAGACGTACGGCAAAATCTGGAATAAAAAATGGCACTATCTTTTCATCCCCGATTCCCATTTACGAAAACAGTATCTAATATCAGTTAACAAGTCGTTTTCCGTTTTTCGTTTTCCGATTTTAAAATGAATAACGGGATACGAGTCATTTTCTGTTTTTCGTTCTTTTGTTTTGAAGCGACAAACGGGAAGCGACTCATTATCCGTTTTCCGCTTGTCGACTTCAAAACGAAAATCGAATGGCCGTAAGGTCCGTACCCCCGTAACGTACACGGACCGTTTGGGAGGTGTTTTCCCATTCATTCTAATGGGCATCTCTTAATCTCTGGCTCTCCTACTTCTCCCGCGTGTGTATCTCAAGAGTGCGTGTGTAGTGCATAAGCTCAAGTGGATGACATCATCTTTCGAGTGGGGAGCAGCTGGAAAATCTGGAGAAAGACTTTTCTTCAGCTGGATTTGGATCCCACATCTTTTACTTTACATAGACGATGCAGCCATTTTAAGCTCTTTCTGCCTTTAACTTTCCACCTTTTCAGTCTTTTTTCACCTTTTTAAGCTCTTTCAACTCTGTTACTCCACAACTTTTCGGCCTTTTCAGTCTTTTTTCACCTCTTTAAGCTCTTTCTGCCTTTCACTTTCCACCTTTTCAGTCTTTTTTCACCCTTTTAATCTCTTTCTGCCCCCTTACTCTCCAACTTTTCGGCCGTTTTCAGTCGTTTTTCACCTTTTAAAGCTCTTTCTGCCTTTCAATTTCCACCTTTTCAGTCTTTTTTCACCTTTTTAATCTCTTGCTGCCTTTAACTTTCCACCTTTTCAGTCTTTTTTCACCTTTTTAATCTCTTGCTGCCTTTAACTTTCCACCTTTTCAGTCTTTTTTCACCTTTTTAATCTCTTTCTGCCCCCTTACTCTGCAACTTTTCGGCCTTTTTCAGTTGTTTTTAACTTTACACCTTGTCAGTCTTTTTTCACCTTTTTAAGCTCTTTTAACCCTGTTACTCTACAACTTTTCTGCCTTTTCAGTCGTTTTTCACTTTTTTTTTTTAGCTCTTTCATACCTCTTACTCGACAGCTTTTTAGCCTTTTCAGATATTCATCTTTCTGCCTTTTCAACTCCTTCAAACATTCCGCTTCATGTTCAGCTATTAAAATGTTCAACTTTTTAAACTCTTTCAGCCCTTGTAAACTTTTCTCTCTTCATCTTTTTAAAATATTCATCTTTCTGCTTTTTCAGCTTCTTTATACATTCAGCTTCGTGTTCAGCTACAGAAACTGTTCAGCTATCAATATGTTCAACTCTTTCGGCCTTGACCTTTTCAACTTTTCAGCTTTTCGACTTTTTCAGCTTTTCGGAGGTACATTCAGCAGATTTCGCTTCAGACTTCAGCATTCACACTGTATTTTCGTTGGAAATACAAATTTTTCTAGTTTTTGTTATTCCTGCTTCCGTACGTTTTTCGGCACGCTTCTTCTCCTACAAATCTTGAGCTATTGAAACCATTCAAGTATCAAAATGTTCAGCTTTTTAAGGACATTGATACTACGTTCAGCTATTGAAAGCGTTCAACTATTAAATGTTCAGCTTTTTCTGCTCTTTCAGCCTTCAGCTTTTCAGCTTTTTAAAAAATGTTTTTAACATTCACGCAAATGGGAAAACATTAAAATCCTCTGCAAAACTCATCGCCTTTCAACCTCATCTTGTTTTCCCTCATACGTTGAGCTGGAGACACCATTCCAACTTTAAACGAGTCAGCGAAACTTGAACTATTGACACTGTATTCAGTTTTTAAAAATGTTGTACGGTTTTGAAAATATCGCAGTTTTAGTTTTAGGAACTTTTAGCTCCTCTTCTGATTTTATAATGGGTGTGTATTGCGTCGGCTAGAGTGGGTGACATCATCGCCACAGTGGAGAGCGGCTTTTGAAGATAGGAGCGAAAATTCTCTTCAGCTTGATTTTGGTCCCAAATCTTTTACTTGACATAGACAATATATGCATAGAAATGTAGGAAATCTTGTTGGCTTTCAGTGGATGGTCTCATTTTACATGTACGACGGTTTGGGATTTAGCAGCCCAAGAGCGACATGAAGTTGAAATATAGCCCCATAAGCCGCAATGTTCATTTTGAGGCTAAATTTCTGGCCAAGAGCAGACAGTACCTGATTTGTCTCTCGCTCCTGTGCCCTCATTTCTCACTCGATTGAAATGAAAAGACATGAGCGCGTTCAGCCATGTCTCCTCTCACTCACCATGTAGATATTTGGGCGATAACCCTTACAGTTTTTTCAAAAATCGCAGGAGTTTGGGAGGCGTTTTCCCATTCATTCTTATGGGAGCAATTTGATCTCTGTCTCTGCTATTTCTCCAGCGTGTGTATCTTGAGAATGCGTGTGTATTGCGTCAGCTAGAGTGGGTGACATCATCGCTACAGTGTGAGGCCGCTCGCAGAATGGAAAACAAAATTGATTTTGATCCCAAATCATTTACTTGACCTGTGCCCTCATTTCTCACTCGACAGAAATAAAAATGACATGAGCAAGTTCAGCCATGTCTCCTCTCACTCAGCGTATAAATATTTCAGCGATTACCATCACGTTTTTTTCAGAAATCGCAGGTGTTTAGGAGGAGTTTTCCCATTCATTTTATGGGGAATTTTCTTATGGCTCTGCTATTTCTCCAGCGTGTGTAGTGACTCAGCTTGAGTGTGTGACATCATTGCTACAGTGTAGAGCAGCTGGAAAATCTGGAGAAAGACTTCATCCCACATCTCTTACTTTACATAGACAATGCAGCCATTTTAAACTCTTTCTGCCTTTAACTTTCCACCTCCTCAGTCTTTTTTTAACCTTTTCAAGCTCTTTCTGCCCTCTTACTCTACAACTTTTCTGCCTTTTCAGTCTTTTTTCACCTTTTTAAGCTCTTTCTGCCTTTCACTTTCCACCTTTTCAGTCTTTTTTCACCTTTTTTAAGCTCTTTCTGCCTTTCACTTTCCACCTTTTCAGTCTTTTTTTCACATTTTTAAGCTCTTTCTGTCCTCTTACTCTACAACTTTTCTGCCTTTTCAGTCTTTTTTCACCTTTTTAACCCTTGTGCCCTCCTCAAAAAAACTTCCTCTAAGCACCTTTGTGGCAAAAATGTACACGCACAAAAAACTGCCATTAAATCACCATACATCTATATTTTTTTCTGCTTTTTTTTTCATAAATCACTTAAACAACTTCAGACTTACTCAAAACTACTAATCATTCAATCATTTTCAGGATTTTAACCCTTTAAATGCCGGTTTTATTATTTGAATTATGGATTATTTATTACAAAAAAAAACACAAAAAAAGTCTTATTTTCCATAAATTAAGTAGTAGGCTTATAGGGCTTTGGTGGTTATTAGAGTCTTGAATATGTCAAAGATTACCAGCAAAATTGATTTGATATCATCAGTATTTTTTATGTAGTAACAGAAACTCCCTCTAACCACCTTCGTGGCAAAAATGTACACGCACAAAATCTGCCATAAAGACCTCATACCTCAATATTTCTTTCTGCTTTTTTTTGCTCTAATCCCTTAAACAACTTGTTCCCTGATCAAAATGATCAAATATTTAATAATTTTCAGGATTTTAACCCTTTAAATGCCAGTTTTATTATTTGAATTACTAACTATCTATTAAAAAAACACAAAAAAATGATTATTTTCCATATAATAAGTAGTAGGCTGATGGGGCTTTGGTGGTGATTAGAGTCTTGGATATATCAAAGATTACCAACAAAATTGATTTCATTGCATCATTATTTTTTATGCAGTAACAGATACTCCCTCTAACCACCTTCGTGGCCAAAAATGCCTCATTGACTTCCATTAAAACCACATTTTTTAATCTCACTGCCATAACAGTATAAAACCATGCATTCTGTAATGTCAGCATGCCATTTTGAAGAAAAGTAGTGATATTTGACATTTTTGTTGTATTTCACCAGATTCAACCATTTTCTCATTGTAGGCTGATGCATGAAATTCTTGTATTTTTGCCAGTTACATTATGGAGCCGGGTGACTACCAGGGCCCAGTGTGTGTGTGTGTGTGTGTGTGTGAAATGTTCTTAAATCAACATCTGATTCATCAATGTGAACTCTTACTGTGCAAACTGCAACAATTTTGGAAATTTAGACAACAAAAAACAAAATAGAACATATGGAATATGAATAAAATATGGAATATAAACAGAAATATCCAGGCATTGATTATATGGTGTGTGTGTGTGTGTGTGTGTGTTTTTGAGAGAAACAGATACATGGATTGTGTGTGTGTGTGTGTGTGTGTGTGTGTGTGTGTGTGTGTGTAATCTGAGGGTTAAATAAAACACAAGTTTACAGCTGCTGTTGAAATATCAAAATTATTGTTTCTTCTTCTTCTGGACAGACAGGAGGTTTCAAATTTTCAAAGTGTGTGTGTGTGTGTGTGTGTGTGGTCCTGCAGCATGTGACCTAGCTTCCCTACAAATGCACACTTGGTGGTGGAAGACCTCTTTTTCAGGCCTCTGCACAACCAGCGCACACCTCTCCTTCTAGTGGAGCTGGTCAATGCCGCTGTCAGGATGAGAAGTCCCACGTATGCCCGAATCTCTTGAGCATCCACATCACTCCATCCTGACACTCAACGCCTCCCATATAAGTTTGTCATTTGCAAAATGAGCTGGATGATCTCAGTAGTGAAGAAAAGGCCAAAAGATGATGCCACATCATGGATTCTCGATATCGCATATCTCGTGGGCCCTGGCATCATGCCGGTGGGTGCCTGCATGTAGCACAGAGTCTCAGCATGACATGGAGACCACACATTTGCACGTCCACTGACTTTTAGGATGAACAGGATCCTCAGTGTCCACTTCACTCTCAGAGGATGGGTCAGAGGCACTCACAGAGGTGGAAGACTCCAGTGAGCCTTCTGTGTCAGACTCACCCTCGAAGCTGGTGTCTTCCTCGGATGAATCCTGCAGCTCGCTGTCAGATAAAGGCTACATGACCATTTCTAATGCCTCTTCTCGTCTGAAATGTATTTCATTTTTGCTCCGTCTCTGATCACTACTGAAATGACCCCTCAGACAAGTTGCATGTTTCTCTTTGGCTTTGAAAGCAGCCAGGTGCATAAACACACTAACAGTTGTTTTTGCTTTGTTTTTGAAGGCATGTTTTCAATCAAGCACCTTTTCAAAGACACATGAAACACCTTTTTTCACCCCTGATCAGTGTGTGCATACAGATTCACACACACACACACACACACACACACACACACACACACACACACACACACACACACACACACACACTCTATCTCTCTCTCGCACTCTATCTCTCTCTCTCACTCACTCTCACACACACACACACACACACACACACATAGACACACACACACACACACACACACACGTACACACACACGCACTCACACACAGACACATGCACACACACACACACACACACACACACTGGGCCCTGGTAGTCACCCGGCTCCATAATATAACTGGCAAAAACACAAAAATTTCATGCATCAGCCTACAATGGGAAAATGGTTGAATTTGGTGAAATACAACAAAAATGTCAAATATCACTACTTTTCTTCAAAATGGCATGCTGACATTACAGAATGCATGGTTTTATACTGTTATGGCAGTGAGATTAAAAAAAGTGGTTTTAATGGAAGTCAATGGGGCATTTTTGGCCACGAAGGTGGTTAGAGGGAGTATCTGTTACTACATAAAAAATAATGATGCAATGAAATCAATTTTGTTGGTAATCTTTGATATATCCAAGACTCTAATCACCATCAAAGCCCCATCAGCCTACTACTTATTATATGGAAAATAAGACTTTTTTTGTGGTTTTATTGTAATAAATAATTCATAATTCAAATAATAAAACCGGCATTTAAAGGGTTAAAAGCCTGAAAATTATTGAATGATTAGTAGTTTTGAGTAAGTCTGAAGTTGTTTAAGTGATTTATGAAAAAAAAAGCAGAAAAAAATATCGATGTATGGTGATTCAGTTTTTTTGTGCGTGTACATTTTTGCCACAAAGGTGGTTAAAGGGTACAAAATGTATTACAGGCAAATAAAAGACATGTAAGAGTAAAAGACACTGGATTTCAAAAATTTGACTACAAAGAAGAGTTCCTGCCAAAATCCATGCTACAAGCTGTAATACAGCCAAAATGATCGCTAAATCAAAAAAAAAAGTTGAGAAAAATGTACAAAAATGCCCGAGGAGGGCACAAGGGTTAAGCTCTTTCTGCCCTCTTACTCTACACCCTTTTGGCCTTTTCAGTCTTTTTTCACCTTTTTAAACTCTTTCAGCCCTCTTCCTTTTGAGCCTTTTCAGATATTCATCTTTCTGCCTTTTCAACTCCTTCAAACTTTTAACCTCACGTTAAACAATTAAAATGGTCAACTTTTTCAACTCTTTCAGCCCCCGTCAGCTTTTCTGCCCTTTCAGCTTTTTAAAATATCCATCTTTCTGCATTTTCAACTCCTAGAAACATTCAGCTTCATGTTCAGCAATTAAAATGTTCAACCTTTTCAACTCTTTCAGCCCCTTTGGCTCCTCTGCCTTTTCAGCTTTTTAAAATATTCATCTTTCTTTTGAGCTACAGACACCATTACAACTTTATAATATATAAATATGTTGGTGATAACCCTTACAGTTTTTTCAAAAATCGCAGGGGTTTGGCAGGCATTTTTTTGCCATCCATTCTAATAGGGACATGTTCATTTTTGACTCGGCTCCTGCTCCACCATGTGTGCAGCCATTTTAAGCTCTTTCTGCCTTTAACTTTTGTCCTTTTCAACCTTTTTTCACCTCTTCAAGCTCTTTCTGCCCTCTTACTCAGCAACTTTTCGGTCTTTTCAGTCTTTTTTCACTTTTTTAAGCTCTTTCAGACCTCTTACTGTACAGTTTTTAGCCTTTTCAGATATTCATCTTTCTGCCTTTTCAACTCCTTCAAACATTCCGCTTAATGTTCAGCTATGAAAATGTTCAGCTTTTTAAACTCTTTCAGCCCTTTTCAACTTTTCTGTCTCTTTCATCTTTTAAAAATATTCATCTTTCTGCCTTTTCAGCTTCTTTATACATTCAGCTTCATGTTCAGCTACAGAAGCTGTTCAGCTATCAACATGTTCAACTTTTTAAGCTCTTTCGGCCTTGACCTTTTCAACTTTTCAGCTTTTCAACTTTTTCAGCTTTTCGGAAGTGCATTCAGCAGATTTCGCTTCAGACTTCAGCATTCACACTGTATTTTCACAGGAAATACAATTTTTCTAGTTATTCCTGCCTCGTACGTTTTTCGGCACGTTTCTTCTCCTACAAATCTTGAGCTATTGAAACCATTCAAATATCAAAATGTGCAGCTTTTTAAGGACATTACTGCTTGTATTTTTCTTTTTTCTAGCTTTTATAGTTTTGGAAATATTCAGCTTTTTCTGCCAAATTTTTACCATTCATCCTTATGGGGAATTTTTCAAATTTTATTCTGCTAGAACTTCATCATACGTTAAGCTATTCAAACCATTCAAATATTAAAATGTTCAGCTTTTTCAGCTCTTTCAACCCTCTACTTTTCAACTTTTCAACTTTTTAAATAATTCAGCTTTTTCCAGAAATTTTTTTACATTGAATCAAATGGGAAAAGCTTCAAATCCTCTTCAAAACACATCGCCTTTCAACCTCATCTTCTTCCTCATACGTTGAGGGAGAGATACCATTCAAACTTTAAACCAGTCTCAAGACCTTGAACTATGGCCAATGTATTCAGTTTTTAAAAATCTTGTACGGTTTTGAAATGGTCACAGTTTTAGTTTCAGGAACTTTTAGCTCCTCTTCTGATTTTATAATGGGTATTGCGTCGGCTAGAGTGGGTGACATCATCGCCAGAGTGGAGAGCGGCTTTCGAATGAAAATTCTCTTCAGCTTGATTTTGGTCCTAAATCTTTTACTTGACATAGACAATATATGCATAGAAATGTAGGAAATCGTGTTGGCTTTCAGCTGATGGTCTCATTTCAGATGTAGGTCTTACGGTTTTGGATTTAGCAGCCCAAGAGCGACATGAAGTTGAAATATAGCCCCATAAGCCGCAATGTTCATTTTGAGGCTAAATTTCTGGCCAAGAGCAGACAGTACCTGATTTGTCTCTCGCTCCTGTGCCCTCATTTCTCACTCGATTGAAATGAAAAGACATGAGCGCGTTCAGCCATGTCTCCTCTCACTCACCATGTAGATATTTGGGCGATAACCCTTACAGTTTTTTCAAAAATCACAGGAGTTTGGGAGGCGTTTTCCCATTCATTCTTATGGGAACAATTTGAATCTGTCTCTGCTCTGTGAGGCCGCTCGAAGAATGGGAGACAAAATTGTCTTCAGCTTGATTTTGATCCCTCACCTTTTACTTGATGTAGGAACCAGTCATTGTCTTGCCCTTCTGTCACCACAGGAGGTGAGAGTTACATGTGTCCATCTCCCCTCTCTCCTACTCCCTGCCATGTTGGAGTGGTCTGGGACTTTTCATCCCCTCCCCTCCTACTTCTTGACACTTTACTATTGACAAAGCAGCATGTGATATAGCAATAAACATGTTTGCCTGCGAGAAGAACGGTCTGCTGAGCTCTCGAGAAGAGCCAACAGATAACCTCCTGATTTCTCCTCTGTGGGGAAGGCCTGACCCTTATGTCACCCCTCCCCACCTCTGACCTTAATAGAGCCTGTTGTAAAGGCTCTGGACAATAAGGCTTGGAGAGGCCTCCTTAAACATCTGGCTATATCAGTACCTGCCTTTTCTTCACACGGACTGTTTACAATTCAAAGTCAATTCAGTCACTGGACAACATCAGGTTTGATTGTTTGTTTTAACCAGCTTGTCACCAAATGGTTGGGCCCACTCTTTGAATGTATCATTAAGATGTCGTCCCATACGTTACGACACTCAACCCAGCAGTGTGCCTCCTTCCCCCTTTTATTAACTCTCAAACCCATGACTTTCAATCACCTCTTACATTACAACTAGGGGGCTTTTGAACAAAAGCCTATCTGTGAACTAAATATGTTTTTACCGGACTTCCTGTCAGGCGATCAGAGCTATGTATTAAGGATAACTATCAGCGTATGACTTCCCCCTGGCACTGTGAAATCAGAGGCCATAAAAGCTGGCCGTAAATATTTCTATACCAACAGGAAAGTGGAGAGAGAGTCCTGATTTTGTCCTAACCCGAAAACATGCTAAGCTTTAGCCTCACTCTTTCTTCCATAATATATTCTTCAACAGCAGGAACAGACCTACACTTTGATATGTTTCTTATTTTCTAGATGTGATTCTAACTCTAACCCCAATTGTTAAATTTTAATGTCTGAGTTCCTGATGGAGCCACAGTGCCACCTCCTGGTAAGTTTTGGTACAATCTTCAAAGGCCAATACTAACGGAATGTGATCTATTCTAAGTATTTAGACTTTCTTTTTACCTTAATACAGGCCTTTGTGATATAAGTTGTCAATGTATGAAATATGTTTAAGCCATCAGTGCCTCTGAAACGCGGGTGCCTGTGTTTGTGTTGTAGTATAACCAATCATTTCTCTTTTGCATATTAGGCAATTTCAATTGTGTTTCTGTATATTGTACATTCTTATAACGAATGTTAATGTGAGACCATGGTGGATTTCCGCATATAGTCACGCCGATTTCGAACACTTACCAAACCCTTAGTTTGATTTAACAAGTAAGAAGTCGGTAACATGAGCTGTGACGTCACCGAAGGAAGTGACCTGACTGACGGTTCCGCCCTTGGTTTAAACATCTTAAAAGGCTCATGCAGCCTGCTGATCACTCTCTTACTCTTAAACTTTTAAGTCCTCTCTGTGTGTTTTTCTGCTCTAATATTTTTCTTCGCTCCGTTTTGTACTTTTTGCGCGTAACTTCTTTATTTTTCCATTTACTTTTGTACTTTGCTAGATTTTTGAAGCTCCAAGACTTAGAAATCTCCGGAGATCTGAGACACTTAAAGACTGCTCTTCAAGTGAGACGCGCTTTTACTTTGAAAAGATCTTCTTTTGAAATCCAAGCCAGAACGAAATTTATTCTTTGTGTATTATTTTATATCGTTAAGGTATCGTATTCAAGCCGAATAAGTCATTTTTGTTTTCTTGTACTTAGTAATAGGTAAAGTTCGTCCGGCCGGCGTTTCTTTCCCAGTTATTGTGCGCAAGAAGTCAAGTTAATATATATTCGGAGCGACCGCATCACCAATTCTGCCGAGACTCTAATAAGTGCTTAACCACTACAAAGTCGATGCAGTTTAGCTGCTCAAGAAACCGTGAAGAAAGATAACCTGCAGTCGAAAGAATTGTCAGCCAACTTCGCCCGTATTGCCTCCAACGATCTCAAGCGAGACACTTCGCTGGGCATAGGACGCTCGACCTGAGAGGAGAGAGGAGAGAAGAGGCCTTCAGACGGAATCCCCGCTGTGCCGGTAAAACGACGTCATCGGGAAAGCCGCCTTGTCATCATCCAGTGGCTACACCGCCTCTATATCTGCATCCGAGCTGAGACGGAGCTGACCGATAAAGTCAGGTAATACCACAGGACATTTCACGGGAGTATAGTAGTATCTATGTATAATTTTATAATGGGTAAATTTACTTCTAATGTCCCTAGTGGCCCAGCCAACTTTAGAAACTATGTTATTCCATTTCTCCTTACTTATTTCACACTCTAAATCTCTCTGCCATATTAATCTTAGATTCTCAGTATTCACCTTTTGTAATTCCATTATCTCTTTGTAAAATACTGAAGCCCTATGCATTGTACTTGGCATGTCAAAAAGACTTTGCAGCATATTAGGTTCCTCTATGTTTCTATTAAGTGGGAACACACTTCGCACACTGCTCCTTAGTTAATACTTCCAAAATTCACCCCTTCCCTCTAGACCAAATTGGTCTACTAGCTCCTGATATGACTTAAAAACTGCATCCTTATATAAATCATCAATCACACATATACCACTCCTCTGCCAAGGATCCCAGCAGAATGAGTGCTTGCCTATCACGATACGTGGGTTATCCCAGACAGAAGAATACCCTGCTTATATTGTGATTTCCTCATCAGCCTATGCACCTCAGACCGCACCCATTGAGAGTGTTTCAAAATGGGTTTTTTCCCCCCCTCTACCTCCTTAATCTGAGAGAAAGCCTGTATGGGTCCGGAGGGAGCCACCATGGCCATTTCTATCTTTATCCAATCTGGTTGAGAATCATAATTAGCCCAATGCCTCACCAACTTAGCCAGTTCAAAAGCTAAATTATATATTTCTACATTTGGAAGTGCCAAGCCCCCGTTTTCCCTTGTAGTACATAGCTTCTTAATATTAATCCTAGGTTTTTTCCCATTCCACAAATACTCTTTAATCATTTGATTATATTGTTTGTATATGCCACTAGGAATAATTACTGGCAGCATCATTGATATATAATTAAATTATGGCGCTATCACCATCTTAATAGTGTTAATTTTACCCCACAAAGTGAGATTAATTATCTTCCATCTTCCCAAATTATTTTTCATCTCTTGAAGTAATGGCATTAGATTAACCTCCATTATATCAGACAGGTCAGCAGTCAACTTTAATCCTAAATATTTCATTCCCACCGGGATCCATCTAAATTGAAAGTCAGAAATCTCGGACCGAAAACAAGACCTAGATACAGACATCACCTCCGATTTCTGCCAGTTAATTTTATATCCAGATATTCGAGAAAATGTTTCAATCTTATTCAAGATTATGGGGATAGAACTAGCCGGATCCGAGATAAGCAACAGAATATCGTCCGCATACAAAAACAGCTTCTGTTCTGTCCCACCACCCCACACCCCTTTAATACCTGTATCCGCTCTTAGAGCAATAGCTAATGGTTCTAAAAATAGTGGTGAAGAGTAGCGGACTCAGTGGATCCCCCTGTTTCTGGCCTCTCATGAGGCAAAAAAGGGAGATATTAGGCCATTAGTTAGAACAGATGCCTTCGGGGACATGTAAATAATCTTAATCCATTTTATGAAATCCCCTCCAAATCCGAACACCCTCAATGTATACAAAAGATAAGTCAGTTCTACTCTGTCATACGCTTTTTCTGCGTCCAACGAGAGCGCCGCGGTGGGCGTAACAGCATCACGACTTGCCCACATAAGATGTAATAACCGCCTAACATTATCCGATGGAGAACGCCCTTTAACAAAACCCACTTGATCTGTATGTACTATATATGGCATAGATCTTTCTATTCTTGTGGCAAGGACTTTGGTAAGAATTTTGCCATCAACATCTATTAAGCTTATAGGTCTATAGCTCCCCGGGTCCGTAGGGTCTCTTCAGGATCAAGGTAATCAAAGCCTCATTAAACGTGCCTGGTAGTTGCCCCACATCAAATGACTCTTTATACAGTTTTGTCAAAATGGGTGCCAATAAGTCAATATATTTCCTATAGTATTCAACTGGTAGGCCATCTAGCCTGGGAGATTTTCCTGTTTTCAGTGATGCTATCGCATCTCTACCTTCTCTTTCAGTAATATCTCCCTCCATCTGTGCTACTTGACCTTCTGATAGTTTTGGTATATTTAAATTAGCGAAAAAGGCTTCAATTTGTTCTTCTGATGGGTCTACTTCTGATTTATACAGTTTCATATAGAAATCTTTAAATACTTCATTAATATCCTTTGTACTCGTTACTAATTCCTCATTTGTATTTTTAATTGCTGGTATTATAAAGCTAGCATCTTGTTTTTTTAATTGCCTAGCCAATAATTTACTGGCCTTTTCCCCACTCTCATAGAAGTTACTTTTCATTCTAAACATAGCATATTCTACTCTTCTACTGTATAGCTCATTTAACCGGAATTTTAATTCACAAACTCTTCTCAAACGGTCCTCAGTTGGGTTATCTGCCAGTTCTTTTTCTGCATCCTTCAACTGGGATTCTAATCCCAGCACTTGTTTTTTACTATCTTTTTTCTTCTTACTTGAGTGAGCTATTATTTTGCCTCTTACATACGCCTTAGAGGCCTCCCACACGGAACCTAATCTCTCAGTTGATCCAATGTTAATGTCAAAAAACATTTTAAGATCTTCCCCTAACAAATTGGCAAAGGTTTCATCCTGAAGCAATGACACATTCATCCTCCATCTATTAGATTTAATAATGTCTGACCCCAAATTTACCCCCCATTGCACAGTAGCATGGTCTGTTAATGCAATGGGTCCAATTTAGCAGTCTACAGTTCCTTCTACCAGTTCTTTGGATATCAGAAAATAGTCTATGCGGCTGTGACTTTTATGCATATTTGAATAAAATGTATATTCTCTATCTCTGGGATGTACTAACCTCCAGATATCCATCAGGCCCAAGTCTCTCATCATCAAATGTATAGCTCTTCTGTCTCTCGGCACACTATTTGTAAGGGATGTTTTGTCCAGAACCTCATCTTGTACCTGATTATAATCGCCCGATATTATAGTGTGACCATCCACTATTTCCCCCATCATTTTATTAACCTTATGAAAAAAGGTTGGCTCTTCTTTATTTGGGGCGTATATATTACATATATTAACCTTTACTCCATTTATTTTGGCCTCGACACATATTATCCTCCCTTCATTATCCTTATGTTGTTTCAACATGACAAAATTTAGATTTTTATGTACAAGTATTGCAACCCCACACTTATTACTAGTATATGAGCTATGAAATGTCTGTCCCACCCATCCTGTCTTAAATTTAGCTATTTCTGTGTCCACCAGGTGTGTCTCCTGTAACAGGGCCACATCTGCTTGTTGAGATCTAAGATAGGACAAACATTTCTTCCTTTTAGCAGGGTTATGTGATCCATAAATATTCCAAGTAATAAACCTCACCAACTTAACCATATCTTAAGCCCAGTTTATACTCTAGCATATTGAATTATCCAAAACCTACACATTACAGAGTCAATCACATCACTTAGTACTAACCATTTAGGGTGTTGTCCAACTGCCAACCTTACCAAACAAAAATAAAACAGAAACAAAAAATGTGCCCCATGTTTTACACACATAACACTCAGCCACAGAACCAGGCAAACCAAAAACACATCCATGGGTGGGAAAAGAACCATCCACCTGAAAACCATAGATGCAAAAACCTTCACTCCTATCTCTTTGAAAACCTAAGGAGATGGAGAAGGAAAAAAGAACACAAAAACAAATCTACATCAAATAGACCGTGAGTCGTGTTCACTGACCAACCCAAATTAACAAGATTAACAATAAGTCTGGGCGAGCGGTTCTCATCCATCACTGGTCCTCCAGGGACCCGATGCACTCTCTGCAGCTGTGTCTGGTCCACCGGTATGCCCAGAGCTTCAACAATGATGTCCCTCACACATATCTCCGGCTTGCCCTCTTCCAGCTTCTCTTTCAGCCCAACCAGGACCAGATTCTGGCGTCTGTCGCGAAAGTTGGCATCCTGCTGGGCCGCCTCCAGTACTGAGCACTTTTTGACATTTCTCTCCACAATTTCCTGAAGGCCGATGTTCTCGTCTTCCAAATCAGATATTCTGCTTTCAGCTGCCTCCAGACGCTGTAGGACGCCATTAACATCTGTGCGGAGTCCCGCATTGTCTTTTTTCACTTGGTCAGTATCAGCTTGTAGGACCAGTAGCAACTTACTGACATGCCCAAGCTCGACCATGGCTTTTCCGAGCAAGTTTTGCATAGCAGACAGGACGCTTATATCCATGCTTCGTTTATCACCACCGGAAACGGCCGCAACAATTTCTTCTCGTTTATCACCGTCATGCATGTCCGCCACGGTGTTAGCGTTACTTCGTAGTATTCTGGGACGACTCTACGACTTATGTTTGTTACACCGTGCCAAAGGAAAGTTCTCAATCACACCAGTGATTTTATAGTAAACTCTATCGCATTTCGAGGGATCGGGTTGTTGGGTTGGGGAGCTCCATTCTAGGCGGCCATGTTCCTCAGCGTGCTCACGTGACCCCCCTGGGAGGCGTTTTCCCATTCATTCCTTATGGAGACATTTTCAGCTCTGGCTCTGCTCCTGCTGCAGCCTCTGTGCAGCCATTTTTAACCCCCTACACACCGCCCAGATGTCCAACTGCCTTATCCGACCACTCTCCGACCACTCCTTTGCCTCTTGTCTGACCCGTTCGGCAGAAAAGTTGCATTGAAACATTGAGACGTGCTGCCTACTCCACAGTACCGTGTATGTTCTGCGCTTGCGCGAGATGCAATAAGCAAGTGGCGCTTGTGTTGCGAGTTGTAAACGAGACTGCACGCAACTCTCTTTACTTTCAATCAAAATGAAACTTAATTATTTTTCGGCTCGGTTCCTGCTCCAGCATGCGTGCAGCCATTTTAAGCTCTTTCTGCCTTCAACTTTCCATCTTGTGAGCCCTTTTCACCTTTTTAAGCTCTTTCTGCCCTCTTACTCTGCAACTTTTTGGCCTTTTCTGTCTTTTTTTTCACCTTTTGAAGCTCTTTCAGTGCTCTCACTCCCGGCATTTTTAGCCTTCTCAGATATTCATCTGTCTGCCTTCTCAACTTCTTCAAACATTTAACCTCATGTTCAGCAATTAAAATGTTCAACTTTTTCAACTCTGTCAGCCCCCTTTAGATTTTCTGTCCTTTCAGCTTTTTAAAATATCCATCTTTCTGCCTTTTCAACACCTTCAAACATGCAGCTTCATGTTCAGCTATCAAAATGTTCAACTTTTTAAATTCTTTTAGCCCTCTGCAGCTTTTCTGCCTTTTCAGCTTTTTAAAATATTCATCTGTCTTTTTAGCTACAGACACTATTCCAACTTTCAAAAATCGCAGGGATTTGGGAGGTGTTTTCACATTTATTCTTATGATGACATTTTCATCTTTGGCTCGGTTCCTGCTCCATTATGTGTGCAGCCATTTTAAGCTCTTTCTGCCTTCAACTTTCCACCTGTGAGCCTTTTTCACCTTTTAAAGCTCTTTCAACCCTCTTACTCTAGAACTTTTCTGCCTTTTCAGTCTTTTTTCACCTTTTTAAGCTCTTTCAGTCCTCTTACTCTGCAGCTTTTTAGCCTTTTCAGATATTCATCTTTCTGCGTTTTCAGCTCCTTTAAACATTCCGCTTCATGTTCAGCTATAAAAATGTTCAACTTTTTAAACACTAAGCTTTTGTTATCAGAAATCTCTGATGCTGTCACTGAGTACAGAACTGTTTACAAGACAGGCCTGGTCTTGTTAGGGGAGACTTGAACATGGCATCTGATGATTGTCTTGATAGGTGCCCATCTAAATTCAACAATAACCATTATAACAATACCTTACTCGATTTCTGTAACACTCATTCACTAGTTGACATCTGGAGGAGTAGGAATATGAATATTAGTGTCATAATTTACATCATGGCAGCCCCTCTTCTCCCTTTGTTTGTTGTCTGTTCCCCGTGTCTGTCTGATCCTCTTGTCTCCCCCTCCCCTGTCTGTGTTCTTGTGCATGGGCGTGGTTTCTCTCTCCGGCAGGTAGCGCCAGGTGCATCTTGTCTCACTCATCAACCTCTCCATAAAGCCTCCGGATTCCCAGTCACTCTTCGCCAGTTCATACTCTCAGCCTAAGCGGTACTCAGTTTGTTCACGGCTCCTTGTAAAGATCGTTATCTCTGGTGTGTTCAGCTTGTGTGGCTTTACTAACTTGTTGATTCTTCTGCCACAGTTGAACCTGTCTGCCTGCCTGTTCGTCTGCTTACCTGCTTAACCGCCTGCTCGCCTTCTCCTGCCGCTGTAGGTCACAGCCATCCATCCTCCATCTTGGGAGCCTCCGATCAGCGCGAGAGGACGCCAAAATCAAGAGACGTTTCACCCGCCACCACCAGCACTCCTCACGGGACCCTGGGACTCCCCAGCACACCACTATTCCTCCTGCACCGTGGGACTCACCGCGTCACCAATAAATATCACTTTGAACTGATTTTCCTGAGTCGAGTCGTACGTTTGGGTTCAATCTCTGTTGTCTACCAAAACAATTAGTCCATTTTCATGAATTAAACCAAATGGAAATGCCAAATCCCGAAATGACCTATGGTTATCAATACCGGAATTCGCAGATTTTGTATCAGAGGTATCAATGTCAAAGTGTGCACACTTACCTGATCATTGCCCCATATCTCTTGTGCTGCAACCTTCACTAAATGATACCATAAAGAATACACACTGGAAATTCAATGCTGACCTACTGAAATGTAATGAGTACTGCAATTTAATCAAAGATTTGATGCTAGAAATCAGATTTGACTGGACAATAGGTAGCTACTGTAACAGATGACAGATGAATAAATAAACTGAACTCATCTCTCTGGCACATTTTTAACATGTAACAGTAATACATCTTAAAGGAAAACTATGATACAATAAAGCATACAAAAGTTGAAATACTTAGGCTGATGGATAAACTGGATTGGACACCGAATTGGATACATACTGCATTCTGTAGCATTTAATGAATTGTCTGGTAGTCTGTACAGTGTTTCCCACAGAATAAGACTTTAATTGTGGCAGTGGCTGTCCAGCTGGGGTGCCATAGAGCATGCGCACTTAAGACTTCGGTTTAGTTTAGCACCGAGCTGACTTAGTAATTGGGCGGCTCTTTAGACGCTCCAAATTTTATTGGACCGAATTGCCCAAATTCTGACAGTAAAACGAGTCAATTTGCAGAGGTTGTGAGCCTTTTATTACCATTTTACAGATGCGTCTTTCACTATGCTAGCATGTGGGAAAAAGCCTGTGCATCACATGATGTACATGTAATTACACGGCTTGGCCCCAACAAAAACTGGTTTCAAGGCCTGGTGCTCTTTGCGAGGGTTTGATCTTGACAATGAGGCCAGCCGACTTCTTTGCAGAGGAAGTTACAGTCAAGCTAAATAGTCCTCCTCCTCTTCTTCGTTGGTTTTACCAGCAGACTAACAACCACACTGCCATCCACTGTATCGGAGTATATAACATTGTGCTTCACTGATAAGTGCACTGTCTTGAGTGAGTGAGAACGGGGCACGCAGCTCCAAAAGTAGAAAATCATAGGTACATTTGTATTCTTTGTCAGGTTTTCACGAGGCTTGCGAATGAGGCAAGTTGACATGAAGACAGATGGTGTAGCAAAAAGCTCAACAACATCCAGTGCAAGAAAAGTCTGCAGATATGCAATGAGGTGACATGAAAGAAGACATGGACAACACCTAGGAGATGAAAGGGAGCTTGTTGTCATTGACAAAAGCAACTTTTGCCATAAAGGAAAAGTAGGCAGCTAGGTTTAAAGTTAAGGCTACAGTATCTGGGTTTGCCCGTGCTGCAGACTGTTTACGACATGTGTGACAGTCTCTGAGCTGAACTGTGGGCCACGCCCCTCCAGCTTGGATACACCAGGTTGAGTGCTCCAGGTGAGGGTGATTGCTAATCAACTGGGTTTGGAGTCACACATGCGCAGAATCACTACAGAGCAGCAGTGGGAGCAAGCAGTGTGAGAGGTGACTGAGATCTGGTGATTTGGACTAGTTAAATACAGTTACAAAAAAAACTAATGCCTTTAAAAATCATGTGAGCTGAATACAATTAAAGTGTCATGTATTTAGATGTATCTTAAAAAAGCTATTAATTTATTGTGTAGTTAAAATCATGAGGTCAAATCAAATTCCAAACTGAAAATGTATTGAATGTGTTTACTGTATTTAACTTATTTACTTAAGATATTGCTATTTATTTGCTACTTATTTACAAGGTTCATATTTCATTATTTAAAAATTTAGTATTTAATTTTTGTATGTTTCATTGAATGTGTTTATCTTTTCATTTTCTGAAATGGTGTTTGTGTTTAAAAGTTTTTCACCTGGTTATTCACAGAAAGAAGAAAAAGATAGCAAAAGTGTGATGAGTGGAATCTTGTGAAGTCTTCCTGAAATTAGCTGCCTTCTCAAGTTGGGAGTTTTGCACACTGAAACCTTGCAACAGTGAGGGCACTTGACAGTCTCAGCCCCATCTTCTTATATACAAACTTGTTTAGAGTTGTTGGTATGCATTTTGATATTTCATGGCACAACACCGGCAAGATGGGAGAAAATAGTAAGCTTGTGGCATCAAGCTGTATCACCAGGGGTGGACTGGGACAAAAAATCGGTCCTGGCATTTTTGGCTTAGACCGGCCCCTCATAGTTAGCGGAGCACAACCGAAAAAAAAACAACCCATAACTTTTTGCCTTTAGGCTTATTAGAAATGTACAGTTTATCATTACTTTAGAAGTCTATCAAATAACCATTGTGGAAAGCAAATAAGTACATTTACTCAACACATAGTTCGGACTCCTTAGGTATATTCTATTTCAAGCATAATGCATCATCAGCACCCTAAAAGTTTAGCGTCTATTGTTAACTCCACCACTTTTGTCTGCTCTGTGTAGTTCAATTGATCTTTTATCCTTTTTTATTGAAATCATCTCCAATATGTATTTTCTGAATTTCCCTGATATAGCAGCTCAATTCTAATTCTTCAGGTTAAAAGGTGCTCCCTCCTTTAAAAAGCTGAAACATTGTTATATCAGGCTAAAGACGGCTGCTTTATGAACTCATGCAAAGCAACTATGTCTTAAAAGCATTTGACACTGTCTTACTCTTATTCAATGTGGGCATACCTTTTGCTAATAATACTTTTATACTTTTTTTAACACTTTAGTAATGCTTAAATTGCAAAGCTTTTACTTATCATTTAGCAGTTTTCGAATCAGTTTTTTAAAACATGTTTAACCACAGCATAGAGGGTTGCTATAAATATAAACTACTATGCAGCCTTTCGACACACCTTTAACCTAAATATCTAAAATGCTATGATGTAGCCTAAAATGGACACTTGCTGCTCATTTACCACTTCTCAGCCTTGAACCCCCCCACCAAAATCCAAGATCGTCGCGGTCGATAAAAATGATTTATAATATACTTTTTTGATTGAATTATGACAGCCCGGCTCAAAAATGTGCGTCGGCCCACCGGACATTGCCCGGTACGCCAGATGGCCAGTCCATGCCTGTGTATCACTAATACACAATGATGCTAATGGTGAAGTGTTATAGAGTTGACTTGTTGTATTTACAGTACGGTTGTGGGAAAATATCCAACACTTGGAAGTGCAAGAACTGGGCTTTTGGACTGCTTGGAGCGAATGGAAAACATCGAAGACCTACACTGAAGCTGGTGAAGAGGAGGTCCTATGTGAATATTGAGACTGCTGAAATGCTAATTATGTTGAAAAGCTAAGCTAGGTCTATATTTTGCTGCCGCTAGGATAGCTAAGCCACGCTATGTACCAGATACTGCTGTGATGTATGGTTTGTTTAATAATGCATACATTTTGTTGTATTGTGTTTATAGTTTCACAAGATTCCCAGTAAACTTCATCTGTGTCCTGGAGTTTTTGGGAGTGTTTAAACTGAAATGGAAACATAGCCCATGACACTCACCAATTTGGGCTATACACACTTCACCGTGAATCATTCAAGGTGGTTTGTTGATCCTGTTCCCGGAGCTCACAATTAGCAGTTAGAGAAGGCATGGTTAACATACAAATCAATAAGTTGACAGCTTAGGGGAAACCAGATTGAGGGACATTCAGGTCATGCTTTCCTGACAGAACCCCTGAGAGCTCACTGGCTTCAGATATGATCATGGATGTTTCAAGATAGTCTCTGTTCATCAAGATCAAGATCAAGATGAACTTTATTGTCCCACAATGTGGGAAATTTGTTCTGGGCCATTTGCCCATGCTGCAGCCACAAGTAACACAGAACATACAGTTACACACAATCACATACAATAGATATGCACATCAATATCATACAAAGTGCCAGAGTGCAAAAAAACAAAACAAAAAAAAACATGGTGCATTGAAAAGATGAATAAATAACACCAAGTAAAAAAAGTGCTAAAATTGTAGTAGGAAAATTACTAACCTATACAGAACATGCAAACGCAAGTCACCTGACCTTATTCAACAGCTTGATTGAAACGGGAACAAATGAGTTTTTGAATCTGTTCAGTCTGCAGTGAGGAACTCTAAACCTTCTACCAGACGGTAGCAGTTCATACTCGCCATGCAGGATGTGTGATCGGTCGCAGACAATCTTATTTGCTTGTTGCAAAGTGGCCTGTTCATAAATACTCTGACTGGAGAAGTGCTCTTTAACACCAATAATTTTTCCAGCAGCATGAAGTAGCCGAGACAGTTTGTTCTTCAGATGCAGAGAGGTTACCAAACTACGCTGTGATACAATACCTAATCAGACTTTCTAGGACTGCCTTATAGAAAAATCAACATAAATCTTTGATCAACACCATGGATTCTCGGACGACGTAAAAAAAGCAACCGTTGCTGTAGTCTGCGACAGAGGCTATCAACGTGTGTGCTCCAGGTGAGTGCGTTGTCAATGAAGACACCCAGATATTTGTATGACTGCACCTGGGCAATGGCTTCGTTGTGGATGACCACAGGCCTGTGGTCACCCACTCCTCGAGGGTCGAACACCATTTCAACTGTCTTATTTACATTAAGAATGAGGTGGTTATCGTCGCACCACTCAACAAACCTCTGAATTTCCAAAAAGTAGTCAGATATATCTCTGTTCTTTTTCAACAGTGATAAGATTGCAGTGTCATCTGAGAACTTGATAATGTGATTGTTTGTGAAAAAACGTCTACACGCGTCTGTGTACAGAGTGAACAGAACTGGTGAACTCACGCAGCCCTGTGGTGCACCTGTGCTCAGGATTTTAATATCAGAGTTCCATTCACACTGACCCGCTGTCTGCGGTTACTTAAAAATGAAAAATACCATTTAATAATAGAAGGGTGAACATTAAAATCATTTAATCTCCTAACAATCTCCTGCAACGTATTAAAAGCTGAACTAAAATCAACCAATAAGAGACGTGCAAATGAGCTAGAGTCCTCTAGATGCTTTTTAATGAGATGGGTCACAGCTAAAATGGCATCCTCAGTACTTCTGTTGCTCTTGTAAGCAAACTGAAAGGGGTCTAAAAAAACAGCTAACCTCTGTCTTCAAGAAACTGATCATGATTTTCTCAAAACACTTCATTATCAACGAGGTCAGTGCAACAGGACGATAATCATTATTCTCTGTGCAGCTTGTTTTTTTAGGCACAGGAATGATAATAGAACTTTTCCAAATAGAGGGAACAAAATGAGTGTCTAGTGATTTCTGAAAGATGGGACACCAAGCCTCTGCCAGTTCTTTGCTACAGGACTTCAGTAGGCGCCCAGAGATGCCATCTGGGCCAGAGGCCTTCCTGGGGCAGATGTGTGAAAAGAGTCTCTCCACAACGTGCTGGTCAATGGTAATTACTCCAGGGCCTGATTCAGGTACATCATCCACAGCTGTTTTCTTTTCATGTGAGAAGTCTCTTGAGTCAAATCGGCAAAAGAAGTTATTCAGCTCATTTGCCTTTTCCCCTACATTTAACACATTTATACACCTCTGGGCTGGGGTCATGTTTGTCATGGTTTTCATAGAGTCCCATAGTTTTTTAGTGTTCATACCTGAGCAGTGAGATTCACATTTCTCCCTCTCCTTCCTCCTTGCAGTTCTCAATTTGTGATTAAGTTCTTTCTGCATATTTTTCATGCTTAGTATGTCTCCATTCTTAAATGTTACTTTCCTCTGTACTATGGACTCTTTAATTTCCTTAGAGATATAAGATTTATTATTTGGGTACATAGTGATGGATTTTTGAGTTAAAACATTATCTTTACAGAACTTAATATAATCGGTGATGGTATCTGTGGCCTCCTCAAGATCCAAGCTATGAAAGAGGTCCCAGTTTGTGCAAGAAAAGCAGCTTTTTAAAGTTTCTATGCCATCATTGTTCCATACAGAGACAGTTTTAACTTGTGGTTTGTTGCTTTTAAGCAGGGATTTGTAAGCAGGGATTAAATGGACAGCGTTGTGATCAGAGGACCCTAAAGGAGGTTTAACCTTGGCAGTATAGGCGTTGTTAATGTTCCCATAACATTTGTCCAGTGGGTTCTTTCCTCTGGTGTTACAGGTAACATATTGACTGAACCCAGGTAGAGTAGCCTCAAGTTTACAATGGTTAAAATCGCCTAAGATAAAACATGGTGCTTCAGGGGTGCGTGTCAGTTGTCTGTGAACACAGCCAGCTATAATATTAGCTGCCTTTGCAGCACTTCCACCAGGTGGGATATAAACAGTGCATATTAAAATATTCTCAAATTCACGTGGCAGGTAGAAAGGTCTCAGGCTTAAGCACACCAGCTCAATGTCGGGGTTGCAGACCGACTCTCTCCTGGTGAACTTCGAGCACCACAGGTTGTTGACGTAGACACAAGTGCCGCCACCTTTACTCTTGCCGGAGTTGTCGTTCCTGTCAGCGCGCACCAGCGAGAAGCCATCCAGGGAAACCAGTGAGTCGGACACGTCCTCCTGCAGCCACGTCTCCGTTACCACGAGCAGGCATGATTCCCGGTATTCGTGGAGGAACCTGGCGTTGGCTCTGAGCTCCTCAACCTTGTTCCTCAGGGAGCGGGCGTTGCAGAGAAGCATGGAGGGCAGTGGAGGTCTGTTAGCTCTTCTCCGAAGTCTCTGTCGTACTCCGCCGCGCTTTCCCCTCTTCCGTGTCCGTCTCCTGCAGCCTCTCTCTGGGCGACAGACCAGCAGTTCACCCGGTAACTGGGAGGCCGGTGTGTAACTGGTACGGAGAAGCAGGAGCTGGTCCCGGGTGTAACTCAGTAGCGCAGTCGGCACAGCGCCAGCTCTTGCTGGCGAGGGGCGGCATGATACAAGCCGGGCAATAAAAGCCACAAGCAGTCCTCTTAATAAAAAGAGCAGCATTGCTTTGCACAATCAGGCACCGTGTTAGATAAAGAAAAATGGTTAAAAAGTTCCCACAAAACGACAGAAACACTTAAAACACTAAGGCAGCAGCACGAGGTGGCCCGGGTCGCAGCAGAGCAGCGGTGGCGGAATGCCTCTCATCTATTATAATTACATATGAGTCACAGAGCTTAGGAGTTATATATTTAGATTAAATTTTGTCTGAGAAGGGAGAAGTCACATTATTTAGAGTGATGACTTGACGAAATTACTATAAGCACTGAGTAATATCAGTGCTTAGTATTGTAGCGACACTGCAGGAGTAATGGCAGGGAATGATGGGGAGTTCATGGGGGAAGGAGTTGCCCCTAGTTCAGCTTGATAGGCCAGTTTGGGATTTAGGGAGGGGTCAGAGAGGAAGAGGAGAAGTGGAGGGAAAAAGGCAGGCAGTTAGGGGAAAAGCCTTTGAAGAGAAGCTGTTACACCCCATCATTAGCTAGCTAGCCAGTTTTCAGTTATCAGCCTTTGTTGTTTTGGGCACTCCTCCAACCCCGTTGTTAGCCTGTACCAGAGGGAAATAAAACCCAGTTCTCCGGTTAAATCTCCGGTCACGGTGTCCTCGTCATTCTGCTAGCTAGCCCGCATTGTTGGGCCACAAACGCAACAGTATCTTTTGTGGTCAAGTTGAACTAACAAATGATTTAACGCTATAAACATGGTATGGTTAACTATTGAACAAATGTATGCACCTTCCATGTATTTTGTGTCTTTGCCGAAAAATGTTATTGCTTTCTTATGTGACATGGTATGTGAAAATCTTTTGGCTGTGAATTATGAATTAAAGTTTGTAGATAGTATGAACGAGTTGTCTTAAATGGTTTGTTATGGGCCTGTAATTATTCATTACTGATGTGTCTAGACTTTTCTTTTTCAGGAGTGGTTTTAAGACTGCAGCCTTCATGGCTTGGGGGAAGACACCTGAGAGAAGAGACATGTTGAAAATCTGTAGCAGATCTGGAGTCATGCAGTCTGAAACTTTTTTGAAGAACCCTGCTGGTAAAATATCAAGGCAGCAGGAGGAAGATTTCAAATGCTGTATAATATCTTGCAGGTTTTTGTCATTGATTGAATCAAATAGTGGTTTTAGATGGACACGACAACACACCTCCTGTAGTTGGTACAGTGGCACTGATTGCTTGTCTAATTTTCAGAATTTTGGAAGTGAAGGATGCAAATTCATTACAGGCCCTGGTAGGTAGATGTCCAGAGGCTACTGGCACAGGAGGGTTTGTCGACTGTAGCAAACAGGGCACATGCATTGTTAGTGTTTTTGGTTTCTGAGAAGGACTGCCTTGACTTTTTCATTTCTAAATTAAAAATGTAAAGTCTCTCTTTATAAATGTCAAAATGAATCTAGAGATTTGTTTTTTCGCCACGTGCACTCCGGTTTTCCGGCATTCCTTTTTTTCCATTTTGACCAGCGTCAAAGGAGACCACCTTTTCTTTAGTGGATGCAATGTCATCAATAACATTTATAATTTTAGAACTGAAATGATGTACAAGGTTATTTACAGAGAACCTGGAGAGGGGTGGTGTGGAGGAGAAAGCCTCAATGAATATGTCACCAGTCTTTTCAGTGATGTATCGCTTTGAGACAACCTCAGTTTGAACATTTGTGTACACAGATATATCGCTCTCAAAGAAAAAACAGTAATGATCAGAGGGAGTAACATCCGATACCAGACCCTTAGAAATGTTCAGACCCTTGGGGATAACTAAGTCTAGGATGTGGCCCCTGTTGTGTGTGGGCTGCATCACATGTTGAGGGAGTCCAAATTTATCAAGGACAAACAACACAGTTCTTTAGTCCATCTGTCCTCAAGTTTGTCGACATGGATGTTAAAGTCACCAACAATTAACACACACTCAAAGTCAGTGCAGATAAGAGACAGTAACTCAACAAGGTCATCAAGGAAATCCATACAGTATTTAGGTGGCCTAAATTGCTTAAATTTGCCAAAAATAGCCCGGACCCGACCCATCGCTGCGCAGCAGCTATAATCAATTGTTTGTTATTTGATTTTTGCTTAAAACTATATAATTGCAATTTTGATCGTCTTTCCGCAAAATAAGCATCTTTTTGCACAGTTAAGTAGATTAAGCTGTATTTCATCGAATAAAGGTGTTTCAAGTGAATTTCATGCCTAGGAATGTTTGACCTTCAATTAATAGTATGGCAAACATGGTTTAAGTCAGTGTTAATTTTGACAGCAAATTCTGATTTAGTCTTAGTCTTAGTCTTTTGAATAACACACCATTTAGTTTTAGTCATATTTTAGTCATCTGAAATCTTTTAGTCTTAGTCTAGTTTTAGTCGACTAAATATCATAAGAGTTTTAGTCTTAGTCTAGTCTTAAGTCTTTTAGTCTTAGTCTAGTTTTAGTGAGTGGTAAATCTCTCTCTCTCTCTCTCAATTCATTTCAATTCAAATGGCTTTATTGGCATGAGGCAACACTGTACATATTGCCAAAGCAAGGGTTTGGAAATAAAAAATAATAACAATAAAGGAAAACTATATTTACAACAAATTACTTATAATCTATACTGTTGGTAATACTGTAACTATGATTGACTCAATCATAGTTACAATCAATTAATCTCAGTCGATAAGTAATTAATAACAATGAATCAATCAGTTTGTGTCAACTGAAAATGTCATGTCTCTCTCTCTCTCTCTCTCTCTCTGTAAATGTCGCTTCAATTTGGTAGTGTTTTTGCTCCACACAGTTTGCAGACGGTCTGGTTGTCATATGTGAGGCGTGCCCAGATATCAATTCTTCGTTTTGGTCCTGGACCTAGCTCTGACATTTCTGTTGTTCATGAGGCATGCCGTTGCCCTCGGACCGGGTGCACTGCAAACCGTTAATGCTAGCGTCTTGCTAACGAGCAAAGTCAGCTGAAATCCGCCAAAGCTGTGCAACTCAATATCATGTAAACAACCTAACTCTTGTGAAAGCGTCCAGAAAACTGTGCTGCAAACTCGTCTTTGTTCTCCTTCTGTGTAAATGCTGCTGCCTGTTTAGGTTGCCGCAGCTTTTTAAAGTGGCTCTGCTGCTTCTGCATCGGTCAACCTACCCTCAAAAGATTTGCTCTGATTGGATCTCTTCTCCATTCGTCCCTCCCTAACATTTTCATCTCGTTTTTATTAGTTGACTAAAGTGTCAGTTATATTTCGTCACAGTCTTCGTCATCATATCTGACTTTTTATTTATAGTAAAGGACCTGGGTCAGATTTGTGGGCACTTCGTTTGGGAGAGAATTTCTCAACTGTTCTAGACTAATATGACCCTAAGGAATAACATGGGAACTGTGCGAAATTCGCTATCCAGGACGAAACCCCCTAAAATGGCCACGCCTTTTTTGTCCAACAGGTGAATGGGGCATGAATGGGGCAAAAATTTTAACTTCTAGATATCACCACAAAACTTCACGTGTTGATCACTGACATCAGTACAAACATCTTTTGTATTGGAATGGATTCATGGATCATGGATTTTATGTTTTAATATGCAAATAGGCCATTATCTGATTAAACGTGTGCTAATTTGCATAACTTTCAGAACAGATATGTCAAAATTGGATAAAGCCAGGTTCAAATTATTTTCTTTTTCATTCTTCAGAATTCACTTACAAATGTCATAGATGTCTATTTAAGCACTCCATAAATAACCAGTTAGTGCAGCACATTGCTAGATGTTGCCACGTATGATCAAAACTGGAGCAGTGTGTTGCTGAAATGGTAAGTAGGCTACTGTATCAATCCCTGTTTCAAATCAGTTAAAATGAAATTAATTAGTTACACACTATTCTATTTGAGAAATATAGGCATATATGATAGTTGACAAGATAGTTGACAAGATAGTTGACCATTAAGATACCAGAGCTGAACTTGGCTAGTTAGCTAACTAGACTACCAGCTAAAGCTGGCTAGCTAGCTAGACTACCAGCTAAAGTTAGCTAGGCTGCCAGCTAAAGTTAGCAGCCATGCTGCAATCTGGTTGGTTAGCATTGTGGCTTGTTAGCTAATCATGACAGGTACAGTGACGTGCGGTGAGGTTCATGGCTGGTGAGGCACTGACTCCATCAGAATCAGATTTGCCGGTGTCTGAGGCAGTTACCACTGCCCTGCCATGGCAACTGCTGCTGGTATGGGCATTTGTTTTTTTTTATAAAACAGTTGTCAGTGTTGCATTAGACTCGCTGGCAGTAGCATTTCCATTACGTGATTTCTGCATTAATTTGGTTTTCTTAATTAATCTGTCAACCGCTGCGTGGGGCAGCTGCCATTGACCTGCCACGGCAGTTGCCAGTGACTGACAGTCAGTCAGTCACAGACACACACACACACACACACACACACACACACACACTTTCAGCTCCGGTGTTGGTCTTCCTTTATTTATTATGTCCTGTTTTGATTGAAAGTCCAGTTTAGAAAATTGTTTGAGCTTGGATATAAAATCGTCCATTGTAAAACCAGGTGGGGCAAGAGGGGGAAACAAATATCACTACACTTGACTCGCTAATTGTAACCATGGACTCTAAGATTGTTGCTAGCTCGCTGTCACTTACTCTGCAGCTGCTGAGTAGCATAATAATTTCTGAGCTCACGAGTGCCCCCTACCTTGAGGCAAGAGAACTGCCTGCCTCACCCAGTGCCTCTTCAGCAGGGACATGCACATGATTATAGAGGGGCAGGTATGGAGCCAGAACGGTGACTTTAAAATTTGGCATCCAAAAAAAAATTTGGCATTGAAAACAAAACCAGTCCTGAAAAAGGAAACATTGGCATTGAAACATTTGTATTGAAAACAGTTGTATTGGCATTGAGACAAGTATTGGCACTGAAAAAAGAAACTAATCAAAATAATTAAAATCTGAAAATCTTATTATTTTATTTTATTGGGATTTTTTTGTATTTTTCAATGACAATCTTCAGATTTTTTCTTCATGTCACTTTTTTTTCAGTGACAGATTTTTTTACAATGTCAGTTTTTTTTCATGTCACTGATTTTCAGTTTCAACTTTCTGTCACTGTTTTGGCGTCGAGAGGGAGGGGCCTGTGGGGAGGGGCAAGTAGAGCGTGGTTTGCATATCATTAGGCGCGTTCAAGTTGAACTCCTGCTGACTGACTGCAGCAGCGAGATCTGCGGGCGACAGCCGGGGGGCGGTTTTACAAACGCTGCTATGAAGTGGGACACTCTCTCTTCCCGTAGACATGACGTGACTATATATATATATATATATATATATATATATATATATATATATATATATATATATATACGGACAGTTCATATTTTTCATATTTAGAGACAACAGAATGTGACAGCTTTGTCACAATAACAACTTCAAATTTGGATATTTTGTAATTGCTTCACTTCAAACGGTCACACAGTGGCACATTAATGGTCCAACTGGTTTATCAGAGTAGATGAATAGCCTAAATGTTGTCTTACTGTAAATGCTCATGTTCTGTTTTCCTTGTAATGTCACCATTAAATACATTAGAACATTGTCTATCTTGTACATTATAGTAAGTCTTGCCCAATAACAATACAATACAATTACAATTAATTATTATGAAGACAACTGTGCTTTGGTGCATGATTATCACAGCTGAGGGGAATTTGCTGACTACATTTAACAAATAAGCATAACTATAGACACATAAGATGATGCATTTTCTTATAGCAACATTATTCACAATGAATGAAATACATTTCACTGAATGATGATAAATACAATAATCAGAACAAATGACTGAATCAGATGCCTTTTCCCGCTGCGCCATCTCATCACACACAGAATAGCTCAGGATAATTCTTTGTATTGTTAATGTGACGGGAACAGAAAGGGTTAATTAATAAGAGTGGATAGTACAGATAACACTGGACACAGCAGTGAACCACTTCTCCATCATCACCCGCAGCTGACAGAACTGAGCAGTGTATTGATGACATCTTTCAGGGTTGTTGCGTTACATGAAGGATTTTATAGGTTTCTTCATGTTGACTGTCCCATAGCTGCGGCCACACGGCTGCTACTTATCTGAAAGTATGTGATACTTGAGTAGAAAAGAGGCGCTTATGGAAATGGAAATTCATCGAAACACACGTCATATACGTCAGCGTAGATGAGAGCCAATCAGGGCAAAGTCCTGACGTCATGAAGGTGGGTCTATGTTCGCGCAGTACCTGGAGAACAACTGCGCTACTGCTCTGCAGCCGCCTCGCTCCCGCGATAACTTAAGGTCATGTGACATCGGATGCGGAGCAGAAACCACTCCAATCCAGGTCACCGTGGACACATTTTAACCAGCATGCATCACGATTTAGGCAGCGCTGCGCAACACTGCGTGATCTTGAACTCGCCTATTAGAGAAGGTGATGGCTGCATCCTGCGGGAAGGCGGAGCTGGACGGTCCAGCCACAATAGCATTTAGGATCCGTGTGCCGGTCGTCTCTGGGCAACACAGAGTCCAACTACCTCGCGAACTTTTCTTCAAGCTCTGTCCTGATGTGTCCAAGTCTCTGTATATCTGTTTCTGTCGCGGAGCTCCCGAGCTCCGGTCTCTATATGCGTATGGAGTGTGGTAGAAGCACAGAGCTAACGAGCTCTGGGGCGCCGAGCATGGAGCATTAGCCCCAGTTAGCACAACAGCTAGCTTTTCTCGCTTGTTGTGCCGTTCCGAGCCGGGGCTGCAGCGCCGACAGCAGCGCTCCGGTCTGCTCCCCGAGCTCTGTACAACCATACCGCTGTACACGCATACAGGGACCGGACAATAAAGCAGAGCGCTTGGAGAAAATCAGAGAGGAAGTTGGATTACCTGCTAAGTTATGAATGTGTCTGTTACTTGATTACAGCCGTCTGTTGTAACGTTACTTTACTATGAACCACAGCACAATCACAGCTGACTTTCCCCGCATACTAGCTTGTTGAGTTTAGTATGAATAGTGATATTATTCACATGAACTGAGTTTATAGGGGAGACAGTGTCCCTGTATGCGTGTACAGCGGTATGGTGGTACAGAGCTCGGGGAGCAGACCGGAGCGCTGCTGTCGGCGCTGCAGCCCCGGCTCGGAACGACACAACAAGCGAGAAAAGCCTGCTGTTCTACTGTTGTGCTAACCGGGGCTAATGCTCCGGGCTCGGCGCCCGGAGCTCGTTAGCTCCGTGCTTCTACCACACTCCATAGGCATATAGAGACCGGAGCTCGGGAGCTCCGCGACAGAACCAGATACACAGAGACTTGGACACATCAGGAGAGAGCTTGAAGAAAAGTTCACGAGGTAGTTGGACTCTGTGTTGCCCAGAGACGGCCGGCACACGGATCCTAAATGCTATTGTGGCTGGACCGTCCAGCTCCGCCTTCCCGCAGGATGCAGCCATCACCTTCTCTAATGATATGCAAACCACGCTCTACTTGCCCCTCCCCTCAGGCCCCTCCCTCTCAACGCCAAAACAGTGACAGAAAGTTGAAACTGAAAATCAGTGACACTGAAAAAAAACTGACATTGTAAAAAAATCTGTCACTGAAAAAAAAGTGACATGAAGAAAAAATTTGAAGATTGTCATTGAAAAATATAAAAAAATCCCAATAAAATAAAATAATAAGATTTTCAGATTTTAATTATTTTGATTAGTTTCTTTTTTCAGTGCCAATACTTGTCTCAATGCCAATGCAACTGTTTTCAATACAAAGGTTTCAATGCCAATGTTTCCTTTTTCAGTACTGATGTCGTTTTCAATGCCAAATTTTTTTTTGGATGCCAAATTTTAAAGTCACCGTTCTGGCTCCATAGGCAGGGGCTCAAAGTTAGAAAAGGGCAGTAGATTGATTAATGTAAAATTAATAAACTGAGCTATGTATCCTGTGTAGCTGTGAGTGATATGCAATTGCCATTTCTTTTGTGTCAACAAATTATTGTCAACATGAGTTTATTCACATCATCATAATACTAAGGTTTGGAAAACATGCAATTCCGCTGCAGTTCTTAAAAAGCAATGAAACACTGGTTTATTATTAGGCTATTTATTGGAGGGCAAGTGCAAACTAGAAATACAGGCTACACATCTAAAGATGTGACGACACCAAGAAATGACTAACTGTTAATAGGAACAACATGTTTACAACAGCAAAGTCACAATAAACTCAATATCTGGAAGAGGTTTAAGATTTGTGGCAAGATAAACAGCGACACAGACAGCTGTCATATTATTATAAACTCTGGTGAACAAGCAGTTAGCTTAACAAGCACAAATGGGCGCTTTTCTAAAATGACTCATATTTAAGCACGTTGAACAAGTGGAAGAGGACTTGTTAGCCCCCACAAGGAAGTTATGTATAACTCACAAAGGTTCACGTCGCTCCACTGTCACGTCTCATCTATGTGCGTGGTGGAGTGCTGATGAGGCAGCGGCTTCTCTCTCTCTTTATCTTCAAAATAAGAGCTTTACATTGCACCCCATCGGAGTTTAGAACTGGGTTCTTAGCGAGGGGCTTTTAATTTGAAAGTAGCGACCGTTCGTTCAGAGAGACACAGCAGAGCTGCAGCGGACAGAGAAGCGGCTTTAGGCTCAACACACACACACACACACACACACGACACCATACTACGTACGAAATGCGTACAGTAGATAACTGTGGTGTTTTATAACGCCGTTTTTGACATCTCTTTGAACAACAGGAATTTATTTCTTCTTTAAAAACACACACACACACACAAAAAGGACACTTTTTAATACGAGGCAATAAGGGCAGGGGCTCAAGCACCCCATGGGCCTTCTGTGTGCACGTGCTTGCTCTTCACTGCCGTTGTAAGATCGCTGAGCACACGAAACAGGTTACACATACAGGGGCGCCGCCAGGGATTTTGGGCCCCATGAAAAAAAATCTAGTTGGGCCCTTGTATAGGTTGCCCATGTCTCAAAGGGCCCCCTGTTAGTGCCGGGCCCTTGGAATCGTCCTAACCTTTCCCCCCCTGGCAGCGCCCCTGTACACATATATACATCAGCTAAACTATGGAAAGTCAGGGGGGGCATATATTAAAAGTGGTTGAAACATTTGATTGGTGACATACAGAGAGACAGTGACATGCTCTCATTGCATGGCAGAGCACAGTTTGTGAGGGATTGCGCAATCCAAGGTGAGGCTCAGCTTGCTGCTGCCTCACCGTGCGTCTCTTACCCGTATTTGAACGGGGAATTACCTATTTAGAAATATGTGGTTAATATCGATAAAATGCAGATAGAATTTTGAACCTGGCTTTATCCAATTTTGACATATCTGTTCTGAAAGTTATGCAAATTAGCACACGTTTAATAAGATAATGGCCTATTTGCATATTAAAACATAAAATCCATGAAGACTTCCAATACAAAAGATGTTTGTATTGATGTCAGTGATCAACATGTGAAGTTTCGTGGTGATATCTATAAGTTATTCTCTCCCAAATGAAGTGCCCACAAATCTGACCCAGGTCCTAGACTATTAGTTTTCATTTAGTTTTCGTCCGTGAAAAAGGTTCGTTGACGAATATTTTTCGTCATAGTCTTTGTCAACAATATTAACACTGGTTTAAGTTGTTCTTGAATAGATTTTTCTTTGAAAATAGCTCATGGCAATTACGGAAGCGTATTGCATTCACTTGAAAAAAAAAATGGTTTGTTTTTCTGAGTAATTTATTTTCTGGTCTGTTTTTCGGAGTAATCATTTCTGTTTTTCTGAGTAATTTATTTTTTGGTTTGTTTTTCAGAGTATTTTTTTCTGTTTTTCAGAGTAATTTATTTTTATGATTGGTTTTTTAGAGTAATTTTTTTCTGATTTTCTGAATATTTTTTTTCCTGAATTTAGAGAGCATTTGAAACAAGAGACGCATTCGTTCCTCGATTTAATGGAAACAACCATGACCGGCTTGTTTAGTTTAATCAAGTTTTACTTTGATCTGGGTTTAAGACACTGGGAGATAGTCCTGTCTTTAAGTCATATAGATGGTATTACCATTAGTTTGTCGACAGGCACCTGAGGACTTTGCAGTTGTTCAGAAGGAAACAAGAGTACCCATCCAGATCTGCTAGACATAGCAATGTTTCTCCAGGATCAGTTGGACAGATATGGCTCCACGGATACAATATGATGCATTTTAAATCGGGAGCAGGAGTCACTATAAGTCCATGGGAGTCACTTGCAGGTTGGAAGTTCTAGCGGGAGTTTGAAGTATCTCGATAATTCAGAAAAAAAATTACTCTGAAAAACAGAAAAAAAATTACTCTGAAAAACAGAAAAAAATACTCCGAAAAACAGGAAAAGAATTAGTCAGAAAAACAGGGGAAAAAAATGTCAGAAAAACAAAAAAAAATTACTCAAAAAAACAAACCAAAAAAATTACTCAGAAAAAATTTGAGTTTTTTTTTTCAAGTGAATGCAATACGCTTCCGTATGGCAATATTGAACGTCTCTCTGCAAAATAGGCGTCTCTTTGCACAATCAAGTAGGATGAAGCTGCCTTTCACTGAAAAATGTATTTTAAGTGAGTTTCATTCCAAGGAATGTTTGAAGTTGGATTAATATTGTGGCAAACATGGTTTCAGTTGTGTTTCAAGTCATTTATTGTGAAAACTAATTTATGGCATTTTTGAACATTTCTCAGCAAAATAGTATTTTTTTGCACATTGAAGTAGATTAATCTCGATTTCATCATGATGTCCGGGAGTGCAGTCATGGGTGTACAGTGTGAGCAGTAGGGGACTGAACTTTAATGCAGGGAATACCAATCCGTACCGTCTTGGGTCTGCTTGTGAGGAAGCCATGTTTAAAATGTCAGTGATAACATCAGTTAGTACATAATCTATTGATGGACCATAAAATATACAAAGAGATGTCAGTGAGAGTAAAAAAGAATAATAAAAAAAAAAGAAACAGACACTGTAACTCACCATGAGTCAACTC
Source organism: Diplodus puntazzo (assembly GCA_963678695.2). Lineage (NCBI taxonomy): Eukaryota > Metazoa > Chordata > Actinopteri > Spariformes > Sparidae > Diplodus > Diplodus puntazzo. The sequence goes on from OZ023161.1 coordinate 575,149, forward strand.
AATTGAGATGTAATAGAATTACTGGTTAATGGCAGCTTTCTTGTCCCTTTTCTTAGTATGTCTATTGTGTATGTACTGTGTATTAAGAGCAATGAAGAAATAGTCAAAGTCATTGCAGGTGAACACATTGTTTGCCAATAAACTTGATTATGACTCTGACTTGAAGCAACATTTGTCTTACTGTAATTGACCATATTCACCAGCAGATGCCAACAGAAAACAGTGTGTCAGTTTGGCTGCAGAGCTGTGGCCCAATTCAAGCAAGGAATCCTTGAAAAGATAGCCTATACTAGAGGATCTTCAACATAAGTCTGATGATTTTCAGCAATGAAAAGACCACATACTAAAGTAAACACATTAAATTATCTCAAAGCTTTCAATAGTAAAGTGAAAACTATAACAGAGGTGAATCTGAATCTTTGTGTATGTGTGTGTACATATATATACGCATAGAAACAGATACACACACACACACACGCACACATTTAAATACAGTATTTACATGTATATATATATATATATATATATATATATATATATATATATATATATATATATATATATATATTTATATATGTACTGTTGAGCCCCCAAAGATGGTTGAAAAATGTGTGGCAAAAACTTCCAGTAATGTTGATGACCTCGACATGAGGCTAATTAAGAAAGTATTAGACGGAATCATCTCACCTCTGACATACATTTTTAATCTGTCATTCCAAACCGGGATATTTCCCACCAAAATGAAAGTTGCCAAAGTTGTGCCACTGTTTAAGAGTGGTGACACACACGAGTTTACTAATTACAGACCAATCTCAATACTGCCACAACTGTCAAAAATCCTAGAGAAGCTATTCAATAATAGGCTAGATAACTTCATCAACAAACACAAATTGCTATATGACAGCCAATATGGATTTAGAAGGAACCACTCGACTGCCTTTGCTCTAACTGAGTCTGTGGAAATCATTACCGACGCTATTGACCATAAACAATATTCACTAGGAATCTTCATAGACTTGAAAAAAGCATTTGACACCGTTAACCATGATATTTTAATAGCTAAACTGGAGAGATATGGCATTAGAGGTGTAGCACTGCAGTGGGTCAAGAGCTATCTACACAAGAGATCCCAAAATGTTAAAATAGGTGATAACATATCGACTAGCTTGGACATAGTCTGTGGGGTTCCACAGGGGTCAGTTCTGGGTCCAAAGCTGTTTATACTATATATAAATGATATATGCAAAGTGTCACATATTCTGAAATTAATATTATTCGCGGATGATACAAATATTTTCTGTTCTGGGAGTGACTTGAACCAACTTGTGAAAACAGTAAATCATGAAATGGCCAAACTTCATGTGTGGTTCAATATAAATAAATTATCACTAAATCTTGGGAAAAAAAAATGTATGCTATACGGAAAAAAAGGCTGCAATAACAGTACTTACATTCAAGTAAACGGAGTGAATATTGAAAGGGTCCATGAGAACAAAGTACTGGGCGTGATCATCGACGACATGTTAAGTTGGAAGCCACACATAAGACAGTTAAAAGGAAGTTGGCCAGGAGTGTGTCCATACTCTGGAAAGCACAAAAAATATTAAATCAAAAAGCACTTCATCTGTTGTACTGCGCACTAGTCTCTCCACATGAAATACTGTGCAGAGGTGTGGGGGCACACATTCAAAGGCTCCACACAGCCTTTGTTAATACTCCGAAAAAGGGCCCTGAGAATCTTACATAATGCCAACTATAGGGCACACAAAAATCAGTTGTTTATCGAATCAAGAATACTCAAACTATATGACTTAATAAACTATTGCACACTACAAATGATGTATAAGGCAGCAAACAAAAACCTCCCTCACAACCTTCAAATACTTTTTCTAGACAGAGAGAAGAGTTACAATCTCAGAGGGAACATGATTTTCAGGCAAAGGAAGGTTCGAACTACGTTAAAATCCTTTTCCTTATCGGTAACAGGTGTTAAACTATGGAATGAGCTAGAAGATTATGTCAAAAAATCAACAACACTAAGTGGATTCAAGAAAAAATATGTAAATTCAACCGTTGATCAATACAGATTAATACTGGATGGTTGATTAAGGTCAGAGGCACGACTAAACAGACACTGTGTTGAGACGGCATGTGAGGATAACAAAAAACATTCTGTACCTAAACAATAAGTTGAACCTGAGAAACTTGTATGGTCTAAGGCCAATGCCAGCTGTACGTAGCAGGATGTTGTTATAATGTGTATCAACAATGTGAATTCAGCTCTGTATGCTACTGCTGTAATATGTTTTGTCAAATGTCATAGTAAAAGAAAGTGTTAGGTAAAAATGTAAAATGCAAAAGATAACAAAAGATTAGGATGAAGATTTTATCCTGTGGGTAATGGGGGCGGGACTAGATAAGCTTTGGCTTCTCCCGCTTTTCCCTTTCGGCCATGTGTATTGTATTTTTTGAATAATAATGAAATGTGATAATGATGAATTGACATGCCCGAAATAAACAACAAAAATAAATAAATAAATAAATAAATAAAATAAAAATGTAATGGGCATAAATCAATGAGACATTGAGGGAGGAGGTGCCTATTTCAACACCTCATCATGACAAACAAAATGTAGTCTTGGTGACAACTACTGTGGTGGGAACCAGCACCGGAAGTTGTTTTAAGTACTTAAAAAAACTTCCGGTTTTCTTCTGTACTTAAAACAACTACTATCTATCTGTCTGTCTGTGAACACATTTTGTCAGTGGCATAGCACCATAACTGTGTAAAATTCAGTCATTAAAATTTACAGGTGTGTATTTGAGGACAATGAAGGCCGTGTTTAAAGATGGGTGCGGGCTGACCCATGATTACTGAATATTCATATAATGATGTGGTACTGACTACTGAGTACTCATGGGTCAACATGATAATGATCATTGTGGCTGGTGTGTTTCTATTGCAAGATGGTCTTAAGTTTCCTTCCCAACAGTACACAACAGAATTCACTATTAACTGTTCACATGAACAATTTATGATATAGGGACTCCAAATTGTACAACTGTACCAAATATCATGCTTTGCAGAAAAGGTGAAAGATTTCTGCACATATCACTTGGACTATGTGGTTTCCTCCTCACAAAGTATCAGAATTTACGATTAACTGTTAATCTGAACAATTTATGATGTAGTATATGGCATCATTGTAATTCTTGACCATCAAAACATAGGTTGGTTTAGGAAATATGAAAAATACATAATTGGTGGCAGGTGAAATGGTTGCCATGTTGCGTTGTTGCAGTAGCTCAATTTCTGAAAATGCTCTGGGCCCTAAACTGTACAACTGTACCAAGTTTTATACTTTGATGAAAAAGTGATTTTTTTTTTTTTTTGGGGGGGGGGGTCTAAAAATCTGTGACCAGTATTATAAATTGTTTAAAATGGGGTGTAAACCACAGTCTTCTGAGTGATGAAGGCCATGACAACTTTGTGTTGATGTGGACTTTGCTTTTTGCTGAGTTGAAATGAAGGGGTCCTGGAACTACAACACCACTCCAGCAATGTGAGATAGACTACTCTAAAAACAAACAAAACAAAAATTATAATGAAAAACAGGGCCTTTGTAAAAACGTTTTTAAAAACAAATATAGAACCATTTAATTTTGTCCTGAAAATTGAATTTGCTGTTGTTTTCTAATTTCAATGCAAGCAAGTCAAACACACACACACACACACACACACACACACACACACACACACACACACACACACACACACACACACACACACACACATTTTCATTTTATTTGGATCTCCATTAGCTTTGGCAAAGCCATTGCTATTCTTCCTGGAGTCCATACCCAGCACCATAATCTTTTCACTGCAGTACACAAACACAAAAAACACATCACACAACACAAATGCATACACTCACAAAAAAATAAATAAATAAATAAATAAATAGACAAATAAATAAATAAATAAATAAATTACAAATTGATTGGACCAATTAGCCTCCACTAAACATCAACAGACACCGAGAGCTGTTTGGCTAACAAATGCTCCTTCAGTAGTTCTTTAAATCTGTATTTATTGTTCTCTTGAATAATATGTCCTGGCAGAGCATTCCATAAAACCATGGCTCTGTACATTACTGTATTTTTCATCTTGTTTGTTTTCACTTTAGGTAGAATAAATCTACCTTCCATAGCATGCCTCGTATTACAACCATGTTCATCCGAGCTGAAAGACAGACATTTATATAAAACCCTTGGCAGTTTAGATGCAGATATTTTTCTAATAAAAGTAAGTAATGAGACCATAAATCTGTTCTTTACATTCAACCAAGAAAGACAGTTGTGCATTTTACTGACATTAGTTCGATATGGACAACAAAGTAAACATCGTGCTGCCTTATTCTAAACTGTTTGGAGTTTTTTTGATAGATGATGTGGCAGTACACGACCAAACCTCTGAGCAATAATTTAGGTGTGATAACACAAGGCTTTTGATGACACTTCCCCTTACATTTAAAGGTGAAAATTCCCAGCATCTCCTTATGGTTGAAAGACTCTGGCCCATTTTGTTTATTACTTTCTCAATATGTTTAGACCATGTTAATTTATTGTCAAATATTATTCCTAGAAGTTTGGTTTGTTGCACTTGTTCTACGACCACATCATTTACATATAGCCTCAATTTCGACTCGTTCGTCAACATAGTTTTTGTCCTAAATACAATACTATTTGTTTTAGCCGTATTGAGAACTAAATTATTGTTGGTTATCCATGTCACCACTGCTTGAAGTTCCTGATTTAAAACACTACTAAGTTCATCAATTGTGGGTTTTGCTGTGTATATTGTCGAGTCATCTGCATACATTGAAATTTTAGCGTCCTTTAGGGTCAGTGGTAGGTCGTTAGTAAATATTGAATATAACAATGGACCAAGACTACTTCCCTGTGGGACTCCACAATCAATTACTTTTGGTTCAGACAAACTTCCATTAAATAGAACTGTCTGTTTCCTGTTTTTCAAATAGCTCTCAAGCCAGCGGGTTGCAGTCGAACTAAAACCATAACAAGCAAATTTCTGCAACAACAAATTATGATCAATAATATCGAACGCTGCACTAAAATCTAGTAATACTGCTCCAACTGGGTGTCTGTTGTCAATTACTCGTAGCCACTCATCAGCCATTTGAGTGAGAGCTGTAACAGTGGAGTGCTGCAAAATAATTTTGAATTTGTTTAAAATCAATTTTCTCCATTATTTTACTCAAGGCGGGCAGCAAGCTTATTGGTCTACTGTTTGAACCACAGAAGGATACAGTAGGATTCTTGGGTAATGGAATAATTTTTGCAGTTTTCCATGCCTGAGGAAAAATACATTTCTTTAAACTTAAATTAAATTCATGACAAATTGTGGTGGAGATCAAGTTTGCTGCCAATCTGAGCAATTTCATATCCATATTATCTACTACAGCTGGTTTATCCTTACATGCAAGTAATAATTTTTCTACCTGACTAACTGTAACTGGAGTAAATCTAAATTTACACTTTTTACCTGCCATAACCTTATTTCTAATATTGAAGTAAGATTGTGCATTATCTTCTAGGCTCATGTTATCCCTAAGTTTCTTTACTTTATTTTACAAAATAATTATTGAGATATTCCGCAATATCCTAAGGCCTGGTTATAAAAAGTCCCTCTGATTCTAGAAATGATGGAATAGATCTAGATTTTCTACCCATTATATTATTTAAAGTATTCCATAATTTCTTGCTGTCATGCTTTATGTTGTTAAATACCTTTTCATGGTGAATTTTCTTTTTCTTTATATTCAACTTGGCTACATAATTTCTTAGCTTGCGATAAACTTGCCAATCCGATTCATAATTAGACCCGATAGCCATTTTCCTTGCGTTATCTCTCTGTTCCATGCATTCCTTTAATTCATTATCAATCCAAGGTGATCTAACACTTCTAATGGATCTTTTCTTCACAGGTGCATGTTTATTAATAATTTCCTCAAAGATTTTGTTGAAGTTTTCTACTACCTCATCAGGATCGTTTTCTTCTAACACACTGTCCCAACAAATATTTCTCACATCTTCAATAAAATGGTCTTCTTTAAAATGTTTATATGATCTTTTGAAAATGATTTTGGGTCCTGCTTTAGGCATCTTTGTTTTCTCAGAATTGCTACCAGATTGTGATCACTACAGCACACTGGTATGCATATACCTTTGGTGCATAATTCAGCTGTGTTAGTAAAGATGTGATCTATACATGTTGAGGTTCTAGACCCATCTCTTTTAACACATACTCTAGTTGGTTCAGTTACAACTTGTGTCAAACCACATGCAACTGTGATTGAGAGAAGCTTATTTTTTAGTGGACAGTCTATTGCATTCCAATTTATATTAAGGTCACCCAGTAGAAACATTTCATTAGTACAATCACCAACTTTGTCAATCATATCACATATTTTATCCAAATGACCAGAATTTGTGTTAGGAGGTCTATAACAACAAACTACTAATAAGGGTTTTAAATGAGGACTGTACACTTGCAGCCATATTGCTTCGATCTCATTTGACATTAGGTCCCTCCTTGTTTTTACAGGTGTATGATCTTGAATGTAGATGGCAACCCCACCTCCATATTCATTTCTACCCTTTCTGTATATACTATATCCATGAATGCTTACTGCTAAATGATCAAATGTAGAGTCCAGATGAGTTTCTGAGATTGCTAGAATATGTATATTTCCCTGTGAGAGAATATTTGCAATATCAATTAATTTATTTCTTAGACTACATATATTGATAGGAGCAACTTTTAATCCCTTCTTAGGTAATTTAATTGAAAACACTATCCAAATTCCTTAATGTCCTTCATCACATTTTTTAACTGACCCATCTGATAAATGCTACTCTTTAGATCATATTTAGGCCCAAACAAAACTCGAGACACTGAAAATCCAGTTTCCATTACTACAAGATGCAACATTAGGTTGATTATAAATGGTCCCTGTCCCTAAAAGGTGAACTGGAATCTTTCATGATTGTTGAGCTTCATTGGTGACTGAGTGTCACTGGGTGAATGACACCCTTAATGGAACTTGGCAGCACTTGGCAACAGAAGGTGGTTGTGGGAAGGCACATCTGTGCCTTGGGAAACAGAAAGTCAGACAAGCTTGTCGACATTCCAGACTTAGATGTTTTGACAGAATGGAATGTATCTGAATCACATGACCAGCTGGTGTTCTCAGGTGTAAAATGTAAACTGCTTCATCTTTCAAAAGCATAGCCACCACAACCATTGGCCAAGCTGAATATGTTTTTTACATAAGTACATAAATTGTCAAGTGGATCTAAATGAGTAACTTGGTGTGGAAAATGCAGGAAAACAACACAAAGAATTGAACCTCAGACCTCACAAGTGTCCTTAACACTTCTGTAAAAACACTCCCACACAGGGTTTTAAAGCCTGCAACTCCCTTCCAGTTAGTAAGAACTAAAGAGGCCTCTTGGATGAGAGGTGAAAGGTCTTCAAAAAACTGAAACAAGTCCAGTTGCTGATGATACAGCGCATGAACTTAAACCTGTTCCATGTTTGCATATTAAAGGACCATGGGGATGTAAAAAATGTACACAATGTACATATTAAATATACATTCAACATGATCTCACATACCGGAAAATAAGTTAGACTGCAGTTTGCTAAATTCTTCTACATCTAAAAAAATAAGAATAAAGAATCTCACCACAGAGCATCTGACCACGTGATTTTTATTTTCAATTTCATGCCATAAATATGTTGAAAATCTTCAGAGAGCATTTTTTTGTAAACAACACACAGACATACATAAATACTTTTATGTTTTGGCTCTCCTTTGGAGGGCCAAAACCAAACCTTGATGGTGGGCCACGGGCCAAAAGCAACCAACAATTGCGTTGCAACGTGTTGTTAACATGCAAAAAGTTACTAGGATCCCAAGCTCCCTCAACTGACTGACTTCCTGCATAGTGTTATTGTAATGGTGTAATTAATAATCAATGACTTACATTTTAAAAGAGCATTTTTACCTCACAAAAATAAAATGGCATACAGAGAATATCATCTTTTGTTGTCTTTTTTATTAATTAGTTTTTGTTTGAACCATCTGATCAGAGCAAAATGAATAATGGCGAGGAAGAACAAAGCCTTGACAAAATATAGAGGGAATGAGAACAAAGGTGGGAAGAAAAGAGAGTTGGGCGAAAGACTAATAACTAAATAAAGGATGAGGTGGCAGGGAGGAGAAAAATAATTATTAAAAATATAACATTATTAGTATTTATGAGCCACATGTCCAATGAAAAAGAAAATAATTATCTAAATAAATGAGCTTGCTTTTCGATATACACTATATTGTCAGAAGTACTCACTCACCGGCCTTGACTCGCATATGAACCTAAGTGGCATTCTTAATCAGTAGGGTTTGATATGACTTCGGTCCACCCTTTGCAGCTATTACAGCTTCAACTCTTCTGGGAAGGCTTTCCAGAAGGTTTAGGAGTGTGTTTCTGGGAATTTTTGACCATTCTTCTAGAAGCACATTTGTGAGGTCACACACTGATGTTGGACGGGAAGGCCTGGCTCTCAGTCTCTGCTCTAATTCATCCCAAAGGTGTTCTATCGGGTTGAGGTCAGGACTCTGTGCAGGCCAGTCAAGTTCATCCGCACCAAACTCTCTCCTCCATGTCTTATGGACCTGCTTTGTGCTCTGGTGCACAGTCATGTTGAAACAGGAAGGGGCCATCCCCAAACTGTTCTCACAAAGTTGGGAGCATGGAATTGTCCAACATCTCTTGGTATGCTGAAGCATTCAGAGTTCCTTTCACTGGAACTAAGAGGCCAAGCCAAGATCCTGAAAAACAACCCCACACCATAATCCCCCTCCACCAAACTTTACACTTGGCACAATGCAGTCAGACAAGTACCGTTCTCCTGGCAACCGCCAAACCCAGGCTCGTCCATCAGATTGCCAGATGGAGAAGCCATCGTGAGAGAACGAATCTCCACTGCTCTAGAGTCCAGTGGCGGCGTGCTTTACACCACTGCATCCAACGCTTTGCATTGCACTTGCTGATGTATGGCTTGAATGCAGCTGCTCGGCCATGGAAACACATTCCATGAAGCTCTCTATGCACTGTTCTTGAGCTAATCTGAAGACCACATGAAGTTTGGAGGTCTGTAGTGATTGACTCTGCAGAAAGTTGTCGACCTCTGCGCACTATGCGCCTCAGCATCCACTGACCCTGCTACTTCATTTTACGTAGCCTACCACTTCGTGGCTGAGTTGCTGTCATTCCCAATCGCTTCCACTTTGTTATAATACCACTAACAGTTGACTCTGGAATATTTAGGAGTGAGGAAATTTCACGACTGGACTTGTTGCACAGGTGGCATCCTATCACCAGGGGCGGACTGGCCATCTGGACGTTCTGGAGAATACCATAACGGCCGGTGCAGCAGGACGGCCGCCGGCCGCTGCGCAACCGTCACAATTTGTTTTTCTTCTCTTGCTTATAATTGACGGTTGTTCCATGTTCTGACCGATAGGTGGCAACAAGGGACGGACTGGCCTTTGGGCAATGTTGGCAAATGCCACTACAGCCGCCTGGTGATGCGGCCGCTCGCGAGCCGACTGACCAATGAGGGAGCAGCCCCAAGCTCATTTCTATCAGCCGTTTCAAGATTCAATAAAGTTCCTTTGCCAACGTCAATCCAAATTTCACCTAATTGTTTTCACTACTAAACTTTTCTAGCTGAACTGTATTTATAGGCCACATACGTGTGTCTATATCACAGTCACGGTTACCTTCTACAGTCGCAAACTTTTATATCACTCTGCATTCTTTTGTAGCGAAATGTCTTATTCAGATGTTCAAAAACGTGCATGGTTTGAAATAAAACAAATCTACCTGCATTTTTTTATTTGAATAGTTGTTTGCAAAAGTTAAAATGAAGCAATGCCTTCTTGGAATTTCAAGACTGAATCGCGTAGATCGTCTGAGTGTGGTTGTTGGAAGTTGGAGGCTGGAAGTTGACTGAGTTTAAGCTAGCAAAAAAATGAATGGAGGCATCAAGCGACACAAGGAGAGAGTGAAGAAAAAGAGAGAAATCTCAGAGAGCATATAGATAGATATCTAGATGGCTGCGTGACGGTAAGACACGTTTTTATTGTGGAGCGGCTGGCTCTGATGATTTATTAATGTGTTTTACGTATCGTTGGGTAGATGTTAATAGCCTGGGAATTTACGTTTACTATCACCGGGGCTATCAAAAGTGCCTGTTACGTGCGTCAAAATTTGCGCGTGCGCACGCGCGCACCCCTCCATGGGCCGCTGTTGGGTGAAAATGCCAGGGCCGTTTTTTGTTCCCAGTCCGTCACTGCCTATCACAGTACCACGCTGGAATTCACTGAGCTCCTGAGAGCAACCCATTCTTTCACAAATGTTTGTAGAAACAGTCTGCATGCCTAGGTGCTTGCTTTTATACACCTGTGGCCATGGAAGTGATTGGAACACCTGATTTCAATTATTTGAATGGGTGAGTGAATACTTTTGGCAATATAGAGTATATTATATAAATTGGATCAGAGTTTCTGTCAATGCAAATTGTAAATTGTGATTTTGTTGTTCTGTTCTGTACATGCGACTATTGCATGTCTGTTGGTCCTGGGCAAGGAATCCCTCCTCTGTGGCTCTTCCTGAGGTTTTATTCCTTTTCTTCCCCTGTTGAAAGGTTTTTTTTCTTTATGGCAAGATTTTCCTCACTCTAATAGAGGTTCTAAGGACAGAGGATGTCATTCACTGTACAGATTGTAAAGCCCACTGAGGCAAAGTGATTGTGATTTTGGGCTATATAAATACAATTGATTTGATTTGTTTTGAACAGAGGAGGTTGCCTATGACAATACATACCACCAGTGATGTGCACAAGGGGGGGGGGGGGCAGGGGGGGCAGTCGCCCCCCCCTCGTGGCCCAATTGTTGAAAAACGCGCGCTAAAGTGCCCTCCTGGGAGCCAAAACGTGCTCTAAAGTGCCCTCTTGGGAGCCAAAAAAGCGTGCCAAAATGCCCTCTTGGTTGGCAAAACACACTAAACTGCCCCCTTGGCTGGTTAAAACATGATAAACTGCCTTCTTGGGAGCCAAAATGCACGCTAAAGTGCCCTTCTTCTGCCCCTGCCCTTCAAAAAGTCTGTGCACGCCACTGCATACCACCCACCTACAGCTCAGTTCCCTCCCCAGACAGCTTAACAGCCATTCATACCTGAGCTCACCTAGTCCTAGCAAAACAATCAAGACACTGAAACACAGCATTTAGAATTAACATGACCTGAATGACTGAGAACCTTCATCAACATGTTAGCCCTAAAACACTTCCTCCACATTATACTGGGGATGCAGGTCATGCTAAAGTCGGATGGAACAGCTTTGGTGTCATATATCAACCGTGGTAGGTTGAGGTCTCCATCCCTACATGCAAGAGTCCGATGGATGCTTTTGTGGGCTCAGTCCAAGGTCGTGGTCCTGAGCGCATTTTATCTTCAGGTGCCCTGAATGCAGCAGCAGATCTACTATCACAGGGAGGTCCCCATCCTGGTGAGTGGCACCTTCACCTACAGATAGTGGACCAGATATGGTTTCACTTTGGCCGGCTGGATGTAGACCTTTTTTGGGACAGAGAAGACGTAGTGTCCTCTGTGGGCATATATGCCCCTGGGGACAGATGGGCCTTTCATGGCCTCATTTCATTATTTTGTGTCATATGAAGGATCCACATTGGACAGGCCTATTTCAAAGCAGCATCCAGCCCATTGGTTAATGGATCTAATGGCCCTGGCTTATGTACATGCGGGAGTGGATCCCCCTTTGAGGACTGTGGAGCATTCTACAGAGGGAATGGCTGCGGTCTTGGGTGCCATTTCCAGACGCTTCCTTGGAAGAAGTGTGTGATGCTGCCAGTTGGACATCCTCGTCTTCTTTCCCCAGGTTTTATTTCCTGGCTTCATCCGCTGCTCCCTCGTTTGTTCTTGGGGATGCAGGGGATGATTTAATTTTTCGTTTGTTGCCTTGTCTGGGCTCCTTTTTTGTTTATACATTCTAGTCTGCCAGCATTGGCTCGTGCTCCAGGATTTATTTTTCTTTTGCCATTTGACCTGGAGTCTTATCTGTTTACCTTGTGGTTGCTTGCAATAAAATGCATGAACTCACCGTATGTGTTATTGTTTCACTAAGCTGTGTTTGAATCCTCCTTTGTTTGGCTTATTCTACTTTATTGATGGTGCCAACTCACTCTCCTAGTGGCTGAAAAAATATCAAACATTGTCTAGTTTCAGCTTCTCAAATGTGATGATTTGCTGCTTTTCATTTCCAGTCTTTGGGTTTTGGACTGTTGGTGGGACAAAAGAACAATTTGAAATTGTAATTTTTGGGGATTTCAGGATAGTTGCATTTCTATGTTTTAACATTTGTAACTGAAATGGGGTATCTTGTACATTTTCTCATTGATGAGTAGCCTTTTTTTGAGTGGTTTCATCAGTGTTTGAATACAGCACAATTAAACATTTTTAGTAGATTTCCCCAAGGCTATAAGTTGAGCACAATTAAATTGACTGAGTAAAGGATAGTCAGTTGAATTTAATTTAATTTAATTTGATTTAATTTAATTTAATTTATTAAAGTATCATTGTATAAATATAATTTGGTATGCTGAACTTAGATGTATTAGACTTAGACTAAGAATATACTAATATATAAAATATATATATAATAAAAATATAATAGACTAATATCTAGAATGCAGATATTAGAAAATGTAAGCTATATATACAAGTTCCGAATTTTTTTTATTGTCATAAAGGAGTGAAATCAATTGAGAGAACTGAAAAAAATGTTTAACTTATATTTTACAATTATTACAGCTACTTAAATATTCTTGTGTAATCAATTACCACAAGCATTTTGAGTACTTTCAACTTATTTGGTTTTATAGTAAGATTGGCAGCGTTGTCGCCACTGCCTCTGTCATCTTTAAATATTAAAGTCACAATTAACCTGTAACTTGAAAGTGATGTGACATGTTTTGTAGAAATGTAAGCCTATTCCATTTTGTCCTTGCAGCTGGGCTGTTTAGTAGGGAGGAGAACTGTATAAAGAAAAGAGAAATCAAATTCAAACTCACTTCAGAGTAATGTGCACTAGCAATTGAAAAAAGCACTTGAAATGTTTTTTTACGCTTTACGCTGTAACATTATTCCTCCACAAAACTAAAAGAGCAGTCATTGAATCATCTGGTTTAGACAGACACACTGGTATGTAGATCCTACTGTGACAAGGGGGCTTGATTCAAATCCTTTTGTTTGTCAGAGTGTGTGTGTGTGTGTGTGTGTGTGTGCGTGTGTGCGTGAGAGAGAGAGAGAGAGAGAGAGAGAGAGAGAGAGAGAGAGAGAGAGAGAGAGAGATCCACCCTGTATTGTTCCACTGGAGGCCAGCCAAAAGTGAATGAAAACACCTGACACAGATAAAAACCTGTCCTTCAGTGTCGCCACCTGTCACACCCCAACACACAAAACAAACTTACCCTTACTGCAGGCCAGGACATACCACACATAACAGGCATACATGAGCTGGACTTGACTTAGCGCACCTTCCTGAGAGACGCTTGTGACTCACAGGACTATATAAAGTCTCGCCTTGCCCAAGTATGTGAGATATCTTTGCAATGGAAAAGTGTCCATTTTGAGCTGTCACAGTATCAGCTTCAATACGTAAGAGAAGTTTGGTGCTGGAATAATAACAAGGCAGGCCAAAGTGATGAAAAATACATAAAATTGTCTCGTGATACCATGTAAAGGCTGAAGTTTGAAAGACAAGACAAGACAAGAAATGAGACATAAAAGACAAAGAAGAAATGACACAGGTCAAACAGAAAATTCTTTTATTAAAATATACATGGAAATGAGAGAAACAGTGACGCAGATGAAAGGTCTTGTGCATTTTGGAACTAAAGCATGAAACTTTCTTCAATGTTTCTACAAACAATAAAAGCTTATTTTGTGATGTTGAAGCATTTGGGAATTGACAGAGGCATTTCCTCTGTTGATTCCAGCAGGGCAGAGGCTGAATTCTGATACTCAGGTGAGCACAAATTAAACTTTTAGCATGAAGCATCCAGCCCTTCCATTTTATATTCAACAGATGAGGTAGGATGCAGACGGGTAGCCCAGGTGACAGGGGACTTTTGTTATGGTGGCAATAGATGCAGCACAAGGGCAACCACTAACAAGCCAACCACAGCCTCCATGGAGGAACATGGACAGGAAAGGGCAACAGGCAAAAGGCCCAGGCGGCCATGGACATACACTCATAGGACCGCATCCACTGCACAGAGGCAATCACCATAATGCTAACAATCGGGACAAGAGGCCAAGAGCAAGAGCAACAGTGTGGGCCCTCTTTGTTTGAACCCATTATCCTCCTCGCTACAGTAAATCTAACACACAAAAAAACAGAAATCTTTTCTTAAATGACATCAACCATATGCAGCCTTGACACAATCCTTAGCAAATTTCTCAAAGAGGTTTTTGACACGGTTGGGTTCAGTATTTATTGATTATAAAAGCTCACTTTTACATGGCCATTTTCTACAACATTTTGTTGTCCTTTTAAAGAAACTCAACTTTGAACCCTCTGTTCTTAACATTTTCAGGCCAATTTCAACTCCCATTTTTATGCAAGGTCTTAGAGAATATCCCAGCTTTTAGCATTTATGTGTCATAATAACATATTTTAGAAGTTCCAGTCAGGTTTTAGAGCATTACATAGCATAGAATCAGCCCTCCTCAAGGTAACAAATTACCTCTTTTTAGCAGCTGACAGAGGAGAGAGTGCAATTCTAATTATTTTAGACTTAAGTGCTGCTTTTGACATGGTAGACCATGCCATATTAATTGAATGTCTTAGAACCTGGGTGGGAACTAAGGACACTGCACTTATGTAGTTGGTTTTGCATAGGGTCCCCGCACCTCTAGGGGGCCCCCTGAAGCTCCAAGTCCACTCTCAATATCTGAGCAGTGACCCGACGGAAAAGGTGTGAAAAGTACCTGGCACCTGGTCTGCTGATTGGTCAGATCTGCTCTCTAGCGATTGGTCAGATCTGGTGTCTGTCTATAACGACCAGTACTACTAAGTGAGGCAAGGCGAGTTGCGCTGTGCTGCCGGTATCGGTAATTCATGGCATGGCATCAAAACTAACCTATTCATCTGGTTCAGAAACAAGAAAAAACAAAAACTAGATGAAGAAAAACGCTCATAGGATAAAGGTAAGGTTTTTTTAATGATGTGGGTGGAGGGGGGGGGCTTTAAAGGTCCCATATTATACTGTTTTTCATCAATTTCACACAGCTGTCAGAGGTCCAACAACACTGTATTCGATATGCATTGCTCCAAACCCATCCGTGGTGCTGAATTTCAGCTGTCTAAAAGTCGCTCAAGTGAGCTCTACTGAGAGCGGCTGTTTCTGTGCCTGCACCTTTAAATGCTAATGAGCTCCGTCTAATGCCTACTTGGAGAGCCCTGCCTGCTACGCGTCCCTCTCAGGAAGACGATGCCTTTTACGCTAGCGGCAGCATGCGCTAATGTTATGGTAAATGTATATATATGTATTGTGGCTCACGGAGATGCTTTCGTTCAACCATACCAGTTTGACCCAGAATCGGACCCAGAAAGAGAGGCTCCTGAAGTAGTACAGACTGCAGCTGCAGCAGGATGTTTCAGAATGATTAGTGTGTCTGAATAATGTTAGTTTGTTCGTATGTGTTGTTACAGTTTCTACCATGTAGCTAATGGCTAACAGCTAGCTGTCTCCAGTCTGCACGTTTCCAGACTTTTTACTGTGACAACCAAGCTCCCTCGTTATATTAACATTAAATTTGCTTCAAATGCCATTGCATAGCGGACTGAAGCAGAGTTAACTACTTAACAAATTTCCAGCTGACTTCACTATATTCGTAGGCAACTGTAAATACTTTGGATGAAACCACTACTCATAAACAAGCAAAGTCACTCGTGATTGGTCTCCCTGGGTCATTATAAATGTAAACCCCAGTAAGAAATATACATATGTATATATATATATATATATATATATATATATATATATATATATATATATATATATATATATATGTATGTATGTATTTATGATATCATCAAGGACATGAATTAATTTATTGAGAAAAGGAACATTTGCCAGGAAGGTGTTGTTTATTCAAAGAAAGAGCTTTACTAGCACAAACACACAGCATGTACAAAGCATAATCTGCCCACACAACAAACGGGAAGCTCACGGGAAGCCCAAAATCCTACAGCACCGCGAAGTGTCGGTTTTTGCAGACGTCTGTGGTGCACTGCCCTGTATTTCGGAATCGCCTCTCATGTGACTGCAGCGTGGCACAGAGCTCGGTGAGCTCCCGGCTGCGAAAGGACGTAGGTCGCACAATCCATCCAGACACCCCGCTATCTTGTGCCGTCTTCCTCCTCAGACATCAGGTCTATGGCGGCGCACTTCCCAAGGTCCACCTCATCCTCAGTTAGCACACTGTCTCGCTTCCAGCAGTTGTAAAAACAATCAATAAAGACAATCAGTACTGCGCGATGCACTGCGTATGGACACAACACATCTATTAATGCACCCGAATAATAGTCACATTGACCAAAAACTGATCTAGTCTAAGTCTTACCCTCTTTGCTCTCGATCGACTCCAAACTGAACTCCTCACAGCTTCAGCCTGCGATGCAAGATCTGGTTGTTTGTTGTCCTGCGTACTGTCTCGTAATGTCTTACAGTCAGCTGGAAAACAATTAAAAGAGAGTGGTATGAATAAAGAAACGTAAGTCACAGTAAAATTAAATGAGGGAGAAAACAGTAACAGTTACTTACACACGATGGCGTCATTATCGGCATCATGTAAATCTTGACTTGCAGACATAGCTCCGAGCTAATAGGAGGTCACAGCCTCGTTATGAGGCGAGGTTAGTCTGTGAAAACAAAATGCTCGCAGCGATAAACCTCCGTGTCCCCTCTGCAGCAGCGAAGCGCCCTCCGTCGGCGACACTCTCTGTGGCGACCCGGCAAAGCTCCTCCAGTCAGCGCAGAACTCCTCTCGACAATGGCCGGGCCGCTAGCCTAGCTCCTGCTAGCTAGCTTAGCTCCAGCTAGCTAGCTTAGCCGAACTTGCTTCGTGTCCAATAAAACACAAACACTTCACAAGGCTGTAGCCAGCCTTGTGGAGGGGGGGGATCTTTTTTCCCAAAAAGTGGGCTTCACCACCCGCCCCCACTAATACACGAACACACTTGATACGTTTTAATTAGGGGGCCAAGCCCAAGGGGCCGATGGAACGGCCCCTCAGGCCCCATACGCGTTTCCTAGGACCAGCGGTGCTAGGAACCCTATTGTAATTGTAAAGATTTTTATTTTTATTTTTCTCCGGCTAAAAGTGGTGCTGCAGGCTAAACCGTGCAATGGAGGGCGGTGCAATTTGGAGGATTGGTCCAGACTCCAGCGAATATCTAACACACAAAAAACTACATATATCCGCCTGCAGGGGGCGCTATAACAGAGGGAAATATGTTTTTGCCTATAACTCCCACACGTATGTCGTACATTCAAAAACCTTGGATTGGCCACGCCCACTTCCGGTTAGAAAGTTTTTTCGCAAAATCGCAAAAACTGGAAAAACTACTTTTTCCAACTCCTCCTTGGGATTTTGTCCGATCTGCGTGAAACTTGGCACATACACTCTTCAGCTGGACCTGATCTAAAGTTATCAAAAGAATTTTGCTCGGTCAAAAAATGTGCAAATTATTAACGAACAAATTTCTGTAGCTGGCTATAAAAATGGAAACTGTTTGATATCTTGGTCAAACTAAATGCTATTAACACGAAATTTCAGATCCTTGGTTGCCATGACACTGGGAAGGGATGAGCCGAATTTGGCGAACTTTGACCTGTAGGGGGCGCTAGAAATATCGAAAGTTTATATCTCTTGAACGGCTACACCGTTTTTTACGAAATTTGGTCGGTATGATGTAGGGCCAATCCTGAGGCCATATCTAGAAGGTGGTCATGACTGGTCAATGTGGGCACGGAAATTATTAGCAAACACTTTTCTGTAGCTAGCTATAAAAATGTAAAGTGTTTGATATCTCAGTCAAATTAAATGCTGTTATCACCAAATTTGAGTTCCTTGGTTGACATGACACCGGGAAGGGATGAGCTGAATTTGGCGAAATTTTGTCATAAGGTGGCGCTAAAAAGATGGGAAGTTTATATCTCTTGAACGGCTACACCGATTTTGAAGAAATTTGGTAAGTATGATGTAGGGCCAATCCTGAGGCCATGTATTGAAGGTGGTCATTACTAGTCAATGTGACTGTGATTTATTACAACAACTCCAAATCGGCACACATTCAGCCTTTTGCACTTCTTGTTCACTTCCCATTACAGCGAATACCACGTCTCAGACGTTGGCCTGTGTCTTCACTTTTGCTCTGAGCCCGTCGTCCTTTGGGCCAACTTCTGTGGGCTCTGCGGTGTACAGGGTCCGAGTCGCGCGGGGGGCTTGGCCCCCGTTCATAACTGCTTGCAGTTCTAGTTTATATTTTTTATTCATTATACCCTCACTTATACATGGCATGTTTCTCTCGTCAGTTGTCTCTCTGTTGTTCTCCTCTGTTGAGATGAATGAACATGAATTAATTAAATTGAAGTGTACTACCATCCAAACTTTCCATTAACATGAATTAATTAATTTAATTAAATTTAAGTTTATTGTCTCTCTTGTGATGTGACCATTTTTAGCCACTATAGGCATACTTTCTCTTTTAATGTGGCAGTGGATGAGCTGGTACTAATCACATTTGGTACAATTGATTATTTTTAGATTAATTCTTCAATTCCAAACACAGCCTATTACAACAACTTTTCACCATAATTCACTTTTATATAAAAAAACTCCAATTATGGCCACTTTGGCCAAATGTCATATTTTCCCACTTTTTAACCTTCGCAGTGTTTCTGTGGCGTTCTCCTTGTCTGTCTCTCCTCAATCCTCAAAGTGCGAGGTACAATCAAGTGTTTTACATCATTTTTTTTTTCAAAACAACCTGAGCTTTAAGAATATGCATGCTGTCTTGTCATATGAAAAATTGATATGACCAAACACAAAATTGATATGACCAAATATAGAGGGGAAAATAAAAAACGAAAAATTAATTTCACACGTACGGTAAACACACAGAAAATTATTATGAAGTTGTTTTTAAATGTTATATAGCTGTTCTTTAAGGTCTTGGGGATTAGGGGAAAAATAATCAAGGCTCCTTCATCTCAGGCCCATTTACTGGTCTCAACTTGTATAAAATGGTAATTTACACATTATTTATTAGGATTTATGCGAGATTTCCTGATAAATGGTATACTGTGTAGCCTGCAGTTTCATTTTACAGCTAGTACACACGTTTGTTTTCACTCTGGTCCAAATGCAGCACCACTGACAGAGCGTCATGTTTCCATGACGACCGACCGGAAAATGACGTGCGGTACGTCATGTTTACATGACTCTCGACTGTAAAAATTATTTTCTTAGTAAACTTTAACTAAATTTTAACAACAGAGACACACGTACATAGGTTATTTGTAACGCTGCTCATTAGGTATATAAACGGACCACTCTAGTTCGACTGTAGCCAAGCTCACGTAGCTAAGGGCGCTAACGGAGCTCACGAGTAAACGGCTGCTCAATAGACTTAGCAACTTACCCATGTTGGCCCTTTTTAGGAACATCTTGCCGATATCTTGGGCGAAATTGCCGCAGTTGTCTTTCGTTTTCTTTCTTTATCTTCTTTTTTACCCATTTTCTAGCTTTCTTATTATTATTATTCATCTTCTTTTTTTGTTTAGTTTATTGGCGGTGTGCAACCAACGGATATGGGCGCATTACCGCCACCCACTGGACTGGAGTGTGAACAGGAGCACAGCACAGGAGAAAGAGGGGAGGGGTGGGGGGGTTCGAACGAACCCTCCAATCCCCCTTGCCTACGGGCCAGCTGACGGACACACAAAGTCCACTGTTAGCTGCTCGACGCCATTAAATCTCTGCTCCTTCTCCCT
This sequence comes from Diplodus puntazzo, assembly GCA_963678695.2. NCBI lineage: Eukaryota > Metazoa > Chordata > Actinopteri > Spariformes > Sparidae > Diplodus > Diplodus puntazzo. Next base: position 595,383 of record OZ023161.1, read on the forward strand.
CGTCACTCACGCTCTGGTGAACCCGGAAGTGTAAAAACTCTTAAAGGTCATGAACTCTCACACGTTATAAGAATTACTTTTCAACTTCTTTTAAAACATTCAGAACCCATGAAATTATAGAAATACTTACACATTTTAATATCTTAGTTATCTCAAAATATTTCATGCAAATTTTAACTTCTTAACAACTGGCGTTTTATCTTTAACTTGTTCCCAGGAGAGTGAGAGAAAAAAAAAGAATAAATAATCTTTTTTACATAACATTGGCCATTGCTAATGACATACACAGTAATTAATCCAGCATACTTTCATTAAATAAATCAATCCAAGCTAAAATTGAAGGGTCTATAATTAGGCTATACTGAGCCTCATCTATTTATACCAGAGATTTTCTTAAAATGAAGTTAACGCCTTTTATAAAAAGGTCACCTGGGATAAAACTCCCCCTGCTACCCTTATTTGCATTTGTATAGCTCACAGCATTTTCATTTACATGTTAAAGCCTCCCCTAGAATCAGGGGGAGGGGGTCATGGGGACAATTCACTGGTTTCACTGACAATTCACTGACAATTCACTTCATTCAATTCCGACAATTCACGGCAGGGTGTTGCCTGCAAATTGCCGCATGCAGTCACAAACCTGAAATTCCACGTCAATCTACAGTGCCGCATACTGACGAAAATCCCACTTTCATGCAGTACAAGCTAACGTAAACATTGATGTTAGCTAATTTAACGTAGCCTACCATCGCTAGTTAGAACATATGGTATTTGTAGAGGCTGTAGCCGTTGCCAGCCATTCCTTGAAAAACGGAATCGTCCCGTATTTAGAAACAAAGTTACGCGTCCCATATTGAGCTTAAAAGGGACGCACTTTGTGAGAATCAAAATGGTCTTTAAAATGTCAATGGAATCAATGAATGACAGGGCGTTTCATATGAAAATATACGGTAATCTTATTGCCAGCCCTCTCCTGCTCTGTGACCAATAAGCTGACAGCACACTCACACACGAGAATAACAATGCAGAATCCGGCTCTTCTCATTGGTCGAGGTACTTCTGCTTGCAAGAAGATACCGGAAGACAAGAGACTGGGGAAACTGGGAAAACAATCCAGCATGCCTAATAACGACACAGATTCACAGGACACTGTAAACGGTATGCCTTCCACCACGAGCAGTAACGTTACTCCCCCGAGAAAAAAAAGAAAAGACTGCAAAAATACAGACTCGAACGGGAAAAAGAAAACGTGTCTGGATAGTGTAGATAATGTCTGCCGACGCACTTTTTCTGTAGCCCATGGTGAACTGTTTGATGTGAAACAGCATGCTTCTAGTGGTCAACACGTGAGGGACATCCAGGTGGACCCTTGACCAGTTTGTTGTCCACCAGGCAACACCGGAGGCAGATATGGTATGTAGAAAAATTAAGAATGTTTTTTAAGTCCAATAAATGTCAGTATTTTATGGCCCAAAAAAATGTTTAGTGTAATAAACTTCTTTATTTTTCAGGGAGTTGGCAACCCTACTGTAGCCTGATGTCGGTACGACTAGATATCATGTTAAGACGTGGAAACTATTTCGTGTTAAATTGCAGGAGAGTAAATAGTTTACACCAAATAACTCCTTTCCACACACACACATACACAGACACATCTCGTCTCTCTCTCCCTCAAAAGCCAATTGCTTGGTCTATTTAACAGGCCTGTCATTTTCCTCATGCATTATTTGGTAATTGTTGTTTAATAATGCAAAATTATTAAACAACAATTAAAAATATTCGATAGCTGTAGCCCTACTGAACAGCCCATAGGAGCGCCGTTTTACCAGTGGGTGGGCTGCAGAGACCATGCAGGAATCGCTTGTTTTCCTCATTTTGGGAGTTGGCAGGCTCAGGGAGGACCAGCTTATATATGTGGAGACCAGAGAAAACGTGGGACCTTTAATGTTGAATCTTTAGCTTTCTGAAGTGTTTGCTTTAGGAAAAGGCTAAAATAAAATGTATATATCACATGTGAATGCCATCAGACTGATTGACTGAAGTGACACCCGGGTTCGTTATTTGCATTATTTAACATCATATACAGGCCGGGTTGTATTGTTTTAATTGAGACAGTTTTGCCAATACTGTTTGCCTCTGCCCAGTTCACTGTTCACTGCTCTAGGCGGAATTTGTTATGGGACAGTGCAAACAGGACCCCAAAATCATACTTGAATAAAAGATATTGTGTAAAAATATTACTTTGGTAAGAGTGAAAGTCTCCTATATGAACAGAACTTGAGTAAAAGTGTTAAGTGTGAAAGTATCTTTTAAATAAATTAATTAAATGTAGTTAAACCTTTGATGCTTAAGTATGAAAGTAATTGTCTGGCAATAAATGTAATGACATATCAAAATTAACTATCGTTATCAGATCACATAATCAGCATTTTCCTGGTTTTCTGAATCATATGTCTTCAAAATCAGATTGCTGATGAAATACATTCATTAATATGCACTTTTTTGGCTGTGATGCAGCATGTAATCTTTCAAGTAGTAACTAAAGTCCACAAATAAATTCAGCAGAGTACAAAACTACAATATTTGCCTCCACAATGTAGTGGAGTGGAAGTACAATAATAAACAGAAAATGGAAATACACCATTAAAGTACATCAAACTTAAAAAACATCAAACGTAATTAAGTACAGTACTTGAGAAAAAGTGTTTAGTTACAGAATCAGAAATACTTTATTGATCCCTGAGGGGAAATTGCTTGCGTTACCGATGCTCCCATTTAAAGTCCCAGAAATAATAAATATAGCCGCAAGCAGCAATCCGCGGGTTCTAACCTCTTTCGCCCCAAACCGCTCACCCTGACCCTCATCCCCCGCAGTTGATGACATCGGCCGCCGTGCAAAACATACCCATGATAAGCCCCAGATTTCTCCAAATTGTTTTTTCAGCTACATGCTAATGGCATTTATAGCGCCCCCTATAGGTTGAGCTCAACATGCTTTGGTAGGCAGATTCCCAGTCCTGTTGTGAACCTACCCACCAGGTTTTGTGATGATAGGGCAAAGGATGTGGGAGTTACGGGCAATCATTTCTAAGCCCCACCCATTGTGAAAATACATTGGTCCGTGGCCACCATGTTTTTTGACCAATCTTGCTCATTTATAGTAGAAATGTGTCTTTTCATCCCCCAAAGCCGTATAGCCAATTTGGTGTTGATAGAGTCAATATTTCAAAAGTTCTATTCATTTTACTGTTTTTAACGTTATGCAAATTAGCAAAAAATCTGTAATAGCGGCTTTCGTTGTGCATGAGGCTTTTTTTGTAGAGGACTATCAGGAGGACGTATGTGAAAAATTTCAAGTCAATAGCACTTATGGCTTTGCAGGGAAAGCCTTTCAAAGTTTACACCCTATCTTATAGCGCCCACATCTGACGCAGTGTTAATTTTGACAGCAAATTCTGATTTAGTCTTAGTCTTTGAATAACACACCATTTAGTTTTAGTCATATTTTAGTCATCTGAAATCTTTTAGTCTTAGTCTAGTTTTAGTCGACTAAATATCATAAGAGTTTTAGTCTTAGTCTAGTCTTAAGCCTTTTAGTCTTAGTCTAGTTTTAGTGAGGGGTAAATCTCTCTCTCTGTCTCTCTCTCTCTCTCTCTCTCTCTCTCTCTCTCTCACAATTCATTTCAATTCAAATGGCTTTATTAGCATGAGGCAACACTACATATTGCGAAAGCAAGGGTTTGGAAATAAAAAATAACAATAAAGGAAAACTATATTTACAACAAATTACTTATAATCTATACTGTTGGTAATACTGTAACTATGATTGACTCAATCATAGTTACAATCAATTAATCTCAGTCAATTAGTAATTAATAACAATGAATCAATCAGTTTGTGTCAACTGAAAATGTCATGTCTCTCTCTCTCTTTCTCTGTAAATGTCGCTTCAATTTGGTAGTGTTTTTGCTCCACACGGTTTGCAGACGGTCTGGTTGTCATATGTGAGGTGTGCCCAGATATCAATTCTTCGTTTTGGTCCTGGACCAAGCTCTGACATTTCTGTTGTTCATGAGGCATGCCGTTGCCCTTGGACCGGGTGCACTGCAAACCGTTAACGCTAGCGTCTTGCTAACGAGCGAAGTCAGCTGAAATCCGCCAAAGCTGTGCAACTAAATATCATGTAAACAACCTAACTCTTGTGAAAGCGTCCACAAAACTGTGCTGCAATCTCGTCTTTGTTCTCCTTCTGTGTAAATGCTGCTGCCTGTTTAGGTTGCCGCGGCTGATTGGATCTCTTCTCCATTCGTCCCACCCTAACATTTTCGTCTCGTTTTTATTCGTTGACTAAAGTGTCAGTTATATTTCGTCACAGTCTCTGTCATCATATCTGACTTTTTATTTAGTTTTCATTTAGTTTTCGTCCGTGAAAAAGGTTCGTTGACGAATATTTTTCGTCATAGTCTTCGTCAACGAAATTAACACTGATCTGACGGATTGGGATCAAATTTTTGGAGCAGCATTTGGACGTCATTTATACTCATCGTACCAAGTTTCGTGTCTCTGGGTCCTTCCAGCTCGCCATTAATTAATAAAACGCAAACAATGATGGTTAATGACGAATAGGCCACACCCACTTTCACCTATCAACATGGCACTCAAGATATTAGTTAATACCCCTAGAGCATGCATACCAAATTTGGTGAAATTCCATCCAATGGTCTTTGAGATAAGCATGTGTAGCATTTATAGCGCCCCCTATAGGTTGAGCTCATGCTTTGGTAGGCAGATTCCCAGTACAGTTGTGAACCTACCCACCAAGTTCTATTCATTTTACTGTTTTTCACATTATGCAAATTAGCAAAAAGTCTAGATAGACGGAGCTTCATGGTCCAAGAGGCTTTTTTGTAGAGCACATGGAGCTGGACTTGTGTGTCAAATTTCAAGTCAATCAGGCTTACAATGTGAGGGGCGTGGCCTTCCCAAAAACGCATTTTCAAGCCTTAATTACAGCGCCACCATCTGGCTGACTGGGCTCAAATTTTAATAAAAGTTGATGCACATCATTTCCAATCATTGGGCCAAGTTTCAAGTTTCTGGCCCATTCCAGCTCACGGGAATTTGAGCTCAAGCGGCAGACAACAAATAAAAATAATAAACCGGCACAATTTTAGAAGGGTTCTACCCCTTCGGGGTGAGAACCCTAATGATAATAATAATAGTAGTGATAATAATAATAATAATAATAATAATAATAATAACAACTATTTATAAGCAAGAACAACAAAACAGACCAAAAATACAAGAAATGTACATTCTGCTAGAATACATACATATATACAGTGTAATAAATAAAGCTACAGTTGAAATATGGGTTATTGCACATTGTTTGTCTGAGTCACACTCTATTACTAACCATGCCCGAGACAGCAGACCGAGATAGCAGCAGAAAAGCATATTTGTTGGAACAAAAAGGCAATTTTGTAAAAAAAAATATTATAATGCATAAAGATGAGGAAAATATTGGACACATGCAATTGAGGTAAATGACCTCTCAAGGTCTCCAGAGGTCAGATACAAATTGCCTTCACATCTGAAATTAAACCTTGGGGTATGAAGAAAATATGCTGAAACTTTCATGCATTAGTCACATAATGCCCCACTAAAAAGAAGAAATAATATAATGAGAAGTGAGAAGAAGAGACAAGACATGACACAGAGAAGAGAAAGAGAAATAAAGAAATAAGAAAAGGATAGATGCAATAGCTAGCAATTATGCCTGACAGAAGAGAACAAACACTGTACACTGAAAGGAGAAAACATGATAGGAGAAATGAAGAGAGATGAGGCATGATAAAGGAAAGAGAAAAACATAAACAGAATGGCTCACTAACTCGACTGGTTTACATGGCTGACATTCCTGCTCACATACATACTTTGTCCCAATCTCATCTTTCAGTCATGTGTGCCCAGAGGAAATAAAAGGAAAACAGAGGGGTTGAGTTAGGAGGCAGGTTTGAATTAATTAAGCCTGTGTTTAGCTGGTTTCCTAGTTGTGGCTGCAGTTTAGTAGAGTCTGTACCTCTCTGTGTCATGACACATACATCAGTTATAGACCTACTTAATGGTTCTAGTAGTTGGCATGGTATTTGGGTTTGAATTGTGTTCATGAGAGTAGTGAAAATTCTATTTCTAATTTTCTTTTTAGTGCCTTAATGGTTAACATGGAAAACATGGTCCTATCATTAAATGGGCCAAAATCTTATTTCACTGGAAAAAGAATGAGCTATTTGCCCCTACTGATCCCCCTATTCCCCTAATACCCTGCGTGCATTGTGCATGTATCCCATCACCTTTAAAGAGACACTCTACCAGTTTTACATGCCAAATATATGAAAAAATGAACTTGATATCTAAATGAATTGTCTAAGTTGTATCAAGCATATCACAAACAAGCAGAATCACTCCTTCAGCTTCCTTTGGATTTCAGCTATTTTCAGAGAAATGTTGAAGCATCACAGTGAAGCACAAGTGACTTAGTGCTGTAACTGAATTGTCACTGTCATTTCTTATGTTGCATACACGTACACTACGCACACACTACGTCACACAGACAGTTTAAGCAAAGTTCTTGTTGGCTGGCATCACACTGTCAATCCATGCCCGCCCTTTTCCAACTATCCTTAAATTCCTACATTCTACCATCACTGGGAGAAGAGGAGGAGTAGGAGGGGTGATTGTAAGATGGTGGCTAAGGCATAAGCGTGTGGAACGAGAGAAAAAAAGAGGAGATGCAGGAGAGGAAGAGTATCAAGGTAAAGAGTAGAGAGGGAGAAGAGGTGAGGACAATGGAGAGAGAAGCGTGAAAGAGGTGTTCAACCGAATACCCTGCCCTGAAAGAACCGTAGACAGTTCACAATTTGTAAAAAAAAAAATTGTAAAAAATGTACTTTTTTCATTTTCTGCTCTCTCCTCTTTGGAATGCATCCTTATCTGGAAGGCTTACATGTTGTAGTACATTACAGCCACTTGCATAATCATGAAGGACTCCTGCCATAGAATACATTCACACTCACGTGTGCACACAGGCCCCAGTACAGGCTGGTACTGAAATGATTAGGTCGGGTTACTGCAGGGTATATATCTGGTGGAGGAAGAAAAAAGGGGAAAACAAATTATAACATTTTTTAGCAATTTGCATGAATCACCTTTCTATTGGCCATATGTCAGCAAATTAAAAATGAGTCCACTAACATAAACTAATGACCAATTTTGAAATCGGTTTGCTCCATACACATGGAGAATCTTCAGTTATTCTTCTCTCTCATTTTAAACATGTAAACACTACAAGACCTTTGTTTGAAATTATGGGGGTGGACCTGAAGAGTGTGCGAGCAGTTCAGAAGATTTAGAACTGGATCTGTAAACCTCTCAAATTACCAGTTAATCTGTGCCAAACATTGGTACCAACCAAGATTTCTCCCCCAGTTGTCTGGGACGGGCAAATTAGATAAAATTGCCCTATGGCGTTATGTGGACACGCCATAATGCAGACATAACCCTAACCCTTACCCTAACCCTTACCCACCTCTAAGGGGAGGTGCCAAGGAGGCATCCTAACAAGATGCCCGAACCACCTAAGATGTCTCCTTTAGCAGCAGCGTATCTACTCCAATCCCCCAGCAGATGTATGAACTCCTCATCCTATCTCTAAGGCTGAGTCCTGACACCCTTCGGAAGAGATCATTTCGGATGCTTGTACCCACAATCTCGCCCTTTCGGTCACTATCCACAGCTCATGGCCATAGATGGACCGGAAAATCCTGTAGTACTGCTGACACCTCACCACTCCACCTGTCCATCTCAAGCTCTATTTTCCCATCACTTGTGAAAACATGAGCCCGATATACTTAAACTCCTTTGCTATCCTCCTTTTGCTATCCACCATTTTCCAGCAGAGAACCATGGCCTCAGACATAGCGGAGCTGCCCCTCATCCCAACCTCTTTACACTCTTACATGCAAACTGTCCCAGTGCCTGCTGGAAATCAGGGCGGAAGAAGCCAGCAAAACCACATCATCTGTAAAGAGCAGCGATGCAAAATGAGGTTCCTGAAATGGACACTTTCATTCCCATGGCCACGTCTTGAGATCCTAATCACAGGATCGGAGACAAAGGACAACCCAGGTGGAGTCCAACACACACTGAAAATGTACTTCATTTAGTACAGAATATACAGACACAGCTATCACTTTGGTCATACAGGGACCGGATAGCCCACAGCAGAGGGCCTGGCACCCCATACTCCTGCAGTACCCCTCACAGTACTCCCTATTGGAACCAGTCATTTGCCTTCTCTGAGTCTACAATTGGTTGGGCTAACTCACATGAACACTGATATTGAGAGGGGATCCAGTCTTAAAGCTCCTGAACTGCTCCAGACTCATTGGGTCCACCCCGATAAATATCAAAGGTGTTTGACCTCTCCCTTGTCCAACCGGTGGTGTATCTTCACTACTCATATCTAGCATTAACTGTGCAAGTTCAAGAGCAAGCAGGTAGGTCCACGCTATTAAATCATGTAGGAACACCAGTGGTGTAAGTATCAGCGGTGCAACCGGTGCAGCTGCACCGAGGCCCAGACGCCGTCAGGGGTCCATGAAGGAAGAAAAAAGAAAAAAAAAACAGCTGTCCAGAATTGCCACAGGCCCCTGTTTTTGTGAATGAAATAGCTGGGGGCAGGTTGGTACGGTAACGCTGAGTGGCTGGTATAGAAGGAGGAAATGATAATTTGTCCAATCACCTTGATGCCTGTCAGTCATGTTGAGTCATTGGTGCTGCTAGCCCTGGCCAGGCCAGCCCCTGCAGCAAACATCAGTGTAATTCTTTTACTCTTAGCAGCCTGTGCCGCTAGAGCTTTTCTTTTGTTTTCCCTTAATTTCTCGGCACCGCCTTTGTGCTTTTTACTCGCATTCTACATTTTTGTTACTCTGATTTTCGTGCGCTGGTGTGTTGTTGTTTCTCTCTCTCTCTCTCTCTCTCTCCATCTCTCTCTCTCTCATCATCGACTGCTCATCATTAAAGGGGGTTGGATGAGGGGGGTCTAGAACATGCGTTGGTGTGGGTGGGACTCCTGGGCCTCTGTGGCCTCTCATAGGGCCATTGGGCCAGGTATTCTTTAGAAAGTCAAGCCACTGGGCCAATCGTCATCTCTCTGCTGTGTCTGCAGCTGAGCACTGTGGGCTGCCGAGCCGATGCATGTCTCTCTCCCCGGGCCGGGAGAGCTATCATACTTACCAAGGCAAGGCAATGCAAAAAAATAAATAGATAAATAATTAAATAAATAAAAACGGCCGTCCATCGGCCCATTATTGATTGGCCCACTGGGAAAAATCCCGGTACTCCCGATGGCCAGTCCACCCTTGCAATAGCAGTTCTCTCGAGTGGCCGTGCATGTGTGTCCAAGCGCACGCGCATGCAGTGCGCACTAACGCACTGCATGCACTAACGCTTGTGTTTAGGGTGGGGGTGGGGGGCACAAAAAAAAAAATTGCACCAGGGCCTATCACCAAGATGTTACGCTACTGAGGAACACCCTTGATGCAGTATAACTCACCACTATGACTGTGACCTGCATAAAAACTCAAACTGATTATTGTCAAATCTGGGCATTGTTAGCTTCACACAGGTAGATTTTATGGCAGGGTTGTTGGTAGTTTTGTGAAGGCAGGCTATTGTAATTACATTGTTTTTTATGTATCTGATTTTCTGGAACTGGTCTTTGGATACTGCTGCAGGAAAGGAAAGGAATGACCTTACAGAAACGCCAGAAACTGTGGAGAACAACAATAATGGTGATCCAGATGTCAAGGGCCAAGAGGCAAAGCATGGTGAACCATGTTCAGGACATCCAGGAACATGGCACACTGTGTTGTTGTGCTGGCTGGTCCTTGGTTTATTTGTATGAATATGAGTAAAGAAAAAACAAATCACATTTACTGTACATTCTAGAGGAATTGTGATTTATTCAAAATGTTATGTATCTTAAAAAGACTCACCATGGTGTTTCTGTTCTGTATATACTTGATTAGTAATTCAGTGAGATGAGACATTTTGTTTGTTGTGTTTTTGAGACTGTCATGCACAAGTGCATAACTGTACATGTGGTGGACCCCAGAAAGAATACCTAATGCTTATGCCGGTGCTAACTGGGATCCTTAAAAAGAAAGAAAGGAAGACATACTGCTATGGTAAATTTCCCAGATAGTCTCAGGAGTTACTTGCATTGTTCTTTTACAAAGGAGATGCAACACACCAATTTGTACTGAAGTAGATCATGGGTATCTATATTGAAAAACTAGGTTTTGAAAATGTTTTAAATTATTCAGCTCCATCATTCAATAATATTTTTTATCTGCTGTTTCAGCCCAACAGCTATTTTTAAGATAAAAAGTAAAAACACAGGATGTATAAAAATATTGTTTTGTTTTTAAATGTCAGTTACACATCAGTTTTTATATTTTTATGGGTAAATATCAATACTCCTGCCAGTGTTAGATGACCAATAGTAGTTTTGTTATGGCATGATAGAGCATAGGATATAATTAACTCATGTTTATAGATATTAGAGGTATCAATCTTCACTGGCCTCACGATTCAATTACAATACACATTCACTGCACCTAGATGCTCTTTTTGTATCAATTAATACAAGCAGTCAGATCAATTGGAGCTCCCTTTTTATTTAGAAAGTCCTTTCAGAATTCAGACTATAACAGTCTACAATATGAAAAACTACATCTTTTCGATATTTCTACATAATCTTCAACATGGGCATCACTATGCATTTTATAATCAAGAAAATGTCATATCTCTAATTAATATTCCTTGGCACTTCAGGTTCTCCAATAGGTCACCTCATAGAGTGCAAGTTCTGATATAATTTCAGAGTACCACACCAACATATATTTAGATGCAATCTCTGTATAACAAAATCCTCCTTTTAAATGTGTTCATTAATTTGAGCGTTTAGACAAATAAAATAAAAGAATAATAAAATGAATGGTACAAGTATAGTATGCTAGCATTTTCAACAATTAGTTTCGGCTAGCAAGTGACAATGGAAATTCCTCACGAAGACGTCATGTACCTCTGACATAAGGAAAATGGAAAAGGTAAAAGTGGGAGGACATCCTTTAGTTGTCTTTCCTCATACTAACTGAGTCATGTCAGGTGCCTAAAGATTTTGTGCAATTATAATATCACAAAGGTGTATCTTACTCCTTACACATATTGCAACAGTATAACTGACTTTATTACATAAAGATTCTTAGATAAGGAATGTCTGACCATAATTTATCAGGTTGTCATGAACACTCAGATTCATGCAAGGGCGCAAAATTACTATTTGGCTTGTCTATTTCAGGATCACAAGATTGCTATTGAAATACATTACATCTAAAGAATCTTTTTCAAAAAAGGAGCAGCTGGGATGTGTTACAAAGTACCCATACGTGCCAGTCTGGCATACAACAAGAAATTGTATGGTTGGCTAGGAGGGCCTGTTTGCGTAATGATGTTCAACTACTGCTGTGAGCAACATGTCAAAAACGTAACATAACATTAATATATTACTCTGAGCAGTAAAAGAGTAATATAATGTATTTCCAATAGGATTGCATTTATATTACAGTACAGTAATGCTTTAGCACCCGAACAACATCACGCCACGTCCAGCAGTGCGCCACAAGATAAAAATCGAAGACGAATCGTGTTGGCAAAATGTCAGCATGGCTGTTGAGTCTGACTCTACATTTTCTAAATCGGTTTATTTAGCAAGCAACAGCAGACACCAAGGGCGTATCCCTGTGCTTGTGTTCAGTTTTGCCTCTAAGTCGCCACTCATCAGAGAGTCCAGGGCCTCTGTTGTCCCTCAGTATCTTTTTATTTCCCTGTCACATCTGTGTATGTACATGATTATATTTACCCTCCATTTAGCAATCATATAAGAGAGAATCAACTTTACAGTAGGTTACAGTAGATTTCAGCAGCTTCACTGCTCATTGAGAAGCAAGAGTGAAGATGATTCCACTTTTTAATCGCAAATGTTTAAAACATTTGTTCCTCCAAAAGCTCTAGTCTCTGCCTACCTTTGTTTCCTACAGAACTCCAGCAGCTACATTAACACTCACAGGATCACTCGTTAAGTGGAAACATTGATGTTTGTCCCTCCGCTCTGGTCTGTCAGTACAATTAACCACACAGCTAATCATAATATTTTTTGTCTGATATTTGCATGAAAAATTCACCAAAATGCACCGACACCTCGCTGCGAGGTAGAAATCAGTGACTGGAATTAGCTGAGGTAAAGCCGAACAGCTTGCTGTCACTCAAAGTGGCCAACCCTTGATATAGGTGAAAGCCATAATATGATTCAAATGATGGAATTAGACAAAAATTTACCAACACATTTTTTGGGGCTCTTAAAGAGCATATTGCAGGTTAAATTCTTTACAAAATGCATATGTAATCTGGTCCAAAAATTACCTTTTGAAAAGTTGATTGAGGATTTAAAATGCTATTCAAGACGTTAGGGGAGATATTTAACCGAAAAGTGACAGTTTTGAGCAAAGCGCCAAAAAATGTGTTTTTTTTCAACATCGCGTCATATTACGTAACGAGAGGGAGTTATATGCTAGCAGCTGCCAGAGCTCAGTGTGGGAGTAGGTACGTTATCAGTCAGAGCGGTTGTGTTGTAGTGAGTCAGTGTATTGTCATTAGTTTTGGATTGCGTTAATTTACTATCAGCATGGTAAATTATTGCGTTTGTGGAGGTTGCACAAACTCCAGCCTGTCAGGACACCGAGTCCACCGGTTTCCTAACAGGAAAAAAAACGGTGCTATTTTCCGTGCCTGGGTCCGTTTTGTGCAGCTGAAGAGACGAGACTTCTCCTCTGCGTCAGCTACAAAAAACGCGGTCGTTTGTGGCGCTCACTTCAGACCGGAGGATTATCATCCAAGTGACCTGTTGGAGTTCAACGTGGGATGCCGAAGCAAGAACCAGGTGCGACTCACACCCGGCGCGGTGCCTTCGGTTCCCACAGCTTCATCCGGACCGCTGTCAGCAGCAGCTGCTGGTGCTGCCGCCGGCGGGAGACACGGTCACGGATCAGGCAGAGACTCAGCTCGGGGTAAACGCGAACTGTGCACTGTAAGTCTTGTTTCTAAGATTTGTTAACTACCTACTTACTCAACATAATGATTTAATTCATGAGAAGCAATGTGACTTGTATAGGTTGTTGCAGAGGAGTGCAGCTAGCTTTCAACTCCCAAGCTAATAAGCGGGCAATGGCAGCTAACGCTAGCTAACGTTAGCTAACGCTAGCTAACTTTAGCAACGTTTTTTTTTTTTTTTTTATAGAACTTGTCTAATGCAAAGACACTCGGTTTGCTAATATTATAACCGTCAGATTTAGTTAGCCCAGTGACCCTGTGTGCACACATCATAATTTATTTAATCTGTTATATTTTGAAGGATTTAGGAGACATTGGCAGTGATGAGGAGGGAGAGATGACAGCCATTTCTGCTGCTGCAGCAGCGCACGTGGACACAGAGCAAGAGGCTTTCCCTCCACCAGGTCCTCAGTCATCTGCACTTCACCGTGGCTCACAGTGCAACCTCAGACCTTTTCATCGTTCATCAGGTAGTGTAACATCACTCATATATAGAAGTAATTGTATATGCCATTTACGTACAATGTTTGAGGGGGGAAAAAAATCGAAAATCATTCTGGATAATGCAGGGTTAAGTGAACACATTCTGTGACAGAAGTGCTGGACAGGGGTATCTAGTAAACCAGCCACTGAATGTATGAACTTACACAATTATATAAAGGAGGACCTCTTTTTATTCTAGCTGTCCAGGCACAGCCCAAGATGGTCAGTGTGGGAACTCAGACAGAAAGCTCTGAGAAAAAAACATCTACTCCACTGCCCAGTCCTGTGCACAGCGATGATGAATCGTCCTCTGTTTTCATGGGAGCTGCTGGAGACATGTCATGGATCCCAGAGGAAGAAATGAGAAGTGACTCATCTGATGAGGAACTCTCAAATCCGCCTCTGCAGGACCCTCACCGTGACCTCAAGTAAGACTTCTTTTGATTTTAGATTATGTGTTTGACCAAATTGTGTCGTCAGTGCAAAATAATAGGTGATTATCTTTATTCAGGGCTGCTGACAAGTTCATTGTGTGCGAAAGCCAGCTGATGTCTCTCTTTAATAACTGCCCAGCCTGTTGTGGGGAAACTCAAGGAAACATTGAGACCCAGGAGGGAACTTATGTAAAAATAAAGCAGGTAAGACTTTTTTTGCGATTTCAAATGGAAAAATACGTTGTATCATAACTTGTATATCAATTTGTATGTCTAGGTCTGTTTATATACTTTTTTGTTAAGGCATAGATTGGTAATTTTCTGCCTTTCACAAATGTGTCTCAGGTCTGTGCTACATGTGGGTATCAGCGTTTCTGGCAGAACCAGCCCATGCTGCACCGAAATATGCCAGCCTGCAACCTGTTACTGAGTGGAGCCATCCACTTTTCTGGTTGCATGGCTACCCAGACAATCAGGATGCTGAAGCTGTTTGGGCTTCAGAGCATCAGCACCAGCACCTTCTTCCGCCATCAACGCCTTTACACAATCCCGACAATTGTGCAGGCGTGGCAGAATGAACAGGCAGGGATCATCAAAGACCTGAATGAGATGGGGGGTGGACTGATCCTGTCTGGTGACTGCAGGTAGCACACCTCTACTTCTATCAATATAGAAAGTGGTTGAAACAGATTGATATAATTTAATATATCAGATTGTGTGCTTACATGTCTGAATTTAACTGTTTTTGTAATTCATAGGTCAGACTCCCCTGGACATTGTGCCAAATACGGCACATACTCCTTGATTGAGGACAGAATCAACAAGGTGTTAGATCTTCAACTTGTCCAGGTAAGTTAACATTATCAGACACATGAACCACTTGTGTAGTGCAAGATAATGACATCGCTTAATGTTTTACACAGAGCTCAGAGGTCCCAAGTAGTAGCTGGTGTGAGCTAGAGGGTCTTAAGCGCAGCATAAAATTTCTTGATGAGCAACATATGCATTTGTCAGCCCTCATCACGGACAGAAATCGACAGGTAAAAATGAGAACAGAATGTACCAGTGCCCATTGAAAATCTTGTTGATGACTCTGTTTGAAGCTAAAATTAAATAAAAAATCTTTTTAATGTGTTGTATCCCCTGGTTTAGGTTGCTAAGTGGGTGCGGGAGGAGCTGTGCCCAAAAGGAACCCGCCATTTCTTTGACATTTGGCATATTGGCAAAAGTATGTATCTTGATGAACATAGTTTTGTTTGGGTTGTCTATAATCACATTTTTTTTGTTGGTTTGTTATTTGTTTTTTACATTTTGGGTTTCTGTTTTGAAACAGGTGTAGGGAAGGCTTTGGATGCTGCTTCAAAGGAGAGGGAGTGCGAAAATCTGAAGCTGTGGAGGCCAGCTGTTATAAACCATCTTTACTGGGCTGCTGCTTCCACTCCTGATGGAGATCCAGATGTGATGGAGGCCAAGTGGAAAAGCATGGTCAACCATGTTCAGGACATCCATGAACATGGCACACCTGCATTTCTCAGCTGTGCACATCCACCTCTGGAGGGAGAAGCAAGGAACAAGCAGTGGCTGGAACCAGGTACAACATATTGAATCTTCATTGTTCAATGTGCTTGCTTGTGATTTTAAGATTAAAAAAAATAATTAATAAACATATAGGTAATACAAATCACAGCTAATAATGATTATACAGTCTTGCCTCATCATCAGAACAAAATTTGTGTTTATGCAGGATCAACTGTAGCTGTAAAACTGGAACATGTAGCTACAAGAACAGCACTGGTAAAGGATGTTCGGCAGTTGTCCCCACAGCATCAGACTTTTTCACTGGAGGCCTTCCACTCCCTCATCCTGCACTTTGCACCAAAGCACACTGGCTTCTCCTTCCTTGGGATGTACAGCAGGTAAGTATGTGATTGTAAAAGAATGAGTACGGCTAAAACTATAGGTACAATTCATTGCAGGTATGATGTATTAGACTGCATGAGTTTTAGCTTGGTGTACCCTAGGGCTGCACGATATGAGGAAAATCTGCGATGTGCGATAACACTGTTAAATATTGCGATGACGATATAAGTTGCGATAAATAAACAAATATTGAAGTGTGCATATCAGCTTGATATTAAGCTTTTAGCCAAACTTACAAAATTTCTTGTCTCAAATGGAAAATGTAGGCCTATTTATAACTTTATAACCCTCCTTAGGCTTGTAGGCCTATTTAACATTATTAAGATGACATATAACACGTATATTTTTACTGTACCTAAGACAGAAATGGTACCCGGGAGAAAATTATGGAAAATAATGTGAAGTGCTTTCACTGTGTGCAACTTACATTCGCCATTCGCCGTGATATTAAACCTACAAACATCACGTCTGTTTTTTGTGGCAGCGCTGTAAATCCCGCTGCCGCAGTCCACGGTGCGCATGGTGCGTGTAAATAAAATGATTTTTCTCATTCATTGCGTTTCAGGCAGTCTTTTGCGATGTGTTCATCGCACATGTTCATATTGCGATAACGATGAAAATTCGATTTATTGTGCAGCCCTAGCACACTCTGTCAACGGTGAATGATTTATTCTATTTGAATACTTTGTTCTGTAACATTGCCCTCGGTCACTACACAAGAAAAATTAGGTCCTCAAATTTTCTACATGATGTTTTTACTTTTGGATTTATTCACACGTACAACTTGTGACTTTCTACTTTTCACTACAGACTTCTCTTGGCAGCTTTGCATTTCAACAGCAATGGCAGCAGAGAAGTTGCTCAAACCAGTGATGGTGAGGTGTGTTATGCGGTTCGCTACCCACGGTTTCGCCAAGGTGGCTGGGTAGTTCGCCCTGTCAAGGAAAAGCCATCATATGGTTAGCAGTTTCAGTCAGTTCCTAAATATAATTGTGTCAGTCCATAAAAAAGTGAATGTGATCTACATTTTTTTTATCCTTCCCCCAGCATATGCATCAGCCCTCATGGAATCTCTGAGAGTCGAATACTCCAGGTCACCACAGGCTCTACGAGAGCACAGCACAGTTCTGTCCTCCTCTGCACCTGCACCCCTTTCCAGATCCCTACAGAGAATCAACAAGGATGAGGCTGTTGGCGTGTACCTTGCACAGCATTCAAGATTCAATACAAAACGTTGATGCCCCCACAGAGGCTTGCATACTCAAAGTACACACACAATGTGACTTTCTATATATTTTTTATATATTTGGCACATCTGCATAGAAGTTGCAATTTTGTGTTGTACAGAATGTGCCTAATTTCAACTTTATTTATGAATACAATTTATGAAATTTATGTTTGTTAGCATTCTTAAACTGCTGCTGCATGCAGGGTTAACCATCAAATGCAGATCTGCTTGAGATGTACACACGAAAAATCAGACATTGCTTTTGAATTTTGTTTCAACAGTAGTATTAGTAGTGGTAGGCTCCAGCTTTGTCTCATCTGTTCGCAAACCTTCTGTGAGAATGTCCTTTGGTCTTTGCTGAAACTTTTTGAACCAAAACTGAAGCTTCTTTAAGTCACATCAGCTCTTTGTACACAGATGCAAAATGAAACATACAAGAACACTGTACCTACTGTGAAACATGGATCAGGCTCAGCTATGTTTTGGTTCTG
Organism: Diplodus puntazzo; assembly: GCA_963678695.2. NCBI lineage: Eukaryota > Metazoa > Chordata > Actinopteri > Spariformes > Sparidae > Diplodus > Diplodus puntazzo. Next base: position 613,172 of record OZ023161.1, read on the forward strand.
CTTTGATGCACCTGGTACACAGTGTCTTGAATCTGTGCAGGGTTCAATGAAATCTCAGGACTATCAAGTCATTCAGAAGCTAAATGTGTTGCCCAGTGTCACAAAGTCCAGTCTAGGTCACAGGTCAGGGGTCGTCCAACAGGGTAATGACCCAAAACACACAGCAGCTACAAACACCTGGGAATGGCTGCAAATCAAACACTGGACTGTTCTGAAGTAGCTTTTTCTATGAGCCCTGATCTAAATCCTGTTGAACATCTGTGGAAGGAGCTGGAACATGCAGTCGGGAGAAGGAGCAGTTTGCTCACGAGGAGTCTACAGGTGCAGAAGTCACCTGTAGACTCCTCAGAAGAGTTACAGAAATGACCTGACTGCAGTGATTGGCTCAAAAGGTTGTGCAACAAAATATAAAGTTCAGATTAGGTTAAGGGTACCATCATTTTTGTCCAGGTCAATTTCATTATTAATTTCCACAATTTTCTTTTAATGTATTGTTTGTCACCTTTGTCAGTTTCAAGTTATTTCAGTGACAATTGTAGGTTTCTCTTCAACAGGATCAGTTTTGTCCACATGTGGAAATGGTCTACAATTTCGAACACAATTTCAGAGAGACACTTGGTAATTGTGATTTGTTTTTTATTATTAATTTCCACCCAAATGAGGCCATTCAAACCCTTTATAATCTCCTCCTTCCTCTGGAAACTGCTTTCTAATGGCAGACACAACACAAGCAGGTAGAGGCTTTCTGATGTGCCTGCCCAGAATGCCATAGGCCCAGCGGACAATCTGCCTGTATGCAGTGTATCGGTATTGCCTGGGGATAGGGACAAAAAATTACTATGGCATCGAAAACTGTGACACAGGTAGTAATGATTTTTTATTTTTTGCATTTAATTGTTTGTTTATATATATATCTGTATAATTTTTAACATTTTAAATTCTGTGTTGAGCCATATGAACTTTTGTTCTGTTACACATTTTGTACTAAATGACAATACTGACATACATATAAGCCACTTGTACTTATATGTGTGTGTCTGTGTGTATATACTGTGTGAATTGTCAACATTTTCAGTGTTTGTAAATACTGCAAGGAAGATCATTCTCATTCTACTTCATACTTATTAAGTCATACAAAGTGATGGTGGTGTATTAGGGTGCATTATTTTGACTGGCACTCCTAATATTTTGCCGCTGTTGTGTGATTACTGAGTGAACACAATGTTAGAAACACCTTTCAGTATACTGCACCGTTTACCATTATTTATAAAACTATTGCGCACACACACACACACACACACACACACATAGTGTTAAGAAAACAGAATAAGTGAAACAACTCAGAGCAATAAATTATTTCTGCCCTAAACCTACTCGTGTCTGCTGGCCTGGAGAGGTCCATGCTCCTGTCTGTAGTGCATGTAGGCTACCTGCAGCACATAAGGATTAAGGCAGCACGCCTCAAACCCTGGGTGCTGTGTTAAGCACTGCGCTTCTATCCTGGGGGTGACGGTGTCCACTAAGGCCCAGTAGGCATCTACCTCCCTGCAGCACATACTCTCCTCGGCTGTGGACATGGAGTCGCATTTCCCACACAAGCACCTATCAAATAAAAGGTGTGTCAGGACGGTGTTTATCTCGCCTTTTTCTCAGTCTTTATCGCGGACGGTAAGTTAAAGCGCTACTAACGAGTATGAGACAGGACGTAAACAAGCTCTTTAGTTTCTGGTATTGGTACTGTAAGTGTCAATACTCAGGGCTGTATTAGATAACCAATGCTAGTTTTTATTGGCTGATACATGATCGTACGATATTGTTACATGAGCACAGCATTCATATCCGTAGCTAATGCGTATAAGCTAACACCGGTCTCTCACCAAGACACCTGCCCTACTCTCCACTGATTTTCCTGGCACCACAGCTCTATCTCTCGCCTCTGGCCATTAATTCGTCCCCTGATCTCTCTCTGCTCTCTGTGTTGCACAACGGGCTCGTAGTTATACGGCTGGGGTCCGTCGTATGTGTAATTGTACACATTTAAAGTTTCCTCGGGGTCAGAGCCGGCACCAGAATCCATTGTTTTGCTATTGTTCAAATCGACCGCTCTCCCTCTGCCTACGTCACTTCCGGTCAAGCGTTTTCAAATGCGGAAGTAACATTTTATCACAAAAACGGCCACCAAAGCCTAAATACGGCATGTAAAAATATATTTTTAATAAAAAAAATTTCCTACATTATTTTTCTAAACATTGATGTAAGGGGGGGTCTAACCTGCAATATGCTCTTTAAGGTGATTCACTCAATTTTGGGGGGAGACTCAAGTGGCCATTCTAGGAACTGCACTTTTTGGCACTTCCACATTGGCTTCATTTTTCTTCCCCAGGGTTTGCTGCTGGATTAGGCTACACAGCATCGCCACTGGATTTGTAATCCACTTTCAAATGAAAGTTAGAAGTAACATGAGAAACATTTCTGAAGTAATTTACCCAGCACTGCTAGTGTATGCACTGACACTGTTAATTTGTACTGTATTTTGTACCCTAAATGGGTGGGTTCCTGCTGGAAGCAGTATTAGCAGTAGCAATGGAGATGTGATATTAAGCTAGCTCGGTTAGTGGGTAGGTAGCAGCATAGTATTTAGGCTACTAATGCAAATAGCACAACAGTGGGGGACCACAACACTACCACAGTAGTGTGGGGATAGTAGGGTGAAATGTTAAGTATGTAGTAATCCTCGTTTATGGGTTATGTTAAGCGTCACGTCACGCCCCTCGTAGTGTTCTCCAGTCTCGTCAGATTGGAGGAGGAGAAGCAGGACGAGTTACACTCGCAGCTCAAGTCTCATACTGGAATTACCGGACTCCACCTGCCGCAAGCGCTTTTTTGCCAGTGTCGTAAGAGAATGATGACAGTGTGAGCTGACACAGGACGGCACGGGAAACACACACAGGAGTGAGACCGACTGTCGTGAAAAACAGAGAATAACAGGCAGTTGAAAGGACGGCTTTGTTTTGAGTCATTTTTCTCTCTCTCGGTGCAGAGGAGGAAAACAACAACCATAATTCCGGTGGATGGTTTTATCCGCAGTGCCTCAGCCAGCCAGCCAACCGGGGAGCAGAATGTCAAGACAGCAGCAGCAGCGGACGCCGTTAAAACACACCGACAACGTGGTGGAGGTGAAAAGCAAAGTGAGTAGTAGACTAAACGGGATGTTAAGCTTTTCAGTGATAAAGAGAAAGGGGGAGTCTGGTTGATTCTGTCGTTCCGCCGGTGCACTGACAACATCGACCTTGTGAAGTCGCTGAGACATGTCTCTCTCTCTTTCGCTGTCTAACGTTAACCTACAAGGATATCGTTTTACCGTTCGGCATTCGTAACATATTCTGTGTAAATGACAGGCGAGCGGGGTTCGACGACTGAACACTACAAACAGGCTGCCAGAGCCGAACCTGCTGTCACAGCGCCGTTTCGTTCCGCACTGATTCCGTTATTATACCCCTCTGTGTCAAAACACCGATTATGCTCCTCAGCCTCTTCGTCTCTTCCTCTTTCTGCTATGTTTCATTGTCACTCGCTCTATCTCTTCAGTTTCATTCAATTAGAAGACTTGTCCCGTTAGACTGTGTTCCTGTAATACTGTAACAGTACAGTATTAGGCTACTGTTAGTATCGTAGCCAATTGTTGTTGACATTACACTAGGCTACATAGTGTCTTAACAGACTATTTACTATGCAAGTGAATGTACGTAGTTAATGTGCTTATCCTACATGGATGACGGAATGGTAGGTTTACTTAATTGAGTGCTACTATTTTGGGAGGCGGCTCAATTTTTCACTAGTGGAGGAAATAGGTGTTGACTGCTGTAACTTCATAAAGCTTTTGAGTTACATTCATTACATCTAAAACGTGGATAAGTTGTTTGATTGTGATAACAATTTTTACATGATAATATACAATATTAAATTGCCATAGGCAAAGTATTGCCAGTATGTGTAATGTTTATTTTAACCTTCTCTCAGGTAGTAGCTGGCGTCTAAATCAGACTGGACAAAGGCATCGAGGCCATGTTTTCTTGATTATTACATCCCCCTTGTAAATCCTTAACAACACTATGTAGGGTGTTTTGAGTATGACACTAATAAACTGTGCTTATTACAGAATACTAATGCAATAATCCAGTAACACTGTGGAAGGACGCATTATTTCCAATAAATAGGCCCACATGAACTTTTCAGCAAACATTCCAATTACTTTTCCACTTCTGTTTCTGAGCAAGGAGAGATTGTAGTGTTAGACCTTCACTGTCCTGCAGAATATTTGCTAGAGCTGGACAAAAAAATTGAAGTGGATCTTAGATAACAAATACATTAAATTTGGCCTCCAAGAGACAACCTGCAATTACTTCCTGCCAACTATGGCCAAAACTGACAAATGTGATCACATCTGTACAATAGTACAAGTGGCTACTACTATATGGCTAGTATGGCTACCAGTTTTTGTTCTCCTTCGAAAGGGACACAGTTTAGTTATAAGTTAGATTTTAGGGCCTGTAACACAAGAACAGGGGTCGAAGGCAATACTTATTGCAGTGTAGTCAAATAATGAGAAAGCAATGACAGATAGAGGCTTATGTATTTCAACAGAAGAAAATCCTGTTTTAAACAACCTTCCAGGACATTTGATAAGTCCCACTCCCAATGCTGTGTGTTTGTGAAACACAGACAAGGGCCAATATATGGAATATATGAATATGGATCTTTTGGGGCCGATACTGATATTAGGCAGTAATAAATTCTGATAACCGATAAATCGGAAGATTACATTTTTAAATAGAAAAAATATATAAAAACATATAACTTATTTTTAACTCCTTAAATATAATTCAGACACTTGTGAAAAATTATATGAATTGTAGGCAGAACATTTTACAGTTTTAGAAAAATTTTGTCAAAAATGAGTGCAGGAACTTTTCTTTATTGTGGTGATAATGTATTTTGTGAGGCAAACAGCATTGAGCAAATCTATCACAACATTCTTTTGATAAGCCCCTTTTAGTATTTTTACTTTTCAACAATAGAGAACTTTCATGTACAAATATGCATTAGCTAAAAATAAAATAAAATAAAAAATAAAGTGGTACAAATGTATCACATTTGTTACCTGGGGCATTCTGAAACACAGACATGATGCATTTTTCTATAACTTATATTCTTACAAATGAATTCATTATTATTTTTATATTTAGGTAATGGTAGATGTATTCAGCATAATAAGTAAAGTTACTGGTAAACCATTAGATTGACCATTTGAAATGCACCACTCTGATAACCGTCTAAATGTTAATTCTATTCTATCATTCTGAACCATTTAGTCAATATGACCAGGAACACCTTCTTCTACTTAACGTTATCAACATATGTCATCTTTTGCAGTCTTTTTTTTAGGTGTGTAATAGTCACAAACTGGCAAGGGATGACCAATGCCTCTTCTCTTGGTTGCATGGGGACATCTAAACGTGACGTAAATTATTACAATATCAAGAGAGAACCAACAAACACCTGGTGCGCTGCTGCGAATTGTCCCCCCTCCCCTCGCGGGATATTTAATATATCTGTCTGAAGTAGCAGTCTGATATATTTAAAATGTAAGAATGACAGTCACAACAAGCACATCATGACACATGGACAAGTGGGTTTTTATTGAAGTGGGAAATTTACGGAGTAATATTTTAGTTCACAAACTAGTTATAAACTTACTATTGAGGCAAACTCTGTGGTCCCCACAGTAGGAGACAGTGAGGTGAGTGTGACTGAGAAACTCTCCTGGATGTGAATGAAGTCGGAGCGCGCTCTACTGGACAAATAGCGCAAGAACATCAGTTCTAAGAAAAATCAAGTCATATTCCCTGCACTTTATGAGGAAAAGTAAGTGTTAATATCGGTATTCTCAGATAGTTATGTGCTCAGATTATATAGCCAGCTAATCTGGGCGCAAAGTTAGAGGTTGTAGACTCTAAAAGACTCTCAATTAGTCATTGGTGTGTTTTGGGCATTACATAAATTAAACCAACCAGGGTGTTGGGGTTCAAACGAGCCAAACGTGCCTGTTGGAGGAGCAGTGCTGCTGCACGTCCCTGTGTGTGCAGATCTCAGTCTGTGGATAAGGCAGGATGGCGGGCAGGATGCAGATGTATGAAATACGTTTTTAAATGAGGAAAATATTAATGTCGTTACCTGCAGCGATCCTCCATCAGCAGAAGCAATATGTGCATCTCAACATTAGAATGCCAATTATTGCTCTGTGTTCTTCTATACATCAAAGGGTCACACACAGTTCAGGTTCATACAGTAAAATAGTTTTGAGTGAAAGGAGCTGTCCTCCTGATAAATTCTGAGATCCCGTCTAAAAATGTTGATTACAAAAGCTACAAGTTTATTTTGATTTCACTGCAGTGTTTCCTCTTAAGCTTTTAGTTATGATACTTAAATATACAGCAATATTTGCTGCAGTGATATTACTGCATACAACATTTAACATACCTGAAAGCAAACTTTATGAAATCAGAGTGTACGCGTGTTGTCAACCCGCCTCTGTAGGCACATCTTACTGTCTGAATAATGTGCTCTTTAGATAGCAGTAAACCCACCGCGTGTCACAATTTTGAGACAAGGTCATGATCCAAACGCACAAACACAAGGGGGACAGGATAAGGAAATAAAGATAAGCTTTTAAAGCAAAGCTAAACAAAAAAAGCTTTGTTTGAACAAATGCCTGTACATGTGGACAGGGCATTTATTTAACTGTTCACAAAAACAAATAGCTCAACTGGCTTTTAGACATATATAGGGCCCTATAAAATCTGTTTTATTTTTTCCCAAATTCCGTTTTATTTTTTCCCAAATTCCGTTTTTTCCGTTTTAATTTTTGGGAAATCCGTTTTTTTACCTTTTACTCTTATTATACTACCAAAAAAGGTGTGTTTTTAATGGACTAAAATGTACACTAAATAAATAGAAATTACCTTCAATTAATTGAGGTGACAAACATATTTCCTCAATACTGTACCGTACAGTACAGTAAAGTGCTTTAAAACAATTTGACTTCATCATGTCTTCATACAGTTGTATATTTTGTGTTTTTATGGGTTTCATTTGGGTTTCATTGAATAAAAACATGAGCAGCTCTCAGGCAGATCCAGGACATGTTTGCATACCAAAATTGTTCTGAAAATTTAAGTTGTAAATATTAAAAAAATTAGCAAAGATGACCATCAAAATGAGAAATTATACTCGTAACGTTATGTCAACTTAGCATACTAACCAGCTAGCAGTGAAAACACCAACCCTCCCCCTGTTCTCTGGGCTCCCAGCCCAGGCAGTCAGCTAACAGGGCTGTGGCTAACGGGGCAAACTAGCTAACAGCAGCTACTGTTAGCAGCAGTTATCAGTCACTGCTATTATATACCGACAATATGAATCTGACAGGTGGCTAACTCTCACGCATTACACCTTTAATTATGATTTCTCAGGTCTGCTTCTTTGCAAAACAACAGTTCACCTGACACATAAAAGTCGTTCGGGAACTGCTCAGCTACGTACTGAGGGGTAAATGTCAAGTTTCTCAGTTTTTTCGCCGACGAAGACGGAGCCGTGGGCAGCCGCTTCGCCATGCTTACAATGTTTTGACGGGGGAGCTAAATCTGTGGGGGCTGAGGGGGGCGGCGGCGACTCTTTGTGCCACCCAGATTTGCTTCCCTCCGTGCAGTTTTCCCCAGTCATACGTTCCTCTTCCACATGAAAACAGCATTTCAGTTAAATTATGTCAAATTCCGTGATATTCCGCATTAAAAAGTAGATTCCGTTTTAATCGGCCAATTCCGCGATTCCGTCCGCGATTCCATGGTCGTGGAAATCATAGGGCCATACATATAAGTGCCTGGTAGAGTGGGATGGATTGTCTGGGACCAGAGAAGTTTTAGTCTAACAGCACAGCCTATTCTTTCCACTGAACTCTTTCCAACTTTTACATTTCTCATGTAGATTGCTTGGGGCAAGCAAAGGTTATAGAAAATGTGTGTTTTTTTATACATATATATATTTATTTTATTTAACATTTTTTTCATAAAACACACAGTAGACAAGAAAACAAAAAACAACTAGAACTGCAAGCAGTTATGAATGGGGGCCAAGCCCCCCCCCTCCGCGCAACTCGGACCCCGCGCACCGCAGAGCCCACGGAAGTTGGCCCCAAAGGATGACGGGCTCGGGGCAAAAGTGAGGACACAGGCCAACGTCTGAGCCGTGGTATTCGCTGTAATGGTGGAAGTGCAAAAGGCTGAATGTGTGCCGATTTGGATTTGTTGTACTAAATCACGCCCACTTTGACCAATCGTTACTCAACTATATGGCTGGCCTCAGGAGTGACCCCACATCAGTACTGTTTCATTACATTTCTATTATTGCAACAAAAAATTAGAGTGACAAGGACAAATGCATTTATGTTGATCAGTGTGTGGGCCTACATTTTCTAAATGCACTGTTATCCATTTGTCTTACATATGTGAGAAGTGGACTAATGTTACAGAACCTGTGGAGCAGAAAGAAATTTTATGAGGAGCTACAGAGGTGACGTGTTAGCATGTTGGACGTAGCACAGTAACGTTGAGTTTTTAAAAAAAATATCACCTGTTTAAAAGGCAAAAATGCATTTACATCCGTTATAGTGCCGCCTACAGGCACATTTGCACCAAATTTGGCAAAGAGCCTCTGGATGACTTCAGGAACAATTGACTTAAGTTTGATGTTGAAAGCATTTAGTTTGACCGAGATATGAAAGAATATGTGTTTTTTAGCTAGCAAAAAAGATTGTTTGGTTATAACTAGCAGATTTTTTGGAGTGCCAAAATTCTTTTGACAACTTTTCATCAGACACATCTGGAGATTCTATGTGCAAAGTTTCAGGCAGATGGCGCTTAAATTATAGGAGGAGTTCGAAAAAGTAGGTTTTTCATATGTGGCGATTTAGCGAAGGAAATGTGCAGCAGAAGTGGGCGTGTCCTACGTCAGAAGACCCAGCTCTATTCAGGGAACATATGGCTATAAGGTTTGCGAATGTGTTATTTAAAATGTGGTACAGGCAAAAACGCGATTGCATCCATTATAGCGCCACCTAGTGTAGTACATGTGCAATTTTTGGTATGGAAGAACTGTGTCCTATTCTACATGTACCATATACATTTCAAAGCTCTAGTTTGGCTGAAATTAATGTTTGTTGTTTATCTTGTAACAAGCCACGCCCACATTGACCAGTTATGACCACCTTCAAGATGTGGCCTCAGGATTGGCCCTACATCATACCGACCAAATTTCGTAAAAATCAGTGTAGCCATTCAATAGATATAAACTTCCCATATTTTTTAGTGCCCCCTAGAGGCCAAGATTCGCCAAATTCGGCTCATCCCTTCCCAGTCTCATGGCAACCAAGGATCTCAAATTTGGTGTCAATAGCATTTAGTTTGACCGAGATATCAAACAGTTTCCATTTTTATAGCTAGCTACAGAAAGTTGTTCGTTAATAATTTGCGCATTTTTTGACCGAGCAAAATTCTTTTGATAACTTTAGATCAGGTCCAGCTGAAAAGTGTACGTGCCAAATTTCACGCAGATCGGACAAAATCCCAAGGAAGAGTTTGAAAAAGTAAGTTTTCCAGTTTTTGCGATTTGGCAAAAAAACTTTCTAGGTGGAAGTTGGCCAATTGCAAAGTGATTTAGCTCCATTGAGGGAATCTGGGGATACAAGGTTTTTGAATGTGCGACATACGGTGTGGGAGTTAAAGGCAAAAACGCGTTGGCCTAGGTTATACCGCCCCTGCAGGCGGATGTATGTATTTTTTTGTGTCTGAGGTACGTGCAGGTGTCTGGACCAACCCTCCAAATTGCACCGCCCTACCGTGCACGGTTAAGCCTGCAGCACCACTTTTAGCGGGAGAAAAATAGTCTTTACAATTACAATAGGGTTCCTAGCCCCGCTGGTCCGAGGAAACGCGTCTGCTTTCCTCAGCCCCTGGGGCTTGGCCCCCTAACAATCAAGAAACACTAAAACAAAATACACCTGGGTAGGTGGCAGCCAGAGTATCAATCACAATGCAAAATCAGAGTTTAGTTCATATTAGGGATATAGCATAGCAGCAAGACATAAATCTCACAGTTAAGTCTCATTAAGCAATAACAAAAATGGTTTCCACACCTTCAGGAAGTAGTAACAAATCTGTTCCATTTTAGCAATGAAAGCATTTTGTTGAGGCACCCTCAACATGGAGACACTGGAGACTTCCAATTCAACAATATTAATTTCTTAGCCGCAACCATGCCTGTTCTAAGAATCTGCCTCTTATGGGAAGGAAGGGCCCTTTTACTGGCAGAGCAGCCAAAAATAGCCAAACATTCAGCCACAATTTGGCTGAATATTTATTTGACGATGTTTTGACAAGGCATACAGTTGAACACCTTGCTCCAGAAATGACTCAATACCGGACAGTACCAGAATAAATGTGATAGTGATCCCACTGCAGTGCCACATCTCTCACATAGGGAGGAAACTGATTAAAAAATCTTGTTAAGTTTGGTTTTCGATTAGTGAAGCCTGTGTAAGACTTTGAACAGGATCAATCTGTATCGGGAGCTAAACAAGCAACTCTGTATACTGGACAAACCCTCCTCCCACAGCTTGTCAGCCAAGGCCTCCCTGAGATGACCAGCCTCAACTGGCAGCGACAAAGTGGGAGATTAAATGTTTAGAGTCAGACTGAGAAAGAAGTAAATCATAAAAAAATGGACTCTTTGGTTTGCTTTGAATTCTGGGATACACTCCAGTACAAAGTGCCTGACTTGAAAGTGGCAATAAAAGTGTTGTTGGGGAAGGCGGTATTTGGATTGGAGCTGTTGAAATTTTATCCCGTGGATACCTAGGTGACCCCTGATTCCTATTGCGAGAGGTTCCAACGCAATATCAGACATCAGGGGAGAAAGGGGTCTGGATTGGTCAGAATGGAAGACACTGAATTTGAATAAATTATTTCAACCTACTCTATGAAGTTCATCCCAAACCCAAATCGTTTCAGTGCCTCTAATATGTATGTCCACTCGATCTGATCAAATGCCTTCTGGGCATCAAGAGATAGTTTAATGACTGTCCAATTCAGTCACTTGGCAGGTGTGAGGCGGATTCTTGACACGTTTCCATCGAACAGAAATGAGAGTTTGTCTTAGGCTTCTTTGTTGCCGTTTATTGAAAGTTGCACATGAATACTGGTAGCCTACTTACATTTTAGGACTTTGAGGTATATGGTGATATTTCTTGTCTGATGGCTTAACGGTAGAAATCGTGTGCTCCCTTCACCTACCACCCAAAACTAACCTAAAATGATCTATACACCTGGTGCCCATCTGCAATCAGTGACACCAACAAGTGGTCAAAACAAACACACACACACAAATGGCTCCTACAGATAGGATGGCAGCTTGTGTGTCCTTGTCATGGGCCGAATATAATGTATTCAAAATCAGACGAACATTACTAAATCATTATCTACCTGGTATAAATCCAGTCTGATCAGGATGTACCTGTGTTCAGATATGCTTACCCAGTTTTGTGGCCAAGACTTTAGTTATAACCTTCTGATCATAGTTCAGAAGAGCAATTGGTCTGTAACTTGCACGGCCGACCCTTCAAGGTACAGACTGATGTCTCCCTTCTTTAGGAGCAAACAAATATTAGCTTCATCGAGTGAGCTTGGGAGCATCTTATTTTTCACTGAATCATAGGCTAGGAGAGCTGCCGCTAATATCATTAGCATTAGGTGGAGCTGGTTGGCTCAACTCACTGTTTTTAGGTTTCTTATTAGGCATGTCGTCGCGAAAAGTCAGCTCACCAGACCCCACTGTGTTAGAGAAGTTTCCGACGCAGGTGAATTGTAATGTGAGACTATAAAGATATTAAATGTAAAAACCAGCATGGAGGAGAATCTGGAAGCACGACTCCATGCACTGCTCACTAGCGACCCAAAATCAAAAATGTTTTTAATTGAAATTGTGGATTTTCTTTTACTGGCCCAAGCCACCTGATGCACTACTTTATATTCAAGCATCAGTTTGAAACATGGTAAACTGCAGACTCTTATTTTGCTACTCTGTGCATTCATGAGAGGATATTGAGGGGTGTGCCAATTCCTTAAATGTATATAGAGGAGAGAGGAGGCTTGCCAGAAGAGCTATGAGGATGCACAGGTATAGTGCAGCTATAGCTTAGGAGGTAGAGCAGGTCATCCATTTTAAACCGCCTAGAACATCACTGGTGAAGTGAGATGTCTGCACAGAGCCCAAAGGATACTAAAAGACACCCACCCAGCCACAGTTGGTTTACCCTGCTGTCATCTTGCAAAAGATGCAGAAGTATCCACTGCCATACCACCAGACTACAGAGCAGCTTGATTCTCCAGGCTGTGAGACTCCTGGACTCATTCTCAACAACAAGACAAACCACCATAAAATACATATAGCATGACGCAAGGATTCTAACATTTTTAAAAAACATTTTTCACTTTTGAAAAAAGAAAAAAAAAAAAAGGACAAATAAATGAACCTTGTCCCTTTGAGGACGGAAGTAGTAGGAGTACTGCAGCATTGACATTCTGGCCTGAAAAATTATGATTATAAATAAAGGGATTATATTCAGGGGCGCCGCCAGGGGGGGAAAGGTTAGGACGATTCCAAGGGCCCGGCACTGACAGGGGGCCCTTTGAGACATGGGCAACCTATACAAGGGCCCAACTAGATTTTTTTTCATGGGGCCCAAAATCCCTGGCGGCGCCCCTGATTATATTAAACTGTTTTTTATTGTCATGCATAACAAAATGTAAATCACTTAACTTCTCCTGAGTCAAGAAGCTTGGTGATTTAGAAGAGTGAGGGTACAACACGCCACTTCTTTCCTGCTCTATCTCTGTGTTGTCTGCCATCAGTCAGCCACAGATAATGTGGTAGCCCCACATGAAGGTCGCTGTAATTACTATTTTAGAGGTTTTATTTGTGTGAGGTTAGTGGTTGAGGATCATTTTTAGGCCATCTATTTTGAGTTTTCTTTTGATTAAAGTAGCTTCTTTGGCACATCCATAACAGAAACAGTACTGTCAAAAGATTGCGGTAATACTGGGTGTTAATTGTCATTGTTTCTTAGCTCCACACAAACACATTTACACCCACACATATATGTACTGACCTCTTTGCCCCTTTAAACCCATTTCAGCTAGCTGTCGCTCTTTGTTGCCATGTTTGGATGACATGTTATGTATATTTGTTTATATATTTATTTGTTCATTTATTTATTTTCATATATTGTCTAGTCTAGTATGGTTGAGGTTGCTCCTGGAGATAGAGACATTTGTAAGTACACATGTGAATGCGTATACGCGCAATGCGGTTTTCTTTCCAAGCTGCGGTTCATAAATACTGCTGCCTGTGGGCATTTACCAAACGTAGAAAATAACTGGAGTTGTATTTCAGTTTCATGTTTTTCACGCAGAGAATCACAAAGCAGTGCTGGAACAGGTTGTTAAATAAAACAGACAGAAAGATATTGGCTATGTACTACCCAGATAAATTAACAAAACAGACAAACAGACTTGTAAAATATTGACTACAAGCTAGCCCATGGGGGCTGCAACAGCGTGATAATATTACAGGTCTTCAGTGCTATTGTAAGAGGTGAAAAACATTTTTGGATCAATATGAGACTATGGTGCAGCAAATTAGACTATGGTGGGCTGCCAGAAACTAATTTATGGGAAACACTGAATAGAGTTTTTCTCCAGTGTCAGTGTGTTGAATTACACGTTGATCTTCTCCCATCCTAAACTGGGAAATAGTAGCCTAATTGGGAAACACAACTTCATGTCTTTGTTCATTATCTTCTTCAGTTTGAGGCAGAATATCGTCGCTTTGCTTTAAAGAGGAATGGTCCGGGTGGCTTTCGGGAGTTCTACCGCCTCCTCCAAACCATCCATCGCATCCCTGGTGTCGATGTACTGCTGGGATACGCTGATATCCATGGAGACCTCCTTCCAATCAACAATGATGACAACTTCCACAAAGCTGTCTCATCAGCCAATCCTCTGCTTCGCATTATCATCACCAAGAAAGGTAAGAGCAAGTTTCAGAAGAGGTTTCTGAAACAGTGTGAATCCCCGTTTCTCTTAACCACTCACTAGAACACATAGAACTGCTTGTAGTGAAGATAGACTCTTCTCTGTGGTTAGGGTTAGAGTTTTGCTTTACCTGTTGGTTGTCCTTCCTTGCTTTTAAGCATAAGGCTGAGCACAACAGCAGGGAAACTTCTTGTTCTACTTATCGAACATAGTTTATTCTTCATACACAACACCACCCGATGATCATCTGCCTTCTCTGATACTGTTTTCACGCACTTCTCCCTTTGGCTTTGCTGTGTTGTGAATTTCTTTTTCTGGGGCATGTCTACTTCACCAGATACTGCTCTCTAGGTAGGCAAAGAAAGATTCATAAGAGACACTATTAGAGCTTGAAAACCATTGACTTCATAGATTGCCAACAGAACATTGTCAGCTAAAGCTCCACTCACTTGCTTGTTCCAAACATTTGTCAATAAAACACAGTCTTTATTCAACAAGTGGAGTTTGCTCTTTATGTTGCTGTAGATGTTAACACATTCCATTATCCAGAGAACTTAAGAAGTAGGTTATCTGCTGACGTACATATGACGTGGTTGAAATTCTTATGAGAAAAGGTTACATTCATAAAGCTGAGGTTTGTCAACTTATTTCTCTTGTTTGGGTCTTGGCATGGCCCTCTAAAAACAGCAGATTGTTGGAGGCTCCTTTATTATTTTATTTATTGATGTATATTGTTTTGAGGACATGTTTATTTGTACTAGGCAGTGTAGAAGGACCAACCTATTTACATTTTAATATATTTTTATTATTGGGCAGACATAGCCTACTGTTAGAGTTCTCAACGGGTCGGGCCGGCCCGACAAACCCGACCAGACCTGCAGGTTCGGGCCGGGTTCGGGACGAAAGATTACGCAAATGAGCCTGGTCGGGCCTCGGGCTTCCTTTTTTATAAAACACATTTATTAAAACACATTTCTTGCAGGTTGTAAATTATATAGCCTGTTGTGAATCATTGCTGTTCACGTGTGGTGAAGAGTCTGGCTGCCTGCTTCATGGGGAGGGGCAGACGCACACCTGACGCCGCTGCGTGACGTATACTCGCACCTATAGCCTGGCTGGAGAAGATGGAATTGGCTAAAAGTAAACTTGCTACAGGCGAATTCACCCTTGCTTTTCGAGGAGTGGGGAAATCTTCTGTTTCTGTCTCTCTGAATATATTTTTCCACTGATCGAAGCGCGGTGTCTTCATTGCAGCAGGAGCGGGTGCTGCCGCTGACGGTGACGCAGCACCTGTCTCCTGGCTCGCGTCACCTTTCCGTCTCCTGTCTGATCATGATAACAAGTCTATGAGGAAAACAATGCAGGCAAGCGGGGGGTCGGGTTCGGGCCGGGTTAGGGCAGACCATTCATGCTGGTGTGTCGGGCTGCGTCGGGTTTGGGCTTAAAAACCCGCGGGCCGGGCCGGGTCTGGTTGTAATTTTCAGGCCCGTTGAGAACTCTACCTACTGTCAGTGCTGCATTGATTGTCCTAGCCAAAAAATTGACTTGTATGTCTTCCTTTGGGCTGGGCTCATTATCATGATATGAGACCTTATATGGTCTCAGATTTTGGATTTCATTGTATTGTGATATGGCATAAGTGTTGTCTATTCCTGGTTTAAAGGCTGCATTACAGTAAAATGATTTCACTTTCTGATCCGACCAGATTGTTTAATTGTTTGAATATATTTTTCCATTTAGTCATTTTATCCTTGTTACTGATGGGTACATCAAAAATCTCACTGTGTTCCTATTTTGTGATAGTATCAGTAGTTATCCTTACAATATTGTCACAGTATCAAAGTGTTTGGTCAGATCTTTTGTAGTGTTTCATGTTGTTACACAGTCCTAGCATTTGTAAATAGCTTTTGAGAAGATTTTAAAATAATGAGATATACATTGTGTCTCGCGATCTAACCTGAAAGTACTGCAATGCTTTTTTTAAGACCATATTGCTCAGCCCTAGTGCCTTCCTAGAAAGGGATTTTTGCTGATATGTAAGCATGTAAGATTTAAGGTTATATTGTAAACAGGTAATTACATGACAATGAATCTCAGATGATGTTGTGGAGTAATGTAACAAATAGTGTAACAAACAACTTTATATAGGGAGTAAATTGGTAATGCATAAATCTTTATAAAAAGTAACAAGTAGTTTTACTTTTTTTGAGTAACCAGCCCAATGCTATTCGAAACTAACAGAAGTACAAATGAGTTCTGCAGTGAATGAAGGATATTTCTGTTGACTGGCATTAAAAACAAACTTCCTCTGTCCATCCATTCATCGTTGATTAGTTCCTCCATCATGTATTATTTCACTGATTATTGTATACTATACTGCTGTCTCTCAGCACCTTCTCTTGCTGTGTGTCTCTCTGTCTTGCATAATTCATGATGGAATGATGTTAATATTCTGCTGAGTTGGCCGCTATTGTTGTTTGGAATCACAGACAGCTGTTAGTTTAATCAGATTAATTAAGTGGTCTGGAAGAGACAGGGAGAGGGAAAGATCTTTAAAAAACAAGGTCTCTATGTCAGAGAGACTCTGGACAAGGAGGATGAAAGGAAACCAACACAGACGCTTGTTTTAACTCCCTCTTTAGCAGTGCAAGCTCAGCAGCCAAAACATGAAGAAATAACCCATAAATCCATCCAGTCCAACACAGTAATGCCTTAAACACACAAACACCCTCACACAAGCATACACACATTCACACATTCATGCAGGCACACACGCACACCTTGCATTAGGAATAATGGTGTAATTCAATCTCCAGTGTGTACTTCATTAGCAAGGATTAGGCCCTGAGTTAGCCAACTAAAAATCTACTGACCAAATCACTTAATCTTTCCTTCCTGAAGTGTAATCCTGTTTTTATACATCAACCACATGAATGGAAAGACTCATACAACTGAAGCCTCTATGAGATTGATATGGTAAGAAGATTTGTGAATTTATCAGGTTTTTCAGATTAAGCAATAGAAAAATCTACTTCCTGTGCTTTTATTCTTGATGACCTTTTCTCAGGGTTGTTTTGTGTGTTTACATGTACAGAGATAGACAATATTTCAGTTAAATTGATTCAAATGGATATCTAAGTGTGTTGGCCACCTGGTTAGTTTAATTTGTTGCTTATTTTATTTTTTATTTTATGCCGAAGAGAAGTGGAGACCAGAGTTATGTAGTGGCTGCTGATGAGAAGATGAAGCTTAGGTATCTCTGCTGCAGCGGCAAACCATAGTCATAAGCACACACACTGGGAAGGAGCAGGTGAGGGAAACAGGTCGTTTAAAAACAGCAGGGAATGAAAGACAAACACAAACAGGGCTGACACAGCACACATTGTTAGAATTTGTCACTGTAAGGGCATGTACTTGTGTATTTGAAATTCTTAAACATTAAACATACCATTTTCTTTCTCAAATACAAGACATTTTTATACACAGGTTTTAAAAAAATTAAAATAAACTATATCAAAGTTTTTACCTAATGCAACTTGATCACTTTGACATGTCCTTTTAAGTCTAGCAATGTGGACAGTATTTCATTCGTGTTACTCGTGACCAGTAGTTGGCACCAAACACAAATGCATCTTCTTTCCTCAAATTTTGTCTGCCAAGAATGGCACAATGGAGGAAAAGAGCAATTAGCATACACATGTGATCTAGAACTGGAAAAATATACTTACCTTCTGGTTACATCTGAGTGACCAGTGGTCTGTGTTGGTTAGATAGAAAAACTGAATTTAAAGAAACTAAAATTAACAAGATATTGGATTGTGCTGAAAGCAGAGCATGTGAGCGGAGCTGAGTGGCGAGAATTTCCGCTCCCTGCTTACATTTGTGTTCGCTCCTTCGCTCCATCGCTCAAAGTTATACCAGACAGCTCCGCTCCAAGACCACTCTCCGCTCACCTAAAATTTCATTCAGCTTCGGTGAAATCGCTCCACGCTCGCTCAAATTTAAAAGAGGGAGCAATTCCTATGACCTGTCTCCTTGCTTTTCGAAATATTTTACAAACTCCATCTCTCAATGAATGACCTCTGATGTAAGCTAACCATTTAAGGCACACGTGAGTCTGGACTTGTGCATGCCCTTGACTCGTGGAGAGCGGTATCGGAACGGAACTGGAGCGAAACGGAACCATCGCTCTGGCCTTTGGATTAAAACCCGCTCTGCGCGCCGACTATATTGCGCACGCTCCACTCCCCGCTCGCTCCGCTCCGTTCACATGCCCTGGCTGAAAGCAATTCAAATGAATTTGTAAGGTCTGCAGTGTTAGTGGCACAGGAGAGGAGGGGGGAAGGTGGGTTGGTGATTCTCTTCCTCTTCTACTATTTTGTACCTTATTATACTTTGACAGCTCAACAATCATTCACACCTGGGTTCACCTAGCCCTTGCAACCTACACGAAGGCCTGTTGGTTCAATGACCCACAAGTGGCCCTAACGACTCTGAAACTCAGAGTTCACACGTTCACTTTATCAGGATACTCCCACACAGGGATTAAAGGTCTGCAACCCCTCTCCGGGTAGTAAAAACTGAAGAAGCCTCTTGGATGAGTGGTGAAACATCTTCAAGTAACTGAAACCAGTCCAGTTGCCTATGATGTAGCACTTTTAGAGCTACTATACAAAATACATTTGATGTATTTGTACCTGTGTATTTGTGTGTGTGCGTGTGTTACAGAGAGATACAGAGTGATAGCAGCCCATCTGGTGTTGTAAGCCATTAGCCACTGAGTAGGATTATCTTACTCTAAAAGACTTCATCAATCATATCAGCTCCACTCACTGCCACTACTTTATGTGCATTCTGTGCTTTGTGTGCAGTGTGTCTGTGAGCGAGAATGGGACAGAGCGAGAGAGTGTATGTATGTTTCTGATGTGTACAATGTAAAAAGGGTCTAAAAGGATTACATAGGGGAGGTTGCTGCCTTATACAGTGTATGAATTAGGCCCATCTGCATCAGTGCTGCAGGGTTAGCCTGGCTAATACTCTCATCCTGCAGTGACAGCCATGGCAACAGTTCAGCACAAATATATATAACGGTGGTGTTTTATCATTACAGCTGCATGGCAGTGGAATA